>AP025058.1:24008985-24139475 GCA_036186865.1 Eustoma russellianum
TTTTTTTTTTTTTTTTGATTAGAAGGTCAAGCCTCATTGACCAGGAGGATGATAGCTTTAGAATCAAATGATTGATATTGTCTTCATGATATGCTGAGCATCTTTTAATGTATACATGTTGTTGAACCTAATACTACGAATTACTTTTTTTTTTCCTTTTGATGGAGTGTTTAGGTGTAGAAAGGCTACCACTGTAACGCCCAAGATTTCAGTTGGGATAAAATCGTACATATTACTTAATTGACTAAATAATAGGCCGAGGGACTAAACTGAAAGTACCTAAATATAAAGACACCTATGGTTAACTCTGCTTTGCATAGTACTTTCTTCTTTCCAAGCATATTGTCACACTTTGACTAGTTGATATAGCATAATTGCACAGGTTCTGTCATTATTGAGCAGAATTCATGCCGACCTGCACCACAGTGGTCTCCTGCATACATAGTGTGATCCAGTAAAAAAAACGAGTGTACTCTCCATTAGCAGAAACCGGTTTCGTCAACTAACTTCCAAGCTTAGTGTAGCACTGTAAGATTCATATTCCAATAAATTTGAAACATGGTGTTATATAACAGTGAAATACATGTCTAAAATTACATTAATATTAAGTTTTATGGGTAAGGAATGATGAGATCTGATTAATTCGGATCTTCACCAAGGATCAGAGATGATCCGAATAGAAATACATTGTTACTCTTCCGTCAATGAGTAGAGTCTATCTCCTTGTTGTCCTGCCAAGTGAAAACACCGTTAGAGGTCCCGGGGACTATGATCTCGGGAGAAACCCTCCGACACTCCAGTCAGTTCTGGGCATATTGATAAAGTTTATATGTATTTCGAGGTTTCAGTTTTTGGTGAAAACCTGGTCTTCCACTATTTTTACAGTGAAGAAGATGGTGAATTTCTTTCTCTCTCCCTTTTTTCTCTTTCTTTCGTTGTTTTTATGTACCCAAGACAGACGATGCATATATCAGTTGTTGAGTTGGTGACACGTGTTACACCAGCAATGTCGAAGTGTGTCTCTGCATGTTTACCATGTGGCGCCAGCTGTTGCAATGCTTTGCTTTGTTGGGCACCTGGCAGGAGCCTGCTAAGGTGTCTCAGCTGAGCTTAAGGGTGGCTTCTGGTGAAAATATAGTCTCACTAGCAGAGCTTAAAAGCTGACCTCCATGGCCGAGCTTATCAGGGAAAGGCAAAAATTTGCAAAATTTTGGACCCGAGACGGTTCAGCTCTGTAGTGGCCGAGCAGAGGGCCTAGGCTTAATTTACTGTTAGGCCAAGCAAACATCGAGGTGCCGAAGTTGACTTAGCGCTGGCCCCGTAAAGTAACATTGACCACTACGTGATCTAACAGAACTTTGCCGTTTCTTCTGGAGGTAACTTTTACCCCATCACAGGTGCTCCCCGAGTAGCCTTGCCGAGCTAGAAAGGAAGGGCTACTTGCTTATTGAAAGGGATAAATGAAAAATCTGCGCGTTAAATGATTTACTGATCAGACTGTCAATCCCAAGATCGAGGTATCAGACAATTAATGAAAGTGGATGCCAGCACTCCTAATATGCGACAAAAAATATGCGCCGTCAAAAGTTGGGAATTCCCAATGGCCAGAAATCCGAAGCGTCACGGGTAAATGATCTATCTTTTAAAAGCTTCTCCTTTTAATTTCTTTCCCCATTTTGTGCCTTTGCTTTTTCAATTTCCATCGTCCCACTCCATTATCTCCGGCATTCCACCGCTTTACAGCTTCCTTTTCCTTTTTACTCGTAAGTCTTCCTCTTCATCTGTCATGGCTATCAACTCTTCTTCCTCTACTGATTCTCAGAACGTTTCTGAGACAGCTTCGTATTAGCTGGCGATGTGAGGGACGATGGTGCCTCGCCTTCGTCCAAGAGGAAAATTTCTAGCGATGATGCTCGTCCTCTTAGAAGATTGCGCCTAACCAATGTGTCTTCTGCTAGGT
The DNA here is from genome assembly GCA_036186865.1 of Eustoma russellianum. NCBI lineage: Eukaryota > Viridiplantae > Streptophyta > Magnoliopsida > Gentianales > Gentianaceae > Eustoma > Eustoma russellianum. Next base: position 24,010,946 of record AP025058.1, read on the forward strand.
TAGGTAGTGCAGTAGAGGTTGATAGAGTAGCTGCTCCGGTGAATTCTTCATCGGAGCATGGCTGGTCTGATGTGTCTTCGGTGGTGGCAGATCCACCCGTCCTGAAAGATGGTTCTGTCCCCCAAATGGATCTGTATATAGAGGGTCACCTTTTGCTCAAGTGTAGAGCTCAGCTTGCACTTTGAGTGCTGTTGAACCTGTGCATCTAAGCAAGGCATATAGGATTGACAATGATTTGTTTAGCCCTGTTTTGCCTCTTCCTGGTCAAACTGCTTATGATCCTCCCATGGGGTATGAAGCAATTTATGAAGAGTGCTTCAGATCTGGCTTTCGTCTCCCCATTCCTGAACCTTTACATCTGATCTTAGAATTTTACAAGCTTAGGTTGCCTCAGATCAAGCTCAATGGCCTAAGGGTTATCATTTGTTTTCTTCTTTACCTAAAATGGTTGAGGCTAAGTTTGACATTAGGTCTTCTAGGGAATGTGTGTATGCAAGTCTTCGGATAGCTGGTACTATTTTAGCAAAAGATTCCCCAATAGGGAATACAAATTCGCTGTCAATATCCCATCTTTTACAAATAACTAGAAGGGTCATTTTTTCTTTATTAGGAAGGTGGGATTGCCTGAGTTGGAGCTCTGGAAGGCTTGCAAGGCTAATAATATGAGGCTGAGCAGAGAATTCTAAGAGGAAGCATCCAGACTTCAAAGCTTGTCAGTGGTCATTGATTGGCGGAAGGTGGACAGGTCGGTTCTGGATGCAGCCGATCTGGACCATTTGGCGTTAGACCCTCGCTTTCAGGCACTCAGCCAGGAGAGTTTAGATGCTGTTGGTGGTAGGTGTCTTGGTCATCTTTTCACTCTCTCCCTCCTTTTTTCTGAATTGGGTTATTGAGTTCTGATTGTACCTGGTGGAAAACTTGCAGGAGCAATGACATCCAACATGGAGGATATTGAAGCCCGGATGAGGGGAATGGCAGCAAGGAAACGAGCTAGGAGACAAGGAGGTCAGCCTTCGGCAGACACTTCTCCTGTCAGTGCCCCCAGGGCAAGGGATGAAGTGCAAGCAAACCCTGCTGAAGCTGTCCCTGTTGGCATGGATGAACCAATGGGGCCTGAACTAAGTACCTTTAGTAATGTAGAATAAAATCCTTCCTTTGTACTTTTTCTTCGGATAATCACTTTAGTTTGTGATTTTGCAGTTCCTCATGTTCCCGCAGACCAGCCCACTCAGGCTGATTTGCAGTCGAATACTAACAATGAGGGAACCTCTGCCAGACCTTTTGACATGCCTTCCAGTGTTTCTGAAAGTGAACCAATATCAAAATCAGCTGGTGAGGCAAGCATGCCAAGTCGAAAGAGATGCAGAGGTGAAGGTTCATCCTCAGCTGCAGCTGGGAATTCATCTGCTGAGCTGCCTAGGGTGACTAAGTGAATGATCATTGAGTACAATGATAATGATTCTGCCATTGATCCAGGGTTGCTCGGCAGATGATTGAGGTTTCCATTCTCCCAGCAGATAAACACAGGTTTGAGTCCATGGACTAGGAGAAGTTGCACCACAGTTACCAGACCAATCTATCCCTGGTAAGTATTTTTATCATCCCCGGAAAGATTAGTGCTACATAAGTGCTTGAACTGACTTGGTGCAACTTGAACAGATCCGAGCACAGGAATTGGATTACATCATAAGGACGGAAGAACTGCGAAGGGTTGCCAACATCGAGAGTCAAAAGTGTATGGAGATCACCAAGCTTTATGAAGGGTTGGCTAAAGAGATGGAGTCCTTGAAGTCTGAAGTCTCCTTGCTGAAGACTGAAAACTCATCACTCCGATAAGGGAAAGAAGAGTGTGACACCCTGTTGGCAACCGCCAACTCTTGGGTGGATGAGTTGACGAACAAAGTTGCTGATCTGGAACTTACATCCGCTCAAGCTCGTTCACATGTTGAGTCTCTGCAGCGAGAGTTGGAGATGGAGAAGAGAGACAAGGCTAGCTTGAATCAGCAGTTCACTGAATTGTCCAACTCCTTTGAGCATCGTGTTGAGAGTGCTCTGATGAAGGTCGTAGCCAAATTCAAGCAGTCCGAGTTTTTCGTGGACAATCTTTTGGAGATGCATACCTCAGTTTTGGAGGCTGGTCAGACAAAGGCTATTAACGTCTGCTTAGAGATTGACCCCAACTTAGACAAGCAAGATCCCCGGATCGCTGAGCTGTACAACCCTTCAGCATTTAGCAAGTTTACTGAACAACTTCAACAATTCAAGGGTGGAGCTGATCTTAGGGTTGCCAACTTCTCCTTTCTCTTCTATATTATATTCTTTCTTGAGTTTATAACACGTTATCAGCATGAATTGCTCCAAAGAAACAAAAATAAGTAGTCAAGAAAAGTCTTAGAGAAAGAAGGGAAAGAAGGAGAACATCCTTAAAATTTCGCAGGTGCTGCCAGCCTTGCGCAAGTCCGGAAAAACTGAATTTTCTGAGTTATCCACCGTTGGATCATCACCAAATTTTGACAGATTACTCCAAACACATAAAGGTATGTTTTGAACGGTGGAGATGTGTTTTAGTCACTCCTAGGTCTGGCAGAAATGGTAATTTCCAAGAGTGATTTTTCTGCCGAAATTTTTTCAGAATTATGATTTGTTCATTTGTTGTGTTTCTCTTATTACCTATTTCTATCTTATATTCGAAATATTTATAAAAGAACTATTCTATCCTGAATTCTAGATTTATTTTGAAAAAGAAGAATAGTGTATGGCTTGCAGCCATATAGATAAAGTTTTATCATGCCCGAAGCATGACTTGTTAACATGCCTGAAGCATTAATTGTTATCATGCCTGAAGCATGAATCGTTTTATCATGCCCGATGTTATGATGCCCGAAGCATGAACCGTTTTATCATGCCCAAAGCATGAATTGTTAACATACCTGAAGCATTAATTGTTATCATGCCCGAAGCGTGAATCGTCTGACATGCCCGAAGCATGAATTGTTGACATGCTTGAAGCATGAATAGTTGTTATGCACGAAGCATAAATCATTTTCATGAATAGTTATCATGCCTATAGCATGAATAATTAGATATACTTGAAGCATAAACAATTGATTGAAACATTGACATGCCTGAAGCATGATTAATAGACATGCCTAAAGCATGACGTGCTCAAAGCATGACTAGATGACATGCCCACAGTATGAGTAGTTGCCAGGAAAAATGAATGATTGGTATACCCGCAGTATTGGTAGTATAAGCATGTGTAATTCGCGCATCAGAAGCATGTGCAATTCACACGTCAGAAGCACGAATAGTTTAAATGCTAAAAACACAAATAGTTCACATGTCGGAAGCATGAGTAGTTAAAATGCCAAAAGCATGAGTAGTCCACATGCCGGAAGCATAAGTAGTCGACATGCCTGAAGCATAAATAGTAGACATGCCAGAAGCATGAGTAGTCAACATGCCGGAAGCTTGAATAGTCAACATACTTGAAGCATGAATAGCGGATATGTCTGAAGAAAAAATAGTTATCACGCTTGAAGCATGAATAGTGGACATGCCCGAAGCAACAATTCTAATTTTCTTATTGTAAGTTATTTCTCAATGACAGGTTATCAAGTTTGTTAATTGTTATGTTCTTGCATATGTTCAATTTTGTCATATATACAGTTTTTTTAATTAAATTTTGTTAGTACGATTTTATTATGATCTATTTATTATGCCTGAAACATTTTATGCCTGAAGGATATAACATTTAACTCAAACCTGTAGTTTTGAGTGAATATCTTGTTTTATCAGATATTTTACATGTATATGTTAAAAATAAATACATACGTTTTCCATTTTCTACGTATCCAATATGCTCCTGCAGTAGCAATATCAGAATTGAAATTTTGAAATGTATTTTCATATTTGAACTTTCGCTGAAAAACCACTATTTTCACTAGACCAGATTACCACTATTTCCTGAAGCAAATAGATGTAATTATAATAATCTAAGTGGTCGTGGTCGTGGTTGTGGACGTTATAGAATGAAAAAACCACTATTCCCTGAAGCGAATGAAAGTAATTATAATAATCTATGTGGTCGTGGTCGTGGTGATGAGCGTTATAGAATGAAAAACCACTATTCTCACCAGACCAGATTACCACTATTCCTTGAAGTGAATGGAAGTAATTATAATAATCTATGTGGTCGTGGTCGTGGTCATGGATGTTATAGAATGAAAAACCACTACTCTCACCAGACCGGATTACCACTATTCCCTGAAGCAAATGGAAGTAATTATAATAATCTATGTGGTCGTGGTCGTGGTCATGGACATTATAGAAATTTTACATCATACCACCTGAAGTGGTAAAACAAGGAAAGACCTCAAGAAAATGCCAAGGCTACGAAAAATGGTGCACTGATTAAACGGACTTGTTATTCATGTTGAGCCCAAGGCCAATGGTCCGTACTTGCCACCAAGGAATTTTCTTGATCTTTATCCAAACATCCCAGCAGGATAAAGGCATGAGACAACTAGTGCATTTTGCATAGGTTGGTAACATTACATTGATTAATATATGAATAGTGTTTTCTGAAGAAACACCATTGACTATTTCTGAGTAGATATTCCAAAATTAATTTTGATATTAACATATCATCCAAGGTAAATGATATGGACATATGTCCAGTTGACAGTGGAATGACACACAGTTAAAGATATGTATAAAAATATTATAATCTTGGAATTTAAGGACCTTGATTGGCCGCGGTAAAGGGGTATGCCGCTGCCCTAGGCAGCGGCCAGGATGTATAATGTGTATATATGAGTGATGCATGATTTCCTAATATTAAGGTTTATTTAGATTGGTTCGGTTAGCACCACTCAATATGTCATTAGCAATTGAATTCTTACCTATTTTATTGTTGGCTGTCAGCATGTGTTATTTGTATATGTATGATATGCATAATTTAAGTTGGACTCAATTGCATGTTATATCGTGTAATCGGAATCATATGATTTAAACGTGTATTTGATGTATTTGCATATGTATACCATGTGCTAATATGTATATGTATACACAGAAAATCAAAAAGGAAAAGAAACAAAAGAAAAAGATGTCTGGCGTAAGTGCTCTAGTGTGATATTAAGAAGTATACACACACACTTAAAGAAAATTCAAGGCAACAAATATATTAGAGAAAATTCAGGAAAACAAATAATTTTTTATTCAAATTATACTTATGGAGAATTAATAAGTTTTATACAAAAAGAAGGATTAAGATTATGCCAAGATGTAAGATACAACAGTAGCCGAAATCCCTGTGGGTGCATATTGGCCGAAAGGATATTGTATATAATATAGAGTATCAATTATATGTGTATTTTATGTGGTTAATTTTATATTATATGGAGATTGCGTTGGGGAAAAAAAAGGTGGTATTGCCAAATTAAGACGGGCTGGAATTTTAGGCTTTGTATGCAATAATTGAGATGAAAACATGCAGGGCTGAATCATAAGAAGATGGGTATTATCGAATTAGGATTTTGGCATCGAAATTGGAAGAAATAAATTCTGAAAAGTGGACCGAGGGTGATACGCGTAAGTATAAACGCGTATATGCACATGTATGGGTGCGGGCATATACGTGAGTATACTTATACGTAGGATATAAAAAAAATTGACTGAAAGCTCTGGAAAAAAAATCGGCAAAAGCAAATGTTAGTACCAATTCATGTACTACGACATTGATTGAGGGCTTCAGAAGAGCAACCAATATCTTGACGGGTGCTACACATATATTGATTAATATGTCATCATTTCCCACCAAGTCGAAAGGAAACTATTGAGTTTCCAAGATACACGTCTTAATGACGTTCATATTGAACCATAAATGAGGGGAATATGAAATTTTTATAAACAATGATTCAAGCCAGAAGCTTGTAAAAGAAAAACTCCCAATTTTCTCATCTGGATTGTATTATGCGACTATACATCCAGTCGAACGTAATATTGTGATGAACCAGAAGTTCCATAATCTAAAGTTATTTATGACATAATCGACTTGGTCACCGAGATAAAATAATGATACACTGTAAAACACTCACACGTGTAATCTTTATAAAACCAGAAGCTTCTAGAAACTCTTCCATGAACAAAAAGATTATATTATCTCGTGATTTTGTGTGTCACTCATGTGAGTTTTCTCCCGCAGAGAATAATATCTTTTGCCTAGCTTCTTGCTCATTTTATATACTTTTGGAGCATGCATTCTCCAAATACTTTTGCTGATTACTGTATGTCTTGAGATTGGCGTTGAGCATTCAGTTGCAAGTGTGTACACTTAAAATGGCCCAGCAGTGTCATTTATTAAACGTTTACAACTGATTGGTAGACATTTGGTTTTAAAGTCCAATTTACCTACCTAAGCTTGGGGACATGCAATTATACATGCATTAGCATTGATTTAGTGAGCTAGTTTTTCCACCGTTAGGGGAGAGAAAATGTTGGTTCCTAAAGAACGGCGTGAAATTACATGGAATGTTCCTTCACTATCTCACATTAACACACGAACAATTCAATGCGAGCAAGAAGTAAAATGATAACAAATCCCACATTTTGTCGATGAATACGCCGATTCGACTTGATGTCTCTGAAGGACATGATAATGGTATACCAAAAACAAGTCTAAAACATAGACGCCCAGTTGATGTAAAAGATAAAAACTCTCGAAAGAGAATGGTACAAATGATACTCCAGAAGATAATACTCAACAAGAGATTAGATGTTCACAACTTGAAAGCGGTATAGAAATAAGAATTGATCGGTTTAAAAATCAATAAACAAGATGCTCCTGAAGAAGCAAATGAACACAATTTTGAAAAGATCTCTTTGAATTATAAGAGAAAATTGGGACAGATAAATGATCATTATTGATCATGTATTGATTGAGAGATTACATGTGAAGTTATGAATCAGGATCCTGAACCAATGTTAACTGAAAAATGTCGACACAGAAATCATTGGCGAAAATAGAAAGATGCAATCCAAACCCCTGAAGGAAAAGTCGCAAAGCATTTGGACCCGTAGTCTAAAACCCTTGAAGGGAAAGTCACATTTGCAAATTATTTGACCTGCAGTCAAACCTCTGAAGAGATCAAACATATTGGATATAAATGGGTTTTTCACAAAGAACTAGGCTTGACTATGCTGAAACATATTTCCCGATAATTGATGCCATAACATCACAATATTCAGTCAGTCTAGCAGTCACTCAAACCTTGATATGCGGTTAATGAATGAAATTAACGCTTATTCATATGAATTATAAGATGATGATATTTATATAAATCCCAGAAGGATTTAAATTGCCTGCAGCATGTAATCAAAGGATGAATGAACTATACTCAATCAAATTATAGAAACCATTGTATGGATTAAAATAATCTGGCAGGATGTACATGTCGATGATATAAATCTTGTTAGAACTCTTGAAGAGCATACTAAAACCTCTAGTTGTATCATAAAAGAGTTTGAAATGAAAAACTTTGAGAAGATCAAATGTTCTCTCAGCCTGCAGATCGATCCTTGAGTAGTCATAGCGTGGTACAATCAAAAGACTCATTTTGACCACCAGAAGATAACGAAGAATTATTAGGTCCTGAAGTACCATATCTTAGTGTTGTTTGTGTTTTAAAGTATCTTGCAAATTTCGATACCATATATAGCATTTTCAGTGAATTTATTGAGAAAGTATAGTTCAACACCAACACAAAGACATTGAAATGATGTCAAACACATTTTTATCTTCTTGGAACACCATAGGGGTGTTTATACTACTCAAGGAAGGTAGCGTCACAATTAGTGGGTTATGTTGATGCTGACTATCTATCTGACTCGCATAAGGAAAAGACCACAGAATGAATATGTTTTGGTGCGGTCGTATTATGGAGATGAGTGAAACAGACAGTAACAACCATCTCTTCATCATTATTTTGACGTTGCATGAAGCATGTTGTGAATACATTTGGTTGAGTTCAATGATTCAGTATATCAAAGACGCCGACAACAATGTTTGATGATAATGGAAGATGTATTGTTCAAGTTGAAAATGGCTATATCAAAGAAGACCGAAGCATATATCACAAAAGTTCTTCTACACTTATGACCTCGAGAAGAATGATGATATTAATATCCAGAAGATACAATTAAGCTAGAATTTTGCTAACTTGTTTACGAAAGCACTACATTTAAAGAGATGGTCTACAACATTGGAATGCATCGACTCAAAGATCTCTTGCCAGCATCAGGGGGAGTGTGATTGCTACATATACACTGTACTCTTTTTCCTTCGCCCAAGTTTTTTATCCCACATATTTTTTCTTGGCAAGGTTTTAACGAGGCAGTGCATTACACTTACCAATTAATATGAATATGTACTCTTTTTTCCTTCGACCAAGTTTTTATCCCACTGGATTTTTTTGACAAGGTTTTAATGAGACATATTCTATAAAGTTTGGATATCCAAGGAGGAGTGTTATGGATATATTGGAATCTCAAGGATAAACATGATGTTGATATACATTGTAGAGATATACATTATATTAGATGTGGATATCCAAAGTATATATATCTTTTGTATACCATGTATATCAGATTAGATTTAGATATCCAAAAGGTTTGTCCAAGTTTATCTTGACTCCATGAGTCCTATAAATAGAACCACATGTCATATATGAAATACACACCTTGAGATACAAAGTTCTCCAGTTTTTCTTCTCCTTTCTCTTCTCTATTATATTCTTGCTTGAGTTTATAACAGTTCTTTCATTTTTCCTTTTTATTACAATTTTATTTTATTCTTTTTTGAACTTAGTTAAACTTCTCTCTACCTTCTTCTATTTCCCTAAAACTAATTTAAAATTATATTAGGTTTTGTGAATAGTTTCTTTAAATAATAAAATAAAGTTTCCGCTAGATAGGTATCTTGACTGAATTTCCAATGCCACTCATGTCTTCTATTTTTTAAACAACAAAAAACTAATTGTAAAATGAATTTCTCCGAAATTCATGCCGCTATGTTATAACTCATAAGGATCAGATCAGTAGTAGCTAATTTGATACTTACTATTTATAGCATAGGTAAGTGAATTTCGAGGAAATGTATTTTTTTTCAAATGAGTTTTATAAGTCCTTAATAAATAGACATCCATACAAATATAAACTTGAAATAAACAATAATATTTTACATGTATCTTAAGACTTAAATTAAATATCTGTGCATTGGATGGGTGGTACGCTAGTAAGATAATGATAATAAAGGGATAGACTCTAGGGCTGTCTAGTAAGTTGCCATGCTTTTTTTCGTTGATGCAATTTCTGTTTATCAAGGAGCATGGAAAGCCTAAACAAGTGGGTGTGATGCTAGATTTCATGCAATTCATCGGAAAATCCGAAAGCATTAATTTCAGGTAGTGGAGGAAGACACCATCCTGCCTGAAAACCAGGAGACCATCATATTAGTTTGCTCTTAGTTTGCTCTTCCAATTATCAATTTTTTTTTTTGCTCCGTTCTAGAAATTGAAGTTGCCAAATCAAATTGATTTCTCGATGTGTTGGTAAGATATTGTATCAACTGGTAAGATTCTTGTATTGCAACTTTGAGGTCACGAATTCGAGAGACAGAAACAGTATCTTACACAAAATGTAAAGTAGAGCTGAATATATCAGATCGCAAAGCGATCCAACTCCTCTTCGGATCCTGTGCAAAAGCGGAAGCGTAGTGACGAGGTCGGATTGTCTCGCCAAGGTAAAAGTAGAAATATCCGGAGCTAGGCCGTTGATGGCCGTTAGCTTTCCGTCAGCTGTCCTCCAGGAAAACCTGAGAAAAGAAGGAGCGCGTTAGGGTCCCAGGGCGCTGCCCTGGGAAAACCCTCCGACGTTCAAGTCAGTTGTGGGTATTTTTTGTGTATGGCTTTAACTGAAATATAGGTTTGATGGAACCTGTTTGAGGTCGGCCAAAATGTGGGCCGAGCTGAGGTGTCTTTTCTTCTAAGTTGGGAAGAACTTGGCTTCTTTCTGTTAAAGAAGCTCTTTTATAGGGGACGAAACTGGCAGCTGCGTGTCCCAGATGGATGAAATGAGGACGTCTGACCCTTTTGCATGGCAGCCGTGCAGCTGCTAAAGATTGTTGTGCTGGCACCTTCCCTCCGTATGATTGACATTTGGAGAGAGTTAAGATTGCATGTAGGCCACGTAGCACACAGCACTGTGACTGTTGTAGTCTGGCCGAGGTCAACAGTTGGAGACCTGCAGCCGAGGTGAATTATTGACAACTGGGAACCGACTGGATTCCTTTGGCCGAGATAGGCCTTTGACCGAGGTGAAATCCCTTGGTCAAGATAATCGTCGCGCTGAGATGAAGAAGCTTAGGCCGAGGTGAGTCCTCTAGGCCGAGATAAAGCTGTCAGGCTGAGAAACTCAAACCCCGGAAGGTGCTGACCTTGTGGCTGAGATAGATTATCTGTTCGTCTCTGACTTGACTTGTTACTGGGCCGAGCTGCAGTACTTAGCCATTTTTATGTCCTTGCTGGATGTTGACCGTTATTGACTAACGGGTGAATTTCTTGGTATTATCATCTGCCCCCCAGATTAGACTGGCCGAGCTGAGCTGAGGTCAGGCTAATCTGATGATATCGTTGTCTCCAACCGAGGTGTTTCTCTTGAAGCCAATTACTCCAAACCTATCAAGCGCGGTGTACGAAGTATCAGTTCGTAGCTGTACTGATTGGATCAGACTGACCAAACGAATGATCTTCTCGGACACGTGTCCATCTCGGATTAGTTTGTCCTGCGCAATTATTGTCTACGCAGATCGAGGTGACGACGGTTCAACTTTTAATCACGTCGGTTCAAGATTCGATGCCAATCAATCTTGATGGTGGCATGGGAGTCGAGGTCGGCCTAACCCGAGGTGACCTTTGGAATGACAGACTTGCCTATAAATAGGGCTTCATTCCTCATTTTTCCCCTTTTGCGTTTTAGTTGCTCTCTCCTTATTTTTGCTCTTCACCGGTGTCAGCTCTTCTGGCGTTTCCCTTTGCTCCGGCGTCCTTTTCATCTCGGCGATCCTCTTTCTTCTCTTCCGGCTAATCACTTGTAAGTCCTGTCTTCCATGTCTTCTGCTTCAGATTCCCAAAATCGCTCTGAGGGAGCTTCCTACGTTGGTAATGTAGGAAACCTCAGTTCATCATCGGAAAGGACGGTTGTCTCTGAAAACCGTCTTTCAGCTCGGCCCTTAAGTGGCGCTGGAGATGATGCCGGCCCTAGCGGCCAGGCTCTGCTGAGCAGAGCTATTAGAGTAGTTGAGGTTTTTCCAAAACAGGTAGAAACCATCCCACCTCCGGGCATGGCAACGGTGCCTAGTAGATCTAGGGTTTCAACTCTGCCAGTAGGGGTTGTTTATAGGGGGTCTCCTTCAGCCGAGGTCCAAGAGTCCTTCTGTACCTTGTCCGAGGTGGACGTGTCTTTATTATGTGGGATGTACGACATTGATGTCGAACAATTTGACCCCATTCTTCCCTCAGCTAATCAAACAGCCTATGACCCTCCTGCGGGATATGAAGCCGTTTATGAGGAATATTTTCACTCTGGGTTTCGTCTTCCCGTCCCAGCTTCTTTGTTTCGAATTCTTCATTCTTACAACCTTAGGCTTCCCCAGATCAAGCCTAATAGTTTAAAAATTATTCTGTCTTTCCTGCTCTTCCTTAGAGCATCTGAGATCCCCTTTGATCAGAGGATCTTTAGGAGTCTGTTTGCCTGTAGGTCTTCTGAAAGTTGGTATTATTTTACCAAGAGAGTGACTCCTGAAGATTTCAATTATGTCGTACATATTCCTTCCTTCAAGAAGAACTGGAAAGGTAGGTTCTTCTATATTAAGAAGTTAGGGCTACCCCAACTTGATATATGGAAGTCAGGCAGAGCTGACAACATGAAGCCGAGCCCAGAATTTTGTGATGAGGCAGTCAAGTTGTATTCCTCGCCTGTAGTCATTGACTGGCATAGAGTTAATGACAGGCAGCCGACCTGGGTTCTTTAGCCTCCGGCCCTCACTACAAACCTCTTTCTCCAGAAAACTTGGCAATTGTCCGGGGTATACTCTGATACCTAGTATTTCCTTTTCGTTTTTTGACGACCTTCTTTTATCCTTATGTTTTTTGTGCAGATTCTATGGCTTCTGGAGGCAAAGATTTTGCAGCAAAAATTGCCAAGGCTGCATCCAGGAAGAAGGCTCAAGCTGCAAAAGCTAGGGCCGAGGCCGCCCAGAATATGCCCCCAGCTGAAGGCATTGCCGAGGCTGAGGTGAATCAGGCCATCACCATAGCGTCTGAGTCGACCACTCCAGGTAGTGTTTCTAGACTTGTAAAATTGCTCACTGGGGTGGTTTTTTACTTTGGTTACTGTAGCAGGTGCAAGGGCCGAGATCCCACCAAAAGATCACACTCCTGATCTTGAACGGACTCAACAGATTGAAATTTCCATTTTGGGAAAAAGGGCGAGGGAAGATGTCCCCGTCTCTGAGGCCGAGATGGCACCTGCTCAGGAAAATGTAACGGTGGGCGAATTTGATGAAGCCGACACCGTGATGAACCCTGCTATAGCCAGGAAGATGAACAGTCTGATACTGCCCGTTGACAAACAACGTTTCTCAACTGCATCTTGGGGCAGCTTGGTCAACACTGTCCACATCAACTCTGCCATGGTATGGTCCATCTCTTGCTCATTACACCTAAAGTTTTTACTAACCCCATTTTGGTGAAACAGCTGAAAGTGCAACTGTCCGAGCTCATTAGCCGAGGTGAAGAGCTGCAGAGTCAGCTGGCAACTAAGATCAAAGAGTCTGATGCTAATTCCAAAAGCATCGCATTTTTGAAGTCAGAGATCATCAAAGTTCAAGGCCAAAAGGAAGAGGCCGAGACCAAGTGGGCCACAACCAATTCCTTAGTAGCCGAGCTGGAGAAAAGAAATGTCGATCTGGAGGAATGTTACAACCAGGTGATGGCAGAGTCTGGGCAAAAGGATGCCGTGATCACATCTCTGCAGGAAAAACTGGAGCAACAAGCATCAAATTTTTCTGCTCAACTTGCTGCGGCCAAGTCTGAAGCAGTGGCCGAGTTTAAGAAGTCGGAGCTGTTTGAAGAGAACATGGTGCTGTTGCAAGGCCCAGTTCTGCAAATGGGCCAGACAAAGGCCATAGATGTCTGCGCCGAGGTCTGCCCCCAGCTAAATAAAGAGGATCCTCGGCTGGTTGAACTGTATAACATCAATGCTGAGGCCGAGTTCGAAGCCCAGTTTCAGAAGTTCACTGATGGGGCAGACTTGCAAGAAGATGAAGAGCAGATATAGGCTCTTAGATTAGAACTTAAGATGAATGTACTCTGTCATCAATGAAAGTTTCAGCCCCTTTTGATTTGCAATTCTCATTTGTTTCCGAGTTTTTTGCATTTTTCCGTATTTTCTTCAAACTTTTTGTTGCCGAGATCACACATCGGACTCACTAATCTTGAGCAAATCTGTTTAAAACTGTCTGCAGACTAGTGTAACTCGAGCTTTCCAAGTTTATTATTGCCGAGATTGAATATCGGTCTTACTAAACCTGCTCAACTTTAGTAAAAGATGACAAAATAAAAGTTACCTTGTCATGCTGAGCTTGAATAAAAGAATCATGTTGCCTTGACCGAGATCCCATTTAAAGGGATAATTCTGAGTATATCCGACGTATGCTAGCTGAGGTGAGATATAGAGATCTGCCCCGACCTTATCCAGATTTGCCAAGGTCATACGAGTTTCGAGCAAGTTGGTGCCCCGAGCTGGCCGAGATGCAACTTCAACCCTCCAGCGGGATCTTTCCCAAACCTGCTGAGAAGAAACCTTTAACCCTCTGGCGGGCTCTTTGCCCAGAACCTGCTGAGGAGAAATTTTTAACCCTCTGGCGGGCTCTTTCCCCAGAACCTGCTGAGGAGAAATTTTAACCCTCTGGCGGGCTCTTTCCCCAGAACCTGCTGAGGAGAAATTTTTAACCCTCTGACGGGCTCTTTCCCCAGAACCTGCTGAGGAGAAATTTTAACCCTCTGGCGGGCCCTTTCCCCAGAACCTGCTGAGGAGAAATTTTATAAGAAACTTCAGTTCCGCAGAGCTGTTCACAACATTGAGTTGGATGAACACAAACTTTTTATTGCTGAGAAGTTTCATGCACCAAAAGGTGAACTTTATTGACTGCTGTACAGACTCATTATAAGGCCGAACTGGGGGTTTTCGGATGTATACGAAAATTGATCCCCACTTTGAGCTCAGTTAACGGTCAAGGCAGCCTAACTCGCTGTTTTTTTTAACTCAGAGCTGCCGCTCGGATTGGCGTCCACCTCGGGGATTGTCTAAGTCGGCTCTACTGCGCAAGTTCAATCTCGGATTGTGAAACTGCTGCAGATGGCCGAGCTCAATTTGGTGAGCTATCTCTTTACCGAGTTGCCTACAGTCTTCTGTATCATGCCCTATATCATGATGATATAGGCAGTAGAGTTGTGGATCCCTCTTATGGAGTGGCCCTGCAAGGGGCTTAGGTTCCTTCGCCAAACTCTTCTTCCTCATATAGGAGAGGATGTGAGCTTTTGAAGCCAACAGAGTGGTCCTTTCTCTGCCCTGGCCTCCCATCCGAACTTTGACAGATGCTCTTTCTCGTCGTGAGGCCTGGATATGTATTCCAGAATTGGAAGGCCGGGACGAGGTTGACGGGCACTGTATGGTCTGATAATCAGACCTCCGTGGTGGGTATCCTGCTTCAGTTATAATCTCGGCTTGACATTCAGAATGATACCCTAGCCGAGATGGAGAGTACTCCAACTGCTGAACACTGGTACTGCCAGGAGAGGGTTCACTGGTACCTTCTGTTAAGGCGTTCCCTCTTAGTTCCATAACAGCTTGGAATGCTGCCGGATTTTGAGCCACATAGTGTACAGCTCTCATGTGTTCTTCATGTGAGAAGATAATAGGAGTTGAGAACTCCTCAGGCTCCTTGGAACATGGATCAGTTAGAGAAGGCTTTTGATAGTCTTCTTCGCTCATCTTTCTCTCGATAGCTTCCAGGAGCAATTAGAAAGACTTAGTCACTGAAGGAGCTTTTTGTGGATATTTCGTATGTGAACAGGTCCTGGAGGTTCGGGCCCTCCTTCTAGCGCCAATTTGACGAGGTCGGATTGTCTCGCCAAGGTAAAAGTAGAAATATCCGGAGCTAGGCCGTTGATGGCCGTTAGCTTTCCGTCAGCTGTCCTCCAGGGAAACCTGAGAAAAGAAGGAGCGCGTTAGGGTCCCAGGGCGCTGCCCTGGGAAAACCCTCCGATGTTCAAGTCAGTTGTGGGCATTTTTTGCGTATGGTTTTAACTGAAATATAGGTTTGATGGAACCTGTTTGAGGTCGGCCAAAATGTGGGCCGAGCTGAGGTGTCTTTTCTTCTAAGTTGGGAAGAACTTGGCTTCTTTCTGTTAAAGAAGCTCTTTTATAGGGGACGAAACTGGCAGCTGCGTGTCCCAGATGGATGAAATGAGGACGTCTGGCCCTCTTGCATGGCAGCCGTGCAGCTGCTAAAGATTGTTGTGCTGTCACCTTCCCTCCGTATGATTGACATTTGGAGAGAGTTAAGATTGCATGTAGGCCACATAGCACACAGCACTGTGACTGCTGTAGTCTGGCCGAGGTTAACAGTTGGAGACCTGCAGCCGAGGTGAATTATTGACAACTGGGAACCGACTGGATTCCTTTGGCCGAGATAGGCCTTTGACCGAGGTGAAATCCCTTGGTCAAGATAATCGTCGCGCTGAGATGAAGAAGCTTAGGCCGAGGTGAGTCCTCTAGGCCGAGATAAAGCTGTCAGGCTGAGAAACTCAAACCTCGGAAGGTGCTGACCTTGTGGCTGAGATGGATTATCTGTTCGTCTCTGACTTGACCTGTTACTGGGCCGAGCTGCAGTACTTAGCCATTTTTATGTCCTTGCTGGATGTTGACCGTTATTGACTAACGGGTGAATTTCTTGGTATCATCACGTAGGGTCCTATCATGTATTCATAATTCTTGCAAAAAAAATTTGTATTACAATTTTCTCAATCTAATTAATAAAATCGTACCCGCTAACCCAAACAAATGAATGTCCATCATTTTGCTAGCTTTTACTGCAATCCACCCTCACTTTTAGACTTACAGGTTTCTCATTTTTGTAGACTAGTTTGATAATTCTTTCATAAGATCCTAACTTCACTTAAGAATATTATTTCATGTGTATTAAAAGCCTACCAAACTAATTGACATATATGATTCCACTTATCGATAAAATCAATTATTTTAAACTTTTTAAGGTTGGTGGTGGTTAGGAGCGTTCAACGAACCGAACTATTCGCAAACAATTCGAGTTTGATTCGTATTTGAGATAGTTCTTTAATTTTAATTAACGAGCCGAGTTTGAACATCTAATTTGATTCGTTTATTAAACAAGCCGAACTGTTTGTAAACTGTTTGGCTCGTTTGAAGAATTATAACGTTTTTGAGTCAAATTCGAACATAGTTTGAAGCTCGTTACAGCAAACGAGACGAGCCAAAAGAGCACCTGTAGCGCCCCGTTCAGGAATACCGTCCCGACACAGTTCACCCGCCGTACTCTACGTCGTAGAGTACAAGGCGTCATCACTATCGTACGTACTGAGTACATGTGCATATAGTGTGAAACGAAAACAACTTAACTTAAACATACTTAGTAGTACATCCAGGATAATCCGCAAAACGTTCATAAGATCTAACTACAGAAAACATAAATCCAAAATGAAATCTAGTGATACTCCAGAATGCGTCTCTCGTACTCGAGTAACTGGAATCAGGACTGGTCCTCGGCTATATACTCGATGTCGAAGGTACGATCCTCTGAAAACAAATATTTTTAAAACAACAAGGGTCAGACGAGAAAAAAAAAAGTTCATCTGGCAAGCAACTCACTCGAATCCCTCATCCGAATCAAATAGGCTAAGACAAGGCAGCGAAATATAGAACATATCGTAAATAAAGTGTAAAGTATAGAAAATGCTACCTGTCGGGTTGCTAGTACTGCATCCGTCACATAATGTAGCCACAAACAAGGATATAAAGCTTCAGATAGTTA
The DNA here is from genome assembly GCA_036186865.1 of Eustoma russellianum. Classification (NCBI taxonomy): domain Eukaryota; kingdom Viridiplantae; phylum Streptophyta; class Magnoliopsida; order Gentianales; family Gentianaceae; genus Eustoma; species Eustoma russellianum. Next base: position 24,028,134 of record AP025058.1, read on the forward strand.
AACTGGATATTTACTTAACCATTTTAAAATTCATTAGGCTACTGCTCATTCACTCAAATCTTATACTATACCACTGATCCATTCTATCTCTAGTACAAAGGTTGCGGTGTTAATCCTTATGATTCTGATGCATAGCTATTTAACTTGAAAAGCAAAATATAACTGTAAACTGTAAAACAAGTGGTGGCCATCCTGATAGGGAACAATATCAATGGTGACGGAAAGATTTCCCAAGTAGTCACATATACCGCTGATATGCTCATCGTAGGTATATGTATCTAATGGTGACTCGTATAGCCGACGATCTCAGGAATCGCTCGCCTAATGAACATACGGCGCATAACGTATAGTCTGGTGATCTCAGGAATCGCTCGCCTGATGATCATATGGCGCATAACGTATAGTCCGATGATCTCAGGAATCGCTCGCCTGATGAACATACGGCGCATAGCGTATAGTCTGGTGATCTCAGGAATCGCTCGCCTGATGATCATATGGCGCATAACATATAGTCCGATGATCTCAGGAATCGCTCGCCTGATGAACATACGGCACATAACGTATAGTCTGGTGATCTCGGGAATCGCTCGCCTGATGATCATATGGCGCATAACGTATAGTCCGATGATCTCAGGAATCACTGCGTTGTTCTGATGTACCCTAATTTCTGTCTCCTACAGGATATTCGCTCGAGGAAGATCATTGGGCGTGGCATTGAGAAGGATGGGCTATACTTTGTCACGGATGTGGTGCAACAGGGACAGTCCAATCTTGCCACCGGGACCACTGAACAACGACTCTGGTTATGGCACCGTCGTCTAGGTCATCCTTCACTGAGTTATATGAAAATGTTGTTTCCTTCTTTGACTAAGTCTAGGCTTACTTTTACTTGTGATACTTGTTTGCGTGCGAAACATCATCGTTCCACGTATAAACTCAATAATACCAGAACACAAAGCTTATTCTCTTTGGTCCACTCTGATGTTTGGGGTCCATCACCATATGCTACTGACATTGGGTATCGGTATTTTGTTACTTTTGTTGACGATTTTTCACGAATGACTTGGGTTTACTTTCTCAAAAATAAGTCTGATGTTTATTCTCGATTTACTGAATTTTATCATATGATTGCCACACAATTTCAAATACACATTAAAATTCTTCGATCTGATAATGGTGGAGAATATCTCAATCTTGGTCTCGCAGATTTTTTCAAGGAACATGGCCTCTTACACCAAACATCTTGCCCACACACACCTGAACAAAATGGTGTGGCTGAAAGAAAAAATCGGATTTTACTCGAAATGACTCGTGCTATGATGATAGAGTCACATGTTCCCAAATCATTCTGGCCTGAAGCTATTGCTTCTTCAGCCTATCTACTTAATCGTCTTCCCACTAAGATTTTATCTCATCACACTCCATTATCTGTCCTTGCCACCCATACAGAGGTACCATCTATCCTTACTCTTTCTCCAAAAATATTTGGTTGCACCGTATTCGTTCATATTCCTTCTACTCAGCGCACCAAATTAGATCCCTGCGCAGATAAATGTGTCTTTGTCGGGTATGCTATGTCACAAAAAGGCTATCGATGTTATAATCCTCGCACTCGTCGAGTTCATGTGACCATGGATTGCACATTCCTTGAACATGAATTTTTTTATTCTGCCCAGTCTTGGTCTCAGGGGGAGCCATCTGATGAAGGTGAAACCTACGACTGGCTCCATAATCCGAGTCAGTTAGAGGAGGTTCCAACACGGCAAGTAGGTGGCGCCGACTGTGCTTTTCCCGTCCAAGATATAGCCCTTCCTCCCGAGCCACCCATTGACTCATCTCTGGTGAATACTCTGCAGGATCAGGTAATCTCCGAAAGTCCAGTAATTTCAGATCAGAGTATTGTTTTACCTAATCCTACCAGCCCGTATCCCGTTGTATGTGAAACTGATCAGGGACTTGAAGACGCTCTAGATGGTAAGGGCAGAATACTCCCGCCAAGACAAAACAGAGGAAAGCCTCCGATACGATATTCTCCAAGTAAAGTATCCGTGGGAAAATATCCAGTTAGGTGTGCAAAAGGGTTCTTAGCCTCAATATGTGACGTGGTTGTTCCCAGGACAGTTGAACAGGCATTAAGTCAGCACGAATGGCATGAAGCAATGAAAGAAGAAATTGCAGCCCTATACAAAAATAACACTTAGGAAAAGGTTCAGTTGCCGGAAGGAAAACACCCAGTTGGATGCAGGTGGGTGTATACGGTCAAACATAAGGCTGATGGCAGCATCGAGAGGTACAAAGCAAGGTTAGTTGCTCAAGGTTATACTCAGACCTATGGTATCGATTATTCTGAGACTTTCTCCCCTGTGGCCAAACTAGACACGATTAGAGTTTTGTTTTCAGTAGCAGTAACTAAATCATGGCCTTTACAGCAGTATGATGTTAAAAATGCTTTTCTTCATGGTGAACTAAAAGAAGAAGTGTATATGAGTGCGCCTCCAGGTTTTTCAGAAGGATTCGCAGAAAATGAAGTATGCCGATTGAAGCGGTCATTGTACGGGCTCAAGCAGTCACCTAGGGCGTGGTTTGGAAGGTTCACCATATTTATGAAGAGACAAGGCTACAAACAGAGCAATGCGGACCATACTCTGTTCATAAAGAAAAGGGGAGTGCAGGTAACATGCTTGATAATTTATGTGGATGATATGATCATTACAGGGGATGACATCGAGGAAATGAAGGAGTTAAGACAGCAGTTATTTTCAAAGTTTGAAATGAAGGACCTAGGAGACCTAAGATATTTCTTGGGGATTGAAGTACAGCGTTCGGCAGAAGGAATCTTCATCTCTCAACAAAAATACATTCTGGATCTTCTTGCGGAAGTAGGCATGGTTGACTGTAAACCAGCTGGGGCTCCGATGTTAGTAAATCATAAATTGGATGTTGAAGAAGGTAAACCTAAGGCAGATCAAGGAAGGTACCAGCGATTAGTTGGTAAATTAATCTATCTAGCCCATACCCGACCAGATATTGCTTTTGCTGTTGGAAGAGTGAGTCAATTTATGCATAACCCTCAGGATCATCATATGGAGGCAGTAATGAGGATAATTCGATACTTGAAGGGGACAGCTGGGCGAGGAATCTGGTTTAGAAATCATGGTCACCTTGACATTCAAGTTTTCACTGACGCTGATTGGGCAGGAAATGTTACTGACCGTCGGTCTACTTCAGGGTATTTTGCACTCGTTGGAGGAAACTTGGTAACATGGAGGAGCAAAAAGCAAAAAGTAGTTGCGCTGTCAAGTGTGGAAGCTGAGTTCCGTGGAATTGCAAAAGGAGTCATGGAAATCTTGTGGTTAAAGAAACTGCTAGGAGATTTGGGTTTTTCGGTTACTCTTCCGACTAAGTTAATGTGTGATAATAAGGCGTCTATTAGCATTTCAGAAAATCCTGTGCAACATGATCGAACAAAACATATTGAAGTTGATCGGCACTTTATCAAAGAGAAGATTGAAGACAGAATCATTGAGCTACCGTTTGTACCATCAGAAGATCAGCTTGCGGATATATTGACAAAGGCCGTTGCGGGAAGGGCATTCGACGAGACATTATTCAAGTTGGGCATTGAAGATTACACTGCTCAACTTGAGGGGGAGTGTTAGGATTGTAATTGTGCACGTGTATGTTATGTGTAAATCTGTAGAATTGAATGAGGTGTAATTATAGGGATTATAGGAGTGATTATAGGAGAGTGATTGAAGGAACAAATTGATAGGATTTGATTCTTACCATGTATAGAGTACAGGCATCGTGTATAAAGGAAGAGGAAGGTTGTACAGAAACGAATCAATGAAAAATAACCATTCTGCTAAAATTGTCCTTTTATCACTTATCCCATCCAAATCTTCACCTACAAAGCCTCATTACCACATGTATTGTTAGATATAACATAGTACCAATAACATATTATTTACATAATTCATATATTTGTACAATTCCAACAACACATAAATACACATCTTAAATTCCATATTATATCATCTTATTCAAAGAAGGAAGGAAATTTTTGATTCTCCTCTCAGCCGTGGGTTGAGACTCCCACCCACATCAAAATTTTCATCCATTTTAAATCACTTTACTTCCACACTTTTCTCTACTTTATGCTTCTTTAATCTAAAGCAAGGTAATATTATTCTTAAATGTAAATAAAACTCAACCCACACAAGCTTCATTTTCTTAAGAAGATTTCATTTGGTCATTTCAAGAGTCACTCACGTGACTCATATTTTGCCCAACATCATGCTCCAATTTAACACTTAAACTTAAGCCTACAAAAAGATTTCCTCACATATCTAGTAACTAAGGTTGAAACCAAGCTTGTATCACCTATTTGAGTATGAACATAGCATAAATAAATTTCACAAATCACATAGATGAATCAAGAGAATTACTTGCCTTTGTGGGTTTTGAAACGACAAGATGTGCTAGTCTTCTTCACCTCCACCTAAGGGCTCGGCCGAACTTGAGGAGGGAAAGAGGGAGAAATCAAGTTCATGTGTGGAGCTTGAAGGGTGATTTAAAAGAAGAATCTTAAAGAATTTCTTACCTTTAGCTTGATTAAACTTGGATGGTTGTAAATCTTTGATTTCTTGCCTTGATTTAAGAGATTTCTTCTCCTCCAAAGGCCCTAGAAGGCACGGTTGGGAGGGGTTAGCTAGGGGTGGAAGTGGCTTCTTGAAAAAAATGTTTGAAGAACATGCATACAAATCTTACCTTAGTATTTGGAAGAAGGATCCTTAGGCGTGAGTTCCTTGTTCTTGCCTCTCAAACCATTGAAAGAAAGCTTTACTTCCTATGGGAAAGTACACTGTTAAGAGGGAGGATTTGGGGGTGTTTGCACGTTGGGGTGATAAGAAGAAGATTTTGAAGAAGGCTTGGTTGAATGGAAGAAGTGTATTTTGCAATTTGTCTTCTTCTCTCACTCCTTGAGGCTGCCGAGATTTTGAAGGTGGGGGAAGGAATTGATGGAGCTTTACTTGGGTTGGGAGACGGGGGAAAGTGCTGAGAAGCTTTTGGGGAAAGTGGTCCAATGCATGTAAGGATTTTAATATTCTTTTGGGTGTTTTATGCAAGTGGTACACTTTTTGGAAGGCTTTTGATTTTCCCCATGGGGTAGGCTGGCGGTGGGGGTCTTTGGGAGGGGTGATATTATATTTTTTTTCTCTTGTAGGTACAACTTGCATTATGTAGATTATTGGAGTTCTAATGTTACTTGTTATAATCTATGCAATCTTAATAGTAGCCTTAAATAAATTAGTTTTCTACATTCAATCCACATACCCAAAACATACGAAATTTAATGCACTAGCATATACGTAAATTACTTGATCGGCCGCATGTCATGACGTCGGGTCGTAACATTCCCCCCTCCTAATAAAAATTTCGTCCTCGAAACTGACGTACCTTATACGAATAGTTGTGGATATTGCTCTCGCATGACTTGCTCCGGCTCCCAGGTGACTTCTCGTTCAGAATGATGGCTCCATTGTACTTTCACAAACGGAATCGATCGTCTCCTGAGTAATCGCTCCTTCCGATCAATAATCCTCACTGGAGTCTCCTCATAGGATGTGTCATCTTGGATTACCACTGTCTGCGGTTTCAAGATGTGACTGGGGTCAGGAATATACCGCCGCAGTTGCGATACGTGAAATACATCATGCATCTGAGATAAGGCCGGAGGCAGTGCTAAGCGGTAGGCAACAGTACCAACTCTGTTCAGAATCTCGAATGGTCCGATGAATCGAGGACTCAGCTTCCCTTTTACACCGAATCTCATGACACCCTTAGAAGGTGAAACCCTTAGATAAACTTTCTCACCGATGTCAAACTCAACCGGACGTCTCTTCGCATCGGCCCAACTCTTGCTGCGGTCTTGAGCAGCCTTTAACCGGTCCCTGATTACTTTCACCTTGTGAATTGTCTGTTCAACGAGTTCAGGCCCAACAATGGTTCTCTCCCCAAGTTCATCCCAATACAAGGGAGATCGACACCTACGCCCATACAGTGCTTCAAAAGGTGCCATGCCAATTGAGCTGTGGTAACTGTTATTATAAGAAAATTCCATCAATTTGACCAACTTATCCCAGTTACCTTTGAAATCGATCGCACACGCGCGGAGCATGTCTTCTAAGGTCTGAATGGTATGCTCCGACTGACCATCAGTTTGCGGATGGAAAGCCGTGCTCATTCTGATCTCAGTACCCATAGACTGCTGAAAAGCTTTCCAAAATCTCGCAGTAAATCGAGGATCACGGTCACAAACGATACTAGTAGGTGTGCCATGCAAGCAAACAACTCCATCCACATACATATTCACCAACTTTTCCATCGGAGCTTGAATCGACATAGGAAGGAAGTGTGCTGACTTGGTTAGACGATCAACAACAACCCAAATAGTATCATTACCTCTCCGAGTCTTCGGCAGACCAGTGACAAAATCCATCGTAATGTGATCCCATTTCCACTCGGGAATCTCTAATGGTTGAAGTAATCTGGCAGGTCGCTGATGCTCACCCTTAACCTGCTGACATACCAAACATCGCTCCACAAACTCGGCAATTTGTCGCTTCATGCCGTTCCACCAATAATTCCTTTTCAGATCCTGATACATCCTGGTGGCTCCTGGATGGATGGACAACCTTGAATTGTGAGCCTCTTTCATGACCTCCTTCCTTAAATTGTCAGCGTTAGGCACACATAACCGGTCACGGAACCAGATACTGCCATCCTCATGAATCTGAAAGTCATTGTTTGCCCCTTTCTTTAACTTATCAGGAATCTTATTCAACTCCTCATCATTTTTCTGAGCTTCTTTGATGCGGTCAATCAAAGATGGTGTGATCACAAGTGTAGCCAAAACATTCGCGGTGGACTCGACTATGTCCAACTCGAACTCTGCCATATCCCTCTCTAGTGGGGTCTGCCTGGCATGACTAGATTTTCTGCTTAGGGCATCTGCTACTCGATTTGCCTTGCCTGGGTGGTAGCGGATCTCTACGTCATAGTCCTTGATCAGCTCTAACCACCGACGCTGCCTCATATTTAGCTCCTTTTGGGTGAATAGATACTTCAAGCTTTTATGACCCGTGTAACATCAAAGAAGAAAGGAAGAAGTAATCTCTTTCTTCTTAAAGAGTAAGATCAAAGAGAAGGCAAGTCTCTCTTCTTAGTTTCTTTATGAATGTCTAAAATGGAGCCTTTTATCCTAAAAGTTTAAGAATGGATCATGCATGCATATTAATAAGTGACGTAGATGCTAGAAACATAAAGAAAGGGTACTACATGCTCATATTTATGCCACCCATCTACATGCATGACATTAAAATGCTATATATGTGACTAGGTGTGCGCATATGTATATATGGCCAAGAGTCCACATTTATGATTAATAAGGTTGAGTAATAGTGAGCCTGTTTGTGTATGTGTCATATTATGTAAAAGGAATAATTAAAAAGTGTATAGACATTACATGAAAATACTAAGTCATAAGTATGTGTGTATGCTGATTATGGGATTATTCTAATACACATGTTGGTACAAAGAATGTTGTAAGAAAAAAAGGTGCAGGGGTACATTCGGTCAAGTGACCCTAGAGGTCATTTTGACAAATTTTAAGGAATCTTTGTGCATAAGTATTTACCACTTAATATAATTAGGTAGATAACAAAGTAGCATTGGTTATATGTGGAAATATGTGTGAATGCAAACTTTCGGCCAAAGGCATTAAAGTGCAGCAATGATAAATTTATGAGATGTTTAATATTTATCCACATATCAACAATTTAGAATAGTTATGTACTTAGCACTTACCAAAGTGTATAAGTGTGTGTGTGCAAGTATAAGTCTCGGCCAAAGGGCCAATTTATGGGTTTTGATAATTTCGTATTTATTGAGAAAAGTACATACATGAGTAAAAATGATTATGAGTGAAAAGAAAAGAAAATGTAATGCGAACGTGTTGATGCAAGTGGACATTTTCAGACAAATGGCTTAAAATTTAAAAGTGGCACTTTCATGAATCAACTCTTATATACAGAATTTATTGGAGTCTTGTGAGTAATAAGAAGGAAAAGTGAACAAGTGTGTGCGCGTGTAATTTTCAGTCAGAAAACCATGATTAACGGATTTAGCGATATTTATATGTGCGTATAATGATAAGTATAAAGTATAAATAAACATTGCTTGGATATAACCAATTAAGAAATGAGCACACAAGTAAATTAAGGAAGTGACCATAAAGAGTAGGTTATTTTAGAGAAAGACGGAGAAGTTACCGAAGAAAGGAACTAATAGGAAGTCCTACCAAGTATTATGAGCCAACCTTAGTATTAAGCTATGAATGCATTGAACACGCAAAACAGCCCGTGCCAAGCATCCGTACATGTAAACGCCGAAGAGGGTTCAAAAACGACATGTTCATCTTATTATGCATTTTTTTCGAAAGACGATTAGCATGCACGCGATTTAAAAGTGTTTTCCACGATATATTGTCATCACAATATGTTTTCAAGCAATTTTTCCAGCATGTTTCAGAAAGAAAGAGATTTTACGTAACGAGCCTTATCAAGGTGACGGAAGATTCCAAGAGACAGCTTATGGTTACAGTTATGAGTCGTGAGAGTACCTTGTGAGCGGACTTGGGCTCCTCGACGATTTTATATGCGGAGGCCGGCATGGTTCCATTGGGGTTGGACCATGGGCATAGTTATGTTCAGATGAGATGCGCCGTCATGACATCGAGGTCGGGGAGACCGGTTCCATAGGGCATAGTATACGTTATGTGCCGTATGTTCATCAGGCGAGCGACTCCTGAGATCATCGGCCGTACTAGTCACCATTAGATACATGTACCTACGATGAGCGTATCAGTGGTATATGTGACTACTTGGAGAATCTTTCCTGTCACCGTTGGTATTGTTCCTACGAAGGATGGCCACCACTTATTTTACAGTTACAATTGTGTTTTGATGTTCAAGTTAAATGGTTATGCATCAGACTCAGCTATACCATTTTGCATACGATGATTTTTGTCATATGTTTTTTCTAGAAAGGATGCATGATTTTCCATCACATGAGCATACTGCATGTTTACCGTGTAAGTCTATCAGACCTAAGTTCTGACCTTTAGTAAACCAAAGACGACAGTACAGTATACAAAGGGCATGGCCGTAATAAAAGAACTGACTAAGTATAAGGAAAGAAACACGACAGATATATAACGATTTATTCTGTGATGTACTTTCGGGGTTGATGGTTCTATGTATTCGTGTTGTAGTTCCTTATCTGTTAGAATCTGATAAGTTATGTGATGTTATTATTCAAGCTACAACTGATTTACAATAAGTTCACTGTTATGCTTTATCTACTTTATGTTAATTAGCTGAAATTACATGGCATTCTATGTTAATTGTATGCTGCATTTAAGGTTCACCATGCATGATCCACATGACGAACCTAGGCAGATAGACTTGCTGAGCGATTAAAAGATTGGCTATCGCTCATACTTGCCTATTTACCACTTTTCAGATAGCAGGTAACACTATACAAGCTTGTTGAGGACAGGCTAGATAGGACATTGATAACGAAGAACATACCGACAGATTTGCTCCGAAGGCGTTATGTCTCGGTCTATCACTATAGTTTGTCTTCAATCAGTAATTAAATAATTAACCGAGCAGTATTTAGGATTTGTAGTTTCTGTTTATTTTCAAGTAGCAAGGACAATGGCGGTAGCGTACCAATTAGTTTTTTTTTTTCCTTTCAAATTACTGAAGGTCTTTTTGCTGAAGCAGTTAAACTATCCCCCCGTAATATCTGAAATAACACACCAATGATGGATGGCTTTTGAGTTGAAGATAATATACAAGAAAACTGCTTTGAGAGCATCCTACATGTATTCCAAACATGTCCAACAACTGAAACCACCAAATACAATCAAACCAGATATATTTACTGTATATGAAAACCAAAGACACTGTAAAGGTTTACACTTGTACTAAAATCAAATAAATCAGAATGTGTAGCTACCTTTTATAGCAAAAGAGCGAGCCATTTGAACAGTGGGAATAATACTATAGACGTGTAGCCCAACAGTTCAAGAAAGCTTCAAATTGGTATTCAAATATTGAATAGTGAGTGCGGAAAAACTGGTTTTTAAAACGTTCAGTGACCAATATTCACTTTTGAAAACAGATTCTGTTTTCAGACCCCTTTTTGATTAATTGAATGACTAGGTTCTAAGCCTCCAAAATTAGTGAAATTTTGTGACACTGTCTTTTAAGATGTTTTCTATACGTCATAAGAATTTCAGATCAAAATTCAAAGTCTAAGGCCCTGAAAAAGCGTTTTGATTGAACTCTGTCAATCTGTAAAAAAAAACTTTCTCTTATAATGAAAAATTAATTCTTAATTAATGACAATTCCAAATGATGCAAAATTTTGATGAGATGTCCCATAAGATGTCTAGATTAATGGGTTGAAACATTTTTTCAAAATTCCATTTGTAAGTATATCAACTACGTTGATATTCTCAACCTTTGCCAATCTGAAAATCACATTGTACTAGTCTCAGAACTTTGAACGTTTGGATCACTTATACTTATCCAAATTCAATGTCTTGAATTAAACGTAAGACCTTTATTTGTATCTTTGTAAAATTTGATGATTTTTGAAAACCGTTTGCTATTTTTCAGTTGTTTTGAAAACGTTGCAAAAATAGAACAGAAAGCAAAAATGCAGAAAAGTAAGAACACACAGATTTTTATACTGGTTCAGTCAATGTGACCTACTCTAGCCTTCAAGGACAACTTCTTCGGTATTCACTAATCACCAAAGTCACCTTAGAACAAGGGTGGCTGGAGTTATATACCAACTCCTTTAATGTCCAACCCTTTTACAATGAATCACAACAACAATCAACAAAATTACCACCACCTCACTAATGAAGGTTTGATCACACCTTGATCAACCTTTCACAAGTATGGAACGTGTATGGGTGGTCTATATGAAGCCTATACAGAACATGGAATGTATGTTTGATAGGCTTAAATCTTTGTGTAAGAGAATAAGATAAGAGATGAAGAGAATTCTTGCTTTGCACTTGATAGAATGTAGAATATGTATCTTGTCTTGTGTTTGATCATCTTCCTCCCTTTTGTTGCTAGTGCACGCCCCTAGGGCTGAGAAAGGTCTTGAAGAAATGTCTTGAATGCCCATGGAAGAAGTCTTGCAAAGCCTTGTGATATTTTTTTGCTTATTTGACGAGATATGATTGGTCAAGTGATGTGTCTTCGCCTTGATGTCTCTCTATGATTGGGTCTTCATTAAGCCACATTGGCACATAATATATGACATGGATAATTACCCAAAAAAATCTGAAAACAATTTGAATTTTGAATATCTTAATTGCCAATCAATCATAAGTGAAATAGCTTCTCATTTTTGGAATGATTTTGAGCCTTGAAGTCTTGCAAAAACTCGGCCAGCACATGCTGAAAACTTCAGCATTTCATTTGAATTTTGAAACATTATCTTGTGCGTCTTGATCTCCATCAATACTTTCTTTTGTGGATCATTCTCCACCAATCATAGTGCAAGATGAGCTCACCTAGGCTTCAAATCGGCTCAAATCAGCCGCCCAACTCATCATTAATTTGCTGAAAATAATTTTTGAATTTTGAATGGTAATAATATTATATCTTCAAAAACATGGTAAATTTCAATAACCATTTAACTTTGTCCTCTAGAATACTCCAATATATGTCTTGAATGTGTAAGACATGTCTAGATATATGTCACAACATGTAAAAAACACCCCCTTATAGATGACGCAGAAAAATGAATTTTCGACTTTCGTCGATTGCGAGATTTTTCTCCAAGATCACGGACCCTGGTGCAAGAATAGTCAGAGGCACCCCAGCATTTGGTGCCAGGGAACAACACTGTTTTGTCCATGAACCGAGATTCCCCTTTCATTCTCCAATTCAGTTTATGTTAAGTGGACTGAGAATCAGTATAGTAGAGCAGTGCAGAATCAATAACAATACGTCTTAAGATTGTTGGGAATAAATCAAGTTATACAAAATCGAATTCTGTACAGTGTGTGCTTGTGAAATAAAGCAACGGATGACCTTCTGAGCTCAACGCAGGTCGGATCGATCAGTCAAGTTAGATCAGTCCAAGCAGTGCAATTGACTTTGCACTCGGGACAGCTGACTTGCGACCTTAGCACAACTGCACTGCTGAACAGCAGTGCTGTGCTATCAGTCATTCAACCGAGCTCAGCACAGCAGCAGAGCCCAGCACAGTAATGCTGCTGAACAACAGAGGCTCTAACAGACTAAACAGCCAAGCTCAGCACAATAGCCGAGCCCAGCAAAACAACAGCTCGAGACCAGTTGAGCTCAGCACGGCAGCACTACAGATTATTAGTATTGTGCTAACAGAAGCTCAGTAGTTCAGCCGAACAGACAAACCGAGGTGAGTCTAGGAATCTGTCCTTGAGACGTATTGGTTCGGTATACTGTCACCAACCAGATGAAGCACTCGTCTCCCAAGATACGACGGAATCAGTTTAGACGAGCGGCACTACATCGTATGAACTCAACGAACCTGTAAAGTATTTCTAGATTCTCGGATATAGAAATGAAGATCTATGCAATGAGGAAGTGATATGCATAGAGAAAGAGTGTAGAGAGAAGAGGAGAAGATTGATTTCAGAATGATTTTTCTGATGACCAAAGAGGTCAGCTCGACCTGTATTTATAGGGGAAACTAAGGTCAGGTTGGTATCGCTAGTTCAACCACAACCATAGGATCAGATACCTGCTCGGCTTGAACCCGTGGAATTAGGAAACCGTATTAGGTCTGCCTACAACCATTGAATCAAATAACTACTCAATCTGAGCATTCAGATTGGATAATTGCTCAAATCAGCTCAGCACGGTTACAACTCAACAGCTTTTCAAATCTCAACCTTAGCCGATCCTAACAACCTGGGAGAAATCTAAATTTAAACAAACTTCTCCATCAGATATGAATCGACTCGCAGCTTGCAGGATCCGGTCTGTAACCTACAGCCTGCAACCTGAACCCAAGCATGAGCCCAAGCCTGAGCACGGGCCGAGCTGAGGTGATTTCAAATTATTTTACCCCTACTTTGAGTATTGATTTCTCATTCATCCCTTATCGTAATTGAGTGATTCAAAAGCCTAAAATTATCTACTCATTACATAGATAATTAAAGACTCATTAGTTTCTACTTATCATTAATAAAATCTAATCATAATAATGCTCAAATTACGTTGCTAATCATGGTTTGCAACTTGACCCATTTCTTTCAATTTTCTCCAACATGAATTACACCACAAAAAGCCATTCAACCATAGAACTTTTAGCACATGAAGTGCGGCGTCTTGTGAATCTATCAGTTCATATGCAAATACAATCACAACCCAAAATACCAAGACAAGTTCTTAGTCTACACCAACATTTAATGAGCATGCCCCCAATCTCTCTATCTCTATATATATCTATATAACTATCACCTGGCCTCAGCGCCAAAACTTGCAGAAGCATATCACCTCCATAGGACATGTAAACCAACTATCAGACCCTAATACGAGCTGTAATATAACCTAAAAATCTTTTAAATCACGATAGCCTACAACAAAAAGATGCATGCGTATATTTCCATCATCACCAACTCCCTCCTACAAGCTAACCAAATGCTGAATTAAACAGACTACAAGCTTTATCCTAAGTTTTCTTACAAGCTCGCAATCACATTTTTGTTTCCTACCGCAAATCTATTGTTAGGAAAATAGAGTGTTGAGTGAAGAGAAGAGTAGTTGTAGTAGAAAGATGTGTTGAGGCATGTAGACACGCTTTCCGTAAGGAATATTTGTCTGCACTAGTTGCTGCAGGGTTATAGACAAATTTCCTCCTAGAATACAACAAGCCAAACGATTTTTGAACCTCATCAATAAGGATACGAACCAAAATGAACTTTCAAAATGAGAATATATAGAGAAGGAAGAAGAATTTCGATACAAGGTTGAACTTTAGATTAAGATGTCTTGAAATGTGTTACAATAGCCTTTTCATAGGATCTTGAACATCGTATTAGATGTCCTAAACCGTTCAAGGGTGATTGGATATGTCCCTTGGAGCATAAATTGCAACTTTAGATGAAAAGACATACCCGTTGGCCACGCTGATCGATAAAATTAGTCGATCGATGTCACTTTCATCGATCGATGTCTCATAGTGTGCTCCAGCTTTTCGTCCAAATTACTTCGATTGATCTATGTATCGATCAAAGTCACATCGATCGATCTATGTGATCGATCTATGTTGGATAGTGTACTCCAACTTTGCACCCAGGCCACTTCGATTGATCGATGTGATCGATCGAAGTCACATTGATTGATTTCCAACAGAATACTCAGCTTCATTTTTTCTGCCACTTGGATCGATCTAAGTCACTTCGATCATTCACATGGATCTATCGAAGTCATGCACCAAGCTATTCTCGCTTTACTTAAGCTCCAATCAACCTTTATTCTTTTTTCGATTGCCTTTACAAACTAATATATCAATCCTCCACTTAGTTTGTAAAGAAATTTATGACATTTCATGCATCTAAGAAGTATCTTTTGATCTGGACCTCTTATCAGTATAACACTTCAAAGTTCCAATGAAATCATGGTAGCACTAATGCCTTGAATCATATTCCTATATGTTAATTTTATACACATGAAACCACATTCTCCCTAGAAGTTCATCTTAAACCGCAATTATGGCCTTGTGCTTTCCCTAGTATTCTGAACATTTCAAGATCTTTGCTTGTCGAAGGGGCACCATTTCCCATGTTCATATAGGTGAAGATTAAGATAGTTCCTCTTAATCCTTCATTAAGAGTGCTTTAACAGTCCTTTAACACTAATATTCAAATTCATTAAAGATCAATATAGAGCGCTTTGATTCTTTATAGATCAATCTTAGTGCTTTAATCCATCACTTTGTGACTTGTTGTTACCCATTGAACCTTTGACTAGTGGTATTTTAGGAAAAGCTGAGTTTTCATCACAAGTGAACTTATACCATATGTCTTAATCTCATCCCTAAAGATGTACTTTGTACCAAGTCTTTTGAAAGACTCTTTGTCAATGGATCTGCTAGGTTATTGCAGGATTTGACATATGCAATGGCTATTACACCATTCGTTATTAATTGCCTTACATAATTATGTCTAAGGCTAACATGTCTAGATTTTGCATTATAGATTTTACTATAAGCTCTAGACATCATTTCTTTGCTATCACAGTGTAAGGAAATGGCTAGCATTGGCTATGACCACAACTCTATATCTAATAGTAAATTTCTCAGCCATTCTGCTTCCTTACCTGCAGATCCCAACGCTATGAATACGGATTCCATGGTGGAGTGTGTTATACATGTCTGTTTCTTTGAGGCCTAAGAAACCACACCACCACCTAATGTAAATACCCAACCCGTAGTAGATTTGTTATCACCAATGCTAGTTATCCAACTAGCATCAGTATGACCTTCTAACACGGAGGAAAAATTATTATAATACAATCTGTAATTCATAGTTCTTTTCAAGTACCCAGTACTGATGAGATCCATAATCCTCATCCATGTCAAGATAATGAGAAAGCACATAATGTTACATAAGTGCAAAATCAAGGACCCTTAACAAGAAGTAAAACTAAGAAACTAATGCATGAAGTAGAGCCTTCTATTTTAAACATGTGCAAGATGAACCAAAGGAATTTATACATTAGGTTTAACCTTATTGAACCTATAACATGATTTATAAGAGTTTTTAAAACCATTATAAAATATCATTAAACTAGAATGTGTTCTTTATTTTGCTTTTTAAATGTTTATGTTGTATTAGTTTAGGCACATCTCGAATTGTGAGTTTCTTTAGGACCAGTATTGGTAGAATTGACGTATCTCTCCAACCACAAGGCCAAATTAGGAGTTTCAAGATGCGTTGAAAGCTAAGACAAAGATCTACAATGGTTGGGCCAAAAATAGCAGGCAAGTTGAAGTACTATTTCTACCGAATTCTGTGACATACCTTCAGTAATTTCGATGTATCTCCTCAATGGTTGGGCCAAATGCATATAACTTTATATAGTTATTTTCTACACTCAATGGGTTACAATTCCCTAAAAATGAAAGGCCTAGTTCGAATTTGAAAGTGTCTACAAAACCAGTCATATACCAGGAAAGATTTCAAGTTGCAGACAAATCCTTAAAGTCTTCCATGAATAGTACTTGAAGGACCTACTTTGAAAATCATCATTCAAGACTTGCAAGACTAGTTTTTATGGAGCATACATGAATAGTGTTTGAAAGTATGGAACGTGTATGGGTGGTCTATATGAAGCCTATACAGAACATGGAATGTATGTTTGATAGGCTTAAATCTTTGTGTAAGAGAATAAGATAAGAGATGAAGAGAATTCTTGCTTTGCACTTGATAGAATGTAGAATATGTATCTTGTCTTGTGTTTGATCATCTTCCTCCCTTTTGTTGCTAGTGCACGCCCCTAGGGCTGAGAAAGGTCTTGAAGAAATGTCTTGAATGCCCATGGAAGAAGTCTTGCAAAGCCTTGTGATATTTTTTTGCTTATTTGACGAGATATGATTGGTCAAGTGATGTGTCTTCGCCTTGATGTCTCTCTATGATTGGGTCTTCATTAAGCCACATTGGCACATAATATATGACATGGATAATTACCCAAGAAAATCTGAAAACAATTTGAATTTTGAATATCTTAATTGCCAATCAATCATAAGTGAAATAGCTTCTCATTTTTGGAATGATTTTGAGCCTTGAAGTCTTGCAAAAACTCGGCCAGCACATGCTGAAAACTTCAGCATTTCATTTGAATTTTGAAACATTATCTTGTGCGTCTTGATCTCCATCAATACTTTCTTTTGTGGATCATTCTCCACCAATCATAGTGCAAGATGAGCTCACCTAGGCTTCAAATCGGCTCAAATCAGCCGCCCAACTCATCATTAATTTGCTGAAAATAATTTTTGAATTTTGAATGGTAATAATATTATATCTTCAAAAACATGGTAAATTTCAATAACCATTTAACTTTGTCCTCTAGAATACTCCAATATATGTCTTGAATGTGTAAGACATGTCTAGATATATGTCACAACATGTAAAAAACACCCCCTTATAGATGACGCAGAAAAATGAATTTTCGACTTTCGTCGATTGCGAGATTTTTCTCCAAGATCACGGACCCTGGTGCAAGAATAGTCAGAGGCACCCCAGCATTTGGTGCCAGGGAACAACACTGTTTTGTCCATGAACCGAGATTCCCCTTTCATTCTCCAATTCAGTTTATGTTAAGTGGACTGAGAATCAGTATAGTAGAGCAGTGCAGAATCAATAACAATACGTCTTAAGATTGTTGGGAATAAATCAAGTTATACAAAATCGAATTCTGTACAGTGTGTGCTTGTGAAATAAAGCAACGGATGACCTTCTGAGCTCAACGCAGGTCGGATCGATCAGTCAAGTTAGATCAGTCCAAGCAGTGCAATTGACTTTGCACTCGGGACAGCTGACTTGCGACCTTAGCACAACTGCACTGCTGAACAGCAGTGCTGTGCTATCAGTCATTCAACCGAGCTCAGCACAGCAGCAGAGCCCAGCACAGTAATGCTGCTGAACAACAGAGGCTCTAACAGACTAAACAGCCAAGCTCAGCACAATAGCCGAGCCCAGCAAAACAACAGCTCGAGACCAGTTGAGCTCAGCACGGCAGCACTACAGATTATTAGTATTGTGCTAACAGAAGCTCAGTAGTTCAGCCGAACAGACAAACCGAGGTGAGTCTAGGAATCTGTCCTTGAGACGTATTGGTTCGGTATACTGTCACCAACCAGATGAAGCACTCGTCTCCCAAGATACGACGGAATCAGTTTAGACGAGCGGCACTACATCGTATGAACTCAACGAACCTGTAAAGTATTTCTAGATTCTCGGATATAGAAATGAAGATCTATGCAATGAGGAAGTGATATGCATAGAGAAAGAGTGTAGAGAGAAGAGGAGAAGATTGATTTCAGAATGATTTTTCTGATGACCAAAGAGGTCAGCTCGACCTGTATTTATAGGGGAAACTAAGGTCAGGTTGGTATCGCTAGTTCAACCACAACCATAGGATCAGATACCTGCTCGGCTTGAACCCGTGGAATTAGGAAACCGTATTAGGTCTGCCTACAACCATTGAATCAAATAACTACTCAATCTGAGCATTCAGATTGGATAATTGCTCAAATCAGCTCAGCACGGTTACAACTCAACAGCTTTTCAAATCTCAACCTTAGCCGATCCTAACAACCTGGGAGAAATCTAAATTTAAACAAACTTCTCCATCAGATATGAATCGACTCGCAGCTTGCAGGATCCGGTCTGTAACCTACAGCCTGCAACCTGAACCCAAGCATGAGCCCAAGCCTGAGCACGGGCCGAGCTGAGGTGATTTCAAATTATTTTACCCCTACTTTGAGTATTGATTTCTCATTCATCCCTTATCGTAATTGAGTGATTCAAAAGCCTAAAATTATCTACTCATTACATAGATAATTAAAGACTCATTAGTTTCTACTTATCATTAATAAAATCTAATCATAATAATGCTCAAATTACGTTGCTAATCATGGTTTGCAACTTGACCCATTTCTTTCAATTTTCTCCAACATGAATTACACCACAAAAAGCCATTCAACCATAGAACTTTTAGCACATGAAGTGCGGCGTCTTGTGAATCTATCAGTTCATATGCAAATACAATCACAACCCAAAATACCAAGACAAGTTCTTAGTCTACACCAACATTTAATGAGCATGCCCCCAATCTCTCTATCTCTATATATATCTATATAACTATCACCTGGCCTCAGCGCCAAAACTTGCAGAAGCATATCACCTCCATAGGACATGTAAACCAACTATCAGACCCTAATACGAGCTGTAATATAACCTAAAAATCTTTTAAATCACGATAGCCTACAACAAAAAGATGCATGCGTATATTTCCATCATCACCAACTCCCTCCTACAAGCTAACCAAATGCTGAATTAAACAGACTACAAGCTTTATCCTAAGTTTTCTTACAAGCTCGCAATCACATTTTTGTTTCCTACCGCAAATCTATTGTTAGGAAAATAGAGTGTTGAGTGAAGAGAAGAGTAGTTGTAGTAGAAAGATGTGTTGAGGCATGTAGACACGCTTTCCGTAAGGAATATTTGTCTGCACTAGTTGCTGCAGGGTTATAGACAAATTTCCTCCTAGAATACAACAAGCCAAACGATTTTTGAACCTCATCAATAAGGATACGAACCAAAATGAACTTTCAAAATGAGAATATATAGAGAAGGAAGAAGAATTTCGATACAAGGTTGAACTTTAGATTAAGATGTCTTGAAATGTGTTACAATAGCCTTTTCATAGGATCTTGAACATCGTATTAGATGTCCTAAACCGTTCAAGGGTGATTGGATATGTCCCTTGGAGCATAAATTGCAACTTTAGATGAAAAGACATACCCGTTGGCCACGCTGATCGATAAAATTAGTCGATCGATGTCACTTTCATCGATCGATGTCTCATAGTGTGCTCCAGCTTTTCGTCCAAATTACTTCGATTGATCTATGTATCGATCAAAGTCACATCGATCGATCTATGTGATCGATCTATGTTGGATAGTGTACTCCAACTTTGCACCCAGGCCACTTCGATTGATCGATGTGATCGATCGAAGTCACATTGATCGATTTCCAACAGAATACTCAGCTTCATTTTTTCTGCCACTTGGATCGATCTAAGTCACTTCGATCATTCACATGGATCTATCGAAGTCATGCACCAAGCTATTCTCGCTTTACTTAAGCTCCAATCAACCTTTATTCTTTTTTCGATTGCCTTTACAAACTAATATATCAATCCTCCACTTAGTTTGTAAAGAAATTTATGACATTTCATGCATCTAAGAAGTATCTTTTGATCTGGACCTCTTATCAGTATAACACTTCAAAGTTCCAATGAAATCTTGGTAGCACTAATGCCTTGAATCATATTCCTATATGTTAATTTTATACACATGAAACCACATTCTCCCTAGAAGTTCATCTTAAACCGCAATTATGGCCTTGTGCTTTCCCTAGTATTCTGAACATTTCAAGATCTTTGCTTGTCGAAGGGGCACCATTTCCCATGTTCATATAGGTGAAGATTAAGATAGTTCCTCTTAATCCTTCATTAAGAGTGCTTTAACAGTCCTTTAACACTAATATTCAAATTCATTAAAGATCAATATAGAGCGCTTTGATTCTTTAAAGATCAATCTTAGTGCTTTAATCCATCACTTTGTGACTTGTTGTTACCCATTGAACCTTTGACTAGTGGTATTTTAGGAAAAGCTGAGTTTTCATCACAAGTGAACTTATACCATATGTCTTAATCTCATCCCTAAAGATGTACTTTGTACCAAGTCTTTTGAAAGACTCTTTGTCAATGGATCTGCTAGGTTATTGCAGGATTTGACATATGCAATGGCTATTACACCATTCGTTATTAATTGCCTTACATAATTATGTCTAAGGCTAACATGTCTAGATTTTGCATTATAGATTTTACTATAAGCTCTAGACATCATTTCTTTGCTATCACAGTGTAAGGAAATGGCTAGCATTGGCTATGACCACAACTCTATATCTAATAGTAAATTTCTCAGCCATTCTGCTTCCTTACCTGCAGATCCCAACGCTATGAATACGGATTCCATGGTGGAGTGTGTTATACATGTCTGTTTCTTTGAGGCCTAAGAAACCACACCACCACCTAATGTAAATACCCAACCCGTAGTAGATTTGTTATCACCAATGCTAGTTATCCAACTAGCATCAGTATGACCTTCTAACACGGAGGAAAAATTATTATAATACAATCTGTAATTCATAGTTCTTTTCAAGTACCCAGTACTGATGAGATCCATAATCCTCATCCATGTCAAGATAATGAGAAAGCACATAATGTTACATAAGTGCAAAATCAAGGACCCTTAACAAGAAGTAAAACTAAGAAACTAATGCATGAAGTAGAGCCTTCTATTTTAAACATGTGCAAGATGAACCAAAGGAATTTATACATTAGGTTTAACCTTATTGAACCTATAACATGATTTATAAGAGTTTTTAAAACCATTATAAAATATCATTAAACTAGAATGTGTTCTTTATTTTGCTTTTTAAATGTTTATGTTGTATTAGTTTAGGCACATCTCGAATTGTGAGTTTCTTTAGGACCAGTATTGGTAGAATTGACGTATCTCTCCAACCACAAGGCCAAATTAGGAGTTTCAAGATGCGTTGAAAGCTAAGACAAAGATCTACAATGGTTGGGCCAAAAATAGCAGGCAAGTTGAAGTACTATTTCTACCGAATTCTGTGACATACCTTCAGTAATTTCGATGTATCTCCTCAATGGTTGGGCCAAATGCATATAACTTTATATAGTTATTTTCTACACTCAATGGGTTACAATTCCCTAAAAATGAAAGGCCTAGTTCGAATTTGAAAGTGTCTACAAAACCAGTCATATACCAGGAAAGATTTCAAGTTGCAGACAAATCCTTAAAGTCTTCCATGAATAGTACTTGAAGGACCTACTTTGAAAATCATCATTCAAGACTTGCAAGACTAGTTTTTATGGAGCATACATGAATAGTGTTTGAAAGTGTGTAGTCTTTTTAATCATCATTCAAGACTTGCAAGACTAGTTTTTATAGAGCCTATTTTCAATTTGTAAGGTAGTTTGTTGTCTTGTGTTATTTTGTGCCTATAAAAGGCACATAAGAGAAGACTTGTAATCACACACCTTCAATGAAAATTTCTTCATCTTCAAAAGTAATTGTTGTGTGTTTTCTTGATTCATATTCAAAATCAAGGTTAGAATCTTTCAAGACTTGAACATCCTTGTGAGAGTTGTCCGATTCAGGAGAGGGAAACATCCAAGAGGGAGGTATCTTGCTTGGGTTATGTAGAACTCATTGGAGGATTTATGTTCAAAGGTTTTTCTTCGACTTATTTGGAAGCAAGGTGAGGCTATCTTCATTGTGTCTAAACCATATTTGGAGGAGAAGCTTCAGAGTTAAAGAAAGGTTCATTCTTGCACGTATCAAAGTGGTATCAGAGCAAAGGTTTTTCTTTAACTTAACTTATCATCTACTTTGTGTGAATTTTTTTATTTCGTTATTCTCTTTATCTACCATTCAGCCATCTTCTTAGAAGGTTGAATTCTATTTGGTTTAGTGTCTTCTTCTTGTTTTGAATTGTATAATTCAGAAACAAAAAGAAACCAAAACCAAAATAGTTTATCCGTGTGCTTTCTATTTCATTTTTTGTCTATTTAAAAACAAAAAAAAAGTTTGATGTTTACTTATTTTTCTGTTGCATCTTGTTTTCTTTGTTGTCCATCATTTAGAAAAAGGTGTCATCTTGTTGTTTATCAAGTTTCTTTGTTTCTTCTGGTTCAACAAGCAAAAAAAGTCAAACAAATCGATATAAAAGATTATCGTATCATTTGTGGATATAAGTTTGGATTAGACTCTGGAAAATTACCATAACGCTGGACCTATGTGAAATTAGAAAGGACCAAGGACAAACATCTCATAAAGAACTTAAAGATTATTTCTTTGTGATGATTTATGGTTTGTTTATTTCAGTCGGTTGGATTTCAATTTCTTTGTGTTTAGACACTTTCTTGGACTTTAAGTTCTTTGTTTAGAAGCTTTTCCACATTACTTATATTCAGCCCATTGCTTATATATCTACCTTGGTCTTTCATATACTTTTGTTGTTATCGAAGCTCTTAACTTGTTTTAGATTTTGTGTTTGTTTAGTTGTATTGTGTGGTGAGTTTAGTTGTATTTTGTTATGTTCAATATCTGATTTGGCAACCTCGACAGGAAAGAAAATCAATTTGTTCATCTTGAACAACTTGACAGCCTACTACATATAAAAACGTCAACATATCCATTCAAAACAAACACACAAAGCCTTACCAATCAATTTTACCAAGATATATATACCTTGTTTAGATTTGAACAAGGAAAAAGAAAAGGAAATAAAGAGAAGCTTATTTCAAAGAAAAGTTTGCACAAAATAATTGAAAGTGCAAAGAGCAAAAGTACTGGTCTTGTTTCCTTCATAAACCCAAAGTACCCATTTGTTTTCACTTTTGAACACTTAGTGCTTCTAGTTCATTCATACTTGCATCTAGCTTGCATAAATCCTAAGATTAAGTTAAGGATTGCCCAAGTAACCCCTTAGCATTTCTTTGGCTCAGCTTATTACATCAAATTTGATTTCGATTCTCTTTGAATCTTAATACAGTCCAAGTTTGTTGTTTATAACATTGGAATTGTGAGTGAATTGGTGGGAGACTTGTGAAGAAAGTTTACTTTATACGATTGTAGTTATCAGAATTGATACTCACTTTAAAAGTTTGCTTTTGAATTGTTTTAGCCTCAGATTCTTCAAGGAGACCAAGATTGTGTGAACTACAAAAGAGAGAGAGAGAGAGAGGAACAAACACTTGTTTTTTTGTTTTCCACTACATAATAAGATTTCTTTTGTCTTTGTGTTAGTTTTCCTTTTTCTTTGTTTTTCTTGTTCAATTTTAGGTAATTGTACCATAAATAAGACACCTGAGAGTATCATGGACCTTAACTAAGAAAGATAAAGATTGCTCACAAACATGGACGATTTAGCTCAACTAATGCAAAAGATGTTGTGAGAAATAAAATTGATAAGTATCCGTGTAGAGAGCCTAGAAAAACAGTCACAGTCTCATCCAGAAAATCCTTTACATGAAGAACAAACATCACATGTATCGGAACATAGGCTTGAAAGCCATAGGTCTTTTGCTCCAGAAAGAGGAAGAGGCAGAGGCAGAGGCAGAGGAAGAGGGCTTAATAGGGATTTTTTCACCTATGAGGACCTTTGATGAAAGAGAAGAAGAGCCAAACCAAAGGTTTGATGGCTATAACATTAAGGAAGAGTACAACCAGTTCCGATCTTGATTGAGTTATGTATAACTCATTGGAGGATTTATGTTCAAAAGGTTTTTTTCAACTTATTTAGAAGCAAGGTGAAGCATCTTCATTGTGCCTAAACCATATTTGGAGGAGAAGCTTTAGAGTTAAACAAAGATCCATTCTTGCATGTATCAATCTCCCAATTGCCCTCCAATGGTCCATATTAGGATTACTAGTATACCTTGATAATTTGCACATCCCAAAGGCAATATCCGGTCTAGTGC
Organism: Eustoma russellianum; assembly: GCA_036186865.1. Taxonomy (NCBI): domain Eukaryota; kingdom Viridiplantae; phylum Streptophyta; class Magnoliopsida; order Gentianales; family Gentianaceae; genus Eustoma; species Eustoma russellianum. The sequence goes on from AP025058.1 coordinate 24,052,580, forward strand.
AATATGTAGCATATATTAAACTACCAATTGCACTAGCATATTCAAGTTGAGCTACCGTTTTACCGGTATGTCCAGTCAATTTGTATGAGGCATCATATGGCGTGTTTGCTTCTTTGATCTCCAAGTGTTTGAACTTATTCAACATTTTGCTTATATAATGAGATTGACAAAGAGCAAAATCCCCCAATATGTTTGAACACTTTTATCCCTAAGATAGTATCTACCTCACCCAAACCTTTCATTTGGAATTGTGAAGTTAAATACTTCTTTGTTTCATTTACTCCTTCTATATTAGTGCTAATAATCAACATGGCATCCTCGTACAAACAAATAAAGACACCATATTTGTTCGTAAACTTGGAATATACACACTTATCAGCACTATTATGCTTAAAATCATTTCTCAAAATGGTAGTGTCAAACTTTTCATGCCATTTTTGTTTGAATGCATGATGATTACATTGAAGACTCAACAAAAAATTGAAGAATTTGTTTGATTAAGTGACGTGTTGGATCCTGCACTATCATTGGGACATTTCGTCGAGCAGTTCTTCATTGCACGAAACACCTTCTTCCATCCTTATTTCTCTCTGATCTTTGCACGTAATTAAGATGTAATTATGTGATCATCAGTTTGATGATATTTTAGGTGTTTACACATCATTTTTTATCCGGCAAAGTAGCCATTGGAGCTGTCAAAATCTGCTGCCAACTAGCCTTTGAGGTTATTGTATATGTATACCCCTCTCCTTCTATTTGAATATACAAGTGTTTTTTCCTCACATTGTGAGCATCTTGAGTGTGAATTGTGTTATTTTCTCTATATGGTATCAGAGCTATTGAACTGATTGTGATCCTTGCGAGTTAAAAATCTCAAAAATTATTACTGTTCATCTTCTTCTCCAAACGTATTCTGCTCTTCCTTTGAAACTTAAATGATGGAATCAGTTGGTAGTGAAGCCCCATCTGTTCCTGGTCCTACAATTCCCACTACCTCAACTGGGGTCAGTTCATCTCGATCCACAATTGATTCAAACCCTATAACTATAGCCAACCATAAGCTTAATGGCAACAACTTCTTGGCTTGGTCTAGAGTTTTTAAGATGTTCATAACTGGAAAAGGTAAGGAAGCTTACCTGAGGTCTGAAACTGTAATTCCTGATGAGAACTCTGAGCAGTTCAAGACTTGAAATATTGAAAATTCTATGATCATGTCATGGTTGATTACCTCTATGACCACAGATGTAAGTGATAACTTCATCCTCTATGACTCTAATGCAGAGATATGGCAAGGAGCACAGGAGATGTACTCAAAATTGGACAATGTTTCTAAGTTCTATGAGCTTGATGCCATGCTTCATGACATAAAACAAGGAGACTCACTAGCGAATGTGTACTTTGGAAAACTTAAAAGAATCTGACAACAAATTGATGTGTTTGACACACATAAGTGGCCAAACCAAAAAGCTGATAAGATGCATGAGAACATCACTGAAACCAAAAGAATCTTCATATTCTTAGCTGGTTTAAATAAAGAATTTGATGTTGTTAAAGGAAGAATCCTTGGTACTAAGCCACTTCCTTCCATCAATGTTGTTTTCTCTGAGATTAGACAAGAAGAAAGTAGAATAAAACTCATGACGAGTTCTACTTTTTCCACTGAAAGGGCTGCCATGGCAGTTTTTGCACCTAATACTACACAATATAAAGCTTCTATTAATGCTGTTACCAGAAGATATACTCATCCAACTCAGTATGATAACAGGAAGAATGGTGAACCAAAGCCTACTTGTAAATTTTGCAAGAAGGTTGGTCACACTAAGGACAAATGATATGCTAAGCATGGGAGACCTCCTCCTAAGTTCAATGAGCAATGGAGTAACCCTAAACCATGGAGATCTCAAGATTCAAACTAAGGAAGCAGGAGAGGAACATGTTCTATAGCTTCCAGCAACTGTGTTACTGGACCCTCTGACGTTCCCATTCAATCTCAAATTGATGTCATGTTTCATTCATGAAGCAATTTCAACCAAAGCAACAACCTCTTGAGATAAATCAAGAAGCAATTCAAGCAACTATGGCTAGCATGGTACAACTTCTAAACTTCTTTTTGCATGGATTGTTGATTCTGGTGCTACACACAACATGACTTGGAATAAAGATAAACTAACTGATTTTGTGCCATTTGCCAATCCTACTAAATTAAAGGTTGCTAATGGAGCTGGAATTAGTATCCTTGGCAGTGGAAACATGCAGTTAACAGAAAACTTAAAACTAAAGAATGTCATGTTCATTCCTGAACTTAGTTTCAACTTAATATCTATAGGTCAAATTGCTGAGGATAACACTTGTGAAGTAAGGTTCTCACCTTCTACATGTTATTTTCAGGAGATCTTCTCCAAGAAGATGATTGGCGGTGCTAACAAGGTCAATAGACTTTTCCTTCTTCAAGCTGAAGAATCAAGTCCTTTCAGTAATCAAACTAGTTTAGGCTCATGTATGACAACTAGTAGGAGCACAGATATTATTTTGCTATGGGATAAGAGATTAGGACATTCTAACTTCTTGTATCTTAGAAAACTTATGCCAGCCTTGTTTTCCAATATCAATCAAAGCGACTTATTTTGTAAAGATTTTCAATTTGCCAAAAGCTGTAGAACTAATTTTCCTACAAAGTGTTATGAAAGAAGCTCTCCTTTCATCCTGGTTCACTCACATGTTTGAGGACCCTCAAGCATTGCCAACATCATGGAAGAAGGTGGTTCAACACTTTTGTCGATGGCCACTCCAGACTAACCTGGGTATTTTTAATGAAACATAAATATGAAAAGGGTGATATAATTAAGAAGTTCATATTATGGTTCAAAATAAGTTTAACTCTTCAATTAAAGTTCTAAGGACAGATAATGGAATGGAATACCTTGAGAAATTAATTAAGGAATATCTTGGTGCTAAGGGAATCCTTTATCAAACTTCCTGCACATACACTCCACAGCAAAATAGAGTGGCAGAAAGGAAGAACAGACATCTCCTTGAAGTAACAAAGGCAATTATGATGTCAATGAAGGTACCTAAGCATTATTGGGATGAGGGAGTGCTTAATCCAACTCATCTAATCAACAAAATGCCCTCTAAGGTTCTCAATTTTGACTCCCCTAAGAATGTTTTGTCTCAGTCCTATCCTGATACAAAATTGTTTTCTGAGTTGCCTATGAAGGTATTTAGGTGTGTTGTGTATAGACATATTCCTGAGCAATTTAGGAGCAAGCTTGACATAAGTTTAGAAAAGTGTATCTTCTTTGGGTATGCTCATACTCAAAAAGCTTATAAGTGCTACTCTCCTGGTTCAAGAAAAATATACATCTCTCTTGATTTGGTATTTGATGAATCAAAGTCTTGTTATAGCTCTACTACACCTGAAGTTGATCATGAGTCTGAAAATAACTTACGGAGCATTATTGGCATATCAAGGACTGAGCCTATCAGGGAAGTTGGTAATTCAATTGAGCGGGAGAATAACTCTCATTCTCAAAGGGATTCACTTGATTCTGATCAACCTATGAGTTCTCCCAGAAATGTGGGGAAAAACAATGAGATCACATCTTCTTACAGGGAGGTATCTCATGTGGACAACATGTCTATTGATGTGAGAAAGGGGGTCAGGGATGGTGCAAAGAAACTTTATCCAATCATCAATTATATTTCAAATGACTATCTTAATGATAATTTCAAAATATTTATCTCCTCTCTTGACGACATAAGGGTTCCAAAAAATATCCAGGAGGCTTTGGCATAGCCTGAGTGGAAGAAGGCTGTCCAAGGTGAAATGTCTGCTTTGCTCAAAAATGGAACCAGGGAGCTGATTCATTCTGTTGAGGGAGTAAGACCAGTGGAATGTAAGTGGATCTTCTCTGTCAAATATAACTCTGATGGCTCAATTAACAGATTCAAGGCAAGGTTGGCAACCAAAACCTTTGGGATTTTCTATGAATAAACCTTTGCATCTGTTGCAAATCTTAATACTGTAAGGATTCTGTTTCCTCTTGCTGTTAACCTTGACTGGCCTCTATTTCAACTTGACATTAAGAATGCATTTCTTAATGGAGATTTGGAGGAGGAAGTATATATGCACATTCCACCTGGATTTATAACTGAATCCAATAAGAATATGGTATGTAGACTGAAAAAATCCCTCTATGGCCTAAATCAATCCCCTAGATCTTTGTTTATAAGGTTTAATTATGCAGTTATTTCCCTTGGTTTTGCTCAAAATCATAGTGACCACACCTTGTTTACTAAGCATAGTGATCCTGATCACCTCATTATCATTCTAGTTTATGTAGATGACATCGATCAAACTGGTAATCACTATAATTGAATAATTGATACAAAGAAGCAGTTCGCTAAGTCCTTTGAAATTAAGGACTTGGGCCAACTATGATTGTTATAACCAGTTAAAAAAAGAAAGAGAAAAGAATGTTAATAATAAAATTTTTAGATGAAATAGAAGAGTAATTGAAAAAAAACCAATAAACTAAAAAGAAAAAAAGAAATATGGAGGACGTTCGTTGAGGGGGAATAAAGCCCCCCCCAAATGTCTCCATTTTCAGTAAATTAAAAAGGGCAAGGGCGCTGGGTGTTAAAAGCATAATAAAGAAAAGAATAGCAAAAGGAAAAGAAGGGGAAACTGAGAGGGAGGCAGAGAACGGCGGCTGGGAGGAAAAAGTAGGGAAGAGGGAAAAGAAGAGAAGAATGGGAGAAGTGGGAAAGAAAGGAAAAGGGGAAAAACAAGGCGTTCTAATTGATTGTAACCGTGTAATTGTCTGCAACCAGGTAGGTTTCCCTTTTACCCCTCCAATTGGTACATCCAAGCATGCCTTAGTGGTATTATGTGTGTTTGTGTTGTTTTAAATTGTTGAATCCCATAGCATGTTGTCAATCTGTGAAAAGCATGAGATTTTGGAGTCTGTGGAATGCGTGTATTGTATTGCGTGCCTTAGATTTGATGTTAGGGATGAATTTGATAATCAAAATAACACAATCTTTGTACGATTAGGGTTTCTCGTTCTTGTTTTGGACTTAAAATAGTTTCTCATAAACTGGAAATAGGTGGAAACAAAGATCATGGTCGAAAAATGGGCGCCGAAGGCCGCCGGTGTGCCTCACGCGCCACCGAAGTGGCCGCGCTGACCTTCACGCGCGCGCGTGAGGTTGCACGTGCCTCCTGGAGCTGCTGCACGCATCATATAAAAATAATAATAAAGAAAATGGGCCGAAGCCCAGATCAAAGGCTGGGCAGGCCATCCCTTAACGGGCCGGCTATTTCAGGGGTTAGGCCCAATAGCAAAGCATAAATAAAAAAAGACAAACTCGCCGAACCACTGGCTGGCTAGGCTGAATGGCCAACGGACCGGCCCCATCTGCTGGCCGGCCCAAATGCGATGGTTTTAAAAAAAGGAAAATCGGTTTGTAGCAGACCGGACACTGGTGGGACGGACCAAAGTTGAGCATGGGTTAGGGCTGGCGGGAATAGGGCCAGTCCAAAAGCATTTTTGATTTTAGTGTAATTTTTGAAATTTAGGAATTTTTATAAATGTTATTAAATTCATTAAAAAAGTATTAATTTTAGGTAAAATATAAAAAAATACAAGAAAATGATAAATAAATTCTAGAAATTATAAAATGCTGAAATCAAATTATTTTCACTATATTTCTATAATTATGATAATTTATTTAATTCCAATAATTAGGTAATAAATAGAAAAAAATAGGAGAAAATGAAGAAAAATATAGATTATGCCCGATAAATGTATACAAGTCATGGAAAAGTGAATTTGATGCCGAACAATATCTAGTTAGTATTCGGGCAATAACTAAACTTAGATTCGAGTGCCGGAGGATGGTGAGAATGGGTCAGATGGCCTCAGGCGACCTTATTTTTTTGCATTCATGGCACGTGCATTGCATTTATGGTGGGTCGTGATGTACGGGTCACATAACACTCAGTATGGTGTGTAGTGGCGGGGCCACGTACACTCAGTATGGTGACTATGGGTGCGCACAACCCACACCCACTCAGTAGGACCTGGGATCATGCATTGTATGGTAGAGATATCAACATCTTGTATGACATGATTTTGTTGCGTGTGACATGCATAGCTGGACATGCATTATGATGTTGTGCATTCTTTATCTGGAGTGATTTACTTTTTTGCATTCTTTCATATGCTTATGTGATATCATGTTTTACGTGCTATGTGTATATCATTTTGGTATGCTCGTTTGTATTAGTTGAGCAGGTGCCTACTAGGCGATTTCTCGTCACTCACCCCTACTCACCCCTCCAGGTGAGTACGATGACGTCTACGACTATGTCTTTGTTGAGGACGGGGCTGACACCGTGGAGTGGGCAGACTGATGGTCTCATCTAGGACACAAGGAGACCTTGCGGCTGTCTGTTGTTATTTCATTAGGATTCCATCAGACATTGCCCTGTTTAGATTGATAGACTTTAGATGCTGGCACTTTGACATTATTGTCATGACTTGTTTATTATTCTATTGAGACATTTTTTTTATTCATTGAATTTAATGTATGGTATTTCAATTCTGCAAGAAAAATTTCTACGTCTTTTTGGACATGTTGGAAATTGATTCGACACCTTGTATTCTCCTTAGCGAGATACGGCGGGTGCACTGTTCCCGATGCTAGAGTTCGGGAGCAGGATGCTACAAAGATACTTCCTTAGTTTGGAAGTATCAAGATCATCTCGTGGCGTATGCTTATCTCAGAGGAAGTACATCCTTGATCTCCTGCAAGACACCAATATGATCAACTACAAGCTTGCTAATGCACTAGTGGAACCATGGCATAAACCAAAGGAGGTATGGAACTCTGAAAAAACAGATAAACAAAGGTACCAAAGACTGACAGGTAAATTGATTTACTTATCCTATACTAGGCATGATATATGCTACGAAGTTAGTTTTATTAGTCAATACATGCATCATCCCTCAGATGAACATTATTATTAAGCATTAAGAATCCTCAGATATCTAAAATCTACTCCTGGACAGGGACTTTCCTTCAAGAAGTCTCAGGACAGGAACATCAAGATCTTCACTGATGATGATTAGGCTGGCTCTAAGTCAGATATGAGATCAACCTCAGGCTATGCTTCTTATCTGTGGAGAAACCTTGTTACATGGGAAGCAAGAAGCAACATGTTGTCTCTAGGAGTAATGCAGAAGCTGAAGTTACGTGCATTATCTCTTGGTGTATGTGAAGGAATTTGGATCAACAAAGTAATGACTTACTTGAAGCTTGAGGTTCAAATGCATGTTCAAGTATATTGTGACAACATATCAGCCATAAATATGACTGACAACTCTATGCAACACGACAAGTCAAAGCATATTGAGATTAATAGACATTTCCTCCGGGAAAAGATTGAAGCTAAAGTGCTGAAACTTCACTGCATCAGATCCAGGGATCAAGTGGCTGACATCCTTACAAAGCATGTGGGTGTTAATGTCTTCAAGATACTACTTAGCAAGCCAGGTTGCATCAATATCTACAACTCTAGCTTGAGGGGGGAGTGTTGGAATACAAGATGATTACATTGAAGACTTAATGCAAAACTGAAGGATTGCTTTGATTAAGTGATGTGTTGGATCCTGCACTATCATTGCGGCATTTCGTTGAGCAGTTTCTTCATTACGTTGAACACCTTGTTCCATCCTTATTACTCTCTGATCTTTGCACGTAATTAGGATGTAATTATGTAGTTATATTGTTTGATCATTAAATTAGAGGCTAATCATCAGTTTGATGATAATTTAGGTGTTCACACATCAGTTTTTATCCGGCAAAGTAGCCGTTAGAGCTGTCAAAATCTGATGCCAACTAGCTGTTGGGCTTATTGTATATGTATATCCCCCTCTCCTTCCATTTGAGTATACAAGTGTTTTTTCTCACATTGTGAGCATCTTGAGTGCGAATTGTGTCATTTTCTCTATAATTGTGTTGGTGCTTGTTTCAATCCATACAATAACCTTACCAATTTACATACTTTGTGCTCATTACCTGATAGAACATGTAGCACCCTACTCCCGAAACCTAGCATCGGGGACGGTGCACCTGCCGTAGTCTACTACGAGATCTACAAGGCATCGTTCAAACTTCTTACACGTCAGAAATAACGTAGAATTTTTTTTTGCGGAAGGTATAATTAGAAAGTCAAATTCAGTTCATAAATAATCCCAACGTAAAAATAAATCGGTGTTCAGGGCTGATGAAACTCGATACGTCAAATGAAATTCTAAAAGTCTAATAAAAAATAATAAATACGAAAACCATCTAGTATCCCAAAGAAATATCTCCAAGCTCACTTGCCCCAGCTCGCGCAGTCCGAATCATCCTCTACGAAGATATACTCATACTCGGCTCACCTGCGGAGGGATAAGTAGGGGGTGAGTTATTGGGAAGTCACCCATAGGTTATCCGTCTAATCTCAGAAAGGAACCATTCTTACAATAAATGTACAAATAAACAAAACAAATAAAGCATACATGATCCAATCGCAACGTAAATATATAATAAATACAATAAATGTACAAATAAATAAAGCAAATAAAACATACTTGATCCCATCTCAAAGTAAGCATAACATTAAGAAAATAATACATATCCAATCCGACTTGCAAAGTAAGTATACTGTAACAAATATAACATCATCACATATCCAAATGCAATGTGCAACTTCATGATGCATGCTCCTTCACACTACCGTGTCACACACCCAATCGCATCAAATCACACGTCATGCTCTTTTTATTCATGTATGCAATGCATGTCCCAGGGTCCTAACACACGCTCCGTAACATGGAGTCAGCACACACGCTCCGTAACGTGGAGTCAGCACACAGCTCCGCATGTGGAGTCAGTGCACACGCTTTGTATCGTGAAGTCACTCGTCCCGAAGGAATGCAGGTGCCATGAATGCTGCACATTTTCACACTTCCGTTTCTCCTATGTTGTATGCTTCGTTCTATATTGCGTATTACATATATTGCGTAGTTACCCTGTATTGCGTGGGGTTCATTACTGTATTTTATCTTCTACCGTTATTTTATCTTTCTAAACTTTATTTTAGGTTTCTACACTTTATTTTATTTTTTCCTAGGCTTTCAAGCACTTTATTCTTTTATTTACATATTTTTATCTTGCCCTACTATTATTTTTTTCCTGCTTTAATTTTATTTTCTCTTCTCTCCTTTTTTCCTCCCTTTTTTCCTTTTATTTTAAATTATTTAATGGGTTTCTAAATTGATTAATTATTATATTAATTAATTATATATATTGTTTATTATTTTTATTTTAATTTTTTTCCTTTTCAGTGACTGACGCTAATGGTTTTTTTAATTCTAGTATACTATATTATATTATATTTGATACTATTTTATTTTGTTTTATTTAATATTATATCAATCCTTTTATTTAATATTATTATTATTATTACCATATATATATATGTATTCTTTTGAAAAAACAGATCTTGCCCTTTCCTTATTTTTCCTCTCGTCCTTTTTTCCACTGACGGCCCGGCCCAAATAAGGGCCTCTGGCTCGCTGTGCCAGATTTCCCTCTTTTCGTTTTTCTAAATTCTACCAGGCCCGTCCCAGACCTCCTAGCCGGCCCCTGCCTCCTTCTTTTTTTAATTATTTCCTTAAATTCTAATTTCCTTGAAAATTCACAACTTCTTCGTTTCAACTCTGATTTACCCAAAACCAGTTGCATTTGATCATTATAACGCGACGAACAAAATGGAACTAGACACGTCAACATGTGTTCCGTACGCGCCGTCAGGGGCCACGCGTGGGCCTCACGCGCCACCCCTGAAACACGTGCGTGTGACCTTCCAGGCGCATTTTTCAACTTCCAGGTTAATTCCAACCTAATTTCTGGGCTATGAGACCTATTTCTAAGGCTAATCATGCAATTCTTCCTCTATTCGAATAAAAAATAAATTATTTTCAATTAATTTCCAACCGCACAATCAACACCAATTCACGCACATATAAACACACATACCAATGTCATATAATACATGCATACAAAGGCATTAAACAAATAATACATAGAAATTTATTGCAAGTGCAGTAATCCGAGAAGAGGAGAGGGTAACCTACCTTTTTTGGCAGATTAATTTCCTACGCAAAATTTTCTCCTCTCTTTCTCCTAGCCTTGGCTGATCCTGGGCTTGGTGGTGTTGAAATCTCTTTTTTTGTTGCTGTGGCCGAATCTTGGCCACCAAATATATATTTTGGTGTTGTTGCTGTTGTCCGCTGGTGGCAACAGAACCTTGGGAAATTGGGTGGGGGCCTGACGGCAGGGATGGGAAAAAGGGAGGGGGTTAGGGTTGTTTATTTATAAAGTATAAAGGGTTAGGATAAGTATTAGGTTTAAATATTAGTTTCCTAGTGTGTTTATGCTTTTTATTCCGCGTAGTCTTTATCTCTTTTTTTCCAGACGTACACCTTATATGCATATATATATATATATATATATATATATATATATATATATATCATATATATATATATATATATCATCTGAACCCAGTATATCCCAACGACAGCAAAAGCTATTGTTAGGGTCTGGGGAGGGTAAGTGGTAGGCAGACAATACCTCTATCTCAAAGGATAGAGAGTCTGCTTCCAGTGAGACCCCCAGCTCTATATGTACCTGCATAAATGACATAATAATAGAGATATGTTGTGCTAGTGTGTTAGTGAGGAAATTCAAGAAATACAAAGAAAAGACTTTCAATATTAAAATACACATCACGTGTATATGTACATGTAATGTAAAACAACAGTATAACATACACAACCAAGTGAAAAGTCAACCTAAAGAGTAGATAGTATCTACGCCTGTCTATGTCCTTAAATATACTCTAAAGTGTCCCTATATATGACCTATACCCCGTTAACCTTAATCTTATGTCTTCATGAACTCCTATCCTGGACCATGTCCTCAGAGAGGTGCAAATCTAGTAGATCGTGCCTTATCTGCTCATCCCAAGTCAGTTTGGGCCTGCCTTTACTCCTGTTCCCCTCTACAATGAGGCTTTCAATTGCTCCGACCGACGCCGTTGTCTGTCTCTGCTTGACATACCCAAACCATCTCATTCTTCCCTCTCTTATCTTATCTGCTATACTAGCCACGCCTAACCTTTCTCGAAACACCTCGTTTCTGATCCGGTCTAGCCTTGTATGCCCACACATCTACCTTAACATCTTTATCTCTGCCACTTCCATCTTCTGTAATTGTGACCTCTTGATGTCCCAGCAGTCTGTCACATATAGCACTGTCGGTCGCACTGCCACCCTATAAAATTTTCCCTTTAATTTAGTTGGGAAATTTTTGTCACACAGCACCCCTGGGGCCGCCCTCCATCTACACCAGCCTGCTTGAACTCGATGTGCTACATCATTATCTATGTCGTCATTCTGCTGCACAAATGATCCTAGGTACTTAAACTTACTATATATATATATATATATATATATATATATATATATATATATATATATATATATATATATATAATAGGATAAGGATACATATGAGAGGGGATACTCACCGGCGATCGCGCAGCTTGGCCGTCGCCGCATAATTCCGCTTTCAGCAATTCCGACAACATCAATTATATGCAGTTTTTTTGATTATCGATCATGTTACAGCTTTCTCCATTTATTGCTTATCTCTGTCGATCGCAGTTCCACCATCATGCAGCCTGCGCCGCCGCCGCCTTCATTCGCGGCGGTAGTTTCCGGAGAATCTTCATCTCAGGCAATCAGCATTTCGCCAAAAACAGTTTCTCGATACAAAGGTATCCCCTTAATCTCATTCTTGGATTCAGAAATTGATGAACTTGCTGCACCATTCAAATATTCATTGGTGGGTACATTCTGGTATGGTCGACCTCCATTAAAAGTCATAAGAGATGTATTTGAAAAAATTGGTTTTCATCATGATCTTCGTATCACCCTAATTGATCAGACGCACATCTTGTTGAATTTTCGAAATGAGGCTGATTATTTGCGCTGCTTTTATCGCCGTTCATGGCATATATCCGGATGTCATATGCGTATAATGAAATGGACAGTAGACTTTGATCCTTCCACTGATGTGCCTATTGTCCCGGTTTGGATAGCATTCCCTGGACTCCCTATTCATCTTCATCGAAAAGAGGCACTGTTTGAAATTGTAAAGCCGATTGGAAGCCCCATAAAACTGGATGTAGCAACGACAGAAGGACTTAGACCCTCAGTTGCGAGAGTCTGTGTAGAAGTGGATGTTTCCCAAGAATTGCCGTAAAAAATTTATCTTCAGGCCAAAAGCCGTTTTATTCTGCAATCGATAGTTTATGAAGATTTGCCATTATTTTGCACATCATGTAGACGGTTGGGCCATGCAGTGTCCTCATGCACTCCGCAAAAGGCAGCAGCGATAACTCCACCGCCGCCCCCGCCACCATATCGCACACCAGCTCAACGCTGGACACCAGTTAAGAAGAAGCCAGTTGCTCCACCTGGCCAGACAGTGGTTGACCATCATCCGAAAGATTCTGCACTGCAAGTAGTAAAGGATTAGCTCATCCAGGACGCTGAGTTATATAACAATCTCATTGTCAATTTCTGTAATGGGGAGACTGCTGACCCACTGCAGGATCTTCAAGACAACAGTGATATCAGTCATTCTTCAGATAATGAGTTACCCATGGCAGAAAATCTTGAAATACCTACAGTTCCAGAGGAGGTAACCCGCCGCATACAGCTAATACCTCCCTCACCAGACACGGATACACTCATCTCGAGGCTGCAAGAATCAACTGATGACTTTATTCCAGTTGTTCCGCATAGAAAGCGGCGTGCCAAGAAAGATCTTCCACCACTGCCGCCATCCACTATTCTCACACGCAGTGCTTCTCATGTGCTTCAGGGAAGTGACACTACTCTCTCTAAATGAATATTATGATATGGAACATAAGAGGCCATCGTGCCTCCATACCCCGACTACATCAGTTGATACGTGATCATCGGTTAAATATTCTTGTTTTGATAGAACCTAAACATTCATCGACTAATATTGCTTGTTATGCTTTGGATTTCGGTTATTCAAATTACTTTGCATCACAGTCTGAACGCATTTGGTTTTTCTGGCGTGACTCAGATTTTCATTTGGTGGCAGTGCAGGATAAGGGGCAAGTTGTACACTTCACACTCTTGTTTCGGCCCCTTCAATTTAATTTCGTCTTATCTGTGGTTTATGGTAACCACACTACATTTCTACGCCGCACATTATGGGATTCTTCATGTGCTTTTTCGGAAGAATCTAATTTACCTTGGGTGATAGGTGGAGACTTTAATACATTTCGTGCTATATCTGATCATGAAGTCCATTTGCAGCCATCTTTATCTGCTTTACAGGATTTTAATGACTGCATAGAATCATGCTGTTTGATGACACCCCAGTTTCATGGGTCCAAATTTACATGGACTGATGGTAGGGGCCTTGGAAGAGTTCATCGGAGATTAGATTGGTTATTTTTTAACTCTGCTTTTCATGACAAGTTTGATGACCTACAACTTACGCATCTTCCCCGCATTGCTTCTGATCATACCCCATTGTTAATTTTATGCTGAATCAGTCCACCCCTGAGCCGTCGTTCTTTCCGGTTTCTAGACTCTTGGTTGCTGCATCCGGATTTTCATAATTATATGCAAACTGCTTGGAGTTCTTATCCTACAACTGGTGGCATGTATGGCTTCTACTCAAAGTTATTCAAACTCAAGAAGGATGTGCAGCGGTGGAACAAAGAAATATTTGGTAATATATTCTCTCATGTCCAGCGGGCTGAAATAAATCTCTCACATGCTGAACACATTTGGGACACAAATCCAACGGAAGAAAACCGGACAGAATATCATGGAGCAAAGGCGGAATATCTTCAAGCATCCTCTTATGAGTTGCACTTTTGGAAACAAAAAGCACGCGTCCGATGGCTCAAAGAAGGGGACGCTAACACCCGATATTTTTACTCCATCGTCAAAGGTAAAAGATTGCACCTACGAATCCAACAAATACAGTCAAGCGCCGGCATTACATGTACTGCACCTGACACTATCATGGCGGAAGCAGTATCTTTCTATACATCCTTATTTGCTCGCGAGCCTACTAATAACTATGATGATATTCTTTGTCATATTCCGAGTTTGGTTTCCTCCGAAGATAATACATTATTAACAAAGTTACCAATGCCGGAGGAGGTGAAATCTGCAGTTTGGCATTTGGACCCCCATAGTGCAGCAGGACCAGATGGTTTTAACGGTAATTTTTATCGATCCTGCTGGTCAATTATTCACACAGACGTTATTAAAGCGGTGCAAGAATTCTTCCTTGGTGTTCCTCAGCCTACTGTAACGGCTAGTGCACTGATAACTTTGATCCCTAAAAAACATTCCCCTGCTACCTTCAGTGATTTTCGTCCAATATGTCTCACTAATTTTTTGAGCAAAGTCTGTACACGAATCATTGCTAGTCGCTTGAGTACATTATTGCCACGTTTAATATCTCCGGAACAAACGAGTTTCCTGCCAGGTTCCGATATTTCAACCCAAGTATTACTGGCTCGTGAGATGATACATATGATGGATAGGGGTGATTCCCAGCTTTGTTTAAAGTTAGATATGATGAAAGCATTTGACAGGGTCAGTTGGAAATATTTGCAGAAATTACTACACACCTTTGGCTTCTCAGACTTCTTCATTCGCCTTATTCTTAATAATTTGAGTGCCACTACTTTAGCAGTTTTAATTAATGGCCAGCCATCACCAACTTTTCGGCCGTAACAAAGGGTAAAGCAGGGAGATCCATTATCTCCTTTATTATTTATTCTTGCATCTGAAGGTTTTAGCCAAGGATTGAAAGCTTTAACGTCAGCTGGAGTACTACAGCCTTTCCGTCTGGGGCGCATACCATTTACAGTCACACATTTGGCCTATGCGGATGATTTGTTGATATTTCTACGCGGTACACAATGGAACCTTCAGCACTTTCACACCTTTCTTACTCAATATGAAACTGCTTCAGGTCAAAAGGTTAATTTCCAAAAAAGCAGTTTCATTCCGTCTGCACGGATAACTACACAGCAACGTCAGAACTTTGCAAATATCATAGGCATGCGATGTTCAAGTCTCCAATTTCGATACCTTTGTTCTTATTTACATAAGGGTATCACCCGTTCCAGATATTGTGTTTCACTGCTTCAACATATTGACGATAGACTTCAAGGATGGCACTCCAAACTGCTTTCCTCAGCTGGTCGCCTTGTCTTGTTACGTTCAGTGATAGCAGCCTTACCACTTCATGTCATCGCGGCTGGCGGCTTACCGAAATCAGTGATTAAGGTAATTCATCGAAAGATGGCAGCATTCTATTGGGGGCGCAGACACCATTGGGTATCATGGTCTACTATCTGCAAGCCTCGTGACGAGGGGGGTTTAGGTCTATGCGACATTAACATGTTACAACGAGCATATCATTGCCGAATTTGGTGGTCATATCAACAGCATTCCACACTTTGGAGCAGGTACATGCATGCCAAATATGGACGCCGCCAAGATTATCTACCACGTTTAACAGACTCGCCCATATGGAAGATTATCTGCAGAATCCATTCCTTCTGCCTCTCTCAGACAGAGGGTCAGGGCGATCACATCACATGGTTACCCACGCCCATGGGAGAATTTTCTTTGAGAAGTGCTTATGATAATTGCCGTATATCTACTCCTAAACTGCTCTCTGCGAAGTTTATTTGGTACAAGCATCATTCACCCGCGATTCAGTTGTTCTTATGGCATCTCTTTAATTCGGCAATACCATTTGAGGATTATATTAGAAGGTATTCCACTGCTCGGCCAACGCAATGTCCATTCTGTAAAAGTGAGTCGGCTACAGTGGATCATGTCTTTATATCTTGTTATTATGTGCGTCCCCTATGGCAGTATTTTGCTAGTGAGCTACATTGTCCTCTTCCATCCTCATTACAGCTTTGACAGTATCTCCTTTCTTGGTGGTATCGTTCATCCTTTGCCTCTTTTCCTGGAGTTTATAAAATTTTTATTCCGGCAATCATCGTGTATAACATATGGTGTGGATATACATCCATAGTTTATGGGGACAAAAGTCATATTACGCTTTTATCACTGCGGGCCTCCATACGCTATGATATTACACTGTGGAACAAAAAAATAGCGGGATCAAAATTAGCTACTGGACATACGCGTTTTTTCTCTTGGCTGCCTTTGATCCATCCTCCGAGACCTCAGTTGATTCGCTGGGTCACCCCGCCCTCTGGTCGATTAAAATTAAATGTAGATGCTGCTGTTGGTAGACATTATGTAGCAGGAAGTGCGATATTGCGAGATCACATGGGTTCATGCATAGGTGCTATTTCTTTCAGACTCCCTCCGAGCACACCAGTGCATGCAGAGATTCAGGCTGCAGTGTTTGGCACTCTATATTTTCTTCCGTTACACCGCACATTTATACTGGAGTCAGATTGTGCTCAGTTGATAGATCGTTTGTCACGCCAACAACTTGTACAGGGGAATTATCATCTTCGACTACTACACACACTAGTTCATCTCCATCGACTTGACTACAATCACATTTATCGCGAGGCAAATATGGCAGCACATTATTTAGCACAACATGCTATGTTGAACCGATTTGCAGCACATTATTTAGCACAACATGCTATGTTGAACCCAAGTACACAACACTATACCTCTCATACTCTACCTCCATTATTACGTGCTTCAATCTCGTTGGATCTCTCTTCTTTACACTTGCGTGTGCCTTGACACCCTACAGTCTTCCACATGGATTGGAGATTTTTCCATCTTTCTGCCTGCATCCTACGGGATCCAGGCATGCACGGTATGTTTGGCTATCCATTGGTCTGCATTTTATGCTACTTCTTTCTCATACATAACATACCTCTTTCTCTTTTCATTGGAATGAGTTGGTTCTCATGCGACAACATTCCATTACCATCGTTCATTCGAGGACTGCATATTTGGGCCATATACTACTCATGCATCATGTTATGGGCAACAACTCAGCGTTCACTTGAAAGTAGAACTCTATCATTGTCGCCTTGGCTCCAACTTAGTCAAGGCGACTTGGGTATGCGTTCGGCCTTTATGCTTACGCTTATTACTTTTCTCATTTCCATTGGAATAATGTACTCTTTCTGCTCTCGCGAGGTACAACTCATACTGGCTCACTCAATCTCAAGTGGCGGACATCTTAATGCAATCAGGCGATCACTCCAAGCTAGGACAACAGCAGCACCGACGGCTTTGCACTCCGGCTTTTATAAATTCCATATCAATGACAGCCGTATAAATATGTATGCTTTTTCCTTCGCCAAGGTTTTATCCACAAGGGTGGTTTTTCTTGGCAAGGTTTTAATGCGGCATATCATATACGACTGGAGATATGTCATCATTGGCTTTTTATTTCATGTATTCAAATACTCTGACAATTGTAATATGGTTTTCCTCCACGAAAAGTGAGGTTTTCCGATAATAAAATTCTGTTTTATAAAATATATATATATATATATATATAACAAATTGTAAGGACATGGGGTATTACAGAACAAACCTTCCGGCTGTTCCATATAGACTTTTTCGTCTAAATCACCATTGAGAAATGCAGTCTTAACATCCATTTGATGAATAAATAGATTATTTATGGATGCTAAAGCTGTCAACACTTTAATGGAAGTTATTCTCGCTACTGGAGCATAAGTACCAAAATAGTCTATCCCTTCTCTTTGTTTAAAGCCATTGGCTACCAATCTAGCTTTGAAAGTTTGAATTGAACCGTCCCTATTATATTTTCTCCTAAATACCCATTTGCATCCAATTTCTTTGGAACTCAGAGGCCAATGAGTGAGCATCCACGTATTGTTATACAATAACAAATTCATCTCATCATTAACTGCTTCCTTCCAAAATGATGCATCTTGTGATTGCATCGCCTCCTTATAGGATTTAGGATCATCTTCAACGCTTAGTACAATTTGTATTTGATTAAATACCATTTTCCTATTACCTTCAACTACGAAAATAATGGATTGTGAGGAATTGAAATCAGGATGTAAATAGTTTTCCTTTCTAGCTTGTTGACTTCTCCTAATCTCAGTTGGAGAACTTTGATTTTGTTCAACACTAGAAGGACAATTAGAGAAATCTCCAACTATTGATTCATTCAAATTTTCACTTGTTGAATCTTGATTTGAATCTATTCTTAAGAACTTATTCTTAAGAAATTCTACATCTTTTGATTCAACAACCACATTGGATTCTATATCTAGAATTCGATATGCTTTAGAGTTTTCAGCATATCCAATAAAAACACCTTTGGGAACTCTTGACCTCAACTTAGTTCTTTTTTGGATTCGGAACTATATAATAGGCTAGACAGCCTCAACCTCTAAAATAACTTAGATTTGGTCTTTGTTTCTTCCATATTTCATATGAAGAAACCATAAACTATTTAGAAGGAATTCTATTATGAATGTGACAAGCCATTAATAAGGCTTCTCCCCACAAATTCTTTGGCAAACCAGAGTTTAATAACATTGCTTTAACATGTCAACTAAACTTCTATTCTTTCTTTCAGCCAAACCGTTTTGTTGAGGGTGTATAGGGAGCACTTTTTTGGTGTGTGGTACCGTTCTCTTCACAGAATTGATTAAATTCAAGAGGGAAGTATTCACCACCACGATCGCTTCTTAAAACTTTTATTTACAATCCCGACTGATTTTCAACTTCCATTTTGTAAACTTTGAACATGTCAAAAGCTTCGTCTTTATGCCTTACAAATATGCATATGTACATCTGGAGGCATAATCAATGAAAGTTATGAAATATCTATTTCCTCCTCGTGTCAAAACACTATTCACTTTGCAAATGTCCGAGTGAACAAGTTCTAAGAGTTCTGTCTTTCTTTCAACTCTTGGAAATGGTTTCTTTGTCATTTTTAATTGTATGAAAATCTCACATGTTCTTTCATTTTTGTCTTTGCAAGAAATTAAGACATGCTTAGACATAAATTTAATGTTGTACTACTTACATGCGCAAGCTTATCATGCCATAATGAAAAAAAGAATCAACAAAGTAAGCACAAGCTGTAGAATTTTTATTTATGCTCAATTTAAACCTTTCGTCACAATAGTAACCCTTGCCTACAAAGATCCCATTTTTGGATATTATAATTTTGTCCCCCTCCATTACATCTTGAACCCTTTTTTACAGACTAAGTTTGCAGAAACGAGATTCTTTGAAATCTCAGGTACATGTAGAACGTTAATAAGTAACAACTTCTTTCAAGAAGTAAAGTCTAACTCTACACTACCTTTTTCCAAGACTTTTGTAGCGCTGCGGTTTCCCATGAGAACTTGCTGGCTATTATCCACAACTTGATAGGTCTTGAACAGATCCTTGTTATTGCAAACATGTAGAGTTGCACACGCATCAAACCATCAGTCATTTGTGATTTTGTTCGTAGCCATATGCGATTTTGTCACAACACCAACATGCAAAACGGAGACCATTGTAACCAGATTGTCGGTTCCTTCGACCATATTAGCATTGTTGGCATGTTGGAAACTACCACCCTATTTTTGTTTCTTTCGAAACCAACAGCCCTTCTTCAAATGTCCTTTCTTGCCACAATTGTAACATCTTTTGCATTTCTTGGAATTTTCTGTCTTATCTGTAGGTTCAGACATTTCGGAGTTCTTTCTTTTGTTTTCACTCCAACTCCCTGATTTCTCTTTCATATAATGTACTCTTGGTGCGCCTTTAGAAACAAACCTTTTGACCAGACTTCTGGTCTCCTCTTCTATACGCAAATGTTTCTGAATGTGCTCAAGGGAAAAGGATTCAATTGAATACAGTAATTGTTTCCTACAGCCATTCCAACTAGGGAAAGCTTTGCAATGATCCCTCCTACTTGCAATGACACAGAAACTTCCACACCCAACTCTTTGAGTTTGGAAACAATGACCTACAGCTCGTGCACCTAGTCTATGATTGAAATATTTTCAACCATCTTAAAATTAAAATACCTCGTTACCTGGAATTTGTCCACGTCTTGTTTCTCTGTTATATTTGAACTCCACGGCATTCCATACTTCGTTTAGTGATGATGAAGCTATGAACAGATCATAAATACAACCTGACAGATTGTTGAGGATGTGTTTCCGACAAAGCACTTCATCCTCCTGTCTCTTCCTCCAGGCAGGCTTGACCTCCTCAGAGTCTTTTGCACGTGGGGTTAGCATCTCCTTCAGATTTAGGTCTAAGCAATACCTAATCTATAAAGCGGCCAGCAAGAACATCATCTTGTCCTTCCATAATAGGAAACTCGAACCATCAAATCGATCCAACTTCATGCTCTTCTGACTCAAAAACGTTTTGAATCCATCTTTAAGTATTCCTTACGATTGTTATGAAAATAGAGTGTTGAGTGAGGTGAAGCGTAGTTGTAGTAGAGAGATGACTTGAGGCATGTAGACACACTTTCTGTAAGGAATATTTGCCTCCACCAGTTGCTGCGGGGCTATAAATGAATTTTCTCATAGAATACAACAAGTCAAACGATTTCTAACCTCCGCAATAAGGATAGAAACCAAAATAAACTTTCAAAATGAGAATGTATTGAGAAGGAAGAAGAATTTCAATACCAAATTGAACTTTAGATTAAGATGTCTTAAAATGTGTTACAATAGCCTTTTTATAGGCCCTTGAACATCATATGAGACGTCCTAAATCGTCCTAGGGTGATTGGATATGTCCCTTGATTCATAAGTTGCAACTTTAGATGAAAAGTCACACGTGTTGGCCTCATCGACCGATCGGTGTTATCAATCAATGTCACTTATATCGATCGATGTCATCGATCGAAGCCTCACAGTGTGCTCCAGCATTTCATCCAAACTACTTCGATCGATCCATGTGATCAATCTATGTTGGACAGTTACTCCAACTTTGCACCCAGGCTACTTCGACCGATCGATGTGATCGATCGAAGTCACGTCGATCAATCGATGTCATCCATCGATGTCCAACAGAATACTCAGCTTCATTTTTTCAGCCACCTGGATCGATCCAAGTCACTTCAATCGTTCACATAGATCGATCGATGTCATGCACCAAGCGATTCTTGCTTTACTTGAGCTCCAATCAACTTTTATTATTCTTTTCATTGCCTTTGCAAACTATTATAACAGCTTATTCAACAAACCGTTCCCTCTCCAACCATGAAATATACATAGCTCAATGGAGATCATGAAAATTTACAAGCCGAGGCAAATGAGGAGACGGTGATTGTACAAAAGCTAGCAACCCAAAGTGGAAAAGAAAAAGTTTGAACAAAAAAAAAAGAAATAATAGTCATCATAGTATCTGATGATCCCAATGTCTAGCCGCTACATATGACAAAAGACTTTTCTGTCAGTCAACAAACAGTCAACGTACACTGGATACAGCTCGACTAGATCTTTGGAGATTGGCCAGTTACACCTCTGCTCCGCGAGGTTTCCCACCTTCAACTGACATTAAGTGTTTAACCTCAGCTGAGACCTGCCCAACGACTTGGCAGAGCTGCAGGATCTTTATTGGAGTGGAACTCTGCCGAACTATGAGTTCGACCTTGACTTCGCTAAGGCCGCTCGGTAGCTCGGCCAAAGCATATTCATCTTAGCCCAGCACAACGCTAGCTTAACACCTCGGCAAGGATTCACCCTTCAATGGGCCCTGCCATTAGGCTTGGCCCAACTGAGCAAGATTTTCACCGAGCACCTCTTGGGCCTAATTAGGGCACATCAGCAAACTCCTGCAAGGTGTCAAGCAAAGCACGGTACAGTTGTAATTAGCGCCACCTGGCAAACATGCAGAGGCATGAGTCACCATTGCTGGCTCAGCACGTGTCGCAAGATTAACAGCCAACACATGCATTGGCTAACCAGACACGTAAAAACAACAAAAAGAAGAGAGAGAAGGACAAATGGAAATCAAGCAAGAGATTTCATGATCTTCCCCACTGTAAAAGAGAAAACTCTAGTCCTTGGGTCCTCTAACGTCGTTTTCTGTGCAGGTCGGTAGACGAAGTACTAACCAGCAAGTTAACGGGAAGCTAACAGCGTAACCTTTCTGGATCATCTCTGTTCATTGGTGAAGATCCGACTTCATCATTTGGCACTAAAAGGAGGGCCTGAACCTCTATTTAGTTAAATCTTTCAGAAGGCTTAAATTCCAGAATGGTTAGAGGCCGACATGAGGGGTTGGGGGAGTCCTTCAACCTACGTCGACGTGGAATAACCTGGTCTGGTCCCCCAGAGCAGGCCTCCAGAGGACCTGAACGGCATCACCATCAAGCTCCCGGAGTAACACTCAAGGAGAGGGAGAAAGCGATGAAGTACGTAGCTGAGAATTTAGATGTGTGCCGTTGTTGAGCGGCTTAAAGGCAAACGCCCTGAGGCTGAAGACATGGAAGAAGATCTTCCCCCTCTTCACTCTAAAGAAGGCTCTCATTAGTAGTCCTCTCGACCCCCTCACGAGTTCATGGCTGATGCTAGACAAGGCAGTTTTAAGGCCCCAACAGTGGAATCGGTGCCCTTGGCCAGACAGCGTCTGGGTGCAAGGCCCCGATCCATCGAAAGCATACCGCCAGAGGTTGAGGATTTTCGTAGGCAGAAAAGCTACCATGAGGAACCTCGACAGGAGTATGTACAGGTGGCACAGGAGAGCCCCTTCTCTTGGGACATTGTGGAGTATATGGCACCAGACAATTTCAAAGTCAAAGATGGATACATACGATGGTATGTCTGATCCAACGGACCATCTTTTCAAATTTCAGACGGCCATGAGCCTAAAAAATGTCCCAGATCCATTGCATTGCAAAACCTTCCCCATGTATTTACAAGGGAAGGCTAGGAGGTGGTTTCAAGAGCTCCCATGACAATCAGCCGGGTCTTTTAGACGATTGGCGCAAACGTTTAAGTCCCATTTCGTGTTTAGCATGATATTTGTCAAGAATTCTTCACACTTGATGACCTTGAGACAGGGTCCTGAAGAATCAGTACTGAAATACATGCAGCGCTTCTCAGATGAGTCACTGAAGGTCAGTGAAAGGAATGAAGGAGTTAAAGATGATGCCTTTATAAACGGCCTCTAGGCCAGGCACCTCTTCTCCCAATTGGCAGAAGAAGGGCCTATATCACTAAGAGAGTGCTTGGAAAAAGTACACCAGTTTGCCCGAAAAAGGAGGCAAACAGGTTGAAGAGAGAGGCCGAGCAGGGAGCTCGATGGAAAGGCTGACCTAGTTCCTCAAAAGAAGGTCGGCATGAAGAAAAAGATCGTGATTGACGCAGTGCGTTTGATCGCATGGGCGGACGAGGCGAAGGTGGTAAAGAGGGTCTACGCCTTCTAGCATCCAAAAGACAAAATTTTATCTGTCATAGAGAAGGATGGCTTACGGGTCGACCCAAAGCCCTTGTCTGAGCCAAGGGATAAGAGGGATCCCAAGCTTGATTTCCAGTATCATCAAGATATTGGTCATGACACTGAAGACTGCAGGCAATTAGTGCAAGCAATTCGGCAACTAATAGAGCAGGGTCACCTAAAGCAGTTTTATGACCCACGTTCTTGCCTGCACAACCAGTTAAACTTTCATTGAATCCCCTAAAAAGATAAGTGCCGACCTGAGTAGCCACCTCGGCGCCCAAGGTCGGATGAGGATGAAGACCAGGGTAGACATGGGGCTGCAGGTCAGCCAGGTCAATTCTATTATATATATCATTACCGGAGGTCCACCTCAGCCAAACCGAGGTGAATTCAGCTCTTCAGGAGCCTCATCTGGCTCGCCTGCCAATAGATCTAGGTTGACCAAGGAGTTGACTTATGGACCAGAGGATTCCATCCCACTGGGTTCCAATAACACAGGTCTAGTAATAGATTTATGTGTACACCTAGCCCCTAACAAAATAGTTGAGGTGCGTCGGGTGTATGTAGATACGAGGAGTGTTGTAAATGTAATGTATTACAGCGTCTATCAGCAGTTAGGCTTACCAGACTCATTATTAAGACCGGTCACAACATCATTATATGGATTTACTGGTGCCGCTATTCGGCCAGCAGGGCTGGTCACGCTCAGCGTTAGTTTTGGAAGGCCTGTGGCTTATCGTTGCTTGTGGGTAGATTTTGTTGTGATTAAGGAAAGGTCGGCCTATAATATCCTTTTGGGAATGCCAGCCTTGGTAGTACTGGAAGCCATTATGTCACCCCTCCATGTTAGTATTAAGTTTCCCACCCCAGCTGGGGTGGTGACAATCTAGGGAGACATATAGGTGGCACAAATTTGTTATGCTGTTGCTACTTAGGGCAGTGGCACGGTGCAGCAGGTCAGTCTTGACGACTGGTACCCCCGACTGAGGAGCGGTTACAATCAGATGATGCAGTTTAGGATTTCATCCTTGACCTGCTTCGGCCTAAAAATACAATCAAAATTGGGACGTGGATGCCAGCCAAGCTGCTAGCTCAGCTTCAAGCTCTGTTAAGAGAGTTCGCAGTGATTTTTGCATGGACTGCGGAAGACCTGCCGGGGATCCCAGAGAGTTTAGCAGAGCATAGATTAAACGTTGATCCACACATGAAGCCCATTAAGCAGAAGAAGCGGAACTTTGGCCCAGAAAGAATTAAAGTGATAGAAGAGGAAGTTAGAAAGCTTCTGGCGGCAAAGTTCATTGTTGAGGTCCTGTATCCAATTTGGCTGGCCAATCCAGTGGCAGTTCCTAAGCCAGACCAAACATGGAGAATGTGCATTGACTACACCGATCTTAATAAGGCATGCCCAAAGGATTGTTAGCCGCTGCCCAAAATTGTTAGGTTGGTGGATTCGACTTTAGGTCATGAGATCTTTGATTTCCTAGATGCCTTTAAAGGCCATCATCAAATGATTATGGCTAAAGAGGATCAAGAAAAGACATCATTCATTACAGATTCGGGCACCTATTCTTATGTTAGTATGCCCTTTGGATTAAAAAACTCTGGGGCTACTTATATGGGCTGGTTAATTCCTTGTTTAGTGAACAAATTGGTCGAATAATGGAAGTTTATATAGATGATATGCTCATCAAGAGCAAGACTCTTGATCAGTATATCTAGAATTTGAGAGAAATCTTTGTCAATTTGAGGGATTCACGCATGAGGCTGAATCCAAAGAAATCTACCTTTGGGGTACGTACTGGAAAATTCCTGGGATACATGGTCTCAAAAGAAGGGGTGCTAGCTCACCCCATTAATATAGAAGCATTGTAGACTATGCAACCACCTCGGGCTATCAAAGAAGTCAAAAGGTTAACTGGAAGAATTGCGGCATTGAGCAGGTTTCTTTCCAAGTCTACCGAGAGATCCCTTCCTTTCTTCCATATCCTGAAAAGAGAACTTCCTTCTAGTGGGACGAGCAGTGTCAGCAGGCATTTGACGACTTAAAGTCCTATTTGGCCAAAGTACCTATGTTGACTTCACCTCTGCGCGGAGAGGTACTGTACATATATTTGGTGACATGCCACGAAGCCGTGAGTGCGGTTCTGCTTAGACAGCAGGACAATGTGCAGAAGCCAATTTGCTTTGTAAGAAAAATTCTTCATGGGCCTGAGGTGCGGTACTCCAATGCTGGAAAGATTGTCTTGGTGCTTATAGTAGCTGCAAGGAAGTTCAGACCAAACCTACAAGCTCACCCTATTGTAGTAGTGACAGACCAACCTCTGAAGCAAATTCTAACCTGACCCGACACTTCTGGCCGAGCTGCCAAATGGGTTGTAGAGCTCGCTGAGTATGATATTGAATATAAGTCCTGAACTTCAATCAAAGCTCAGGCCTTAGCCACTTTCGGGCTGAGGGGATATCAATTGAAGAAGACCTCGCCCTGCGAGTGATTGGATTTTGTATGTTGATGGGTCTTCTTCCAAGGACGGATGTGGAGCGGGGCTCTTGATAATAAGCCCAAAAAAGGAAGATTTTGATTACGCTTTTTGTTTTGATTTTGAGTCCACTTACAATGAGGCAGAGTATGAGGCTTTGATTGCAGGGTTGAGCCTGGCTCGGAAGTTAGAGGCTCAACGAATTGTTTCTCGAAGTGATTCTCAACTAATCGTTTCCCAAGTTAATGGAGACTATGATGACAAAGAGGACAATATGAAATGATACTTGGCCAAGGTGCAGCAGCTCGACAATACGTTTGAGCACTTTGGCATAGAGCATGTTCCGAGGTCGGCAAATAAGCAGGCTGATGCCTTATCCCGCTTAGCCTCATCCACCTCGGCTACCCTTGGGAAAAAGATAGTAGTGGAGCTAGTAAAGCACCGTGCATATGACGCCAATGAAATGTTGCAGATTGACTATCACAACACATGGATGGATGAGATAGCCAATTTTTACAACATGGAGTTTAGCCCAGTGACAAACGTGCAGCTCGACGGCTAAGCCTGAAAGCCTCGAGGTACGCCCTCTTTAATGAGCATTTATATAAAAAATCTTTCTCATAGCCATGGTTACGGTGTGTATCCGAGGAAGAGGGAGATTACATCCTCTGAGAGCTACATATGGGGATCTATGGAAGCCATTACGGTGCATGGTCGTTGGCTCGTAAATGCTACCTGGCCGGTTAATATTGGCCTACTCTGCGCCAGGATGCAGTGGAGTTGGTCAAAAAATGCAATTATTGCCAAGTGGATGCACCTATCTCACACTTGCCTCACCAAGAGTTCACAGCCATCGCTAGTCCTTGGCCGTTTGTTAAATGGGGGATTGACCTTGTGGGACCTTTACCTCGGGCCCCGGGGTCAGTTAGATACCTATTGGTTGCGATTGACTATTTCACCAAATGGGTAGAAGCTGAACCGTAGGCTAGCATAACAGAAGGCCAAGTGAAGAAGTTTTTGTGGAAAAACATTACCTGTCGCTTTGGCTTACCCCAATTGCTCGTCTCGGATAATGGGAAGCATTTAGCTGATGACCCCGTTAAAAGTTGGTGTGTTGAGCTCCACATTGAGCAGCACTTCACCTCGGTAGCGCACCCATAGGCAAACGGGCAAGTTGAGCTGGCAAACAGAACGATAAAAGAAGGCTTGAAAAGACATCTGGACAGAGCTGAAGCAAGTTTGGTAGACGAACTCCACAGTATCTGATGGGCGTGTCGCACCACACCTTCTAGCTCAACCAAGGAAACACCTTTTTCCTTAGTCTATGGCACAGAGGCCGTTATTCTAGCCGAGATTGGATCCACCTCGGCCCGGGTAGACCACTACTCAACTCGGACTAATGATCTGGAACTCCACTTAAATATGGACAAACTGGAGGATAGAAGGGACCAAGCTTACATCCGAAAGGTGCAGTACAAGAATTTAATTGCCCAATACTACAACTCTCGAGTGCGTCCAAGGACCTACCAGATGGGAGATTTAGTGTTGCACAACAATGAAGCAAGCCATGCAGCACCTACAGGGACCTTTAACCCCAGGCCAGAAGGCCCCTACCGCATAATTGAAGTGCGGTCTGCATGAGCTTATAAATTGCAGACCTTAGAAGACAAGACGTTGCCGCAAACTTGGCACTTTGCACATTTGAGGCTTTTATATCAGTGATGTATATATACATGTATTCTATATTGAACAATCTTCTTTATTTTTATACAAGCAAGCGTTCAGTCGAAGCTTAAACCACCTTAGCAGAGCTGAAATGGCCGAGCAGGTCTCGGTAATTAAATGGGATAGCCATCCCCATAAGACCTCGGCAGGTCCGAGCCGTATACCAGGTTGAGGGACTAAAATTTGTGAATAGGTTTTCACAATCACCCCGACGAAGGGGTGTAGAGGTGAAACATGACAATGTACATGAACCTCATCAAAACCTAGCAGGACTAGGAAAAACTACGCTTCGTTGTGTAGAAAGCTTACATAACCTTCAGCAGAGCTGAGGTTAAAAAAACAAAACTCGATGGCTGAGCCGACATCGAGACCTGACAAAAAGTTTGCAAAATTCTCTAAGGAGAAATCTCCTACAAACCTCGGTAGAGCTAAGAGATAGGTACACTTACCTTCCAGCTCTGCCCAGCAACGTTTACAGACTCCCCTCTGCCAAAAAAAAATTGATTCAAATCAGGTGGACAACAGGTTTTGTCGCGCTTAAAGTTTCTTAAACTTAGTTCCTTTGATGTCAAGTTTTATCTGTGTTACAGCTTAGTAAGACAAAGCAGAGATACTTGACCTTCGCAGTGCTGAGGTCAAGGACTTGTATTAAGAGCATTGCTCGGCAAAGAATTCTAAACAGAAGAGCAGATAACACTTGAAGATAAAGTACACAAGAATTGAAGAACTGAAATTTTCATTAGGAGTCATTCAAATTAGTACAAAGATTCCTATAAACTATTCAGAGCTCCCTAAGGTCACCCCCGTTTGAATTGCTCCAGTTGAGCATTAAACTCCTTATCAGCATCAGGGTTACAGAGCTCTGCAATCCGGGGGTGCTGCCTATCCAAGGCAAGGAAGACCTCTGAGCAGATGTTGACGGCATGAGTCTGGCTGGCCATCATTACTAAGCTCTGCATAACCAAAACGTTGTCCATGAGGTAATCAGACTGCCTGAACTCAACAACAGTCTCTTTCTTGATGTTTTCAGACTGCTGGTCGAATTGCTGGATTAGCTTAGTCTTGCTTTTCTTTTCATCTTCTAACATTTTCTGGGAAGCCTTCAGCTGTGAATGAGTCTGCGTAGACGCCAGCTCCATATCTGCGACTACGCCTTGCAACTCATCCACCTTGGAGTTTGATGTAGCCAGCTGGGTGTCAGACTCTTCTTTCCCTTCACGAAGAGCTGAGTTTTCAGAGGCCAAAGTTGATGCCTCAGACTTCATTGTCTCCACCTCTGCACCAAGTTCTTCCATCCTGGTCTGCAGGGGCTTCACCTCCTCTACCAGCTTCTCATTAGCCTTCTGAAGAGCGGTGTTTTTCTCACACACGCTAACGGTGATATCTCGCATCTCTTCAATTCACCTAAATAAATTGTATTCCTGACCTCGGAACTGCAACATCTATACAAGTCAGTAAAAACATGAAGCGAATGTCTGAAAGCTCACCATGACCATGTTGCTCTAGAACGTATTAAACATCTCAATCCAATCCATACGATCGAATGTCTCCCAATCGTGTGGAAGGACTGACATCTCCAATACCTTCCTCGCCATGTTAGGATCCCAGCCCGTCTCATGGGTATAGAAGGTCAAAAACTGCAGCATCGCCTGGACGACCCAAAAGAAGACTCAGCTTGAGGGTCTTGAGGGTCTTTGCCTTTGTTCCTCTGCTAGGTTGGCTCCTCGTCGTTCCCCCTTCTACAGGAGTCGCCTCAGGTTCAATCACAGTTGGTGGCACCTAAGCCTCCGTAACAGAAGAAGGAAGAGCCACACCGGGGGCATCAGTTTCCCTATTCAGAGGCTGACTAAGCGAGACTAGCAAAAGTCTCAACTGTAACAGAAATGTAGAATTAGATGGTTATTATTAGGAGAAACACATGTCAAAATCCAGCTCAACTTTATAAACGAAGAAGTACCTGGATCAATCTCTATGGGCTGGTCAGGAAGACCAGCCCTGGCAGGAACTGCCTCCGCAGGAGCAACCTTTGTAGGAACCGCTTGCCCGCCAGGAGAGGGAGCTCTGACTGGAGCCTGATCTAAGGAAGACTGACTCTCTGTCCTAGCTCTATTCTTTGAGGCCATGGCCCTCATTCGTGCCATCGCATCAGACACCATTGCTCCTGCAATTTCACCAGCAAAACTGTCAAACCATGTGGAGAATGACGGAGGTGAAAAAGAAAGAAACACAGTACATACCTTGGATAACCTCTAAATTTGTCCGACTGAGAGCCTGGAAGTAGGGGCCAAAGCACAAATGGTCCAGATCGGCAACTTCCAGAACCAACCCGTCCACCTTTCGCCAATCTTCAACCACCGGAAAGCATAGAAGTCTAGAGGCTTCATCGCAGAACTTGCTGCTTGGCCTCAAATTATATGCTCTGTCGGCCTTCCAGAGCTCAGCTTCAGGTAGTCCTATCTTCCTAATGAAGAAAAAACGGCCTTTCTGATTTTTGGTGAAGGTAGGGATGTTTATAGCATGGTTATACTCCCTGTCGGGAAATCTCCTATTAAAGTAAAACCAACTTTCTATTGATTTGCAAATAAACATCCCCCTAAAGACTCTAAGATCAAATTCCGCTTCAACAGCCCTCAAGTAAAGGAAAAAAGAAAAAGCTACTTTCAAACCATTAGGC
Source organism: Eustoma russellianum (assembly GCA_036186865.1). NCBI lineage: Eukaryota > Viridiplantae > Streptophyta > Magnoliopsida > Gentianales > Gentianaceae > Eustoma > Eustoma russellianum. The sequence goes on from AP025058.1 coordinate 24,083,050, forward strand.
ATGAGTTGGGGTATCCTAATGTGGAAAAATTCAAGAATTCGGTAAAGAGGTTTATGGATAGAAGGTGAACGCCATATTTGAAGTACTCTTCATAAACTGCTTCATATCCCACCGGTGGATCATAGGTAGATTGATTAGGAGAGGAAGAATATGATAGAATAAATCTCTATCTACGTTGTAAAGGTCACACAAACAGGAGAGGTTAGCGGCCTTTAATGTGCACGCTGAACCTTGTACCGCAGGAGACGGTGCCCCTGAAAGTGGAAATAGGGGGCACTTCAGTCACCGGAGCAACCGTAGGGGGTGCCCAACAAGACATAACCTCCGCAAAGGACAGTTGTCTTTGCTAGAGCTTGTCCTCTCAGAGGGAGGAGAGGCCCCCCAGGTCATTCCCCCTAAACCCTAGAGAATAAGAGACATTCTCTGAGTTGTTTTGGGAGTCAGAGAAAGAAGAGGAGATAACAGCCATGGCGAAAAAATCAAAGCTTACAGAGGATTAGCAGATTGAAGAAAAGCCGTCGCCGGAGTTGGAGAATAGAGAAGTTGCCAGAGGATGAAGACGAAGAGGCTCAGAAGACGAAGTGAGAATGGGCAAAAATGGAAGTTCCCTGATTGAAAGGACGGGCCTATTAAAGAGGGGAATTCGAAAAGATATGACGCTTCGAATTCCCCCTCCCCCAATCAAAAATTTCAACCTCCAAAAAGTAATGATTACCGCTTTGTTTTCTACGCCAACATTAAATGCCTAACGCAACCCAATTAAAGATGGACACATCACCAACATATTTGAATAGATCAGCCTGCCCTCACCGGTCAGCTCGGCCAAACTGAATCTGGAGGCAAAGTGATGATCCCAAAGTCCAGCTGCTGCATACGACAAAAGATTTCCTGTCAGTCAACGAACAATCAACGTACATTGGGTCCAGCTCGGCTAGATCTTTGGAGATCGGTCAGTTACACGTCTGCTCGGCGAGGTTTCACACCTTCAACCGACGTTAAGTGTTTAACCTCAGCCAAGATCTGCCCAACGACTAGGCAGAGCTGCCGGATCTTTATGAGAGTGGAACTCTGCCAACTATGAGTTTGGCCTTGACTTCGCTAAGGCCGCTCGGCAGCTCGGCCAAAGCATATTCATCTCAGCCCAGCATAGCACTAGCTTAACACCTCGGCAAGGGTTTACTCTTCAGTGGGCCCTGCCATTAGGCTCGGCCAAACTGAGCAAGATTTTCACCGAGCACCTCCTGGGCCCAATTGGGGCACATCAGCAAACTCCTGCCAGGTGTCAAGCGAAGCACAAAGTAGCTGTAATTAGCGCCACCTGGCAAACATGCGGAGGCAAAAGTCACCGTTGTTGGCTCAGCACGTGTCGCAAGCTTAGTAACCAACACATGCATTGGCTAACCAGACACATAAAAACAACAAAAAGAAGAGATAGAAGGATAAGTGGAAATCAAGCAAGAGATTTCACGATCTTCCCCACTGTAAAAGGGAAAATTCCAGTCCCTGGGTCCTCTAATGTCGTTTTCTGCACAGGTCAGCAGACAAAGTACTAACCAGCAAGTTAAGGAGAAGATAATGACGTAACCTTTCTGGATCATCTCTGGTCTTTGGTGAAGATCCGACTTCATCAGTATCCTGCCAGAGCAACTCCCCAAGAACCGATTGAAAGAAATACTTAACCGGCCTACCAAAGTTGAATCATATTCCCAACTTTATCCTCTCCTCAAGCTTTAGTAACGGCTGCAGTAGATTATTTACATGTCAATGAGAAACAAGCAATAATTCCACATATGGAACAAGCACATAAAACAGGTTCAATAATGTAAAACATCTGCCGTATATACAGAATAAGGGGCAACAACAATGTGCACGTTAACTCTCAAAATATAAATGACAAGAGCTGGTATTGGATATATCGAGACAATTGCATAGGCTCTCTCATAGTCCAGTCTTTAGCACCATTTTGTGTAAACTAGGGCACCCATCGGGGAAATAGATTGATATACAATCTGATTTGGTTATTTATTTTTTAAAGAGCTCTTATTATAAGGCCTCATATCCTTGCATTTTACAGGTCAGCAACTGCGACAGTCTGTCAAAGGATCGGTCCATGGAAAGAGAGCAAAAGGTTTAATATATATGAAGGAACAGCGACAGTAATACAAGATGACATAATAACAATTTCAAGTAACTCGTCTCTTCAGTAACCCCAACACAAATATAACTTCCAAAATATCAACTGAACTGTGTACCCTTCATTAGCTATGGTGACCAAAAACTACACCGGTAATAACGAGTATTTTCACCTCAGCGGGTAACAGTCAATGTTGCTGGGTCCTACCGCTAGCGCAGGTCGGCTCAACAAGCAGTGAAGGGTCACACCATTCCGTTGCACTCCACGATTCCACTCAAACTATACCGCCCTTACCTCGCTTCTTGGTTGCGCTGCCAAGGTGACACCTCAGCTTAGCATGCACTCTAGAGTAGACCCCTGCCAGCAAGCAGCCTTAGCCACGTACCGCTACACGTGGCACCATATGGCAACCATGCAGACCGAGTCATCCAATGGAACAACCACGTGTCGTCACCCCACAGCTCCTCGAATGCACTAACCGCCCCAACTCATAAAAGAAAAGCTAATGCGTGCGCAGTACGTGATCCATTCTCCACCTCAAGCCTCCTCCTTTACAACGATTTAGGCACAAAGGAGTTGGACTCCCCTTTGCTTTCCTTGTGTCAAAATCGGCCTAAATAAGCTCTCCTTTGTACTGGAATAATCATTGCTTAGGAAAGTTGATTCAACCCTCCTAGACGGTACTCTTTTAGCAATGACAATCATCCTCAAATAGCTCAATCTTTTAAAGATCTTAACCTTGATTTTTAAGAAATCATCTTCTAGTGGGTAAAGTTGGTTGTGCCCTCTTTGATAAGCACGGGGATGGTATCCATCATAGTGATCTTCTTCTTGTGTAATGGAATTGTATCCGTCGATATACGTCCTTGCTTGGTGTTGTCTCCTTGGTCCTTGGAAGGGTACGACTGGAATCCTCTTAGGCCTCCTTGGTGATTTTCTTTGTCCTTCATCTTCAAATTCCTCTTGGGTTCCTCTCCTAGACGGTATATGTAGCGCTCCGGCCCGATACTGGTATCGGAACCAGTGCACCTGCCGTAGTCTACTATGAGAACTACGAAGCGTCAAAGCAGATCAAGCATACATCATCCATGACGTAAGATAAATCAGCGGAAATATTATAAACTTTAAAACTTCACCATCATTAATGTAACCAGAAAATACAGTGGAAATAAAAGGTGTTTGATCAACTGTCTAACATAACTTCCAGTACAACATAATAAACATTGTGTTTCCAAACTTAAAGAGAGTAATCCAGCATCTATCTACTTCCATGCCCGTCATCCCATTGAGCCCACTCGCCATCGTCTTCGACAAATATCAGTTCATATTCTGGCTCACCTGAAAAGGAAATAGAGTATCTGTTCTTAGAGAAAATATCGCCAGCAAGTAACCCGTCTATACACCTTACGGGATCACACACGACGAGTCACCAGTGTATAAGTCATTGCCCAAAATAAGGTGCTCGGGTTAGCAAATAGCATCTTGATAATAATTCCTCAAAACAGATAAAACAAATAAATGATACACGGATACGAGAACGAACATGTACTAAAACAACATATCTGTACTTCTTTAAAACCACTCACAACACCCATGCATATGTCTTCTTTCATAAACATGTCATGCGTGTCATTTCACAAAACATTTCATAACTCTTCTTATCATATTCTTCGCGTAGCAGAACTTTATACCCTGTGGGTGATCAGTCCACAGCAAACAAAACTTCATACCCCGTGCTGAAAGGTCCACGACCCCATAACATATAACTTTATACCCCGTGCTGAGAGGTCCACGGCCCCATTACATACATCATATATCCGTGCTGATAGGTCCACGGGCCCATTACATATATCATATATCCGTGCTGATAGGTCCACGACCCCATAAAATATTTTATACCCTGCTGTTGATTCACAGGTCACGCTTTTATACCCTGTTTTTGCAGGCGTGACTTTTATACCCTGCGATCAACCAGCAGCCATAGTTTGCCTTTCGAAAACTTTAAACTTCTCTTGTATACACATGTTCTTTCGCAAAGCAATTCTCAAGTCAAATGCAAGTGTCCATGTCATGATGCAGGATGCTCATGCAACTTCGTATCAAACATGTAACATACACACACATCTTACATATCAAGTATACGGTCTTGCACCTCAAACACTCCACGTTCATATCTTTCCAAGTGCGTTCGTCTCACTAATTCACTTGGGATTCAATCTTACTCTTACTTAGTCGAACTTACCATCTATACCTCAACTACACCTCAAATAACCTTGCATTTTATGTTCAAATAAAGTGTATAGAGTTACTACACATACATAGGGCGCCTAAAGGGTCAAAAAGACTTCCATTATACTTCGAACGCTACATGGAGCGCCTAACGTGGACAAGGAGTGCCTATACTAGGCGTTCAAAGTGTTCGGGGATGTGCCGTATACATCGAACGCCAACATGAAGTGCCTAATGTGACATGAAGCGCCTAATGTAGGTGTTCGAAATGTACGGGGATGCTTTGGGACACATTGAACGCCTACATTAGGCGCCTAATGTGACATGAAGCGCCTAATGTAGGTGTTCGAAGTGTTCTGACGGTTCAGAACTGCAGTTTTTCTGCAGTAACTTCCTCCCATCTCCTTCCTTCTTCAACCCCTTTCATGTTCAACACCTCATGATCAATCTTAGCACCTTGATTCATCATGCTTAACACACTACTATTATGATTTGATTCTTAAACATGCAAACTAGTATCCACTCTAAACCTTCTATCATCCACAAGCTTCTCTAGATATCTTCACACCTTCCAACACCACAAGTCTACAACCAAGCCAACATCCATCCTTCACCCCTTGCAAACACTCTCAAAACCACTAAGGTGTAATTACCAAACTTACGAACTTATATCAAGACAATAAACACATTACGTACAACACTCTTATAGGCATATTTAACAACGAAGAACACAACATAACCATTTCAAATATTGGCCTAAAGAACATAGCTTTACTCAATCAACAACAACAAAAATTACATATAGTAAAGCCTTTAACATAAGCAAACCAAAGCTACTAATGTATGATCCAAGTTTTCTCTTTGTAAGAACATAGGGCCTCAAGTATCAAAATTTGCGTAAAGCGTATAGAAAGATTACTTGCCTTGGTTTCTAGTTAGTCTTACGAATGTATTGCAGAATTTTGGTAAGGATTGAACCTAGGTTGACCACAAGTTCTTCTTCCTCTTCTTCTTCCTTTCTCTTTTTCTCTTCTCTCTTTTGGTGTGCTAACCAACGGCTGAATAATGGGGAGGTTACACAATTGTTGTATAACTTCCCCCATAGGCAGTTGGGCAACTTTTGATATTTGGCCAAGTTCCCTCAATTTCCCTTTTTGTATATTTCTCACCTTATGTTTTGTCTAATTAAACTTCATGACCTATACCTTTATTGAAATTATATTCTAACTTGTTTTCTAATTATCAAAAGCCGGACTAAAATTTTACGGGGTATGACATTCCACCCCCCTTACAATAAGTTTCGTCCTCGAAACTTACGTACCTTAGTTGAAAAGTTGCGGATACTTCTCCCGCATCTGTTCTTCGAGTTCCCAAGTGGCCTCACGTTCCGTGTGATTGCTCCACTGAACCTTCACATAAGGGATCACCCGCTTCCTCAACACTTGGTCCTTCCGGTCGACAATTTTCACGGGTATCTCTTCGTATGTAACATCATCTTTGAGTTCCAAAGGTTGGGCTTCAAGTACATGACTTGGATCCGCCATGTACTTCCTTAATTATGACACGTGGAATACGTTGTGAACTTGCGCCAACACCAGAGGTAATGCTAACCTATATGCCAAGGCTCCCACCTTCTCAAGTATTTCGTAAGGACCAATAAAACGAGGGCTTAGCTTGTCTTTTACTCCAAACCTCATAACACCCTTCTTAGGTGATACCCTCAAATAGACTTTTCACCCACATTAAATTCCAATGGTCGTCGTTTGGAATCTGCCCAACTCTTGTTGCGATCTTGAGCTGCCTTGAGTCTTTCCCGGATGACTTTCACCTTTTCTAGCGTTTTCTCCAATAGCTCAGGTCTGGTGATGGTCCTCACACCTACTTCGTCCCAATAAACCGAGGACCTATATTTCCTTCCATACAAAGCTTCAAAAGGAGCCATGTCAATTGCGCAGTGGTAACTGTTGTTATACGAAAACTCCATTAGCTTTACCATTCCATCCCAACTCCCTTTAAAATCCAACACGCAAGCCCTTAGCATATCTTCCAAGGTCTGAATAGTCCGCTCGGACTGTCCATCGGTTTGGGGATGATACGCCATACTCAACCTTAATTCCGTACCCATGGCTTTCTGGAATGCTGTCCAAAACTTGGATGTAAACCGTGAATCTCGGTCAGACACTATACTTACTGGAACACCATGCAAACTCACAATATTCTCCATATATAAATTCACTAACTTGTCAAGAGGTGCTTCACTTAAAACGGGTAGGAAATGGGCAGACTTTGTTAAACGATCCACGATGACCCAAATCATTTCATATCCACTTCTTGTCTTTGGTAAACCAGCTACGAAATACATCGTGACATGTTCCCATTTCCATTCTGGAATTTCTAATGGCATCAACAATCCACCAGGCCGTTGGTGTTCTGCCTTGACTTGTTGACAAACTAAGCACCTTTCTATAAATTCAGCAACATGTCGTTTCATTCCGGACCACCAATAATATTGCTTGAGATCTCTATACATCTTGGTGCTACCAGGGTGTATTGATAACCTCGAACTATGAGCTTCTTGCAAAATTTCCTTTCTAAGTTCGTCAACATCAGGTACGCATAATCTTTCTCTAAACCATAAGCTCCCATCCTCTTTGATCCGAAATCCTTCAGCTTGACTATGTTTCACCCTTTCCATTATTTCACTGAGGGTCTTATCATTCTTCTGAGCCTCCTTTATCCGATCAACCAAACTTGGTGTGATAGTCAATGTTGTCAAAGCGTTCACTGTGGAATCAACCAAATCTAAACCGAATTCCTCTATCTCTCTTTCCAATGGTGACTGTCGCGCATGGCTGGACTTCTTACTTAACGCATCTGCCACTTTATTAGCCTTTCCTGGGTGGTAATGGATTGTCAAATCATAGTCTTTTAGCAACTCCAACCATCTTCGCTGCCTCATGTTTAATTCTTTTTGAGAGAATAAATACTTTAAACTCTTGTGGTCCGTGAATACCGCGCACTTTTCTCCATATAAATAGTGCCGCCAAATCTTTAAGGCGAATACCACTGCGGCGAGTTCAAGATCGTGTGTTGTGTAGTTTTGCTCATAAGGCTTTAGCTGTCTTGAGGCATATGCAATGACTCATTCGTTTTGCATCAAAACACAACATACAAACAAGGTATTAGTCTAAACTTAATTGGTATGCAAGATCATAACCTTATACTACAGTTTACGTACCTAAACCGTTCTTCGATGCATCACTATAAATCACAAACCCATCAGTTCCGGAGGGTTGAGCCAATACTGGAGCTGTCGTTAATCTCTTCTTAAGCTCCGTGAAGATTTGCTCGCATTCCGCCGTCCACTCAAACTTGGACTTCTTTTGAGTAAGGCGACTGAGAGGTACGGCTATCCTTGAGAATCCCTCAACAAACTTTCTGTAATAACCCACTAGACCCAAGAAACTTCGCACTTCGGTGACGTTGGTAGGTCTAGGCCATTCAGTTATAGCTTCCACCTTCTTCGGGTCAACAGCAATCCCCTCCTCCGATATCACGTGACCCAGAAAAGCCACACTTCTTAACCAAAACTCACACTTGCTAAACTTAACATATAGTTGTTTCTGCCTCAAAATATCTAGTACGATTCTCAAATGCTCAGCGTGAGTTTGTTCGTCAGGAGAATACACCAGAATATCATCTATGAATACCACTACAAACTTGTCCAACTGTTCTCGAAAAACGGTATTCATAAGGTCCATAAAAGCTGCAGGGGCATTTGTTACTCCAAACGGCATCACCAAAAATTCATAGTGGCCATATCTTGTGCGGAAGGCTGTCTTTGCGATGTCCTCGGCCTTCACTCGCAACTGATGATACCCTGATCGGAGATCAACCTTAGAGAAGATTTTGGCACCCTTGAGCTGGTCAAACAAATCCTCAATTCGTGGAAGGGGATACTTATTCTTGATAGTAACTTTATTCAACTCCCTATAATCGATACAGAGTCTCATGCTACCATCTTTCTTCTTTACAAACAAAACAGGTGCTCCCCAAGGCGATACACTAGGGCGGATAAACGTCTTGTCTAATAACTCCTGCAGTTGTTCCTTCAACTCTCTCAACTTTGCCGGAGCCATTCTATAAGGGCCTTTAGAAATAGGTTCAGTTCACGGAATCAAGTTTATCTCGAACTCGACTTCCCTCGGGGGTGGTACTCCTAGTAAATCTTCCGGAAATTCATCAGGAAATTCATTGACCACTGGAATTTGCTCAATAGACGGTACCTCCTGAGTAACATCCATGGCATACACTAGGAATCCCTCAGCACCTTTCCTTAAGGCCTTGCACGCTTGTGCAACCGACACATACACCTTCTTGGGTACTTTCTTTCGTTCCGATTCCCCTTGAAACGTTACCTCTTCCATCTCAACGTTCTTGATTGTCACTTGCTTCAATCGACAATCAATATTGGCGTGGTACTTGGCCAACCAATCCATTCCTAATATAATGTCAAAGTCGTACATCTGAATAGGAATCAGTGTGGCGGAGAATGTTTGTCCTTCAAACTCCAATTCGCAATCTCGGTAATGCTGGTACGAAACCATAATTTGATCTCCGGCCGCTTGAACGCGATACGGAGTTTCTAACCATTCAGGCAAACTACCAAGGTGCTTAGCGAATCTCTTTGCTACAAAGGAGTGGCTTGCGCCGCTATCAAAGAGCACGTTGGCAGGTATCTTATTTACTAAAACCATACCTAAGGCCATATCAAGTTTTACATAGAAAGTTAAGCACGTAAATACTTAATTCAATAGGGATTTATACTTAATTTAAATGGTACCTGCTACAACATCGGTGGCCTCCTGCACATCAGTGTCCGTCATGAGATGTACACGGGCATTTGCTCGTGGCTTTGCTCTCGGCTGCTGAGCCGCCTCTCCAGGAATATTTTTCTTCATCTCCGGGCAATCCCTAATCATGTGACCCACTTGACCGCATCGGAAGCATGCTCCAGCCACCTTTCTACACTCTCCGACGTGATTCTTGTTGCAATGTGGACAAACTCCTATAGCCTGCTGAACTACTGGATTCTGGGGTGGGAGTCTCTGGAAATTTTCCACTGGGCCTCTTTTCGGAATCTTGACCCAACGTCCGGGTCTTCCACCAACTCTCACATCATCTCTTGGCCTTTTGCCTCTATCAGACCCTCCTGCACTAGCTGCTCTTGCCGCTACTCTGCAGAAATCGCTCTCAACCTGAAAACATGCATCCAACATGTCCTCGTAAGTTTTCATTCCTGCGTTCACTATTGCCGACTGTATCCTCGAGTCCAAACCCCTCTCGAACTTCGTCATCTTAAGTCGATTATCAGACATAATCGCCGGGGCAAACTTACCCAAGGCATGAAAACGATCCGCATACTCTGACACAGTCATCCTTCCTTGCTCCAATCTGTCAAACGCTCTTATCTTTTCCAATATTGCAGTCTCCGGTACGTAATACTTTAGGAAAACATCACAAAACTGTTCCCATGAGATTGGTGAGGTCATCCTCAACACCATTCCGTCCCACCATTCACCAGCCTTGCCACTTAGAAGGGGTGTGACCACATCAACCTTTATCTCCTCCGGTACTTGCACCAGCCGAAAACATTTCTCCACCTCAGCCAACCAGTGCTGAGCCTCCTCAGGATCAATACATCCTCCAAACTCCGGTACCCTCATCGTTCTCATCTCTCCATAAAAGAACCGGATGTTATGTTGGGGCAGTGGAGGAGGCGGAGGCTGATGCTGTTGAGCAAACCCCTGTGCGATCACCGTTAGCGCATCAGTGAGCACCTGGGGTAAAACAACTTGTGGTGGCTGGTTCTCCTGTCCATTGCCAAAGTTTCCTGTGTTATCTCTTCTTGGAGGCATTTTTCTCTAAAAGGTTAGCGTTGCATTAGCATTCAGTAAATACAAGAGGTTACTGAAAGCTTGAACGCGTAAGAATGAGTGAGGTATGTAGTAAAACTATTAATACGAAATTCAATGATAGCGCGCTCGCACACACCCAACCCAGATCATACTTAAACTCTAGAGAAATCAGTACTTATACTAAGGATCAACCTTAAAGGAGAATCATATCTTAGGTGTCTAAAAGATCATGAACCTAAGTTTCCGAGATAGATCTGAAGCCTAGTCTCTGATACCACCTGTAGCACCCCGGCCCGATACTGGTATCGGAACCAGTGCACCCGCCGTAGTCTACTATGAGAACTACGAAGCGTCAAAGCAGATCAAGCATACATCATCCATGACGTAAGATAAATCAGCGGAAACGTTATAAACTTTAAAACTTCACCATCATTAATGTAACCAGAAAATACAGCGGAAATAAAAGGTGTTTGATCAACTGTCTAACATAACTTCCAGTACAACATAATAAACATTGTGTTTCCAAACTTAAAGAGAGTAATCCAGCATCTATCTACTTCCATGCTCGTCATCCCATTGAGCCCACTCGCCATCGTCTTCGACAAATATCAGTTCATATTCTGGCTCACCTGAAAAGGAAATAGAGTATCTGTTCTTAGCGAAAATATCACCAGCAAGTAACCCGTCTATACACCTTACGGGATCACACACGACGAGTCACCAGTGTATAAGTCATTGCCCAAAATAAGGTGCTCGGGTTAGCAAATAGCATCTTGATAAGAATTCCTCAAAACAGATAAAACACATAAATGATACACGGATACGAGAACGAACATGTATTAAAACAACATATCACATAAGCAAGTCATAAGCTAGTCACATTTCTTGCATGTCAGATCTTATGCTTCGTGTATCATGATGCATGTACTTCTTTAAAACCACTCACAACACCCATGCATATGTCTTCTTTCATAAACATGTCATGCGTGTCATTTCACAAAACATTTCATAACTCTTCTTATCATATTCTTCGCGTAGCAGAACTTTATACCCTGTGGGTGATCAGTCCGCAGCAAACAGAACTTTATACCCCATGCTGAAAGGTCCACGGCCCCATAACATATAACTTTATACCCCGTGCTGAAAGGTCAACGGCCCCATTACATACATCATATATCCGTGCTGATAGGTCCACGGCCCCATTACATATATCATATATCTGTGCTGATAGGTCCACGGCCCCATAAAATATTTTATACCCTGATGTTGATTCACAGGTCACGCTTTTATACCCTGCTTTCACAGGCGTGACTTTTATACCCTGCGATCAACCAGCAGCCATAGTTTGCCTTTCGAAAACTTTAAACTTCTCTTGTATACACATGTTCTTTCGCAAAGCAATTCTCAAGTCAAATGCAAGTGTCCATGTCATGATGCAGGATGCTCATGCAACTTCGTATCAAACATGTAACATACACACACACATCTTACATATCAAGTATACGGTCTTGCACCTCAAACACTCCACGTTCGTATCTTTCCAAGTTCGTTCATCTCACTAATTCACTTGGGATTCAATCTTACTCTTACTTAGTCGAACTTACCATCTATACCTCAACTACACCTCAAATAACCTTGCATTTTATGTTCAAATAAAGTGTATAGAGTTACTACACATACATAGGGCGCCTAAAGGGTCAAAAAGACTTCCATTATACTTCGAACGCTACATGGAGCGCCTAACGTGGACAAGGAGTGCCTATACTAGGCGTTCAAAGTGTTCGGGGATGTGCCGTATACATCGAACGCCAACATGAAGCGCCTAACGTGACATGAAGCGCCTAATGTAGGTGTTCGAAGTGTACAGGGATGCTTTGGGACACATTGAATGCCTACATTAGGCGCTTAATGTGACATGAAGCGCCTAATGTAGGTGTTCGAAGTGTTCTGACGGTTCAGAACTGCAGTTTTTCTGCAGTAACTTCCTCCCATCTCCTTCCTTCTTCAACCCCTTTCATGTTCAACACCTCAAGATCAATCTTAGCACCTTGATTCATCATGCTTAACACACTACTATTATGATTTGATTCTTAAACATGCAAACTAGTATCCACTCTAAACCTTCTATCATCAACAAGCTTCTCTAGATATCTTCACACCTTCCAACACCACAAGTCTACAACCAAGCCAACATCCATCCTTCACCCCTTGCAAACACTCTCAAAACCACTAAGGTGTAATTACCAAACTTACGAACTTATATCAAGACAATAAACACATTACGTACAACACTCTTATGGGCATATTTAACAACGAAGAACACAACATAACCATTTCAAATATTGGCCCAAAGAACATAGCTTTACTCAATCAACAACAACAACAATTACATATTGTAAAGCCTTTAACATAAGCAAACCAAAACTACTAATGTATGATCCAAGTTTTCTCTTTGTAAGAACATAGGGCCTCAAGTATCAAAATTTGCGTAAAGCATATAGAAAGATTACTTGCCTTGGTTTCTAGTTAGTCTTACGAATGTACTGCAGAATTTTGGTAAGGATTGAACCTAGGTTGACCACAAGTTCTTCTTCCTCTTCTTCTTCTTCCTTTCTCTTTTTCTCTTCTCTCTTTCCTCCTCCAGGCGTTTCCTTCCCCTCTTTTGGTGTGCTAACCAACGGCTGAATAATTGGGAGGTTATACAATTGTTGTATAACTTCCCCCATAGGCAGTTGGGCAACTTTTGGTATTTGGCCAAGTTCCCTCAATTTCCCTTTTTGTATATTTCTCCCCTTATGTTTTGTCTAATTAAACTTCATGACCTATACCTTTATTGAAATTACATTCTAACTTGCTTTTTAATTATTAAAAGCCGGACTAAAATTTTACGGGGTATGACAGTTTAGCCCTTGAGGCACTTTTCTCCTTGGTCGTTTGAGCCCTCTGGTTCATGTCATCCAAATTACTCCTTAGCATGTCGTTTTCATTCATGATTTGCTGGAGCATGTCTACCACTTGTTGCATCGTGGGCTCACGCCTTTCATCCTCCTTGGACTTGCTGGCGGAACTTTGTGATTTTGACTCCATTTATAACATGAAATCAAGCTAGAGAACAGAAAAGAGAAAAGGAAAAACTAACACAAAACAAAGCAAGGTAAGTGGGTTAGTGAAAACCAAATGTTTGCATTCTTTCCTCACTTTTCTTTTCATTCTCTTACTACTTTGTTTCTTGGCCAATCTAAGTTTAATAACACTCAAAGGAGAGCAAATAAGAAAGGTGAATTCCAATCTTCAACCAAACAATCTTAACCTTTCACTTTCACACAACCTTCCTTCAAATTTGCCACAAAGGAAGCTGAATATTTGCTAGGCCAAAACACTTCAGTAGACACCTTAAATAACTTCAAAACAGTCCCAACAAAGTGTCAAAAGAGCCACAAAAATGGTGGAATCCGAAACGATCAAAACAACCCTTTTTTGGACGCAAAATGCACCACAAGGACGCCCAAAAAGAATCAGGTCACACCCACACAAACTTGAAATATTGAACTAAGATTCAAGGACAAAGTGAGATCAAAGATGATGTGTGAGGTTGAGCCAAAGATGAACTAAGGGTTGCTTAGGCAATCTTTAGTTAACTTTGAGACTTTTGCACTCAAACTCACTATGGGACTCAAAGCAAGCAACAATCAGGTGTTTAAGTGTTTGGACAATATGTGAGGCTCAGTTGGCGATATAAAAAGGTAGGAAATGGTAGGTTATGCACGGCAAAGGGGAAGAAATGCAAACTTCTAAAAATTGCACAAAAAGAGTTCAACCAACTTTGCACTTTGCCCCTTCTTTTTTTCCATTTCTTCCTTTGAATTCCTTTCACTTTTCTTTCTTTTCTTACTGCAAATGTTGTGAGCAAGCCTCAAATTCTGAATTTTTTTGACTAGGGGAAAAACGGTAATTTCACAAGCTGTATTTGTCAAGACTTGTACAGGACGTTTTGAACCCTCTTTTGGCTTACTTGGGTTGATATTTGATGGTAAAGGCCATGGCTAAGGGGTTGGTTTTTGTACTCTTATGGTGTTTTGGTTTGTATGTGATGAGTTCAGTCCAATTTGGTTTATGAGTCTAACTTTAGGGATGAGTTTGAGTTGTGATAGGTATGTTTATGTGTATAGGGTGGTGGGTTTTGAGGGTTGTTTGGCCATAGGTATATATTGGAAAGTTTTGGGTTTTGGCTACTTTAGGCTTGCTGAATTTGGTGAAATGAAAAAAAGGCCACATGAACAACCAAGTTGCTGCATAAATTCAGTCACAAAGTAAGAAATAAGATGCACAAAGTCCTTAATCAACAAAAAGTTGCATAGCAACAAGAGTAGATATGGACTAGGTGGCTTTATAGGCTAAGTATTCCAATGTTTGTGAAGCTGAAATTTACTTCTAGATGCAAGGCCTATGTTGTTCAAGTTTGGTAAAGAAAATTTCAATCCTTGATGCTTCTGAGACACATAAAAAATGATAGATGAACAAGAGCAAATGGCATCCAAGGCTGTGGATACATTTTTTGAACCAAGAACTTCAGCCTTTGGATAAACTTTTCCCTCGTTTTGTTTTTTGAATTTGGACAAAATGGAATGAAAAATGTGAAGAACAAGTTGGACTACAAATAAAAAAGGAAAACGGACAGGTTGTAGTAGGCAGAAAACAGACCAAAACGAAAATAGGAAAATATGGTGGATCGAGTGACCTTGACTCTGATACCAAATTGATACGTACGCGGTGTGTGATCCACTCTCAACCTCAAGCCTCCTCCTTCACAATGGTTTAGGCACATAGGAGATGGACTCCCCCTTGATTTTCTTGTGTCAAAATCGGCCTAAATGAGCTCTCTTTTGTGTTGGAATACTCGTTGCTTAGGCAAGTTGATTCAACCCTTCTAGAGGGTTTTCTTTTAGCAATGGCAATCACCCTCACATAGCTCAATATTTGAGAGATCTTAACCTTGATTTTTAGTGCAAAACCAAGAAAACAAAGGTTGCTTCTCAAACCAAGAAAGCATTTTTCATTCAAAGACAAAAGTTGAATTTCATCCCATCGGTTTTTACAAGCTTAAATAAGAATAAACTGGATTTTAACACCTATCTAAGTCAAAGGGTGAAATAAAAAACATCAATTCTGGTATCATGACCTGACTAAAATGCCTGAAAACTTGAAAGGAGGTTAAAGAAATTCAAATTCCAAGAGTTACACAAAAGGCTGGATTTTAGGCTAAAATGACGCCTTCAATTGACTGGATTTTCCCACGGATGCAAGATGAATTTGAAGAAGTGTCCTTCTTGAGAAATTTAGTTTAGGTCCTGAGATTGACTTTTGGCTTTTGAATGATCCAATTTAGAGTTTGCATGACTGAGTTATGTGCCCACAAAGTTCAAGCAATTTTCAGCTCTTTTCAGCATTCTTGGTCTAACACTTCCAAACGGGTCTGGCAACTTCAACAGCCCCTATAAAAAACCAAAGACGTAACAAGCATCAAACAAGTAAAAGAAAGGATAATAAACAAAAATGAAATAAACCTTAAGTAAGAAAAGTGTTTTATTGTGCTGGTTGATTGAAATGAACCCAATGAACTTCAAGTTTGTCTTGCATATGCTTAAACAAGAAGTTTCCAACTTCAAACCCAAGTTGTCTGGCCTTGTTGCTAGTTATAGGGCCTTGATGCACCAAGGCCTCTTGATGAGATCCTTGGTCCATATCAAAAGCAATCCCCCCAAATCTGTTGGTGAATAACGCAAGGCAATCAACAGCAAAGACTAAGTTCACACCCACAAAAATCAGAAAGCAACCGCTAATCCAGCAAGGCAAAACCTCACCATGTGTAAACTCGTTACTGACCTGAGCGTCAGAGGGTTTTCTCTAGGGCAGTAGCTCCAGGACCTCTCATGTCATTTACCCCACGCAGATTTCTAAGAACGTTATCTCTAGCGACAAACTACATCTCCACAAGGTGCTAATAGCGTTATTGTTTGGATCAACTCTGATCCTTGATGAAGATTTGACTTCGTCAAGTGGCGCTTTACGAAATGAAGGCGCAAATTGTGTGATTCGCTCTCCTTTTGCTCGTTTTGAAAATGTTTCCTCTGCCTCATGGTTCATAAGGGGATTCACCTCGACCATCATATGATTTGCTCTCCTTTTGTGCGCTTCAAAAATGTTTCCTCTGCCTCACGTTTCATTAGAGGATTCACCTCGAACGTCAAAAAAGGTGCAAATTATGTGATTCGCTCTCTTTTTGTGCACTTAAAATATTTTTCCTCTACCTCACGGTTCATAAGGTGATTCACCTCAGTTGTCAATAAAATAAAGGCGCAAATTGTGTGATTCGCTCTCCTGTTGCGCGCTTCAACATGTTTCCTCTGTCGTCAGCAAAATGAAGGCACAAATTGGGTGATTTGCTCCCCTTTTGCAGGTTCAAATATGTTTCCTCTTCCTCACGGTTCATAAGGGGATTCACTTCGGCCATCAACAAAATAAAGGCGCAAATTGTGTGATTTGCTGCCCTTTTGCGTGCTTCAAATATGTTTCCTCTGTGTCACGCTTCATAAGGGGATTCGTCTCATTTGTCAGCAAAATGAAGGTGTAAATTGTGTGATTCACTCTCCTTTTTTGCGCTTCAACATGTTTCCTCTGCCTCACAGTTGACAAGGGATTCACCTCGACCGTTAGCAAAATGAAGGCGTAAATTGTGTGCTTTGCTTTCCTTTAGCGCGCTTCAATATGTTTCCTCTGTCACATGGTTATCAAGGGGATTCATTACGGCAGAGACGCTAACTTACCAAAATACAGCTCCCGGCCTGAAGCTTCTGATACTACCTGGAAGGATTGCTGCAGATCACCTCGGCCCATAGCCAGAAGGCTCAGCTCGACTTAGATAAAAGATATATTTGCAACGTAGATACTTCTGCGATTTGCCTCTTATACAAAATAATCTCTGCCTTATCGTTTTAAGGGAGTTTGTCCCATAGGTTTTGCGCACGACCTTATGACGCCTTCACTTCAACGGTAAGTTTGGGATAACGAGACATATATCTATCGACACAACACCGCAGCGATGAGGCTCAATTGCAAATTTCTGATTTGCCTAGACACATGCCAAAGATCAATGCAGTTTTAAGTCGCTATCTGCATGCCTAGTACTTGTCATTGCAAATTTCCCCGCTAAAGGGAGTTAAATCAGCTCTTATGTGCTATGCTTGAATTTGCCATAATCTTGCCAAGTCGGTCTATAGAGGGCTTTTTCAGCTTGCAGAAATTACAAATCTAAGTTCTGAACGCTAATCCAAGCCTCTTCAAGGTTCATAATATGACGGGCAAAACTATATCAGTTAGCTCAGCCCCCAGCCTATTTAAATATCGATCGAACAAGCTTGGCTTCAGAATTCACAAGTGCTCACATTCTCGAATATAGGTTCGCTAAAATCCAGTTATTTCAAATAATCGGCTCTACTTAGGGGCTTAGACAGGCATCTATGCAATTTTGAATCAAGAAGAGTCGAACTTAAACTCAGAAAGTTTATGCAAAAAGAACCAAATTGCCAAACACAGATCTTATCATTCACGTGGTGGTAATAATTACATCCAAAAAGTTCAGACAAAGAACACCAAAAGGCAATACAAACATCTATAACTATACAAGATCCTTCATAAGGTCAGCACTCTTGCTAAAAAGCCTACACTGCTCGTCAAATTCCTCTTTCGTATTGGGGTTGTGCAGCTCGGTAATGCGACGATCATCCCTATTTAATGAAGGGTCCACCGTGGCACAAATATCAATGGCGTCCGTCTGTCCCATCTCCATGGCACAACTCTGGAGAAGAGCCATGTTCTCAGCCAAGAAAGTGACTTCTTGAAGTCGGCTATGGCATGATCTTTGGCCTCAGACAGTCGCAGTAGAAACAACACGACTTCATTTCTAAACTCAGCTACCTCATGCTCCGCCTCAGCTATGCCCTTCTCATCTTCACCTAAGTCCACCCTTAGGACCTTATTGTCCTATTCAACCTCTTTCAAAGTTTGCTTCAGCTCACAACCTGGCTCTATAAGGCCTCAATAGTGGAGGAAGGCGTTTTCACAGCAGCTTCTGCCTCCTCCCTCTCCTTCTTAATCTTTTCCATCTCATCATCAAGTTCAACAGCTTATTGGGCCTTCTGCTTAGCTACCTTAGCAATGTGTTTGTTCATCTCCTTCTCCAAGATTTCGCTCAAGCCCTCAGCTCTGCTGGCAAATTCCAATTGGGTAGCACTGGACTGCAAGTAAACCAATGGGTTACTCCACCAAGCGGCAAGACTAAGATCACAAGATAAAACCAGAAACTTACCAATGTCATGTCCTGGAGCTGTTTGACTGCTGATTCTCCAAATGATAACGGCTAAAACCTCTCCAGGTTGGTAGCTAGCACTGAATCCCTGTTAAGGCGCCGCACTACCTCTGTTTCTTCAGTGCTTCCCCTTCCGCTTAGGACTCTCCCTGCTCTTACATCGCCCTGGCTCCAACATGTGCTGGTACTTCAGCTGTTGATGGCCCAATAGGGCTAAGCTATTCGTCACTACTGAAATATGGCTACACCAAAAGACTAAGCCCTTGACCCTCTCTCCTCTCCGTGGGTCACAAGGCTAACTCAACCCTATCATCATCTTCCGCGGAGGAGCCAACATCCACTACAGCCACTGCGATGATAAGGTCGGCACAGAAGGTCAGCCCCTTCCAATTAACAAGGGCATAACCCCCGTCCCTTACAACAGTTTTACGTACCAAAAGCGGAGTTAAATAGTAGAACTATGTAAAAAGGGAAAGGATACACTAAGACCATAACTGACCTGGTGCCAGGTGCACCTCTTGTTCATGCAGCTCTCTAAATTCGTTGTCTTCAGACGTTCTTGCAGCCAACTCACTAGCCCCCCTCACAAGGGGCCCCCTGCTACCTGGACAACCATTTTTGCCTGACATACCACTGCGGCCGCCTACTTTTCTCTCCTACTGGCCTTCATTGCATCAACTAGGCCAGCATATACAGTCGCCATAGTTTCTGCAAGGGTATCACGCCAGCTCAAAAAAAGCAGAAAAAATATAAAAAGCATAGGGCTTGGTCCCTACCCTCAATGACTTCTAAGTCTCTCCCCTAGAATAGTGAAGTTGGGGCCACATACCAAGTGGTCTAGGTCCGCCTTCTTTAGTGTATGATTGCTGACTTTGAACCAGTTAACGGTGGCCTCAAAACTTTACAAACTCCTAGCCACCTATTGATGCTGCTCAGTCAGAAGCAAATTGTTAGCCTCGAACGTTCTCTAAACGTCCTGGCTAGTCGTGCGGACCTCCCGGACATAGAAAAACTTCTCTTTCCAATTCTTGGCTGAGGAAGGGAGGCTGACAGCAAAGAAAACTCCTTTATTTAGGCCCCGTCTGCTAAAGTAAAACTAAATTTCTGAGGTCTTACACCTCGATGTCGAAACTAATATGAATAGCTTGGAGGAAAAGGAAATAATAGGCTAAGTTCTTAAGACCGTTTGGTGACCTGAGGCAACCTAAGTTGATAAAAAGAATCAGTTTCAGAGAGTTGGGAAAATGTAAGGAAAAGCCAGTTTTGAAATATTCTTTGTATAGAGCCTCATACCCCACAGGGGGTCATGGACAACACGACCAAGAGAGAGAAGAATAGGGCCAAATTTGTCGCAATCAATCTGATGAAGCTGATAGAGATCATCCAGCTCAGCATGTAACAAAGTACAAAAATGTCTCTCCACCAAACCAGTAGGCTCACCTTGACCTATTGTCCCAAAGGACAAATTCCTGAAATCAACCTCTCAAGGCTTATAGTTCAAATTAGGATGCGCCATCGTCACCGCTGCTAAGATTGCACCAGTAGGGCCAACCATTTTGCTAGGCCCACCTTGGAATATTCGAGTTTCCATCAGACGATGACCAATATAGGAAACTTTCCCTGCACCACCGGCATAGGAGGCAGCCTCACAATTTTGGGAATTGATCGACATAATGGCCAAACTAAGTAGACGAAAGAAAGGACTTATTTGGAAAGGACGAATGGCTAAGGATTTAAAGGACTAGAAGGAAATCGAAGACTCGACAGCACAAATTAAGGAAGAAGACGTCGGAGGAAGTCTTTGCCAATGCTCTACTACATGAAATGGAAAATCACAGGCTGGTATAAACTTATTTGTATAATGTTATTTCCAAACAGAAATGTTGAAAGTTGGTAGGCAACTGAGTAAATAGGTAAGAGAAGGATACCAGTTTACTATGTGTAGCAATGGTATAAATACCTCAACCTAGCCAATAACAAATCCCTTGATTGTAGGGATTGAGTATCAATCATCCTAACTCCCTTGATTATATCCTATCTCCAAAGATCCTATCCATTCATAGGATATTCTCCTAATCAATGTAATCATAACCGTATATCCTACTTAACAAAAATAGTTACAACTTTATATCATGTTGTATATTCTAACACCCCCCCTCAAGCTGGAGTATAGATTTTTGTCATTCCTAGCTTGGTGACAAGGTCTTCAAAGCTTTGCTTATGGAGGCCTTTAGTTAAGATGTCTGCTGTTTGTTGCTTGGTTGTGATATATGTCATGCAGAAGCCTTTATCATCAATTTTTTTCCCGAATGAAGCGACGATCCACCTCAACTGGCTTTGTTCGGTCATGATGGAATGGGTTGTAGGCAATACTGACCGCTGCCTTATTATCACAGTAGAGCTTTGTAGGAACTCCACTAGATATTCTCAATCCTCCAACAATCTTCGTAGCCAAATACCTTCACATACCCCATGTGCCAGGGCACGAAATTCTGCCTCAGCATGGCTTCTAGCAACCACTGGTTGCTTCTTACTATGCTAGGTAACCAGATTGATCCACACATAGGTGTAATAACCTGAAGTTGACCTCCTGTCCACTGGTGAGCCTGCCCAGTCTGTGCCTGTGTATACTTTTAAGTCTCTATTTCTCTTCTTCTAAAAGAATAACCCCTTGCCTGGTGTCCTTTTGAGATACATTGATATTCTGTGCACATCATCCAAGTGTTTTTGTCTGGGAGAATGCATAAATTGACTCACCATACTTACTGGAAAGGCAATGTGTGGACGGGTATGGGCCAGATAAATTAGCTTTCCTACTAGGCGTTGGTACTTTCCCTGGTCCACCTTGTTTCCTTCATCACATCTTAGCTTGTTGTTTGGTTCCATAGGTGTGTCAGCAGGTCTACACCCCATCATACCAGTCTCCCTTAGTAGATCAAGTATATACTTCTTTTGGGATACAACAATCCCAAAAGAACTCCTTGCCACCTCCATTCTAAGGAAGTATCAATGATGACCCAAATCTTTCATTTCGAACCTACTTGAAAGATAGTCCTTTAATAGTTCAATCTCAGTGTGATCGTCTCCAGTAATATTTATACCATCCATGTATAAAACTAAGATAGTGTGCTTCCCACTGGGAGCATGTTTATAGAACACAGTGTGGTCGGATTGAGCTTGATGAAAACCATGCGTCTTCACATCCTATGTGAATTTGCCAAACAATTCCCGAGGTGATTGGTTAACCCATAGAGGGACTTATTCAGCTAATATATCATGCCTCTGTCCTTCTCAAACCCTAGGGGCATATCCATGTAGACTTCCTCATGTAGATCACCATTCAAGAAGGCATTTTTCACATCCAACTGAAGGAGAGGCCAGTCAAAACAAGCAGTCAAAGACAATAATACTCATAGAGTTTAATTTTGCCATAGGAGCAAAGGTCTCCTTGTAGTCAATTCCATGGAGTTAAGTGAAGCCCTTAGCCACCAGAGTCTAGCTTTATATCTGCTGATCCTTCCATCAGCATTGAACTTGGTGGTAAACATCCACTTACAGCCCACTGGTCTCTTCCTATCTGGAAGCCTTACAACATCCCACGTATGATTTTCCTCTAGTGCCTTTATTTTGTCCTGAACTGCTGCTTCCACTTGGTGTCTACAAATGCTTCCCTAATATCTTTGGGTATTTGTACCATGGTTAAGGTTGTTGTGAACCCTTAGAAAGTTGGGGACAGATTGTCGATAACAACATACCTAGATAAGGGATGTTGAGTGCAGACCCTCTTACCTTTTCTTAGAGCAATAGGTAGATCCAGTGATGGAGGCTCCTGGTCTTCTAGGATATTACTACTTCTGTCCTCAGTATCAGATTTTTCACCCGGGAGAGGGACCAGCTCCAATGGATGGTGATGCTAAGAAATGAAGCTATCATTATCTTGAGATTTGTTTCTACGAGAGTATATGAGTAGTTTAGGGCGAGCATAGGACTTTGGTGGGTTTGCTGAGGACTAGAACTTGGTTGAGAGTCTATTTGAGTGGGTCTTTGATGAGTTGGCAGAGTTCACCCCTCCCCATGAAGCACTTGTAGGAAAGAGGGCTTCATCAAGCAAACGAGGACAACTGAGGGAGTGGAAAACTGAGCAGTGTCATATCAGCATTCCTCATAGGTCTGAGACTAGGTAAAATAAGGTACACTTTCATGGAAGACGACGTCCATAAAGACCAAGACTAGTCGTAAAATAGAGTAACACTTATATCCACGCTAAGAGAGAATAACAAAGACACATTTATGAGCCCGTGGATCAAGTTTAGACTTTTGTGGTGACTTGTTAGTAACAAAGATAGTACATCCAAAGATTTTCAGGGGAAGTGACTGGCCACCATGGAACATAAGGTATGTGATGTGTATGCACGAAATGGGTGTTCTGTATTGAAGAGTTTTGGAAGGAAGATGATTGATAAGATGGCAGGTTGTCAAGACTACCTCACCCCACAAGTATTGAGGAACATGCATAGTAACCATCAAGGCCCAAGAAAATTCTAGAAGGTGTCTATTCTTACGTTTTGTTGTACCATTTTCTTGTAGTGTATGAGGGCAAGAATTCTGGTGGATAATGCCATTGGACGTCAAGTAGAAACTTAGTGCATTGTTGTAATACTCGGTACCATTATCAGTCCATGGGACTTTGATGGCTGTTTGAAATTGGTTTTCTATTAAGGAGTGAAAGTTTTGAAAGATGGTTGATACTTCTGTTTTTCTCTTTGAGGAGGTAAACCCAGCACACCCTAGTGTGATCATCAATGAATTTGATGACCCACCGTGAACGTGAGATGTTTTTTTCATACAAGATGGTCCCCAAATATCGTTGTGGATGAAAGAAAATGGATGAGATTCTGAGTGAGGCTTAGCTGGATATGGATTTTGTACTTGTTTAGCAAATTGGCAGACATCACAATGAAAAGATTGGAACTTTTTTTACTAAACAATGAAGGACACATTCTCTTCAGATAATAGAGACTAGGGCGTCCTAGTCTACGGTGCAACAATAGTACATCATTTTCAAAAGAATGATAATTAGAAGATATATTATGAGATACTATGTTTGAGTGGTTAGATCTTGATCTTTTCTCACAGCTTCTCTCCTCAAGATATTAGGGTCCACCTCTTTCTCTAGCAATGTCAATCTTCTTCGCTGATCCCTGCCCCTACATTAGACACAAGGTTGTTGAGAAGTTAGTAGTGCAGTGAAGATCTCGAGTTAGTTTGCTTATATAAATCAAATTGCATTTTAGTCTAGGAACATTAAGGACATCTAGGAGCATCATTGATGGGGATATCCGTACTTCTCCCTTACCAGAGACATATGAGTATGTGTCATCTGGCTTTTTACCTTCAAATTACCATGGCTTAGGACGTACAAATGAAACAGAGAGGACTTACATGTCATATGGTCAGCGGCTCCTATATCAAAGATCCATGGTGCCTTTTCTATATTATTAGCAGTACCTTGCTGGACTTCATCACTGTTCCTAGGAGGCTCAGACTGTGTCTTTAGGAGAGCAAATAATTGTTCCACATGAGCTTGACTGAGTGACATCCTGTCCTGGTCTTTGTCATCAGTTGAGGCTCCTTTTGTATTAACTTGAAGTCCCAAGCTGTAGGTTGGTTTTCTCAGCTTGTTTTCTCCTGGATTGCCATGGAGATGCCAATAGTTATATTGGGTGTGTCCTAGTTTGTTGTAGTGGGAGTATCTGGGTAGCAAGTTTATACGATTTGTCATGGCCCTTGCTACCAAGGCTGAAGTATCTATGGGTATATCATCTGGGGAAAGAAGAGGACCTTTGTAGGCTCCCAAGATCACTCATCTTCTACTTTCTTCTCTTCAAACTTCATCAAACGCCTCACTAAGTGAAGGAAAGGTCCTTCTTCCTAGTATGCGCCCCCTTACATCATCCAATTCCTTGTTTAGTCCAGCTAGGAATTCAAATAAGTGTTCCTTCTCTAGGTGTCCTTTGAACTTGATATTACTTTCAAGGTCACCTCAGTCAGCCTCATGGTACATGTCTAGCTCTTGCCAAAGGATTTGCAAAGCATTGTAATATTCAGTAATGCCAAGGTCTCCTTGCTTCATTCCCTTAAGTTTGTTTTCAATCTCAAACACTTGGGATGCATTCTCATGGTCTCAGTAGTTTTCCCTGACATCCTCCCAGATAGCCCTGTCAGTCCTTAGAAACAAATAGGTGCGACTGATATGTGGTTCTATGGAGTTAATCAGGCATGACATGACCAGTGAGTTATTGAGTTCCCAACTCTGGTACTCTAGATCTGATACATCAGGTCGAGGTATATCGCCAGTAATAAAGTCAAGCTTACCTCTGCCTCTTAACACCATTAGGACTAACTGAGACCATAGAAGGAAGTTTTTTGTATTTAATTTGTGCTTTGTGATTTGAAGGGATGACCCTTCGTTAAGAGATTGAATGGGAGTGTCTGCTTGTGACCCTAACCATGGTTTGGTCATGGAGGAAGTTGCGACTGACCCATGGCTCTCCCGTCCTAAACTCATTGTTATGCCAGAAGGTAGTTAAGGATGGCTAGGTATGAGCAGGTGGCTCTGATACCATGAAAGTTGGTAGGCAATTGAGTAAAGAAGCAAGAGAAGGATACCATTTTACTATATGTAGTATTGGCATAAATACATCAACCTAGCTAATAATAAATCCTTTGATTGTAGGTTTTGAGTATCAATCATCCTAACTCCATTGATTTTATCCTATCTCTAGGCATCCTATTCATCCATAGGATATTCTCCGAATCAATGTAATTATAACCGTATATCCTACTTAACAAACATAGTTACAACCATATATCGTATCGTATATTCTAACAAATGTAACTAGAAATTTTTGTGAAGAATTTAAGCGGCTCTTAGAGATAGGCTCTAAGTATCAAACTTGATGAAGCGGAATACTGCTACGCCAGTAGTAGTGGCTGATGCAACTAAAAAGAGGATACAAGACCAATTTCACCTTATATTCTAGTTGACAACTAACGAGGTCGGATCCTCACCACGTGGATCAGAGATGATCCTTGTGGTATATTGTTACCTCCTCGTTTGGGTCTGTCTTTAAAACCTATTTAGGAAAAGTAACGCTAGAGGCCTAGGGCTAATGCCCTGTGAAAAACCCTCCGACGCTCAAGTCAGTTATGGGCATATTTGTATATGAGAATGCTGGAAACAGTTTTAGAGCTCTCTTTTTGAGAGTGTAGCTATTTTGTGGGAATGAGCTCAGACTTAGTTCTGGCCGAGCTTAAGACACTTCGAGTGGAATTAGAAGTTCAACTTGACTTAAATAGACTTGGTTGGCATCAGCTGAGGAAGCTCTTAGTTATAGCCGTTGAAGTTGAAGGCTGCATGGCCATGAAGAAAATGGTGATGACACATGGCTGCCCTGATGACAGTTCTTGTTTGTATAGCTGCCACGCGGCAATAGATGGCGGCGGTGCTGGCAACTATCCTCAACATGGTTGACATGTGGAGATAAGTAACTGCATTGCTGGCAGTCCCCAGCTGCATGAAGGCCAAGTGTTGCCATGTGTTGGGCTGGGAGGCCAAGATGGCTGAGTGGCAGGAGTCTGCCTAAGCATGATGCAACCGAGCAAAGGTGCGGCCTGTGCAGTTCAGCTAGAAAGACTATGCATGAGTAGCATGTCTGAAGTTAATCGAAGGTGCTCCGCCGAGCTGACCTGGATAAGCTGGATAGGCTAGGCTGGCTGGGCTAAGCTTTCTCTATGGACTATGCTGACCCAAACATGGGTCGTGTAGACGTGACCTCTGCCCCTTGTCCGAGCTGATCTGAGGATGGTGCAGAGCTCAACTCTTGGGAAATTTTGGCCTTGAGATTCTACCTCAAAACTCTTCGAATGGAGCTAGATTGTCGACGTTGACTATTCAGTCTGCTGGGAGGATACATCTTCTGGAGAGGTCTGACTGAGCAGGTCTTGAGTTATCTGAGCTTATCTTCCAGCTGTGGGACCCACTAACATTGGTTGTTATTGACTAACGGAGAAATCCTTTGTCCTATTCAGCAGTCAGGTTCTAAGTTTATCATTTTTGCCCCTAGATTAGTTTGGCCGAGCTGACCAGTGAGTGGAGGCTAATCTGCTCTGAGATTTTGATGCTCTGCTCTGATGTGTTGGTGATGTGTCTGATTTTAACTGGTCTGTGATAAGCATTTAATGTCAGCGTAGACTGCAAAGCGAGAATCATTACTTTTTTCGATGGTTGAGATTTTTGATGGCGGGGAATCCGAAGCATCGTGTCAATTCAAATTATGCCTTTAAAGATCTTGCCTTTTTGAATAGCATCTTCACTTTCAACTTTTGCTTTTTCTAATATTCTTCCCATTCTTCTCCGGTGACACTTTTCCTGTCAATTTTCCATTTCCTCATAAGTTATTCTTCCCATTATCATGGCAATCCTCTCCTCTTCTTCTGATGATTCTCAGAACATTTCTAAGGTAGCTTTGTTTTCTGCGGATTCTGTGAGGGATGGTGGTGCTTCGCCCTCGTTCGCGAGGACGAGTTCCAGTGAAGATAACCGCCCCCTACGAAGATTGCGTCTAGCCGCTGCCCCTTCTGGTAGGTTAGACAGTGGGATGGTTCCGGCGGCTGAAATACTTTCTGGTTCTGTTTACAGGGGTACTGCTTATGCCCCAGTGCAACGTTCAGTACGCACTTTGAATTCCACTAAACTTTCACGTCTGTGTCAAGTTTATAGAAAAAATAATGACCTATTCAGCTCCATTCTTCCCATTCCTAGTCAATCTGCTTATGATCCCCCTCTGGGGTATGAGACAGTTTATGAAGAATATTTTAAGTCTAGTTTTTGTCTTTCTGTTCCTAAGCCCCTTTATCAGATTCTTGAGTTTTATAAACTTAGGTTGCCCCAGATCATGCCTAATGGTCTAAAGGTTGTCATTTGCTTTTTCCTCTACCTGAGGGCAGTTGGGGCTAAATTTGGCCTAGGTATGTTTGTCTGTAAATCTGTAGAAAGTTGGTTCTATTTCAGTAGGAGACTCCCAAATAAAAAATACACTATTGCCACCATTATTCCAACCTTTACCAAGAATTGAAAAGGTCATTTTTTTTCTTTGTCAAGAAAACGGGTTTGCTTGAGTCTGAAATCTAGAAGGATGGCAAAGCCAATAATATGAGGCCGAGTAGGGAATTCTGCAATGAAGCATCCACACTTCTGAGCTTGCAAGCAGCTATCGACAGACGGAAGGTGGATAGGTCAGTTTTGGAGGCTGCCGACCTGGACCATTTAGCGTCTGGTCCTTGTTTCCAGGCACTCAGTCAAGCGAATTTAGAGGTCATTGAGGGTAGGTGTATTGGTCATTTTTCTGCCTCTGTCATTCTTTGTCAAGTTTTGACACTTCTAATGGGGGGATTGCAGGAGGAATGGCATCCAATACCAAAGGCGTTGAGGCTCGGATGAAGGCACTGACTTCTAGGAAGAGAGCCAGGAGACAGGGAGATTATCTTTCGACACATGAGGTTCCGGTTGTTCCTAAGCCAAGGGTGGAGGTGCAGGCAGCTCCTGCTAAGGTTAGTCTATTAACCTGGACCAGCCAATGGAGGTTGGACCATGTACCTTTTTACAGCCAAAGTTGAATTTGTCCCGTATAACTTTCCTATGAGCGGCCACTTTACTTTGGACTATTTGCAGTATTTGCCGCTCCTTCGGATCCAGTTCAGGTTGATCTACAACCTTCTGGGGATGAGGAGGAAACTACTGTCAGACCTCAAGCTCTGACCCCCCCCCCACTACTACTGGAACTGAAGGAACATCCGAAGCGGGTGGGGGTGCCAATGCGTCAGGTCAGCAAGGAGCCAGAGGTAAGGCTCCTGAAGTTAGGACCTCATCTGGAGCACCCAGGTTATCCAGAAGGTTTGTAAATTACTACAATTATGAAACTGTTATGGATCCTAAGGTGGCAAGGAAGATGATTGAGGTGTCAGTCCTGCCAAATGATTGGGAGAGATTCGAGTGCATGGACTAGGAGAAGCTGCACCAAAGTTATCAAAGAAACTTAGCTCTGGTAAGTGTCATTCATTTTCCTGGATTGGCAACTATCATGTGTAGGATAATTAGGCATAAATTGTGCAGATCCGAGCCCAAGAGCTCAATTATCTTGTAAGGGCTGAAGAGCTGCAGAATATTGCACTTAGCGAGAGCCAAAAGCACATTGAAGTCTGAAGGCTCTACGATGGGCTGATTCAAGAGGTTAAGCCCTTCAAGACTAAGCTAACAGAACTCGAAGCTGAGGTTACAGCTCTGAGATTCGAGACTTCCACACTAGCGTCTGAAAACTCCACACTTCGAGAAGTGAAGGAAGAGTCTGACACCCTGCAAGCCACTGCCAACTCCAAAGTAGATGAGCTACAGGACATAGTTACGGATCTGGAGCCAACTTCTACCCAAGGTCGTTCACAAGCGGAGTTTTTACAGATGGAGTTGGAGATAGAAAAGAGAGACAAGACTGCCTTGATTTTGCAATTTTAAGATCGTCTTGCAAGAGCTCGTGTTGAAGCGATTACAGAATTCAGGCAATCTGAGCTCTTTACAGACAACCTTCTTATCATGCAAAATATAGTGATGGAGGCCAGCCAGACGAAGGCAATTGACATCTGCTCGAAGATTGCACCTACATTGGACAAGCAACACCCAAGGATTGCAGAGCTTCACAACTCTATTGCTTTCCAATAATTCAAAGACCAATTGGAGCAATTCAAGAGTGTGGTTGATCTTAGGGAGCTCTGAGTAGACTAAGTAGCTGTAGTCTAATAAGAATCTTTGTACCTTCTGGGCCATCTTTAATGAAAGTTCCCTTCTCTTCAGCTCTTGGTCATTTTTGTATCTCAACTTTTTATTGAGTGTTTTCTGTTCTTGTATAACAACCTTTCGCTGAGTAGTACCTTTAAAATCATGTCTTTCACTTTGGGGCTGCCGAGGTCGTAAGTAACTGGTTTGTACTCAGTAAGTTGTTCATATTGTAGATAAAGATTCACAGAAAATGAACTAAGACTAAAGACTTGATTTAGAATAAACCTGTTGTCTTGCTAGGCTGAGCTAGCTTATGAATAATGATAGGCATGTTAAGCTGTCAGACAGAGCTGGTAGTCCTGGCCTGCTATAACTGAGGACTATTGTTTGAGCAATATTTAAATTTGAAGAGATAACTCTAGGTCAACCGAGATGAATCCACTTGTATAAGTAAAATGCATTGCGTCTTTATTCTCTACTCAGCTACTTTGAGCTTGGCTGTATGAAGCTTGTTTTACCTTGGAGATTTTATGGGTCAAAGTTGGTGTTCTGAAACAAAGTCAAGAATTATGAAGCGGAGCTGACCTTATAAGGCTGAGGTGGAGCTGAAAGCATAAGGCCCGGGTTTCCCTGGTAATGACCGAGGTTAGAGATGACCACTTAGGTCATTTTGCTGAGGTGACCACTTAGGTCATCTTTTTGGGGACGCGAAATCTGTCGCGTCTGAGATCCCCTTAAAACCATAAGACAGAAGATAAATATAACCACTTAGGTCATTTTACCAGAGTGTGAAACCTGTCACATCCGGGGTCCTCTTACAACCACAAAGGTGAGGACAGATGTGAGCCCCCTTCATGGGAGGAGGTTGGGTCCTTACATTGGAGGACATTGGTTCCCCTACATCGTAGGAAGTTGGGTCCCTACATCGGAGGACATTGATTCCCCTACATCGAAGGAAGTTGGGTCCCCTACAGTGGAGGACATAGGTTCCCCTACATCGGAGGAAGTTGGGTCTCCTACATCGGAGGACATTTTCATTTGAGCAAATTCTTTGTGCTTTGCGAAGGCAAAGCAAGACATAGATTTTCTGAGCGACTTGATAAAATAACTTGTGCTGAGCCGTACCAAGCTTAATGATAAGTTGCAATGCATAATATTCGTAACGTTGTTTTATTGAGCAAGAAGGCGATTTAAACGCGGTAGTTGGGGGCTTCCCTCGGGATACTAGGTCTGCCCAGAACGGACCTGTTTGTATCTAAACAGTTTGTTCGCAATAGCAAATATGGAACAAGTATGTAACAAGTACTTGCTTTTTCCACTAAACAATGTAAATATGCAAGATACAAGAAAGTATGGATACATGCCGAGTACCGGACTAATTGCTTCCAAGTCAGTAGTCCTAGCCCTCAGGTTGGCAATCCGAGAGACTTCTATACAAAGGCCTGCTTCACCTCAGCGACAGTTTGGGACCAATTCAGGGTTTGCCGAGATGACCTTGACGGCCTTCCTCGGCTCCCTTAAAGCCGATCTGCCTAGGTTAGCCTTATCCGCTCAGAGCCCACGGTATCTGCCCAGCCATATCCAGGTCTTTATCTTCAGGGGACCTGCGTCGATGGTCAGGTCGGCACTGTTCATCTGGAGGAGGCCGAGTAAAGTCCAGCCAGTAAGACAACATTGACCTAGGATTATAGTAACGCTGCAGGTAGCTTAGCTCAATTAGGCGCTCAATTTTCGAGGTGAGCTGCCTGCAGTCTTCCGTATCATGCCCAATGTCATGATGAAAAAGACAGTACAACTGTGGATCCCTTTTGTGAATTGGACCTGGTAGGGGCTTGAGATCTCTTGCTAAGCCTTCCCTCATAATGACGGACAATATATGAGCCTTGGAGGCCAACAGAGTGTAACGGGCCGCACGTGATTGGATCTTTTGAACAAGCCAAGTTCAAGAGAATGCATTAGGCCAAGCCCAAGCTCATTCTACAAACCCACATAGGTAAAATGTTGTGGATCTTTCTAGAGCTTTCTTGTATATTCTTTGTAGGAACTTGAAGGAGTTCTCTAGAATTCTCTAGAATGCTCCATTGGAAATATCTAGATTAGGAATTCTATAGATGATCATTTGTAGCCGTTAGATCAAGTAGATCTTAGCCGTAGATTTGTAGAGAGACTAGTATAAAAGGGGGCCTCACCCTCATTTTGTAACCATCAAGCAATCAAGCAAGTTTCAAGCAATACACTCTCAAAGCTTTCAAGCATTCATATAGTCTTCCGCTACACTTGTCTCATACTTGTCTTTGCTTCTCCAAGTTAGGCTGACTTAGCTAAATCCGTATGGGGTGGAGTCGAGCATCGCTAGGGTGGGTGAATCGAGGCTAAGTGCCGCACGACTTTGAAGGAAATTTCAAGTTTGTGACAGATGGTATCAAAGCCCGACTAAGGGTCTAGGTGTTATCTTGCTTGATCATCATCAACGTTTGCGTGAATGGCTGATGAATCAAACGTGACCAACGAGCGTGGCCACGAAGCGGGGATCTCTCACAAGAAGAAGACTCGAGACCAAAGCAAGACTCAGGAGGGAGCTTCTTTGGAGCACGTCATTACGGGGATGGCAGAGCGCATCGAGACCTTGGAGATTGCCGCCGAACAATGGGAAAAAACAAGTCACTGAGCCCTCGAAACCGATTCGAAGGTGACCGAGTTGCAGCGCCTTGTGGAGGAGCTGCATGAGGAACTTACCGTCTGCCGACGCGCATTAGCCAACGAAGGAGGTGTCGGCGACGTGGTTCCAAAGATCAACCAACGTCAACCAAAAGAGTTCGATGACAGCCGGGATGCCCGAAAGGTTGATGACTTCATTTGGAAAATGGATTTTTATTTTGACGGGATTCACCTTCGTGACGAGGCGACTAAGGTACATACTACCTCAAGTTATCTTCGTGATAATGCTGCATTATGGTGGCAAAAAAAGGTCGCCGAGAAGGATCATGGAGATATCAAAATTGAAACTTGGGAAGATTTCAAGACCAATCTCAAGCGATCGTTCTATCCCAAAAGAGCGGAGTTTGATGCTCGAAAGAAACTGAAAATGCTGAAGTACCGCACCTCGATCCAAGACTACATCAAGGAGTTCACGGGTCTTATGCTTCAACCTCCCAATATGCAAGACAAGGACTTCTTGTTCAAATTCATCGATGGTCTACCTCAATGGGCACAAAACGAGCTAGAAGACGCGAGGTAGAGACCACCCAGCAGGCTACTGCTGTTGCAGAGACGTTGAATGAGTTTAGTCGCAACAACCACCAATCCGAGAAGACGCATTGGAAGCCCAACTCGGACAAAGGTGGGGGAACACGAGACAGCAAGAAGCCAAGCCAAGATCGAGGGCACCAGGGCCGATCACAACTCTGACCAAGCGGTGAGAAGAAGCATACCCCCAAGTTCCCAAGAGGTTGTTTCCTTTGCGACGGGCCACATGCTATGCGAGACTGCCCGAAGGCTGGCTCACTCAATGCCATCTGTGATGAGTACGAGTCTCGGAGCAAGCAAGAGGCCGAGAAGATAGGGTCGTTGCAGCTTCTCAACACCCTCAACGTGAAGCCGTCACCAAGTGCTGACAAAGGACTATTGTACATGGACGTGTTGCTCAACGAACGTGCAACTAAGGCATTGGTCGACAGAGGAGCACCACACAACTTCATCACCAAAGCTGAGACATGACGACTCAATCTTAAGACCACCCCAGGGGAAAGGTGGATCAAGACAGTGAACACCGTGGCACAACGACTGGGCGGGGTGGCCAAAGGCGTGAACCTGGTACTCGGAGCGTGGAAGGGACCGGTGGACTTCTCTGTTGCACCAATGGACGATTTTCAAGTTGTGCTAGGCATGGACTTCATGAGGAAGGTAAGTGCCGTTGTGATGCCTTCCTTTAATTCGGTCTGCATTTTCAATCAAGATAGTCCATGCATGATTACAGGCACGAGTGGACCGAAAGGCGAAGCCAAGCAATTGTCAGCCATGCAAATTGCCAAAGGAGCCAAGAGGGGCGAGCCGCATTCCTGGCCACACTTAAGGCGTGTGACGAGCCGACAGGACCCCAAGGAGACGCCATTCCACCTATCATCCAGAAGGTCCTCGAGGAGAACAATGATGTGATGCCGCTCGAGTTACCCAAGGAGTTGCCACCAAGACAGGAGGTGGACCACAAGATTGAGTTAGAACGTGGTGGTAAACCACCATCTATGGCACCGTACCGTGTACCACCGCCAGAGCTTGAAGAACTCAAGAAGCAATTGACAGAGCTATTAGACACGGGGCGTATTCGACCGTCAAAGGCACCTTATGGCGCACCGGTGTTGTTCCAGAAAAAACACGATGGGTCGTTGCGAATGTGCATGGACTACCGGGCCCTCAACAAGGTAACGGTCAAGAATAAATATCCTATTCCATTAATTGCCGATTTGTTCGATCGCCTAGGGGAGGCAAAGGTGTACTCTAAGATGGACTTGCAGAAAGGATACTACCAAGTCCGCATAGCCGAAGGGGACAAGCCAAAGACCACGTGCATCACTCGGTATGGATCGTTCGAGTGGTTAGTGATGCCGTTCGGTCTTACCAACGCACCGGCAACATTTTGCACCCTCATGAATCGGATCTTCCAGCCATACCTTGACAGGTTTGTCGTGGTGTACTTGGACGATATTGTTGTCTATAGCAAGTCTGTGGAGGAACATGCCGAGCACTTGAAGACAGTGTTCAAGGTTCTTCGAGACAATGAGCTGTACGTGAAGGAGTCCAAGTGCGAGTTTGCCAAGGAGGAAGTACCATTCCTTGGGCATATCATTGGACGTGGACGAGTACAGATGGACAGTGCCAAGATCTGGGCCATCATCGATTGGGAGCCGCCTACCAAGGTAACCGAGTTGCGATCTTTCCTTGGTCTAATTAACTATTACCGCAAGTTTATCTCAGGCTACTCGGCACGAGCCGCGCTATTGACGGACTTACTCAAGAAGAAGACAGAGTGGATATGGTCCGACCGCTGCCAAGCAGCCTTCGATGAGTTGAAAACGGCGGTAAGCCAAGAGCCAGTCCTTGCCCTACCGGACTTTACCAAGGCATTCGAGTTACACATGGATGCCTCGGATTTTGCCATTGGAGGATGCTCATGCAAGATGGTCACCCCATTGCCTACGAAAGCCAAAAGTTGAATGATACCGAGCGCCGCTACACCGTCCAAGAGAAGGAGATGACGACGATCAATCATTGTTTACGAGCATGGAGGCATTACTTGTTAGGGGCCAAGTTCGTGGTCAAGACCGACAATGTAGCCACAAGCTACTTTCAAACCCAAAAGAAGCTGACCCCGAAGCAAGCACGATGGTAGGACTTTTTAGCGGAATTCGACTACACATTAGAGTATAAGCCAGGCAAAGCCAACGTGGTAGCCGACGCCTTGAGCCAGAAAGCGGAGCTTGCTGCCATCACCACCATCAGGGGTGACTTACCAACACGAATCAAAGAAGGACTAAAGCATGATCCAGCTGCACGTGCGCTCGTCAAACTTGCCGAGCAAGGGAAGATGAGGCAATTATGGGTGGAGGATGGTCTACTCTACACTAAGGGACATCGCTTGTACGTGCCCAAGTACGGAGACTTGAGACGTGATATTATCCGAGAGGGGCATGATACCAAGTGGGCGGGACATCCGAGCCAACACCGCACTATAGCACTACTCGAGGAGAGGTATTTTTGGCCTCAGTTATGGGACCAAGTCCAGCTATACGTCAAGACTTGTCTTGTATGCCAACAAGACAAAGTGGAGAACAGGCAGCCAGCAGGACTACTAGAGCCATTACCAATCCCCGAGCGACTGTGGGAATTGGTCTCCCTTGATTTCATCAGCGCCTTGCCGAAGTCAGAAACGTTCGGATCGATCCTGGTCGTGGTGGGCAGATTTTCCAAGTATGGAACTTTCATCCCATGTGTGAGGGATTTCACGGCCGAGGATGTGGCAAGGGCCTTTTTCAAGAACGTGGTGAAGTATTGGGGGCTACCGAGGAACATCGTGAGCGACCGAGACCCCTGCTTTACAGGCAAGCTATAGACGGAGTTGTTTAAACTCCTCGATACCAAACTGAGTTTCTCCACAAGCTTCCACCCTCAGACCGACGGGCAGACTGAGAGGGCGAATGCCTTGTTGGAATGCTACTTGCGGCACTTTGTGAGTGCCAACCAGCGTGATTGGGCTAAGTTCATGGATGTCGCCCAATTTTCCTACAACTTGCAGCGGAGCGAGTCCACAGGCCGGAGTCCTTTTGAGATCGTGAATGGACGGCAACCTTTGACTCCACATGCCTTAGCGATCTTGCCAGATAAGGGACGCAGTCCAGGGGTAGAAAAGATGGCATAAAATTAGAAATAGCACACCGACCTAGCTCGTCCTTACTTGGAGAAAGCACGAAAGAAGATGAAGAAATGGGCCGATAGTTAGAGGCGAGACCGTGAGTACTCGGTGGGCGACCAAGTGATGGTAAAATTGCTGCCACAACAATTCAAGGCACTAAGGAGCATGCACAAGGGGCTTATCCGCCGTTACGAGGGGTCATTCCCGATCCTTTCTAAGGTAGGCAACGTTGCATACAAAGTTGACCTACCCAGCACACTTAAGATTAATCCAGTCTTTCATGTGAGTATGCTCAAGCTGTATCATGAGGACACAGAAGACTCAAGCCGAGGGTATTCACATCGAGCACCACCCGTGGTTACCAAATCGTTTGACAAAGAGGTTGAAGCGGTGATCGAGAAGAGAGTTATCCATCAAAGAGGCGTCCCTCCGCATACCCAGTACTTAATCAAATGGAAGGGACTACCCGAGTGCGAATCAATTTGGGAATCAGTCGAAGATCTTTGGCAATTCGAGGAGGCACTTCGGGACTTCGAGGCGACGACGAGAGCGTCGCTGAATTAGGTGGGGGAGAATGTAACGGGCCGCATGTGATTCGATCTTTTGAACAAGCCAAGTTCAAGAGAATGCATTAGACCAAGCCCAAGTTCATTCTACAAACCCACATAGGTAGAATTTTGTAGATCTTTCTAGAGCTTTCTTGTATATTCTTTGTAGGAACTTGAAGGAATTTTCTAGAATTCTCTAGAATGCTCCATTGGAAATATCTAGATTAGGAATTCTCTAGATGATCATTTGTAGTCGTTAGATCAAGTAGATCTTAGCCGTAGATTTGTAGTGAGACTAGTATAAAAGGGGGCCTCACCCTCATTTTGTAACCACCAAGCAATCAAGCAAATTTCAAGCAATACACTCTCAAAGCTTTCAAGCATTTATATAGTATTCCGCTACACTTGTCTCATACTTGTCTTTGCTTCTCCAAGTTAGGCTGACTTAGCTAAATCTGTACGGGGCGGAGTCGAGCATCGCTAGAGTGGGCGAATCGAGGCTAAGTGCTGCACGACTTTGAAGGAAATTTCAAGTTCGTGACAAGAGACATCCTTTCCCTCCCTCGATCTCCCAATCACATATGAGCAGCACGACTTTCACGCGATTGGGCCCTGGCCTCCTTGTCAACTTCTTTGCCACATCTGAGTGGCAGCAGTGCTTTCCGTGCGCATTTCAAAAAGGCTTCTTCCAGTCAATAAAAATAGTCTTTTTCCATCAGCCGCAATTCAAATTCAGCGTCTAACGTCAAAAAGGCTTCTTCCAGCATCCGAAATTCAATTCTGCTGCCTTCATCTTGATCTTTTGAGTCCCTACTTGCTACTGTTTTACGCCTGAATCGAAAAAAAGAAATTGCCGTTGGAAATTGCCTCCAGCAGCCGACATCTCCATTAAAATTCAGCAACCTTCATTTTTCATTTGATTCCTTTATTGTTGCTGTTGTTTTGTGCCATTTATTTAAAAAAATTGCATCAGCAATTGAGTTCCAGCTGCCGAAGGAAAAAAGGACCACCAAAAGTAATCACTGCTTCGAGACTTGCTTTGTCGTGTCTTTTTTTGTGTTTGAATCTTGTGTGTTCTTTTTAGTTTTATGTGTAATTTAGACTTACATGAAATTAGAGTCTATTCTTCATTCATAAAATCGATAACCTTGTTTTTTTCATAAAATGTCACTTGCTGTCTTAATTTTATTACATTTAGGCATCTTAGATTGTGCGGCTCTTGTATTTGTTAATTGTTGCTAATTTTCCCTAAAAATTTGAATGGAATTCCTTGATTTTTTTTTGGTTGAAATGTAAAAATATCATTTAACCAAAGATCAAAATAGGATCAGTACATTTACAATTCTACCCAGGCATACCCAGGATGCAGACCATACAATCACAAAAACAATAATCTATCCATCTTGTAGTGTCCTATACACATGAGTAATAATTCTATGAACCACATCCTGAACATTAACAATCAGATCCTCAAAAATTTTAAGATTCCTAGTACGCCAAATAAAATAAACAGAAGTAGCAAAGGCAGCGTTGATGCATTTGGTTCTCCTGCTGTGTTTCCTTGCATGCTTAAGCACCCAGCCAAAGAGGTCTTTAAGAGAGTTGAAATTAGCTAAAATATTCAGCCACTTCAAAATATGTCCCCAAATTTGTTTGGTCACAGAACACTCGAACATCAAGTGCCTTTGGGTCTCATTAAAAACACCACAAAATGGGCAAGTGAAATCATCAATCTCAAAATGTAATTTGTATCTGGTAGGTAGTCTATTTCTTGCAAGCATCCAGAAAGTGAAGCTGTGTTTGGGAGTGTTTGCTGATGCCCAAACAATGCTAGCCCAACTGCACCTG
Source organism: Eustoma russellianum (assembly GCA_036186865.1). Lineage (NCBI taxonomy): Eukaryota > Viridiplantae > Streptophyta > Magnoliopsida > Gentianales > Gentianaceae > Eustoma > Eustoma russellianum. The sequence goes on from AP025058.1 coordinate 24,121,329, forward strand.
GGACCTCTTGTCTGAAAGAGATTATAAGCCTTTGCAACAATTGAAACATTTGAGTCCACCCATTTATGAATCTCCCGAACACCCCTGGAAACGCTGCCCATCTCCTGTAGGAAGATATCCTTGATTTGCAAAATTCTTTTAATGAAGGCAGAATGAGAAGTTTTTGGTTGCTGAGACCAGATTCCATCTTGAAGCCTATAATAATGATTAATCCATCTAACCCAAAGAGAATCCTTCTTTGACTGAATATTCCATAAGTGCTTCAGCAGTAATGCATTATTCCAAGCCTTTAACTCAACAAGTCCCAATCCTCCTTCCTTCTTGGGCCTGCATATCTCCTTCCAAGAAACCCAAGCTTTCCTTTTATGTTCATCCTTCACACCCCATGAAAACATTCTTGCAATTTTATCCAGTATGGAATTCCTTGATTGTTAATATCCATTTTTAACCAAATTTCAGCCATTCTCAAAATGCCTCCACCTTGAAAAACAAAATCCTGCCTCTTATGATTTTTGACCAAAAAAGAAATGGAAAAAAGGGCAATGCCTACTGCCCAAGTCGCAGACACCATCAGCAAATTAAAAACATGGCAGATTCTTTGACAAAAAGAAAGTTTTGGCCAACAGAAAAAGAAAAGAAAATTAAATTTGGCCAACATTTGCCTAGCCAACAATCGATCACCCAGTTCATTAATCCAAGAAACAACCTCTTTGCTTCTAACCTAAGCTATACAAGCTAACCTTTAACATTTTTGTACTCATTTATTGAGTATATTAGTGATAATTAGCTTAGCATTTCCTATTCAAACTAAGTGTTGTCAAGGCAATCAGCCATACTACATACTATCGGCTTCTTGTTTTCTCTGAATCTATTCTTGCATATATTCTTGTGTCTTGTGTATAGCCTTGTTGCAGCTTGAGACCGTTCAAGCAAATAGGAGAAGAAGGCGTTACAACAATCTTGGAAAATTAGATTTATATCCAGCTTAGATTTGGTTAGTTCACTTGTTTTGAACACTTGAAAAAAGTTGAGAGGTAAAAGTCTTTGAGTAGGGAGACTATTTCAGGGGAGATAAAAACCAAAATTTGAGTGACTCCACACACGAGCGTGGAAAAGCAAAAAAGATAAAGTTTTTGGTTTTTACCAACATAATCCTTTCTTTTGCCTTTGTGTTAGTCTTTTCTTTTTTGTTTGAGTGTTTGATTTCAGATGTCAAGGGATGTCTAGTTTTGTTCGTTTAAATCTAAGTGGAGTACCTCCAATTTTTTCAGTGTCAAAAAGACGAGCATCAACTATAAACCAAACCCTTATTAGGAACCCACGAGATCACTGCTATCAAAAACGTGTAGCGGGAAAAAAACTCGATCTCTGATTTCCTACCAAGGATCCATATCACTCATTTAAATCGAAAAGAGAGTCAAAAATCTAAACTTTCGTAGATTTGTGAACATAAAATCTGCAGACTAACAAGGCACGAAAACACAAACACTCTCTGTCGGTATCCACACGAATGCTTCCGTTCGGAGTGCTAGCTCTTGAAACGGCGCGGCTCAAAGAACTTGTTTTCTCCAAAAAGGCTATGGTTTTTTTCTCTTGATCTCAGATTTTTCTGCTTGCGAGCTACAACAGTATATACACATATATAAAACCTCAAAATCTGTTTCAAAATCAGATTGGTTAAAGCCTATCAGAATCCGTATCAAATACAAATTATGTTAGGATTAGATAAGACCAATCAGAATTTATATAGATATGGATTCTATTGTTATTATCTGATAAAATATATAAGTATATTTAAAAAACAACAACAACAACAACAACAACAACAATAATAATTAATATCTAATATTAATATAAGCCCATACACATTCTTGTGCGTGACCCGATAGGCCCATATTAATTGAAAGTCGGTTAAATCTTAATTAAACCAACAAGTCGTAATTGGCCTCTAGCAAGGCATTACGACTACCCAATTAATACGAGTACAGTCCAACTAGCCTAATAATAGTATATGTATTAATCCCTTTGTCACACAATATCTAGTTTGAACATAATTCATGGTAAGCGTCATACTTATATTGTTCAACTGTATGATTACTCAATCTCCAAGTAGACTGATAAAACAAATGATGTTCATCACACTATCAATTCATTTGAGCACATCCATGCATTTCACAGTATCACTAATCGAGGGGCCCAAAGATATCTCTCTCAAAAGAGAGGGACAAATCCTATCTAGATTGTTCAATATCCTCTACATAATTTTTATCATATTCAATCATGACCTTTATTATTATCCAGTTACGGATAACGTATCATCATTTCAAAATATAATAGTCCTTATGTTGGAAACTATGACAATCTCAAGCTAAGGATTAAAAAATGACTATCATGAGATTTACTTATGCTCGCTAATCCATGTAGTAATCTCATGATGGGATCCAATGCATTGTTTTCTAATAAGTATCTATAAGATTGATTTGTATCATCATACACATAATCATCTCATGATTATCAAATCAATATCATACTGGTTATAAATTATTTTATCTCTATAACAATAATAAATCAGGGACATATATCATAATTGTGTAACATAATAACCAATAATAATGATAATAAAACCTCTTTATTAATAATAAATGTATAACATAAACATCCAAATCATGGCCTAGGACACATACACTAACAACCCCAATATAATCACAAAGTGATTCACATTGGAGAGTAAAGTGCTTCAAACGTGAAATCGACAAGCTTTTTTTTTGTAAATGTGAAATTGACAAGCTTAAATGTCTCATGGATCAATTTGGATATTCACAAGATATATTGGTAAGACAACCAAGTACCAAGGTATCAATCTTTTACTCAAGATAATTTAACTGAAGAGGAATACTACAATAAGTTGTTACACGGTCTATATAATGTTTATGCGGGGGAATATGAGAAAATGATAGTGCTTTGTTTTGTGGCTAGTTTGGATTGTATAATTACAACTTGCACGTTTCGAGTGAGGATTCAACGTGTGTATAAATTGGATCTCCATACAGAAAATAAGTTCATATGTTTAGCTACAAATCAATCTAATAAAGAATTGATGCCTCCGATTGAAAATCATAAGGTACATAAACCAGAATTTCGACACCTATGGGATCACTTTAATTCTTTGCAATCCAGTATTCTTAATAAAGAAATTTTGCAAGATGAGATGAGGTTCAGATTGTTTCACATAACTGAATGTGAGAATGCAGAAGAATACGAAAGACAAGAGAAAGATAAAGAAACATGTTTAAGATTTTGTTGCCTAATTCATTGTCATCTTTGCTTGCATATGAGAGCTTCTATTATTTCAGGTTGAAGAGATTCAAGGGAAAGTGTTAAACAAGAAAGATACACCACTAACAATTGTGCGAAGCATTAAAATATTCTTTTGTTATGCAGATTGTTGTTAAAAGATGTGTGAATATAGCAAGAACTCTTTTTCTAAAATCCTTGATTCATATTTGTGTTTAATCATTTCCATGGTTTTTGAGTTTATTTGGGTTATCTATGTGTTCGATCTGGAAGCATTGATATGTATGTATAAAAGTTTGAGTCATGGTCTAGTTATTGAAGTATATACCGGTCTTCAATGTTTCTTATATTTTCAAGTATGCCTTCAAAGTGGACGTTTTCCTATGAGTTGGATTTCTTCGAGTGAGAATAATTTGATTACCATTGACCTAACACTGAAATATGACATACACCTGCTGAATGTTGGTCTCATTGAGTGTTTATTTCATAGACTTGAAACCTAGTTTAATTAAATTGTTAGACTATGTTTTAGGAGGCTATACAGGGTTATGGCTCATCCCTAGAGGGGCTCGAAGTGGACACACGAAAACTACAAATTTTTCCGTTGTTTAATTCAATTCAGCCTTGGTGGCTCGGAAAGATTACACTTGGAGTTTGAAGTTGATTACTCGTTATGGTAAGATGGCTTATTATTTAGGCCAGCCTTATTCTAAGTGATTCGAGGTGATTGCGCTTATGAAAATTGCTTAAAAGCTACAGCTTCTCTTTACGGTCCTAGTTATTATCTTGCTTGTAAAGTTGGCTCAGTCTCAAAAAGGATTGAGGTAGCTATATTTGCATAAATTAAATAGCGTTTGCGCTTTATTGTTATGTTCAGAAGGTTGGTTCAATTATGTTTAGGAGGCTGCTATGATTATACTTCGAAACCTTTCAGCCTTGTTGGCAAGTCATACTCAAATAAATGAGAAAGGGGCTTAACAAAAAGGAAAAAGTGAACCCAAAGCATTGCAAAAAATTACAATTTCATTCATATAAAAGTCTGATTACAAAGCAGTGGAATGGAAATGATGAGTATAAGTTGACAAGAATGTAAAGAGAAGTAGCTAAAGCCTTGCTTAATCGGTGCCCTTTAAGTTAGCTCCGTCGTTAAAAAGTATGCATTGTTACTCGAAGTCGGTCTTCACTGTGGAATTGTTCAACTCCACCAGTCAAGGATCTTACTTACTCAAGGATGTCTCGACCTCATCACACATATCTATGGATTCCCTATAGCCCATCTCCACGGCGTGGCCTTGCATGATGGCCAGGTTTCCTCCAAGGAAGGCTGATTTCAAGAAATCAGCAACAACGGATTCCTTGGTGTCGATCATATTTTGTTCGAAGGAGTTAGACTCTTCCTCCAATTGTTGATTCTTACTCGCCAACTTGTCTCGTTCACGTTTAGCCTCAATTGCGCTCGCTTCTGCCTCAGTTAGTTTCTTTTTCATTTCCTCCATCCCATCCTTTAGAGCTCGACTCGAGGATAGACGAGGCCAACTTTTGGTCAGCTTCCCACTTTTCTTTTATAATGCCTTCTACCTCACCTTCAAGCTCATTATTCTTCTTCAACAACTCCTTGGAGATTTTGGCATGGGAGATTCGATTCTTTATCTGTTTCTCCAGGAAACCTCTCAAGGCCTCATCTTTGTTTGCAAAATCTACCTAAGTAGCTCTGAAGTGCAAGGGAACCAAGTGGTTGAGGAAGATTTGATTTAAAATACTAGAAAACTCAAAGGGCCTTACCAAGCCTATGTTGCGGCAAAGCTTGTCTATTAATACTAGAAAAAGAGTTTGCGTGATTTACAAATGCATGATTTAAATACCATGAATTATTAATTGACACGTTTATGTGATAAACATGCTTTATATGCTTATATATATTGTTACCGTACTAAGAAGTCATGAAGCGTCAAAGCTTACATCATATGGCAAACATTTGTTGTCTTTGTACTATTTTCACGTGCCACAATTAATGAACTAAACTAGTTCATTAAGTGAAGTGCTTAAGTTAATGACCTAACTAGTTCATTAAATGAAGACATATTTCGTGAAAGCTATATGGCAACAAATTTGACAATGGAAAGACTTCTCCTCATCTCATCTCACACGCCTAATATATATATATATATATATATATATATATATATATATAATATATATATATATATATAATATATATATAATATATTTCGCATATTTTTGCAGGTTCTCTTGTAAGTATCATGCATTTCATTTATTCTTGTGTGGGAGAGTCTCCTACATTACATGTAACCACGGTATTCCTCTGCTACAAGTGAGGGATTATTATTAATAAAATCGCCGGACGGTACCGTCCGTCCTTAATCAAATATATATATATATATATATATATATATATATTCATATTTTTTTAAAAAAAGCAGTATATACTTATATTCTGACGTACCACCGATACGTCACATATATTATAAACGTAAGTCGACATCACACCACTCTATATACCTCAAATTTATGACTATATTCAGATCCTATATCATATGATATAAGTCATGGTGATGTCAAAATTATAATGACATGTTACAAGGTCATAAACCAAATATTGTCGTATTGGGTGACTACCGAAACTTCACCGACATGTCACATACTTACCATATAAAGATGGCCAGCCCATATACATAAAAAAATGCTCAAAATTTTCGTGGCTCACATGTTACAATCAGCCACTAAGTCATACCATGTTGGCACACACAAATCACCCGAAATTTAGCCTAGATTTGTGGAGAATTCAAACTCAACTTCAGTTTTTGCACATGGGCGTTTTTTACTCATCTACTGAAGCTGAATATACACTTCATTTTATGTATATTATGTGTGACATAATATACACACATGGAACGTTTTTGGCATAGATGTAACATGTATCTAGACACTTTTTACACATTCAAGACATGTTAAAGTGTTCTAGAAAATTCAAAATAGGGCTGATTATTATTTACCATATGTGTATATATTGTGCATTATTTGACAAACCTTGCCAAAATAAATTTTCAGCACATGTGCAGCCTCTCTACACGCCTACTACATCCATGTTGGAGCCAAGGTGGAGCTTATTTGGCACTTCAATTGGTGGAAGATATGCCACATAAGATTGGTGACATTGAAGAGGGCAACACACAAGGAAACATTTCAAAATACAACACATGCTAAAAATTTCAGCACATGCTACTATAGTGGGCGATTTTTTCCCCTTGATTGCACTTCAATTGTCTTCCAAAACTGAAGGGGGATTAATGTGTGATTGTATGGTAATGATTTGACTAGAATTTGAGCACATGTTGTCAGTTTTTAGAATTTACAGCTCATTACAAGGGGTGCCAAGGTGGACCAATCAACAAATGACAACTAAGCAAGGTCAAGTTATCCTTCCAATCATATTGCACCAAGCAAGATTGTGTCATCTTCTACACAATAAAATCTTCCAAGGACATTAAAAACAATTCTCAAGAAGGAAGAGAGCTCTAGGGGGTGGCCAAAGTGAAATAAAAAGGAGAAGATAGTGCAAGACAAGGCTAAGCTACAATTCATTCTCTCAATTTCAAAAAGCTAGACTACTCTCTCTTCTTCTTCCTTTCTTTCTTCTTATTTTTAGGCCCAAGCATACTGTTCATATATTCTACATATTATATAGGATTTGAATATACCCTATATACATGTTCAATTGTTGTAAAAGGTTGATCAAGGTGTGATCAAACCTTCATTCGATCAATGGTGGTGTTCGTGATTGGTTTGTTGGTTGTTTTGATTGTAAAAGGGTGGAGTTAGCGTTTAACTACAGTCACCCTTGTGGTAAGTTGTTTGTTGTGTTTAGTGATAACTGAGGAATGTGTCCTCGAAGACTAGAGTAGATTGTTTTAACCGAACCAGTATAAAATTCTTGGTGTTCTTACTTTTCAAAATTTTACTTTCAAATTTAGGTTTTCTGCATCGATTTCGTTGCAATGGTAAAAATAGTATACGATTTTCAAAAATCATAACATTTTGCAGAAACATAGCCACACATCCTAGTTTTCATTTGGCACAAGTTTCACCTCATTTGGATAAGTATAAGTTAATCAAACGTTAATAGTTCTGAGACTAGTGCAATCTGATTTTCAGATTTGCAAAGGTTGAGAACATCAATGTGGTTGACATACTTCCCAAAAGAATTTTCAAAAACTGCTTCAACCCATTCAAATAAACATCCTTAGGGTCTTATCATAAACTTTTCAGACCATTTAGAGTTACCAATTGATAGAAATAAATTTTTCAATTCGGAGTACAGTTTTTGGCAGATTTGCGCAATCTTATCAAAAACGTATTTTCAAAGGATTAGGCTTGGAGTTTTAATTTGACATTTTCTTGAGTCACTCACAACATCTGAGAGTACATCCTCAACAAATTTCATAATTTTTGGAGGTCTACAACTAGGTCGTTTAAATAATTCAAATCAGGATCTGAAAACAGAAACTTTTTTTAGAAGTGAGTAATTTGGGTCAAAAACTTTTACAAACCAAAATTTCCGCACTTACTATTCAACCTCTCCTTCTAGTGGTGTTACACAGGTCCTACACTTTGTACTGCCTAATGAATCGAGGGCTTAGCTTACCCTTTTCTTCGAATCTCATGACTCCTTTGGTTGGAGAAACCTTAAGGTATACTTTCTCACCCACTGCGAACTCGAGAGGTCATCTCTTAGAATCTGTCCAACTCTTACTACGATCTTGGACTACCTTGAGCCTCTCTTGAATAATATTTACTTTTTCCAATGTATGCTCAACTAGCTCGGGTCCAATGATACTTCTTTCCCCAACTTCATCCCAATACAGTGGGGATCTACACTTTCCACCATATAAAGTTTCAAATAGCGCCATGCCAATTACGCTATGGTGACCGTTATTATATGAAAAATCTATCAACTTCATCATGTTATCCTGATTTCCTTTGAAATACAATGCACAAGCTTCCAACATATCCTTAAGAGTTTCTATAGTGCTCTACGGTTGTCTGTTAGTCTGAGGATGGAATGTTGTGCTCATCCTCAGCTCAATCTCCATGACTCTATGATATGCAGTCCAAAATCAAGATGTGAATCTAGGATATCGGTCCGACACAATACTCAATGGTGCTCAATGTAAGCTCACGATGTTATCCACATATAACATTACTAACTTCTCCATCGTAGCTTCATTCGACACTGGTAGGAAGTGTGCAGACTTAGTCAATTGACCCACAATCATCCAGATAACGTTTTCGCCATTTGTTTTCTTAAGGAGTCTAGGTATAAAATGCATAGTGATGTGCTCCTATTTCCACTCAGGTATCTCCAACGGCTGCATAAGTCCTCCTGGATGCTGATGGTCTGCCTTCACCTGCTAACATACCAAACATATGGGAACATGCTCTGCTATCTCGCACTTCATACCACTCCACCAATGATTCTTCTACAAATCATTATACATCTTAGTTTCACAGAGATAATATTGAATGATGTGCTTCCTACAATATTTCTTTCCTGAGATCCTCATCATTGGGCACATACAATCTACCTCAAAACATAATACTCTTATAATCCAACACTAAGAACCTTTCAACTTGATCAGTCTTGAGTCTATCACGTATGCCCCGTAGGTTCACATCAACCTTCTGAGCTTCCTTGATTCTATCCACTACGATAGGACAATGATCAGTGCATCCAAAACACTTCCCTGGAATCCATAATGTCCAAATCAAACTCCTTAATCTCCCTCTCTAGCGGTCTGTCTCGAGTTGCTCGATTTTCTGCTGAATGCGTCTGCCACTCTGTTCTCTTTACCAGGATGGTAGTTGATGTAGGAACTCTATAGCACCACTAGAAGGGGGTTGAATAGTGAGTTTTGAAAAATTGGTTTTTAAAACTTTTTAAACCTAATAACTCACTTCTGAAAACAGATTCTGTTTACATATCCTGATTTGGATTAACTATTTGACCAGGTTGTAGACTTCCAAAAATTGTGAAATTTAGTGAAAATGTGCTCTCAAATGTTACAAATATCTCACAAAAATTTTAGATTAAAGTTCAAAGTCTAACCCCTTGAAAAAACGTTTTTATTCAGATTGCGTTAATCTGCCAGAAAATGTATTTCAAAACGAAAATTTTATTCCTACTAATTGACTACTCTAAATGACCTGAAAATTTTATGGTCTGACCATGAGGATGTGTACTTTAATAGGTTGAAACAGCTTTGCAAAATTCTTTTGGCAAGTATGTTAACCACATTGATGTTCTCAACCTTTGCCGATCTGAGAACCAGATTGCACTAGTATCAGAACTATGAACGTTTGTGTGACTTATACTTATTGAAATTGAATGAAACTTGTCCCAAATGAAAGCTAAGATGTGTATCTATGTCTTTGCAAAATTTGGTGATTTTTGGAAAACGTTTGCTATTTTTACCGTGAGTATGAAAATGATACAGAAAACTGTAAACTGAAAGTAAAAGTGCTGAAAGTAAATAACACCGAGATTTTTATACTAGTCTGCTAAATCAACCTACTCCGGTCTTCGAAGACACTTTTTTCGGTATTCACTGATCACAAATAGCATCTTGACACAAGGGTGATTGGAGTTAAACACCAACTCCACCCTTTTACAATCAAACGAACAAACACAAGAACACGAACACTACCACCGAACAAATGAAGGTATGATCACACCTTGATCAACCTTGTACAAGAGACGAACGTATGTGGGTGGTATGAACAAAGACTATATAGTATATAGAATATAAGAATGATAGGCTTGAGGCTAAGAGCGAGAGAAAAGAATAAGAGAAGAAGAGAATAGTCTTGCTTGATCTTGAATGAATATGAACTTTGGCTTTTTTTTGTCTTGAACACTTTGCCTCAATTTATAGGTGTGTGGCCACCCACTAGGGTTGTGTTCTTCATTGAAAATTGTCTTGAATACCCTTGAAAGATTTCTTTGTATAAAATGGTGACACACACTTGCTTACTTGGCGCAATACGATTGGACGAATGACTTGTATTCGCCTAGTTGTCACTTCTTGATAGGCCATTGTTTACCCACCTTGGCACTCCATAAAATAGTTGGAAATTCAACCAAAAAATCTGAAACACATGCTCAAATACATACAAGTAAAGTATCAATCAACCAAGATGTAATTGCCCCACAATTTTAGAAGAAAATTGGAGCAAAATAGGATGCAAAAATCGGCCATATAGAACATGTGATGAAACTTCAGCATTTGTTTTGTTTTTGAAATTTTTCCATGCATGGCTTGCATTTTCAATGTCACCAATCACATGTGACTTATCTTCCATCATGAATATACTTATTAATAAAACACTCTGAAAAGACCACGATTTGATAAGTTTATTGACTTACAACCAAAGTGCCAAACAAGCTCCACCCAGGCTCCAAATGAGATGTCATAGGTGTGTATGTCAGCTGCATCATGTGCTGAATTATCTTTTGGTAAATTTTGTCAAATAATAATGCATAATCTTCACACACATGGTAAATTGCAATCAACCCTAAATTGATTTTTCTAGAACACTCTAATATGTTTTGGATGTGTAAAAATGTCTAAATACATGTTACATCAAGATAAAAACGTTCCATGTATGCATAAGTTTAGAAAACCGAATTTTCCATTTTCGTCGATTACGCGATTTTTCTCCGATTAATCTCAAACTTCTTAGACATGTAATATATATTACTGTTAGGAAATCAACCGAGATCACTGCAAAAACGCGCAGCGGAAAACAAAAATTGATCTCTGATTTCCTACCAAGGATCCATGTTGTTCGTTTAATTCGACAAAAGAAATCAAAAAGTACCTCCGTAGATTCGAAATCTGCAGATGGAAGAGGTGCGAAAATACGATCACCCTCTGTCGGTATCCACACGAACGCTTCCGCCCGGAGTGCTAGCTCTTCAAACGGCGCGGCTGAAGAATTCGGTTTTCACAAAAACGATTCTTGCCCTTTCGTTTTCTACTGGTTGTGTGGTGTACGAGATACACCATGCTCAGTACATATATATAGATATCAAAATCCGATTCCTGATCAGATTTGTTAACGCTATCAAAATCCGTACCAGATACGGATTCTGTTAGGATTAGATAAAACCAATCAAAATCCATATCAAATATGTCTGTTATTATCCGATGATATAAATATATACATAAAAAAACGAAATTAATAATAATAATAATAATTAATATCCAATATTAATATTATTAATATTAAAAACGATAATAATAATAATAATAATTAATATCCAATATTAATATTATTAATATTATTAATCTCAGCCATACGCATTCTTGTGTGTGACCCGATAGGCCCATATTAATTGGCAGTTGATTAAATCGCTATTAAACTAACAAGTCGTAATTGGCCTCTAGCAAGGCATTACGACTACCCAATTAATACGAGTAAAGTCCAACTAGCCTAATAATAGTACATGCATTAATCCCTTTGTCACACGATATCTAGTTTGAACATAAGTCATGGTCAGCGTCATACTTATATAGTTCAAACATATGATTACTCGATCTCTAAGTAGACTGATAAAACAAATGATATTGATCACACTATCAATTCATTTGAGCACGGCCATGCATTTCACAGTCTCACTAATCGAGGGGCCCAAAGATATCTCTCTCAAAAGAGAGGGACAAATTCTATCTTGATTGTTCAATATCCTCTACATAATTTCTATCACATTCAATCATGACCTTTATTATTATCCAGTTACGGATAACATTTGATCATGTCAAAATATAATAGTCCTTATGTTGGAAACTATGACAATCTCAAGTCAAAGGATTAAAACATGACTATCATGAGATTTACTTATGACGCTAATCCATGTAGCAATCTCATGATGGGTCTATCCAATACACTGTTCTCTAACAAGTATCTATGAGATTGATTCGTATCACCATACACATAATCATCTCGTGATTATCAAATCAATACTCATACTGATTATAAATTATTTTATCTCCATAACAATAATAAATCAGGGACATATATCAAAATTGTGTAACATACTAACCAACAATAATGATAATAAAACCTCTTTTATTAATAATAAATGCATAACATAAATATCCAAATCATGGCCTAGGGCACATATACTAACAATTACATCACACATAATATACATAAAATAAAGTGTATTTTCAGACCTATGGCTGAAGAAAAAAAGCCATGTGTTAAAAATAATTTGAGTTTGAATTCTCCATAATTCAAGCAAGAATGTGGGTGATTGATGTGCGTAAACATAGTATGACTTTGGAATTGATTTTGACATGCGGAGCACAAATTTTCTGAGCACTTTGAGTCTATATAGGATGGCCATCTTTATATGGTAAGTATGTGACATGTTGGTGAAGGTTCGGTAGTCACCCGATACGACAAGTTTCAGTTTATGGCCTCTTGACATGTCGTTATAATTTTGATAGCAATATGACTTGTAATGTATGATATGAGACCTATATATACTCATAAATATGACATGTATATGGTGGTGTAACGTCAACGTATGTTTATAATATATATATGACGTGTCGGTGGAACATCGGAATATAAGTATTAGTTTGTCGTTATAAAAAATATGTATATAATATATATATATATATATATATATATATATATAAGCCGTGTGTATAGGTGTGGAAAGAAAACTTTTCATTCCAAGTTTGTTTCTAAATAGCTCTCTCCGAATATGTTTTCATTTAATGAACTAGTTAGTTCATCACCTTAAGCACTTCACTTAATGAGCAATTTTAGTTCGTCAATCATGGTACCTGAAAATAGTATAAAAACAACAAATGTTTGCCATATGATGTAAGCATTAACGCTTCATGGCACGTTAGTACGACAACAATATATATAAGCATGTAAAGCATTTTTATCACGTATATATATCGAGTAACACTTAATTCATGCATTTCGTAAACACATAATATTTAAATCATGCATTTTCAAATCACCGAAACCCGGATTTCTCAACAGTTGAATGTCAAATCATAATCCTTGATCAACTCTAACCATCTTCTCTACCTCATATTAAGCTCTTTCTGCGTGAATAGATACTTGAGGCTCTTGTGATCGGTGTATACCTCACACTTTTCTCCATATAAGCAGTGTCGCCACATCTTCAGTGCAAACACTACTGTGGCAAGCTCCAAGTCATGGGTCGGATAATTATGTTCGTATGGCTCCAATTGCCTCGATGCATAAGTGATTACTCTTCCGCCTTGCATTAGTACACATCCTACAATAAGAGTTATAGGCCACCATTTATACGCACACAAAATCATCAGAATGAAATTGATTTACATATACCTAGGCCATTCTTAGAGGCGTCACTGTACATCACGAACCCTTCAGTGCCGAAGGGTTGTGCCAGGACTGGAGTAGTGGTCAACTTCTTCTTGAGTTTTGCAAAGCTTTGCTTTCATTCTGAGGTCCACTCGAATTTCATCTTCTAATGAATCAGCTTACTCAGTGGAACAGCGGTCGTCGAGAATCCCTCAACAAACTTTCAGTAGTATCCTACAAGACCAAAAAACTTCTTATCTCAGTAACATTGTTAGATCTAGGCCACTCAATGATCGCCTCAATTTGTTTCGGGTCCATTGAAATACCTTCCTCCAAAATCATGTGACCTAGAAAAGTTACACTCTTCAGCCAGAACTCACACTTTCTGAACTTGACATACGACTTCTTCTTTCTCGAAATCTCCAATAATTCTCTCAATTGCTCAGCGTGAGTCTCTTCATCACATGAGTACACCAGAATGTCATCGATAAACACCACTACAAACTTATCCAATTTCTTTTTGAACACGACATTCATCAAGTCTATGAATGATGCTAGGCATTCGTCAATCCAAATGGCATCACCAAGAACTCATAGTGCCCGTATCTCGTGTGGAAAGTTGTCTTAGAGGTATCCTCCACCTTGATCCTTAGCTGATGATAGCCTAACCTGTTGTCAATTTCGGTGAACATGTTCGCACCCTGCACATAGATGTGCATAGTTCACAGTTACAAATACGTTATGTACGACTTGCCAAATAATAAACGGGTTCTTATCTTCAGTTGATCAACAAGTCGTCGATCCTTGATAGTGGATACTTGTTCTTAGTTATGATTTTATTCAGCTCTCTGTAGTCAATACACAACCTCATACTACCATATTTCTTCTTCATAAACAAGACCGGTGCTCCACAAGGTGGGAAACACTGGGTCGTATAAATTTCTGGTCAGCTACTGTAATTGCTCTTTTAGCTCTTTTAGCCTTGACAGTGCCATTTTGTACGGTGCTTTTGATATCGGCTCAGCTCCTGGTATCAGATTAATTTCAAACTCCACTTCCATACTAGGTGGTAATCTTGGTAGTTCATATTCATTCACTACTAGGATGTCGTCAATGGAGGGTACTTCTTGTTCAGCATCCATTGCATACACTAGAAATCACTCATTCCCTTTTCTCAGTGTCTTTATAAGCATGTGCTGCTGTAAGGTTGATGTTTCGGGCCAACAACTTCTTCAATTTAGTGTTCCCCTGAAGAATGAACTCTTCCTTAATGGGGCCTTTAAACACCACTTGCTTCTGACAGCAGTCCATGTGTGCATGATATTTGGCTAATCAATCCATGTCCAGAATGATGTCGAATTCACTCATCTGGATCGATATAAGCGCGTTATCAGAAGTACGGTCCTCCATTTTTAATTCGCAGTCCTTGTATAAATGATGCTAGATAATAACCTGGTCTCCGGCTACTAGGACACGATAAGGGGTGTCTAGCCGTTATGGGCAGCCCCTAAGGTTCTTGACAAACCACTTGGCAACAAGTGAGTGGCTCGAGCCAC
Organism: Eustoma russellianum; assembly: GCA_036186865.1. Lineage (NCBI taxonomy): Eukaryota > Viridiplantae > Streptophyta > Magnoliopsida > Gentianales > Gentianaceae > Eustoma > Eustoma russellianum. Next base: position 24,136,571 of record AP025058.1, read on the forward strand.
TATCAAACGGTACATTGGTTGGAACTTTGTTCACTAGTATGGCACCTATAACGTTTAATGGTTCAAATATAGGGTCACACATACACATATATCATCATTTAAAACTTAGAATCAAAGGTGCCTGTAACCACGTCATTTGACCCCTGAAAGTCAGTATCTGTCATCATGTGCACTCGAGCGTTAGTCTGTGGTCATCTCTTCTGTTGTGGGGCAGCTTTCTGCAGTAGTCTCCTTTGTTCTGGACAATGTCTGGACGTGTGGCCCATCGTTCCATAGTTAAAACACGCTCTCAACTTCCTCTAACACTCACCTGTGTGCTATCGGTTGCATGCGGGGCAAGCAGGGATAACATTCTGTGGGTTGCCCCTGGGCTGTTATTGCTGTTGGAGTGGTCGTGGATGACCTATAGGACTCCTCCTAGGAACCTTGACCCATCTTCTGGGCCTCTCACCAGTCGCCTCTCTGGGTCGATTGCCTTTGTTTTCCTCGTCGCGACGCTATACGTCTCTCTTCACCCGATAGCAGGCATCCATCAGTTCCTCAAATCTCTAGCGTTAGCATTCACCACTCATGTGCGAATGCGGGTGTTCAGGCTCCTTTCGAACTTTATCATCTTTAGGCATATATCGGCCATAATAGACGACACAAATCTCCCTAATGCGTTGAACTGGTTGGCGTACTCCGCCACTTACATGCCTGGCTATTGTCTCAATGACTCAAAAGCACCGATCTTCTCCAAGGTCACTGAGGACGAAATGTAAAACTTCCTGAACTCCTCCCTAAATCAAGACCAACTGACTGTCTGTGGCAGATCCATCATCCTGGTAGTCCACCACTTATCAGCTTCGCCAATTAGGAATGCCCCGATCACCATCGTCTTCATCTCATCCAGCACCCTGCAATAATGTGAAGTTATTCTCTACCTCGCTCAGCCACTTATCAGCGTCGTCTGGGTCAACTCCACTATCAAAGGTAGGAACGTGCACCCGCTTCATCTCACTGTAGTGATATCTGGTCTCATATTGCTGCTATGAAGCAGCTCGGTTAATCGTCTGACCGATCTGTATCGACGCGTCAATCAGCGCCTGCGGTAGGGCACTCTGGTTCTTATTCTGACTATCGTTTCCGTTTCTATTATGTTCTCTTCGTGGAGGCATCTTGCTGTAAACATTGCAATTTATTTAATTTAATAACGTATCGGACAATTAAGGGTTAATATGGCCGTGCTTGAGGGGACATGCAAAAGGCCATGATCAAAACTTAAATAACACAAATAATCGAAATCGCATAGAAGTAATATTGTCCTAGATATGCGTACCCCTCAATCCCTTAAGTCTAAGGTCCATTCTTGTTTTCTTCTTCTTTTTTCGCTTTTAGTCTTAAGTTCTTTCCTTTTCTTTCTTTCTTTTTATGAACACAGGCACACAACAACAACATATATATCCATTATATTCCAACAATACCAAAAACTATCGCTAGGGTCTGAGGAGGTCAGCCATCCCAAATGATAAAAAATTTGGTTCTAGTGAGACCTCACCATGAACACATGCACACACGATTGGCTAAACCTGTATCTGACATTTTTTAAGAAAAAATGTAACCCGACAACACAATGCCTTATATCTAGGGTTGAGCAACGGTCTGGTTCCGGTTCTAACGGTTCCAGAACCGTTGGAACGGGAAACCGTTTAGTATAATATTTTTGGAACCGAACTAGAACTGTGAACCTGCAGAATCGTGGAACCGTTTAATACGGTTCGGTTCCAGTTCAGAACCGCGGAACTGTCAAAGCAAAAAATAGATTATTATTTAAACTATTAATTATTATTTATATAAAAAACTATTAACTATTATTTATTTAAAAAATTTTAATTATTATTTACTCTGTAGGGTTTTAAATTATTAGTTATTTTTATATAAACAACTATTAATTATTATTTATATAAAAAACTATTAATTATTATTTAGGTTTTCTGTAAAAAACTATTACTTATTATTTATTTAAAAAAGTAAAATATTATTATTTATACGGTTCAGCTCCAGTTTTAGCAGTTTATGAAAATTAAAAACTGAACTGGAACTGCAAACCAGAAATCCAGTTTAGGAACTGAACCGTTAAAATTATACAGTTTCAGTTTACTATTTTCGGTTCGTTTTCAGTCCGTTTTTACGGTTCAGGTTTTTTTCTTACCTTTACTCATATACGCATACCGTCTCTTCACATCCTCCTGCGCACCGTCCCCTACTTTCCCCCTCGCCGAATTCATGTCAAAAAAGAACAGATAAATCAATTACTGTCAGAAACTCGTTCTTAAGGAAGGGTAATCGATGAAGCTTTTTCCCGATTTCTCATTTGGGAATTGTGGTATTTCAGATACAAAGTATGAAGAAACGAGGAAGAAGATCGAGAATGATCATGTAGTTGAACCAAGTGAAGGTAGAAGAAAGGAAAAGAAGAAGAAAAATCGCAATAAACAGTTAGCCAGTGATGCAGAGGTTAATCCGGAGTATTTATTGTTGAAAGAAGATGGAAAAAAGAAGATTTCCAAGAAGAGGGATTCGGGTTTTTCCAGGCGGGTCGGAATGTGTTGCAATAAGAGTGTGGAAGAAGACCCAAATGCACCTACTTTGGATAAAACCCATATTCTTCCAAGCAGTGTGGATTGCAGCAAAGATGAAGGGAGGAGAGATCCGATTACGAGGAAGGAGGGTGGAGGTGGTTCTGTGCGTAATTTGAATTTCGATGAAATATTATCCTTGTTCAGCTACAAGGGTGACATAGATAATAGATGCTATGCATCAAAATTATCCATCCGTAGCCAAACAGCGGGAAAAAAGCCTAATTCTGAAAATCTTGAAATGGTTTCTCGTCCTTTCGGGATAAATGGAACTGTGTGTTCATCTA
>AP025058.1:24139485-24230792 GCA_036186865.1 Eustoma russellianum
GGTTCGTTTTCAGTCCGTTTTTACGGTTCAGGTTTTTTTCTTACCTTTACTCATATACGCATACCGTCTCTTCACATCCTCCTGCGCACCGTCCCCTACTTTCCCCCTCGCCGAATTCATGTCAAAAAAGAACAGATAAATCAATTACTGTCAGAAACTCGTTCTTAAGGAAGGGTAATCGATGAAGCTTTTTCCCGATTTCTCATTTGGGAATTGTGGTATTTCAGATACAAAGTATGAAGAAACGAGGAAGAAGATCGAGAATGATCATGTAGTTGAACCAAGTGAAGGTAGAAGAAAGGAAAAGAAGAAGAAAAATCGCAATAAACAGTTAGCCAGTGATGCAGAGGTTAATCCGGAGTATTTATTGTTGAAAGAAGATGGAAAAAAGAAGATTTCCAAGAAGAGGGATTCGGGTTTTTCCAGGCGGGTCGGAATGTGTTGCAATAAGAGTGTGGAAGAAGACCCAAATGCACCTACTTTGGATAAAACCCATATTCTTCCAAGCAGTGTGGATTGCAGCAAAGATGAAGGGAGGAGAGATCCGATTACGAGGAAGGAGGGTGGAGGTGGTTCTGTGCGTAATTTGAATTTCGATGAAATATTATCCTTGTTCAGCTACAAGGGTGACATAGATAATAGATGCTATGCATCAAAATTATCCATCCGTAGCCAAACAGCGGGAAAAAAGCCTAATTCTGAAAATCTTGAAATGGTTTCTCGTCCTTTCGGGATAAATGGAACTGTGTGTTCATCTAGTGCTTGTAAGAAAACAAGAGAAGAAGAGAAGCTTGAAACAGAAACCTCAAGGAATTCGAGCAGAAAGAGGAAAAAGGGTGAAAAGGTTTTTAAAAAAGGGACTAAGGATGGAGTTAGAGTTGTTTCTCCTTATTTTCAAACAAAGATAAATGAGGGAGGTTTGACAAAGAAGGCTAAGAGGTTGGAAAATATTGTAAGGAAGACCAGTCCATATTTTGCACCAAAAGAAGCAGACATTGAGGTGATCAAACCAGATAATTCTGCTGGCAGGAAAGGAGCAAAGACCAGGAGGGTCTCGCGTTCGAAAAGTGAATCAGCAAAATCTTGTGTGGAAACTAGCGTTTCTGTGAGGAAGACAAGTCCATACTTTGCTGATCTATCCACACGAGAAGATAAATCGTCAATGGTCTCAGAAAAAGGTGGAACTGAGCTTCAAGTTACTTCAGAACAGCCTAAGAAGGCTAAGAAAGTCAGCCCACAACTTTCTGCTGCTCAGAAACGCGATGAGGCTTACGAGCGGTCGACATCGGATAACACATGGAAGCCCCCAATCTCCCCTTTTGGGTTACTCCAGGAGAAGCATGTTTTTGATCCTTGGAGGGTATTGATTATCTGCATACTACTAAATCGCACGCAGGGAGTGCAGGTTAGTTTTATTCCTTGTATTAGTTTCTTCACTTTTTTTTTTTTAAAGCTGTTTGTCTACTTGAGCAACATTCTTCTTGAACTAGTGCCTTAAGGAACCTAGTATGTCCTTGCAGGTTTAACTCGTAATTATTGTTTGCCAAATGGGCTTTACCTAATGGTTTCATCTTTTTCTGGGGCCAACATCTTCCATAAGTCGTTAAGTTTCCAAATATAATTGATATCCCATGTTGTTTTTCTTTTTCTATATATTTGTATATGATCCTATGCTGTTATTGCTAGAAATCCTTAAATAAAAGAATAGCTGAGTTGTTTTCTGTTTTATCTCGACTGTGTAGATGTTGCATTAACCTGTAATGTACAGGTTTCTTCGCCTTTAGGGCCCTTCTCTCTTACTAGAGAATGCATAGGAAGTTAGTGATTTGTGCGTAAAGTTTCGTGCTTTTATGGGCAAGGCAGAGAGAGCTTGTGCTTTTGGCATGCAAGTAGTTAAGTGAGAAAAGGCGATCATCCCGATATCTTAAGCCTACCTGTGGCTGAGATTTTCATTTTCTCCTGAGAGAATATCTTTCTCATCACTTGCCTTTAGACCTTTTGTTATCTGGATCTTTATTGAAGAGATGAGAGGGAATACTGGTATTCTAAATAACAAATGGAAGTGGGGAGGTTTGAGTTTCTTGGGATCTTTGGCCTATCGTACTTTCTGTAAATATCCTGCTGATGTACTTTCCTCTTCTGCATTTCTTTGTTCACATTGTATATCCATGTCAAGAAATGTGAAAAGACCACGTTGACGTGGCCCAAGTTCTTTAGCCTACTGAACTTGATGTTGCATTCTTTTTCTTTCTTTTTAATCCCAAAATTTTTGCCTGCCTCAGAAACCAAAGGAAAGGGAGATTTGGATTGCTTAGGCTATTTATTTCCATAGAACATCTAATTCTCCGAGCCAATATACCTCTTTTTGGTTGCTCCCAAACACATAAAAAAATCAACGAAAAGTGTTAAGAGGTTTCGACATGTTCCCTAGGCAATGCAAATTAGGAGATATACTTGAATTATGTCAAATGGTCATGTGTGACAATTTTCTGAAAAACAACCTATCATGACAATTAAAATTGGTTTTAAGCAGGAAAAAACTTCTTTTGGCTCTCAAGTTGCAGTTGGATGTAATTATAATAGCCAAAACAGTCATTTTGCAGCAGAATATAATAGAATTAAAATGAAAATGGGAAATTGGCAGTGGCTTGTGTTCCTAACTCTTCTATACCGATATTCAGCTAAGCGATGAGCTATCTTATCTCTGGATCTAGCGTATCTGGATAAGGATCACTTTGCTAGACATGAAATCAAAATCTTAACATCCCCAACAAAGAACCCTCATGGCCTCTCAATTTTCCAACAAAGTCATGATCCATCTACCTCATTGGCTTTTCATTTTGGGTCTCAATAGCAGTGCCTGGCTCACTATCTCATGAAGGAGAAAGAGAGAACGCTGGGAGAAGGAAAATGTGGAATGAAAAGGGAAACTGCAGAAGACTTTCCAGCTTGATGTCATAGAAAGACAGGAAGGAGAAAATGGAGTGTCTCTCTCTGGTGGTGGTGCTGTACCTTTTGACGTCACGTGGAGTTTAGTTTATGATCTCCTGTCAAAAGTTAATTATGTTTTTTGTTCCTTCTTTTTCTAGTTTGGGGATAGGCTTGGTGGGTTGTGATTTGAGGAATTTTATACCCATGAGATAAAGTACATCGCACTAGACAAAATATCTTCTGCTGGCATCACACCTGGTGATGACACCCATTCCAGGTCTTTTGAGTGCTTTCAGAGGATGGCTCGCTGAAAAGTTTTGCTTTTATAGTCATGTTAATCCTGTTGAAGAACAATAGAAGGCTGAGCGTGTCAACTCCCAACTGCAAACATCTTTATGCATTGAAAGCTGCAACATGCAAGGATACCCTGTATCTTTCTGAGACGGCTTGACTATCATTTATGTATCATCATTGATTTCTTTGGCAATGCTTGTGTTTCTTTGGTAGCATGGTGGCCTTTTTCCTATGGCTTATATATTCCTTTAATTATCAAATGCACTATATGTTGCTTGTGGCTGGTATTGAGCAATTTGTGCGTCATTCTTGTTTTCGTTTTTGTTAGTTTTTATGACGAAGTCGGATCTTCATCAAAAGATCATAGATGACCCGCACAATGACGCCGTTAACATCTCGTGGAGACGTAGTTGGTCGCCAGAGATAACATTCCGAGCAACCTGCATAGGACAAACGATGTTAGAGGTCTCGGAGCTACTGCCACGGGGAAAACTTTTCGATTCAAGTCAGTTACATGTGTATACGTGGTGGTCGATGGAAAATATAGGGCGTAGTAACCTGCTTGAGGTTTTACTTTGCTGGGTTGGTGGTTGTTTTTGTGCTGGGGAGGCTGTGAACTTAGCTTTTCTGCTATGTGTTTAATTGACCGATCTCTTTCCCGTTGGGGGATTCTTTTCCTTTTATGCGTTGGGGCGAGTAGTGCATGTCGAGAGCTGTGTGGAGATGACATATGGCTGTCCCGTTGGTTAACCTCGTCTGCATGTTGTCCACATGGCGCCACGTGTAGCAGTACATGGCTAAGGTCGCTTGCTGATTTGGCGTCTGCTCTGGCGTGTATGACCGAGCTAAGGTGCGGCCCCTAGCAACGTGACCAATAGGCGAGGTGGGGGCGACGTAGTCTGAGCTAACGTGTGGAGTGCAGATGAGCTGAGATGAATGGTGTGACCCTTCATTGCTTGCCGGGCTGAGCTGAATCAGCCGTGGCCCGCTGATTTAGTGACTTGGCCCGTGGACCGTGCTAACATGAGACTATGTAGGGCTGATTAGCTGACCTGAGCCCATGGTGGGGCCCATCAACGTTGATTGTTACTGGCCAAGGTGAAAATACTTGTCGTTATCAGCGGTGCAGTTTTTGGATCATCAGTTTGCCCCCACATTAGGCTTGCCGAGAATAACGAGAAAGGCTAATCTTTGAGTAATTTCCGAGGTGAATCCCCACATTTGGCTGATTGAGTAATTTCCGAGGTGAATCCCCACATTCGTCAGCCAACAGCCTATGCCGCGGTGGATCTCATTATGAACTGTAAGACAGAAGAAAGATAGTTGAAGTTCACAAAAGGAGAGCGAATCACACAATTTGCGTGTTCATTTTGTTGAAAGACGAAGTGAATCCCCTTATGAACCATGAAGTAAAGGAAACATAGTTGAAGTGTGCAAAAGGAGAGCAAACCACACGATTTGCGTCCTCGTTTTGGTGAAGGCCGAGGTGAATCTCCTTGTGAACAATGAGGCAGAGGAAACATATTTGTTGAAGGAAGCAAAAGGAGAGCCAATCATACAAATTTGCGCCTTCGTTTTCGTGAAGGCCAAGGTGAATCCTCTGATGAACTATGTGGCTGAGGAAACATATTTGTTGAATGACGCAAAAGGAGAGCGAATCACACGATTTGCTTGTTCATTTTCTTGATATTTGAGGTGAATTCTTTTATGAACTGTAAGACAGAGGAAACATAGTTGAAGGACGCAAAAGGAGAGCGAATCACACAATTTGTGCCTTCATTTTATTGATGGCCGAGATGAATCCCCTTATGAATCGTAGGACAGAGGAAACATTTGTTGAAGGACGCTAAATGAGAGCAAATCACGTAATTTGTGCCATCATTTTATTGAAGGCATGATGTATCCCCTTATGAACCGTAAGACAGAGGAAAGATTTGTTGAAGATGCAAAAGGAGAGCGAATCACATAATTTGCGCCTTCATGTGATTGAAGGCCGAGGTGAATCCCCTTATGAGCCGTAAGACATAGGAAACATAGTTGAAGGACGCAAAAGGAGAGCAGATCACACAATATACGCCTTCATTTTATTAACGCCCGAGGTGAATCCTCTTATGAACCTTAAGGGAGAGGAAACATTTGTTGAAGGGCGCAAAATTAGAGCGAATCACACAATTGCGCCTTCAATTTAATGAAGGCCGAGATGGATTTCCTTATGAATCGTAAGAGGAAACATATTGTTGAAGGACGGAAAAAGAGAGCAGATCACACTATTTGCACCTTCATTTTGTTGGAGGACGAGGTGAATCTCCTTATGAACTGTGATGTAGAGGAAACATATCGTTGAAGGACGCAAAAGGAGAGCGGATCAAGGCAGCCCTTCTTTTCCACGGCCTCTTAGCCGCTTTAGAGCAGCACGCCTCTCTCGCGATTCACCTCTGGTACTCTTGCCAACTTCTCTGCCACGTCGAAGCGGCTGCAATGCCTTCTGTGCGCGTTCTAGATGATGTGTCAGGGCCTCTAGTGTTTCCGTGGTGGGCGACGGCTTGCGGCGTGGTTGCCTGACTTCGACCATAAATCCCTCTCGCATCTCTGGAAGATATTTTGGTCTCCATTTTCAATGGAGTCATGGACACACTTTTCCTTGACTTTGGAATATGATGGAATAAAGCAAAGTGACTCACTAAATTGATCGTTTCCACCACGCCGCAGCTATACTCATGTGTTAGAAACACACAAAGAAGTGGAGCCTTAAAGACACTATTTCTTGACTTTGGAATATGACGGAATAATCAAAATGACTCATTAAATTGTGTGCGCTTCTTCTATTGTGAAGTAGTAGTTGATAGACACAGCTTGACGTAATTTTCATTATGGGTCATTGGGAAACAACCTCTGTGTGTTTCTAACACATGGGTATGATTGCGTACATTCCGACCCGCATACTCCGCCATAGGCGGGAGCCTCTAAGGCAATGGGGTAATGTTGTTGTTGTTGTATCTCTGGGAGATTTTTTGGATGTGTAGGGGAGTACTCCAGATGCTCGCGCCTCTGGCAGGAGTTGTAGGAGGGAGCTTCTTCGCTATGTGCGGCCGCAAGGGCCTTTCCCTTCGTTTCTCTAGCCACAACCTGGGACATACTTGGGTTTTGGGCCAAAACTATGCGATCCTGACGTGTTCCGCATAAGTCGATCCAGCTGCAGCATTCGAGGGCTCTTCTTGACCATCGAAGTCCTGCTTCGTTAGACGACAGGGAGTTGATTCACGCTTTTGGATGGTTGAAGGTTTTCTGCCTCCACGCTGGGCGTTTTTCTCCATCTTCAAAAGATGAGATATAGGCTGTTTGCTCAAACAAATAAATACAGAGGTTTAGGCCCTCATTCTAGCTCCACTTGACAAAGTCGGATCTTCATCAAAGGATCAGAGATGACCCTCGTGATAATGCCGTAGCACCTCTGGAGACGTAGTTGGTCGTCAGAGATAACGTTTTCAGAAACCTGTGTGGGACAAACGCTGTAGAGGTCCTGGAGCTACTGCCTTAGAAAAAACCCTCCGACGCTCAAGTCAGTTATGGGTGTATACATGGTGGTCGTTGGAAAATATAGAGCGAAGTAACCTTGTTGACGTTTTACCCTGCTGGGTTGGTGACTGTTTTTGTGGTGGTGGAGGCTGTGAACTTAGCCTTTCTACTCTATGTTCAATTGAGCGATCCCTTTCCCGTTGGAGGATTCTTTTTGTTTTATGCGTTGGGGCGAGTAGTGCATGTCTGGAGCTGTGGGGAGATGACATCTGGCTGTCTCGTTGGCTGACCTCGTCTGCATGGTGGCCACATGGCACCGCGTTTAGCGGTGCATGGCTAAGGCAGCCTGCTGGCAGGCGTCTGCTATGGCATGCACACTGAGCTGAGGTACGCCCCCTTGCTGCTCGTCCAATAAGCGAGGTTGGGGCGGTGTAATCGGAGCTGACTTGCAGAGTGCAGTTGAGATGAGGTGAGTGGTGTGGCCCTTCACCGCTTGCCGGGCTGAGTTGAATTAGCCGTGGTCCGCTGATTTAGTGACTTGGCCCGTGGGTTGCTCTAACATGAGACTCTGCAGGGCGGACTAGCTGGCCTGCGCCCATGATAGGGCCTAGCAACATTGACTGCTACTGACCGAGGTGAAAATATTTGTTGTTATCAGCAGTGCAGTTTTTGGATCATCAGTTTGTAAGTTTGCTTCATGCTTTGTCATGAAGTTTTAGATTCTTCTTGGCATCTGAGCAACCTAGGCAGTTGTCAAAGTCAGTAACTTGGCTAACTTGTCATGTGGCAATCGATCCTATTTTATCCCGTCTATAACTTACCAAGTTTTCTGACTTTTCATTTCTGTGTTGGAAGCAACAAGTTTTTCAAGTATTGAAGGTTATTGACAAAACCCATATAACATAATCATAGGCAGCTAAATTTTGGTCTACATTTTATGCAAGTTAGCCCTGCTAAACCGAGATTAGCTAAGTATTGATATACAACCTGAGCAAGTGAAATCGTGCTAAAGGAGTAGCGGAATTTCGGGGCTACTATCTGGTCAAGGAAAATCCTGCTAGATCAGGATGCTTGGACCTTCTCGTGCTTTTGATTTTAATACTTTCACTGTGTCCCTGTTCAATGTACAGTTGAAAATAAAGTTGGTGAAGCTAAACTAATCCAGATGTCTAGATTTAATAGGGAATCTGACTTGAATTATATGCAAGAGCATGAGAACTTACAAGAAATGAATTTTCCTTAAAAGGTTGGGTTTCAAATCTGGACTAGAAAAGTTGGAAAGAAATTTGTACTTGAAATTTTCCAGTGTTAGTGTATTTAAAATTTCACTTGGATAATTTGCAAGTTGTCTTCAATCTCACATGCTTTTTGACATTTTCATTGATGATAGTAGGCTAAGAGAGTCATAGATGAGCTTTTCAGCCTTTGCCCGAATGCCTTGCGCGCGACAGAGGTTTCTCAGGAGGACATTCAAGAGATTATAAAGCCCTTGGGCTTACACAAGAAGAGGTCCAAGATGATCCAACGTTTCTCACATGAATATATGGACCTAGGGTGGACACACGTAACACAGTTGCACGGAGTTGGCAAGTAAGTACAATCTTCTTTCTCACTTGTGAAGTAACTTCCTGCGATCGACCACCACTTGGAGCCTCAAATGCTTAAGCAACCGTTCACTTATCTCAATAGGTGACATTGTAAATATAAGACTGTGTGAGTCATAGAAGGTATGCTTAAAATCACCTAGGAACTTAATTTCAACATCCTAGTTGAGTTGCGTTTTCCTCAGTCTTCTATAGTGTTGTAAGTCTTTTAGTGTGTGTGTGTGTGCAGATATCTAGTGTATACGACCAAGAATTAGTGTTACTGAGAAATCTTGAAGATCATGTAACTCTTCTTTTTTTACTTGTGTCTCATAGCCTGTTATGAAATTCCTGACCATTCCTATCAATATTTTTCCTCAGTCTTCTGTTGTGTTGTAAGTCTTTCGTGTGTGTGTGCATATCTACTGTATCTGACCAAGAATTGGTGTTACTGAGAAATCTGGAAGATACTGGAACTCTTTTTTTTACTATAGAAATTTAGTATAAGAACTGTATATAGACATCAATACAAATACACTGTATACACTCACATTGTATAGACACAAAGTAAAGTATATAATATGTACATATACACATACTTTTAGGAAACGAAAGAAGGCGGTTGAAGCCAATATGGCCGTTACATGATTTAGATTATAACCGTTAGAGTAGTTTGCCATTCAACGTCATTGCCTATACATATGAAAATATAACTAAATTAATATACAATTCTCAGTTTCCATATGGTAGCAGAGCTTAATTAGAACTGCTTTTTGCTTAATGTCAATTCTATTATGCAATTGAAATTTCAACAATCAACAGCTTATCATCTATAGCTGTCTCCTCCCCATTCACTACAGTATTACCATCCTCAGCAGTAGCTTGTCAATTCTATTACACAGTTGAAATTCAATAATCAACACCTTATCATCTCTAGCTCTCCTCCCCATTCACTACAGTATTACCATCCTTAGCAGTAGCCTCCCTATTCTGTACATTGTCTTCCTTTGCCCCCAACACTAGGACCAAGCTGTTTGCACTTGGGACAATATAAAGGCAGTTTTGCGTATTCTATTTTCTGGGTAATGGATTTTCCATTGGATAACTTTAACTCTATTTGATGAAGCATATCCTTACTCAAATCAATCTCCACCAAAACTCTTGCATAATTTCAATACCCTCTTAGTAGTTAACTGGTTAGCAAAGAGGGGATTTCACAGCTGCGAACAAATGTCAGAAAGTACCTCTTCATTCCATAAAGAAACAGGCAAATTTGGAAATTTGACCTCAGAGACTTACCATAAACAAAATAAGGCCCTCCATATCAGACCTGCTCCAAGTCACGTACAAGATCAAATTTAAATACAATCCAGACAGAATCATAGAAGTCTACTATGTGCTTAGGCTTCAATGACGTGGCTAGATTGTAAACAGCTTGCCTTCCAGAAAATCTCCCAACAAAACATCCTACAAAGCACTTGTCCAACTCCTCATTAGGCTCCAAGTTCTCCACATCAATAAACACCTTTTCATGATGTTTGATATCATTCTTCTTCATTTTCATACCATTCTTATACTTTTTGTTGTTAGAGAACAGTGTATTCCAAGCGCTACCACCACCAGCAGAATTACCATGCGTTTTCAAGGAGTCCTTCTCATGAAGGGACGTTTGAGCACCAGCTTGTTGACGGGAAAAAGAAACTCTTTCCCAAGAAGATGCTGTTTTGTTACAGGGGCCTGATTAAAAAGCTGAGCCGGCAGGTCAACAGGATTAAAATGCTAACTATGGCTAGGTGGCATTAAATTGTACAGTTGGCATTCCAGCTGGGTACAAGGAGATGGATGCAAGTGGCCTCTCAACCCTGCTGGTTGTTGGCTGACTGATGGTGTCACATCAGCCTCTCTTCCTGCCTGAATTTTCAAAAATTGGGCGGCAAGACCTTCATTTTGATGCTGAGGAGCAGATGGAGCAGAAATTCGGGGTGAAGCGTCAAGCTCATCAGGAACATCATCAACACTAAGAGAATCACATCCCTTACTACTTGGTATTCTCACCTCCTTTGATAATGAAGCAGAATTTTCATCATCCTCCAACATCTTTGAAAGCTTCAATGGCTTACGAGTTGAAGCATCATCCTCAATAATCTCCTGAAAACAGAAAGAATCACTGGAGCCTGTAACTGAATCACACCTTAGTAGAGCAGCCTCAGATTCCACCATGCTTTCACATGAACTGAAGCCTCTGGTGTTCATTCATATGTTCCTGAACATGAACACCTATATTCTTCAGAGTTTTCTTCACTTCCTGTTTAGATAGAAGAAAACTAACACTTGAACTAGAATCAGCATTGCTATTAGCTTTAGCAGCATATTTCAAATTTGCAGCGCGCTTACCAGCCTTTGATTTTGTCATTTCAAGTAAGAAACAACAAAAAACAGAAAGCTAAGAACTAGAGCTAACCAAAGAACGTTAGTACTAGCTAAAATTTTGGAACTAAGAGAGTTAATATATCAAGAAAAACAAAGAATGATGAATAGAAGTTGAGAGAGGAAACAGAATCATAGAAAGAATGCAAAGTAAAGCAAGGAAAAGCCAGGGAATGAAGTTGACCTTCTTTGAGAGAAGACAGAGAGTTTCTCTACAACACGCCATCTTGACTTCCTCCTTAGATTTGTTTGGTTAAAATGAAAATTATATTAACCGGAAAATCAGGGAGATGCAATTCATACAATACCTTAATCAGTAAAGCCAACAGGCTGGCTTACTGCATGTAACTCAGAAAAATAAGTACATAAATGATGCCAAAACAGTGAGGCAACATGATGCCTTACTGTGTAACTAACATACGAGGATACAACTTATGCATGACACCAAATACATGAGTGTGTATTCTATGAATAACAATTCTAGATACAAAAGATAATATCTTAAAACACTTTTCTATTCCTTTCTTGCCAAATGTGGTATGCAGTAGCTACCAAGTCCACCATGGCAGCCCTTGCCATGAGAGCCTTACTCTTGAAGTTCTTCCTGCCCCACGCCAAAGCCCTAATCAGTGTGTTGAGACAACTTAGCATGCTAAGCCATCTTGAAATATCTTATCAAACCTCCTGCACCATCTTACATTTGAACAACAGATGTAGGCAAGATTCCAAACCAGTAGATCAAAGAATGTTGGCAATCCAAACCAGTAGATCAAAGAATGTTGACAAGATTCCAAATCAGTAGAGCAAAGAACACATGAGCTGTCTTCCAGTTTAACCAGTATGTCTTTGGTAGGAAGCTTGCCAAGAGCTGGCAACCAAAGTGTAAAAGAATGCTTGGGTGTAATAACACTGTCACATACCAACTTAACCCAAGTAGCCACATTACCTTTATTTTTGAAGAAATCATAAGCCGAATGAGGTTTTAAAACCCCACCGAATATCTAGAAAGATAAAACAAACAGTGCATCATCCAGAGATCCTTCCTTGGCTAGAATAAAATCTCAGATATCTAGAATCTTTTTCACCAGAGGTGAGTCAGCTTTGTGCCTCACCTTGGACCTCAAATTCCAACTTGTATTTTTGATTCATCCGATACACCCATAAAGTATCCTTATGATGATTATATCCCATAAATGCTTTGCAAGTAAAGCAAGATTCCAAGCCTTGAGATCAAGTGCTCCTAGCCTCCCTTTAGACTTGGGCTCACAAACCTGTTTCCTAGCAACCTAAGCTTTCCTGACATCAATTTTACCTTATAAGAAGCAAAGGCAAATTCTGTCCACATGTGCCCTCACAGATGCAGGCAGAGGCAAAGCACTAAGCCAGAAGCGGTTACCCCCTGTAAAACAAATTTAACTAACTTCAATCTTCCTGCATAAGATAGTTTAGCTGCATTCCAAAGCTCCACCTTATTCATCAGCTTGCCAAGGTAGAATAATGAGTGCCTTGAAGCTTTTGCCCTGCAATGGGGACTGATGAAGTCGGATGCAACGTTAGAGGCCCAGGGTCAATGTCCTGGGGTAAACCCTCCGACGCTCAAGTCAGTTTTGAGCATTTTTGTATGTAGTATATACTGGAATCAAAGGTTATGAGTAACCTGTTTAAGGCTCTCTTTCTGAGAGGATGACTGTTTGTGTGGATGAGCTCAGGCTTAGATTTGGCTTGAGCTGAGAGTACTTTTGGGGTCTGTGAATGGACTTGAGAAGACTTCTAGAGCCTCGAAAAGACTTGGTTCAGCTTTTGCTGGAGAAGTTCTTATTTATAGCTGTTGAAGCTGAAGGCCGCGTGTCCTAGAGCGAAGGTGGTGATGACACCTGGCTGTCTAAGTGGCAACTCTGGCTTGCATGGTCGCCACGTGGTAGCTGATGGGTGCTGTGCTGGCAATTCTTCTTTGTACGGTTGACATGTGGAGATAAGTGGCTGAGCTGCTGGCAATCCCAGGTTGCATAAAGGCCAAGTGGCGCCATGTGTTGGTTTGGGAGGCCAAGCTTGCTGAGTGGCAGGAGTCTGCCTAAGCACACTGTGGCCGAGCTGAAATGCTTCTTGGGCGGTTTGGCCAAGGAAATAAGAAGAGCAAGGAGCTCCGCCGAGCCGAACTGAGCAGGCCGACCAGATTAGGTTGAACTCGTCGTATGTGCTCTGACCAGTTTAAGTGATGGCCAGGCTGTCCTGACTTCGGCCCCTGGCCGAGTTGACCCAGGCCAAGATGAAGCTTATTGTAAGAATACTTGCTGAATATCAGGCTGAATATCCGACGGTTTCTAGACCAAGAATAAATGGGATATTTGCTGATTGAAGAGCACGGCTGGCAGAATAAAGTAGCCGGCAGTTACAAATGTTTTGTGGCAATAATTGTAGAAGATTATTGTAATTATTGTGAATTGATTATAGGAGATATTATAGGAATATTCTTTGGTAGGAAAATTAGTGAAGAATCCCTTAATTAATGGGATTAATAGCTGCAGTTAATGGCCATTATTGGCATAGTTGTATAATAGAGATGTAGTGTATATGCCGAAAGATGTAAGGAAATACAATTAGCCTTTCTTCCAAATTTTCGGCTGTTACCTTCATGGTATCAGAGCCAATCTCCTAACCAAAGAAAAAAAAAACGTCCTATCTCATCCTACCAACAGAGATGAGCACCGAAAACTCGTCGTCCTCATCCACCGAAAAACTAGCTTCACCTTCTCCAAGTGATCTTGGCAACCAGTCCTCAATTGGTGAAAATGCTCCATTGCAAATCACCAATCACAAACTCAACAGAAAAAATTTTCTCTTATGGTCCCAATCAGTGTTAATGGTGTTACGAGGACGAGGAAAGCTTGCCTTCATCAATGGCCAAGCACCAAAACCCGAACCCACCGACCCCAAGTATCCGGCTTGGGAGCTTAACAACTCCCTTGTCATGTCATGGCTTATCAATTCAATGGAACCCCATATTAGTCGCACATATCTCTTCTTGCGTTCTGCTAAATCTATATGGGACGCTGTTCAGGAGCATTATTCTGACCTTGAAAATGCCTCTCAAGTCTTTGAGATCAAGAATAAACTCAAAGAAATTCGTCAGGAAGGAATGAGTATTACAGAATATTACAATATTCTCCAAACACTGTGGCAAGAACTAGACTTGCACTATGAAGCTGACTGGGGAGAACTAGAAGGGAACATCAAATTCAAAGAGCACCTGGAGAAGGAGAGGTTGTATGAGTTTCTTGCCGGACTTAACAGAGAACTAGATGAAGTCAGAGGACGTGTGTTAGGAAGGAGACCCCTTCCCTCTCTTAGTGAGGCCTTTGCCGAAGTCAGAAGAGAAGAAAGCCGTCGTCGTGTCATGCTTGGAGAAAGAAGGGACTTTCAACCAACAGCACCACCAGGTGACTCATCAGCATTGGCCGTAAAGGCTACCAACTCCCGACCCAACAACCGCCCCAGATGCTCTTTTTGTAACAAGCTGGGTCACACACAGGAAAAATGCTGGAACCTCCACGGCAAACCTGCAGATGCACGGCCCAAACGACCTCCGCATCCACAAGGTCGAGGTTTTACGGCAGTGGCAGTCGACGGCCCACCAACGGACCCTCCAGGTCTGACCGCCCTAAACCAAGTCCAAGTTGACCAACTGATTGCTCTACTGAAAGGCCACACCGGGACACAATCCAATGCTAATGATCAATCAGGTACGGCAAATCTCGTGGAAACCTCACCATGGATCCTGGATACAGGAGCCACGGATCATATGACAGGTAATGCCTCTTTGTTCTCGACCTTTGCACCTAATACCGGAACATTGAAAGTTCGGGTAGCAAATGGGACCTTTGCTACCGTAGCAGAACGGGGTTCGGTAAAAGTGTCTCCAACTCTAACCCTACAAGCCGTACTATTTGTTCCAAAACTAGCATGCAATCTAATTTCTATCAGCAAACTTACAAAGGATTCTGGCTGTGTTGCTAAATTCTCTGCACAACTCTGTGTCTTGCAGGAACAGGAATCGGGGAAGAAGATTGGCACTGCTAGAGAAAGAGGCGGACTCTGTCATTTTGACGGTGACATTCACTCTGAAAACCGTGCCCTCCACTCCGTCGCGTCTCATCTTGACAATACTAGTTCTACCAATCATGATGTACTCTTACTTCATCAAAGACTAGGACATCCTAGTCTTCAGTATTTGAAACATTTATTTCCATCAAATTCGAATATTAAAAAATCTGTTTTTCTGCAGTGTGATGCGTGTACATTTGCTAAACACACCCGACAACACTACTCTCCAAAACCACATGTAGAATCTTCTCCGTTTCATCTTATACATAGTGATCTTTGGGGTCCCTCACGGGTTAAAAATATTTCGGGCGCACGATGGTTCATTACCTTCATTGATGACCACACAGGGTATGTTGGATTTATCTTCTCAAAGAAAAAACTGAAGTAGCAACTATTTTCCAAAATTTTCACTCCATGATTAAAACTCAGTTTCAAACCTCGATAAAAATTCTACGCACTGACAATGGTACAGAATACTTCAATAAAATCCTACATACCTATCTAGCTTCCGAAGGTATTATTCATCAAAGCTCGTGTCCAGACACACCCCAACAAAACGGTGTGGCTGAACGGAAAAACCGACATATCATGGAAGTTGCCCGAGCCTTAATGTTCACCATGCATGTTCCTACTTACCTTTGGGGAGAAGCAGTTCTTACTGCCTGCCACTTGATAAATCGTCTGCCAACAAAAACACTTCAGTTTAAAACTCCTATCTCCATCCTACGTCAGTCTTACCCCCTATTCCATAGTGGCTCAAGTCTCCCACTTAAGGTGTTTGGGTGTATAGCCTTTGTTCATAATCATGGTTCTCACGGCACCAAATTAGACCCACGCTCATCTAAATGTGTGTTTATTGGATACTCATCCACTCAACGGGGTTACAAATGCTACTCTCCTACTCTCAGACGAACCTTTGTCACCATGGATGTACACTTTAGAGAAAATGAGTCTTACTTCCCCATTCTACCACACTCTGCAGAACCTTGGGCACTTTCGGAACCTATCTCATCAACTAACCCCTCTATTTCTCCATGTCCTCTAATTCCAAACTTCACAAATGAATCGATACCTCCCTCCACCATGTCCGGTAACGATTCAGGGGGAGTGACCGAACCTACACCTCCTGCACCACCTCCTACACCACGCGAAACAACACCTCCACCGAGCCCTATACCGCGGGCAAAAACACCTCCACCGGATGCCATTATTGTTTACTCACGGAAAAATATACCTATACCTCAAAGTGATACGAATACTGCCATCTCTCCAGAGTGCCAATCCCCGGAACCGGTTCTTGGTTCATGCAAGGACACTCAAGCGGACTTGGATCTACCTATTGCAGTAAGAAAAGGGAAACGAGTATGTACCCGGTATCCTATCTCTAATTTTGTTTCTACTGACAAATTATCTCCAAATTTTTCGGCTTTCACTGCAAAGGTCACCAATACGTCAGTCCCTAAAAATATTCATGAGGCCATGGCAGATAAAGACTGGCGTGCGGCTGTCCGGGTGGAGTTGCTGGCGCTGGAAAAAACCGGTACTTGGAAGGTTGTGCAACTACCGAAAGGCAAGAAAACGGTAGGTTGCAAATGGGTTTTTTCAGTCAAGTACAATTCAGATGGGAGTATCAATAGGTATAAAGCTCGATTGGTAGCCAAGGGCTTCACTCAGGTATCCGGAATTGATTACAATGAAACCTTTGCCCCAGTAGCAAAATTAAATTCGGTGAGAATTCTGTTGTCTCTAGCTGCGTGTCTCAACTGGCCTCTTCAACAATTAGACGTTAAGAATGCGTTCTTAAATGGGGACTTACATGAAGAAGTTTATATGGATTTCCCACCTGGTATTACAAATAAAAAAAATTATGTGTGCAAATTAAACAAATCACTGTATGGTTTGATGCAGTCACCACGGGAATGGTTTGGAAAATTCACACAGGCTGTTAAAACCCAAGGATTTAAGCAATCTCAAGCTGATCATACTCTTTTCTATAAACATTCAACAGGTGGAACACGTGCTATTCTCATTGTCTATGTTGATGATATTATCATTACAGGGGATGCGTACGATGAGATCCACTCGCTCAAGAAATTCTTAAGCAGTGTGTTTGAAATGAAAGACCTGGGAAACCTAAGATACTTTCTTGGCATGGAAGTTGCGCGTAATACATCAGGTATATTTGTCTCTCAAAGAAAATATGTACTTGATTTACTAACGGAAACTGGAATGCTAGGGTGTCGTCCAGCAGATACACCTACGGAACCAAACGTGAAGTTAAGCCTTGATGGAGGAGGAGTAAACCAAGGGCAATACCAACGGCTCGTGGGTAAACTTATTTATTTGTCACACACTCGTCCTGATATTGCCTTTGCAGTTAGCATGGTGAGCCAATTTATGCATTCACCAAAGACACAACACCTTGAAGCAGTATTTCGGATACTGAGGTACCTAAAGAAAACTCCAGGTAGAGGCCCACTCTTTGGAAAAAACACGGAAAAGGGACTTAAAATCTATACAGACGCAGATTGGGCCGGATCAGTAGTGGATAGAAGATCTACATCGGGATATTGCACTTATGTATGGGGCAACCTAGTTACATGGCGCAGCAAAAAACAACCCGTGGTAGCTCGCAGCAGTGCTGAGGCGGAATTTTGAGCTCTTGCTCATGGTGTGTGCGAAGGACTATGGATTAAAAGATTACTTGGTGAGTTACTTATTTTGCCAACCGAACCAATACAGCTTTATTGTGACAACAAAGCTGCCGTGAGTATCGCACATAATCCAGTTCATCATGATCGAACAAAACACGTTGAAGTGGATTGTCACTTTATTAGGGAAAAATCGATGATAAGAGTTTCTCAATGATCTACATTCCTACTAAGCAGCAAGTGGCCGACATTTTGACAAAAGGGCTTCACCGGACCAGCTTCGAAGATCTTGTCAGCAAGCTTGGTATGGAAAATATCTACATACCAGCTTGAGGGGGAGTGTAAGAATACTTGCTGAATATCAGGCTGAATATCCGACGGTTTCTAGACCAAGAATAAATGGGATGATTTGCTGATTGAAGAGCACGGCTGGCAGAATAAAGGAGCCGGCAGTTACAAATGTTTTGTGGCAATTATTGTAATTATTGTGAATTGATTATAGGAGATATTATAGGAATATTCTTTGGTAGGAAAATTAGTGAAGAATCCCTTAATTAATGGGATTAATAGCTGCAGTTAATGGCCATTATTGGCATAGTTGTATAATAGAGATGTAGTGTATATACCGAAAGATGTAAGGAAATACAATTAGCCTTTCTTCCAAATTTTCGGCTGTTACCTTCACTTATGCCTTGGGATGTTTTTCGTTCTGTAACTCACCGGGCAGAGCTGGCCTGACCGAGTCTGACCAGTCAACCTCTGCCAAAGAGGTGAAATCCTGGTGATGGGCCGAATTAGCCGAGCTTGACTTACGTTGACTGTGATGACACGTGGACGTCCTTTGTCGTATTAAGCAGCTGAGTTTGGGTCTCATCACTCTGCCCCCAGATTAGTTTGGCCGAGCTGACCAGCGAGGGCAGTCTAATCTGTTATGCTTTGCGGTGACGTGTCCATTCCTGGTTGGGCAGTAATGAGCATTTAAGGTTGGCGCATATTGCGAAACGGCAGTCATTATTTCTTTTTGGCGGTTGAGGGCTTTGATAGCAGGATCTATGAGGAGTTGCTTAGAATCTAACAACAACAACAACAACATTACACTATTGCCTTAGAGGCTCCCGCCTATGGTGGGGTATGGGGGGGTCAGATGTACGCAACCATACCCATGTGTTAGAAACACATGGA
Organism: Eustoma russellianum; assembly: GCA_036186865.1. Taxonomy (NCBI): domain Eukaryota; kingdom Viridiplantae; phylum Streptophyta; class Magnoliopsida; order Gentianales; family Gentianaceae; genus Eustoma; species Eustoma russellianum. The sequence goes on from AP025058.1 coordinate 24,158,171, forward strand.
GGTTGTTTCCCGATGACCCATAATGAAAATTGCTTGGAATCTAACAATGAAGCTTAAATGAGGAGCGTTTGCTGGCTTTTGAAATTCCATTTCCTCTGCCTGCTCTCTTTGCCATTTCTTTCGTTCTCTCTGCTTTCCTGGCGATCTGGTTTTCTTAGTCAGGCGGTTTCTTCGTGTCTTTCATCCCAGTCGTCCTCCTCCTCCTCCGGCAGTCTCTTGACCTTTAGTCCAGGCTATTATCTTCCTCTTTACTGCCTGTAAGTTCTTTTTTGCTTTCTTACCATGACTTGTTCTCTTGATTCCCAAAATATTTCTGAAGCTGCATCTTATGCCGGCGGTGATGGAGGAGATTACAGTCCCTCCTTATCATCGGAGAGGACGGTCAGTGTCATCACTGTAGTTGATTCTTCCCTGGAGCAGGCGAATGTTGCCTTAGCTCCGGCAACTGCGAATCTTCCTTCTCTGCCGAGGGTTCCATCTTTAAGGACGGGGGTAATCCATAGGGGTCCTCCGTCTGCTCAGGTGCAGGGATCTTCCTGTACACTGACTGAGGCCGAGCTCACTCGGATTTGCGAAGTGTATGAGATAGATCTGGATCGGTTCAGTCCTGTTTTGCCTCTTCCTGGTCAGACAACATATGATCCTCCGGTGGATTATGAGGCTGTCTACGAGGAATATTTTATGGGTTCAGTCTGCCAGTTCCTGAAGCCTTGACCCGTATTCTCCAATCCTATAATCTCAGACTGCCCCAGATAAAACCCAATGGCCTGAAAATTATAATTTGCTTTTTCCTTTTCTTGAGGGCAGTTGAGTCCAGATTTGACCTCAGAGTGTTTAGGGGCCTGTTCACGTGTACAACTTCTGATAGTTGGTACTATTTTAGCAAACAGACTCCCAGTAGTGAGTTCAACTTTGCCACTGACGAGACCCAAACTCAGCTGCTTAATATGACAAGGGAGGTCCACGTTAGTCGTCACAGTCAACGTAAGTCAGGCTAGTGAGTTCAACTTTGCCACTGACGAGACCCAAACTCAGCTGCTTAATATGACAAGGGAGGTCCACGTTAGTCATCACAGTCAACGTAAGTCAGGCTCGGCTAATTCGGCCTAGCACCAGGATCTCACCTTTTGGCAGAGATTGACTGGTCATACTCGGCAAGGCTAGCTCTGCCAATGAGTTACGGAACAAGACTTCCTAAGTTATAAGCTCTACATCGACCAGGGTCAGCTCGGTCATGGGCCGAAGTCAGGATAATCCGACCACCACTTAATTTGGTCAGAGTACAAGCAACAAGCTTAGTCTACACTGGCTGACTTGTTTAGTTCGGCTCGGCAGAGCTCCACGTTCTTCTTCTCTTTGGCCGAACCGCTCACGAAGCGCCTCGGCTCGGCCACTGTGTGCTTAGGTAGACTCCTGCCACTCAGCAAGCTTGGTCTTCTAGCCCAACACGTGGTACCACTTGGCTTTCATGCAGCCCGGGACTGCCAACAACGCAACCATTCATCTCCACATGCCAACCATACCAAGAAGAATTGCCAGCACAGCAACATCAGCTGCCGCGTGGCTACCATGCAAGCCAGAGCTGCCACCTAGACAGCCAGGTGTCATCACCACCTTCGCTCTAGGACACGCAGCCTTCAGCTTCAACAGTTATAAATAAGAGCTTCCCCAACAAAAGCCGGCCAAGCCCTTTTGAAGTCTTTTCGAGTACACTCACATACCCAATAATTCTCTTAGCTCGGTCCAATATAAGCCAGAGCTCATCCACACAAACAACAATCCTCTCAGAAAAAGAACCTTAAACAGGTTGCTTCAACCTCTACTTCCATCATATACTATATACAAAAATGCTCAAAACTGATTTGAGCGTCGGAGGGTTTTCCCCAAGGCATTGACCCTGGGCCTCTAACATTACCTTTCCTTCTCAGGTTCCAAGGACAGACCCTAACGGAGAGCTGATGGCATACCACAAGGATCGCCTCTGATCCACCTAGTGAAGATCTGACTTCATCCGCCACTAAGATCCCAACCTTTACCAAAAATTGGAAGGGTAGATTCTTTTATGTTAAGAGTGAGGGGTTACCCAAGTGGGATCTTTGGAAGTCTGGCAAGGCATATAATCTGAAGCCGAGCCAGGAGTTCTGTGATGAAGCAGCCAGGCTGCAGAATCTGCACGTGGTCATTGAGTGGCACAGGGTGGACAGATCCGTCTTAGAGGCAGTTGGCCTGGGTCATCTGGCCTTTGGTCCCAACTTTCGGCCACTTAATCCAAAGAGTCTAGAGATAGTTAGGAGTAGGCCTTTGTTTACTTACAATTTCTGAGTCTATCTACTTTTTAGATGTTTAAAGGCTTTAATACTTGGGTAGGTTCAATGGCTCCTAGAGGTAGCGGGTTTGCTGCCCGAGTTGCAGAGGTTGCAGCTCGCAAAAAATCTCAAAGGCTAATGATAGAACTTGCGGCCGAGCCGGTTCCTGTCGACACCCTCTCCCCTGTGGAAGATGTTTCGGTAGCTGAACAGGGGGCCGAGGACCTTCAAGGCGAAACAGGTGCGGATCAGTCTGATCTGATTGTGTCTGAGTCTGCCGAGCCTGGTACTCCATTGTTTTTATCTTTCCGTAAGTTTAACTCTTTATGGTAAAACTCATCGTTTGACGCTTTTGTAGTGTTGCCAACTTTGGAAGCACGAGATGCTACTGCCGAGGCCATTCCTTGGTTTCCTGCCTTTGTTAAGCCAAAGAAGTCAACGGACACCACTACTGGCCCCAGCTTACGGCCAAGAAAAAGATGCCGAGGCTAGAGCTCGTCTGTTCCAGCAGCTGCGGCTTCATCTCAGCAACCGAAGGGGTCGAGGCTGATCCTCGGGGCATTCTCTGAACTAGACTCGGCTGTTCCTCGGGGGCATTCTCTGAACTAGACTCGGCTGATCCTCGGGGCATTCTCTGAACTAGACTCGGCTGCTGACCTGGCTGTGGCTAGGCGTTTGAATGATCTGTCGGTTCTATCGACAGATCGTCAAATATACGTTGCTCCAACGTGGGAGCAACTTGCCTCTGCATACCACAACAATCTTGCCCTGGTGAGTGGTCATCTTTAAAGTTTTCTTCTGAGTTGTATAGCAAAGTTTGTAATTTTTCTAACTTTTTTGCCGAACAGGTCCGAGCTCAAGAACTGGAAATCTTCTCTCGAGAGGAGAAACTGAGTGGGGGCACTGAAGGCCCAAAGCCAAGAACTCGCAGATGCTACTCAGCTCAGCGCCGAGCAGGCCAAAGAGATAGCTGCTCTGAAGTCGGAGAATTCCTCTCTTCGTGAGGGGAAGGAAGAAGCAGATGTAAAATGGGCAATTTCCAACTCCAAGGTGGATGAGCTGGAAGATAAAATTGCTGACTTGGAGTTTTCTTCGACTCATGCGCTATCACAAGTGGAATCTCTGCAGAAGGAGCGAGAAGCTGGGCTGAAGCGAGAAAAAGACTTGGAAGAACAGTTAGCCCAAGTATCTCAGCGACTTGCCGAAGTGAAAGCCGATGCAGCAGCTGAGTTCAAACGGTCCGAGTTCTTCGAAGAGAACATGATACTCCTGCAGGGCTCTGCCATGCAGATGGGCCAGACCAATGCAATCGACATTTGCTCGGAGGTCTGCCCCTAGCTAGGCAAAGAAGATCCCCAGCTCACTCAACTCTACGATTCAGCTGCAGAGCTGGATTTTGAGGCGCGATTTGAGCAGTTCAAAAATGGAGCTGATCTGAGGGAGGTCGAAGAGTAGATGTAGGTTCTCTTTGTGCTTAGGCTGGCCTGAGTTGAATAGATTCTGTACTTTCTGAACCTTTTAATGAAAATTTCTAACTGTTCAGCTCTTCGCACCTTCTGTGTTTCAGATTTTTATTTTTATAACCAGTATGAGTATTGATTTGATAATCATGAAATAATTATGTGTATGACGATACAAATCAATTTCATAGATACTTGTTAAAAACAATGTATTGGATAGACCCATCATGAGATTACTGCATGGATTAGCGTCGTAAATAAATCTCATGATAGTTATGTTTTAACCCTTAGACTTGATGTTGTCATAGTTTTCGACATAAGGACTATTGTGTTTTGACATGATGAAACATTATCCGTAACTACATAATAATAAAGGTCATGATTAAATATGATAGAAATTATGTAGAGGATATTAAACAATTAAGATAGGATTTGTCCCTCTCTTTTGAGAGATATCTTTTGGCCACTCGATTAGTGAGACTGTGACATGCATGGCCGTGCTCAAACGAATTGATAGTATGATCAATATCATTTGTTTTATCAGTCTTCTTGATTTGAACAATATAAGAGACCATGACTTATGTTCAAACTAGATATCGTGTGACAAAGAGATTAATACATGTACTATTATTAGGCTAGTTGGACTGTTCTTGTATTAATTGGGTAGTCGTAATGCCTTGCTAGTGGCCGATTACGACTTGTCGGTTTAATAGAGATTTAACCGACTGCCAATTAATATGAGCCTATCGGGTCATGCACAAGAATGCGTATGGGCTGAAATTAATATTTGTAATATTAATAATAATATTAATATTATAAATTAATTATTATTATTATTATTATTATTATTATTATTTCTTTAAACATATTTATGTATATATTATTGGATAATATTAACATAATCCATATCTGATATGGATTTTAAATGGTCTTATCCAATCCTGACAGAATCCGTATCTGATATGGATTTTGATTGGCCTTAGCCAATCCGATTTTGAATCGGATTTAAGGTGTATATATATATAGACACACATATATATATATATATATATATATATATATTTTATAAGAAATATTTTATTAAAATGTCCCACTTATGGCGGAGGAATACCATATTACAAAGTGTCATATATGAAATTAAATAGTGTAATGAGCTAATGAGTGCCAACCTCTAATCGTATATGATTTGCCGTATTAAAACCTTGCCAAGTAAAACCACCCTTCTGGATAAAACCTTGACAAAGGAAAAGCGTACATATTTATACAATTGAAGCGTTTAGCCAATGCAATATGAACAGTCACAAAGTTCAGCCGAGAGTGATGTAGCGCTGTCTGTCCCATCGCTTGAGCACCCGTCGTGGAACAGTGGAAAAGAAAGCAAGGGCCGGTGAGTGTAGCCTCATGACGCCGCCGGGCCTTGTGATCCATTGCACTTCACAACAAGACAGATGAAATATAGATGTAAGTATCATGTATATAGCGCATGCGAAAGTATAGAGTAGGAGATAACACATACCCATGTCGCCTTGATTCAGTACGAACCAAGGCGACACATGCGAGATAAGCCGTCCCCCATATGAAGTAAGCGTCGGTCCTCAGTCGCGTGGCTCAATAGAATGTTGCGGAAATGTAGATACCGCACATAAGTCATAGCAGCCAAGAGTATTGCGAATCCAAGCAAAAGAAAAATATGTAAGTATAAGCATAACATCATAGCATGTGAATCCAACAAGAAAAGCCAACGATAAGAAGGAAGTCGTACCAGCGTTGCCTGTGTTTTTTGACGACACAGGCAACCAATAGTTGATTTCGCCAACACATTGTGAGACATTGATCAATGACACAAAGCAGGCAGCTGCACATCCATAAGTATTGCTTTACGAACCTCATAAGGAAGGCTTTGGAGGGTATTAAATTGTCGATGACCTGCTTCTCTGTAGTCGTGCCGAGCTAGCATATGAGATGCTGTGTTAGCCTCACGTGGACAATATTGAATGGTGGCTTGATTTAGTGACAAGAACATGGTTGCCCTTGCGAAATCAGCAGCCAAAGAACCCGTTAGAGAATGGGCAGCCGGCAACATAGAAACAATGGAGTAACAATCCGTCTCAACGATGATATTATCCCGTTCTCGTGCATAATGGATCATTGCTAGCGTCAATGTCAATAGATCTGCGCGCAACGGACTAACCCGGGGCAGTGCAAAACATACAGCCAACACCAACTGTCCCTGGTCGTTTCGCAAGACTGCTCCCCCTGCGGCTTGGCAACTTCCCACTGTTACATCAACATTTAGTTTCATCTTCCCCGAGGGGGGTAACTCCCATCTAATAATCCGCAATCGTTTTGTCCTTAGAAGAGGGGAGAAGGCCAAGTCAACTAAATGAGGTATAGTTGTTACGAACTTCTTTCCATTTATCACAGAACACCATGTATATACTGAGGAGCGGACTTTGTCAAATAAACGATTATAGTTAAAGTTTTCTGCTCCAAAGCGGATTGCCGCATACTCTTTCCAGACTGTCCACGTGACAATCGATGGGACTACCGCCCTCAGCTGGCCAACCATGGATGTTTTATTTGATAAACGTCACCATCGATTTAAATGGGCCTTAATGGTGCGGTTGCGAGGCATAGGACCCAAAAAATGATGGATATTTCTGTCCATAGTGAATGAATCCGCGGGCAATGAAGAAAGATGTGATCTTGCATATCCGAGTTCTGACGGCAAAAAGCGCGTTACGAAGGGAACACCGTTTGCCAGCAGCGTAAGTTATCAACCAGTGGCAAAGATCGTGTCCAAAGTCTCCATAAAAAGAGGCGTAGGCCGGGTTGCAAGTGCGACCACCAAACATATCGGGACTCCTCGAAAAGACTGTCCGAAGCCACGATGGTAGTATAGGCAGATTTTAACGAGAACTGCCCATTAGCATCCGGCAGCTAATGTATGCTATTCTGTGTGCGCTCCACCTTTGATTCCATAAAATTGTGTATGCTACATGATCGCTTCCATACCGGAGAGTCATAGATATGCGAGTATATAGATGGCCGAGTACCGTATTTCTGTTTGCAGAAATCCGCCCATAGCGTAGTGGAGTGAAAATACTTTCCACCAAAGCTGACAATCATAAGCCTTCTGAAGATCTACAAGATTACGTATTCCTAAACCACCCGCCTCTGTCGCAAGGCACAATGAAGGCTATGATCTCCAATGATATCTACCTTTCCATAAGAAAGACGCCATTTTTCGATGCAGGACATCAATGACACTTTTTGGCAATCGTGAACTCGCGATAATATGTGCAGGCATGGAACTCAATACATGCTTTAATAAGACTAGGCTTCCAGCCATTGACAACAACTTAGTCGACCATGATGTTAGCTTAGCGTCAAAATGATTGATGAGAGATGCACAATACCTGGATCGGTTTATACCTTTATAAAGAAACGAGCCAATATATTTAATTGGCAAGGATGATAAACGCATACCCAAGGCAAAAGAAGCTGCGACACCGGAGACCCCTCTGCCCACCACTATTTGACTCTTATGGTAATTTACAAGCTGTCCTGATGCCTGCTGATAAGAAGCCAAAAAAGAATGAAACCTCTCCAGGGCTTGAGCCATTTAAGAATATCAACAAGTCATCCGCAAAGCCCAAATGCGAAACACGCGGCACACGACCTGCAGCGAACCCCTTTATAGTTCCCGCATGCATTAATGCATTCAATCCACGGGAGAAGCCTTCCGAGGATAGGAGAAACAATAAGGGTGATAATGGATCACCCTGCTTTACGCCTCGTCCTACTGAGAAGAATCCTGCCTGTTTACCATTTATAAGGATCGAGCAACGTGTAGCTCGCAAGTTATTTATCGATATTCGGATCAGCCTGAAATCAAAACCAAATCGCTGTAGAAGAAGTTCAAGATATCACCAACTGACTTGATCAAAGGCTTTAGCCATATCCAGCTTGACCATCACGTGGCTCTTTTTCGTAGAAAGATTACAAGAAAACAGAAACCTTAACTCAGTTTTGGAGAAAACTAAGTTCTTTCAGCCGTGCTGTACTATAGAGCTAACACTCCAGCGGGAGCATTCGTGTGGATACCGACAGAGGGTGATCGTGTCATTGCTCCGCCTTCGTCTGTGGATTTTGAATCTACAAAGGTTAGTTTTTGGATTTCTTTCATCAATTAAATGAACAACATAGATGCTTGGTAGGAAATCAGATATCGAGTTTTTCCGCTGCGCGTTTTTGATAGCAGTGATCTCGTTGATTTCCTAATACGCAATGGCGAGAAACGAATCACGATCTGCCCACATGTTGAAGAATTTTAAAGAAGGCCTAACAGCTGAGCCAGGATCAGATAACTTGAGGGATACGGGGAGAATGATTAGAAAAGCAACCTGCAGGAAAGAAAATGAGCTCTGGTCAAAGGAAATACCTCCCGAAAAGAGTTGTTTAACATGTTTCTATCAAGCCTAGATTTGATAGTGCCATCATCCGGTGTATGCAAGCATCCAGAACAAGAAACTTCCATCAAGCCACTTTGAAGGAAGCAATTTAGTTGATCCTTCAGTTCATAGTAGGTGACTGGTCTTCCACCCACCCTTTCCTCCTCACTGAGTATGCAGTTAAAATCCCCAAGACAAGCCAAGGAATTGATAATTCTTGGCTCAGACCAAAAATAGTGGACCACAGACATCTCCTGTCCACAAGCTTGTTCAATCCATATATAAAGTAGCAAAGAAAGAAAGGCCAGAAACAAGACCGCAACCCTTACAAAAAATTGTCTGGGCAATCCATATTAATGGCTTCAACATGTACTGTACTAGGATTCCAACATATTAGGATTTTTTTTACTATTATAAGAATCAAAATTATGAACAAATTCCCATTGTTGAAATTTATGTTGCAGAACCAGAAACATTTTGCTATTTAATTTAGTTTCTAAAAGGCCAAAGATACCTACTTTGTACTCTTTTTACATTTTCCTATTTAATTTAGTTTCTAAAAGGCCAAAGATATCTACTTTGTACTCTTTTTACAAAATCATACCGACCAATTATGTTTGAGAGACCTATTATAGCCTCTAATGTTCCAAAAATCTACAATCAGTTTTACAGCTAGCCTCCCCCTTATCTTGCCCTTGGTATGCAAAGATTTCAGGACTTTCTTCATAGCTAGAACCTTAGTTCTAGTCATCACTTTTATGAAGCCATCATTCTGAAGGGACTTGAGTCTGTCTACATGTTGTTCAATGTAGATATTTGCTTGTTGCTTGCCAGACGTATTGTGCACTTGTGAAGAGGGACCTGCCACCAATTCCTCCCTTTGCTGAGTCAAGCTTCCTTCCATTATCTAGACAAAACCCAGTTTAGGCATTGCAATTACAAGTTCAGGACATGTTTGCTCCTCCATAGAGACTTGCTGTGCATCGAACCTGGAAGCAGGACCATCAGTGGTGGGTTCAACCTAGGAGGCAATTTCTTGTCGCCCCTTTTAATGCTCTTCCTAGCAAGAGGAACAGGTGGAGCAAAGGTGACAGTTATAGGCTGATTTGTTGCAGTCATAGGCTCAGTGTTCTCATCGACAGTTTGCTGAAGGTTCTTTTTATGGCTCCCAATCCTCTAGCTCAATTGCTTGCATTCATTACATAACAGTGGGGTGTTTTCATATTCAACATTTTGCATTATGGTAGTACCATTAGATAAGACTAACTCCACTTGAGTTAACATTTCCTTACGTAAGTCCACCTCCACCAGAGCTCAGGCATAATTCCAGGTACTTCTTTTGTAAGTTGGTCAGCATACAAAGGGGTGCCAAGCTGAGAGCATATGCCAGACAGAACATACAACAACAACAAGCATACTCATTATGTTTTAACGACAGCAATAGCTATCGCTAGGGTCTGTGGAGGGTGAGAGGCAGACAAACGATACCTCCATCCCAAGGGATATACTGAGTATATCCCAGATAGACACTTGTGCCATTTCAGTAGCTTCAAAAGTAAAAAAAAATCATGGCATCTTCTTTACAACCAGTGATATACCAAAAACAAAGCAAGGCCTTGCATATAGAACCTTCTCCATATCTTCTATTGCTTCAAATTTGAAGATTATCCAACCAGAAGCATGGAAATCAATCTTGTGTTTGACCTTCCAAAACTTGGATAGATTATAAACTGCTTGTCTTCGAGGAATCCTCTCAACAAAGCAGCCTACCAAACATCTCTCTAGTTCTTCATCCGTTTTCAGGTTGTCGATATTTATGTGCACTCTACCAGGAGAAACAACCTCAAACTTAGAAAGATTTAAAGAGTGTTCAGGTTTTCTCTTATTGGCAAACAAATAACTCCAAACTCTGCCCTCAGAAGAAAGAAGGGATTGCTATGCTTGAGGGACAGGATTCGACCTTGATGAGGGGATTTGTCCCGCCAAAAATCAGTTCCAGGATGTGAGCTGGCATGACCAGCTGGCAAGTTAGTGGGACTAAAGCCAGCTGGCTTCAGACCAGTGGGTAAAGGCCTGTCATGTGGCAATTGATCATTTGCTGGAGGAAAAACAGACTGGTTCACGTGAGGAGAGACAATTGGGGAACTGGTAGTTGGCTGAAAGACTGCAGCTGTGCCATCAGCCCCTTTTTGTCCAATTGGTTCAAATTTTGGGCGGGTAACTTCATCTTCTTGCTGAGCAAGTGCCATGGATCTTGATGAACAGGCCTCAGCTTCATCTTGACAACCTACAACATTGTTTTGTGGGCTAACAAGCTTGGACGAAGTAGTGGATTCCTCATCAACAGCAATCTGCTTTCCATGCTTCAAAAGCTTTGTTGTTCACCCTTCATCATTTGAACTACCATGAAACGAAAAAGAATCACTGGAGTCAGAACAAGAGTCTCCTTTAAACTGTTCTGAACCAGTTGGCTTCTTAGCATGCCCTAGATTTTTGAATATATTCTGCGGTCTGTTAGCATAGCAGTTCTTGGTCCCTAATGGTCTGAAAGTCAGATTATTTTTCTCTTTTCTTTAGGCGATATTGTGGTGAGGTAATTGTTTGAGACCGGATACGAAATCAATGACAACAATTCTGATACTTAGAAACTGAAATATCGCATCATGCTGCACTATTACTGCAGATTACTGGAATAACTCATGAAGTCACTAAACATCGACTCTGCTAGGTTATGATTTCAGAATTAAGTGTATTTATGAATTGCTCCAGTGTATATCGGTTTGATGTTAAACTTGTGTAAGCTACCCATTTTAATGTATGTTTGTGCATGTACATGTGTCTTTGAAGGTTTATATAGTATAATATTGGTCTCTGTTGGCTAGGTATGCTGCGGATGCATATGCCATATTTATCACGGGCAAGTGGGATCGGGTGATACCGAAAGACCACATGCTAAATAAGTATTGGGATTTCCTAAAGGAGACTAAAGCCAATGCATCGCTCAAGGAACGAAGCAGTAAGACTCCTGTTGAATGATTATAGGGGTTTATCTACCTTAATCAGCCACTTTTGGGTTTAAGGTTGTGCATATGACCATGGTAAATTACTACTACCCTTAGATTAAATGACTGTGGAAAGCCTTCTTGACCACCACTTTTGCAACTTTTTGTTTGAATAATTTTGTAGGGCATCAAGAAATATCGATGCCACCATAGTTTATGGCAAACTGACAGCTTGTGTGTGAAGGGAAGTAGGCGGCATGTGTTAGATGTAATTATGACCCCAGGGGACGATTTTTGCGCACTGTTTTTTTTGTATGTATTTGTGTTGCTCGTTGAACATGTCCGTTCTAACCCATGATAGAAACGTGAACCGAATTAATGGCGATTGGGAAGCAACATGTTTGCTTTTAAGACAAAGCTTTGCCCAGGTGGAAACAAGTGGCGCCAAATTCCGTCTTACTCATATGGCGCCAAATTTTGCAATGTATACATACACACACACAATCCCACCTACACACACAAACAAACACACACACACGTATGTGTGTGTATGTAGATGGTAGTTGGTTGATTTCTCTTTTATATATATATATATATATATATATATATATATATATATATATATATATATATATATATTTATTTATTTGTGTGTGTGTGTGTGCATGTGTACATATGTGTGTGTACATATATATGTATGTAGATGGTTGATTTCTCAAGCATTTGTAGGTCTTGGATTCTTATATATATATATATATAGATGTTTGATTTCTCAAGCATTTGTAGATCTTGGATTCTTATGTATATACTTATAAGAAGTGAAGAAACCGGAGAGTGACATGTAGGCAAGGAGCCTGGTTTGAAATTTTTTGAATGGTTGAAGCGACAAAATAGCCGTTTGATTTTTCGGAAACCATATAGCTAGTGGGAGGCTGCCTGCAATGCAGGCCCTTACTTGTATAAGTGTTTGAAAGAATAAAATTATAAAGGATATACTTATGTTCAAAACATTACACACTGAAATAACAATTAAATAAAATAATTACTCATTGAATTGTTTATCTAAGAAATTTGTCACTTTGTTTCGCATACTACTTCTTGGGGTGTTAGAAACATATATATACGAAAAGTTTTTCACATTATAAGAAAGTATTGTAGTAAATACTCAACCAAAAACACTAACTTAAGCGGGGCATTTGTAAGATAAATCATACCTAGAAAGTTTGGATTAGTACTTTGCTTTAAAGTTATTTTGTTACGCCAGCACACTGTTCCATATAGGACAATTAAGATTTGTTAAACGAAAAGATAGAATATATGTTTGTTTTAATTTATTAGATAAAAGTTTTGGCAATTTTAGATATATCATAGGCTGATTGAAGTACATAAATGAATCAAGTTGAGTAATAACCTAAATGAATTTACTTTATGAAAAATTTAGCAATCACATATTCAAACAAAAACATGAAGCTTACAAAAACAAAAGAATTCAACAAAATTTAAGAAATTATAATTGAATATACTTTAAACTGAATTATTAAAATACTTAAGTCAAATGCTATTGATATATAAGATTTTGAAGTTGGTTCATGAAGAGGTTAACACGATCTTACAAAAGACAATTTATTGAAAGAGTGACTATATTCCCAACTCCAGTGTAACAATGCAAACTATTTCATCACATAGAGCATTAGAGGGAATATGCAAACAAAATTTAGTTTCCCTTTTTTCCTACTTCCTCAGCATACAAATATTTACTATGTTTCATTCACAAAATCAAATAACATAAATTAAGCTACCACTTCTTTTCAGAACAATTAAGCCAGCACTTGGAACCATATTATAATAAGGATTTTTAACTTTTCTTTATATTTCTGTTTTGACTATTTTGGCCTAAATTTTGAGGCTCATAGCTCAATAAAGTTGATACGTTAAATTGTCAATAGAAATAGTATAAATTATTTAATATGATACTCATTTTAATCTTTGTAACATGTTTTTATATGAGAATATCTGATTTTCTGCCTAATGTAATCATTTTATACATTATTTATTTCTTTTGTAGGATGAAAAATAAAAAAGGCAAACAGAAATTTATTGGAACAATGAAGACTGAATGTTCTGTTATAGTTCGCTTTTGAAGCATAAAAAAGCAAACAAAAATTTATTGGAACAATGAAGACTGAAATGCTTATATCAGCTTACCCATAACTGACTTGATCACCAGAAGAGCTTTCTCTAGAGCAATAGCTCTGAGACCTCTAACGTTGTTCAACTTTTGTATATTTCCATGAACATTAATCCTGGCAACAAACTACGTCAGTGCAAGACTTTGACGATGTTTTCTCCTTTTAGAATCATCTCTGGTCCAGGTGGAGTTTCAACTTGCCACACGAGGAGAAGATAGCCGCTTTGACTTGGTATTAACTTCCATACGAGTTGTAGAGTGATTCTTTTGAATAATAGCAACACAGACTTGCCGAGGCCAGCTTCATGCGGTAGGCCTGTACCGTATTAATTCTCTTGTTGAGGTAGCTACTCAGGCCTATACCGTCTTAATCTCTTTGTTATTTCACCTCCAGGGAAATAACAAGCTAAGTTCCTAAGACCATTTAGTCTGACCTGGGGCAACCTAAGCTGATAGAAAAGAAGAATTAATTTCAAAGGGTTGGGAACATATATGGAAAAGCTAGTTTTCAAAGATTCTTCATATACGGCCTCGTACCCCCACAGGGGGGTCATTGGCAGGATGGCCATAAGGAGGAAGGGTAGGGTCAAACCTGTCGCAGTCGATCTGATGGAGCTGATAGAGCTCAGTCAGATGCTGAAAGACAAAGAGTTGAGATCAACCTCTCTGGGGCTTACAGGAAAAATAAGGGCGCGCCTGTGGCACTGCTGCTAGAATTGTGCCACTAGGGGCATGAATTTCATTAGGTCGCGATGGAGTATCAGTGTTCCCCTTGACGACGACCACGAGGCAGAACTCACCCCTGCATTGCTGGCATAGGAGGCAACCTCACGATTTTGGAAATCGGTCGACATAATACCAAACTGAGTAAACAAAAGAGGGGACTTACTTGGTAAGGACGAATGACTAAGGAATTGTAAGAACTAGAGGGGAATCGAAGGTTGTACAACACAAATTAGGGAAGGAGACGCCGGGGAAGTATTTGCGAAAGATCTACTGCTTGAAATGGGAAATCACAGGAGGAGGATGCTGCAGTAAAACAACACTTGGGCCAGAGCTCTTGTGATGCCAGAAAACTAACGGATTTTAGCCACTTTCAGGAAGAATCCAGTTCAGGCTCAAATGACTCATTCTTATTTCATGGCAGTCTCGCAATGAAGGTTCAACCACAAAACCTCACAAGGGTGGTAAGGTGGTTGCTGATGGTAATGTTTCTTCTTCCACTCGTCGTTATGCCAGACCAGTTGCAGTAGGAGCTGTAGTTGATGAGATTGGATGTTCTTCCAACAAAAATATAGGAAGAGGAAGAGGAAATAGCCCGCCTAAATTTTGGTCCAGCGGGCAAAAACCAGGCTGATGTGACAGCTCCTGTCAATGTCCATTATGTCCCCTCCTCACGTGCATCAACCAACTTCTTCACGTGGGAACTTTTCATATGTTCATCCCTCTACCAATAACCAGATGCCAGCTGGACCAACCCCCACCAACCTCGAGCTGGCTGAGCCACCTCAGTTGTTGGATCCGTCCTCTTGGCGGGCAGTTTTCAAACTTCCAAACCTTTCCCCAAGCACCTCCTTAGCTGCTTCTCGCCCATGGCAAAGCTTGGACTCCCTCTTTGCCAACAATAGAAAGCCTGAGTATGGCCTCAAACCCAAGAAGGTTGATGTTGCTTCACCAGAGAAAGTTCACATCAACTTCGATGAGCTGCAAGCCGACGAGGAGATTGAAGGTGCTTCGTAGGCTATTTTGTTGGCAGGTTTCTAGGCAGGTAGTCGTCTACAACCTCTACAAATCCTGGAAGGTTAAGCACAAGGTGGATTTTCATGTCTCTGGTTGGATCATCTTTAAGTTTGAATCAGCAAAGGAGAAGGAGATGGAAGAGATCCTATACACAGGGACTAACTTTATGTTCAGCAGGTCCCTGATCCTCAAGAAGATGCCCATGTTCTTCACCTTTGGGGCTACAGAGATGGCACCGGTGCCTGTCCAGGTGAAATTTTCCAATCTTCCAGTCTCCCTTTGAATTGACCATATATTGTCTGACATATGCTCTTAACTCGGCACACCCCTTTATGTTGACTAACTTACTGCCAACAGGAGCACCTGGAACTATGCTGGAGCTCTGGTGGAAGTGGACCTAAACAAGGAATTGATTATTACCATTGAGCTAGTACTGTTAAATGGCACTACAATAGTGCAAAAAGTTGAGTATGATAGGATTCCCATGTTTTGCAGTGAGTGCAAGCAGCTTAGGCACAGTGCTGCGAGTCACAAACATGTTGCTCAACAAGCTACTCCTAGACCTAACTGAGGCTAAGCCTACAGCTGGCCAGCTCTGACTAGTCACCTTGTCCCCCTTACGCCTCATGCTCTGTAGAATGCTAGAAGGGGCGACAAGCAGATACAACAAGTTAAATCAGCTCGGCCTCCACTTTTTGCTGCTGAAGACCCCCATGTCCGTTAAGGAAATGCAAGTGGACATGTTCTTGAGTTGGTAATTGCAATTCCTCAGCTTGGGTTTGTTCGAATTATGGAAGGCAACCTGACTTAGGCCAAACAAGACCCTCATGCAGATCCTGCGAGGCTCGACCAGGGTCAGACACCCCAGCAACCAGGTAATGTCTATATTGATCACCATGTATACAGACTCAAAGCTCTGTAGAATGATGGTTTCACAGAGGTAGTGACCAGAACAAAGACCTTAGATATGATGAAAAAGCTCAAAGCTATGCACGGTAAGGGCAGGGTAAGTGATACCACCTAACTCTCCTATGATTATTGTTTTTTTGGAATATTAGAGGGTGCAACAAGCCTCTAAAACAAAATGGTCTGTATAGTTTTTTTTTTAAAAAGCACAAAATAGATATTTTTGGTATTTTAGAGACTAAATTAAATAGCAAAATGTTTCTGTTCCTACATCAAAAGTTTTCTAACTTGGAATTTGTAAATAATTTTGATTTCCATATAGGAAAAAGGATTTTAAGTTGATGGAATCTTGCTACAGTAGCTGTTCAGCCTATTGCTATTGATGCCAAGGCTATTCAATATAAAATCTCATTTCCGGTGCCTGGACTCAACGTGGTAGCCACATTTGTCTATGGATTTAAGAAGCTTGTTGATAGGATAACCTTGAGGAGTCTTATCTTTGAATCACAATCAAGTCCAAACAGATCCCTGGATTGTCTTAGCGAACTCTAATTACATCCTCACTGAAGAAGAAATGATAGGAGGTAGGTCTGAAACTTACTATGAACTGAAGGACCAGCTTAACTGCTTCCTTTAAAGTAGCTTGATGGAGGTGTCTTTTTCTGGCTTTATGTACACCTGGGATGATGGCACTGTCAAGTCTAGGATTGATAGGTCATGTCTAACAGTCTCTACCTAGAGGCCTTTCCCTTGGCAAAGGCACACTACTTCCCTTCAGGATGTCTGTCTGACCACTCATCATGCGTACTCAAGTTTGCTGATTAGTCCTCCTACCATAACTTTTTTTAAGTTCTTCAACATGTCGACTGATCATGAAGACTTTCTTTCGCTGGTGAGGTAGCATTGGAATCACATAATCTACGGCTCAGCCATGTACCAGATATGTAAAAAGCTCAAAGCCCTGGAGGCCCCCTTTAGGGAGCTGAACAGGAAGGCATACTCATATCTTTAGTTGGGCTGATAAGGCAATGGAAGATCTAGATCGTATGCAGGAACACCCTGATGAGTAGCAGGGCACCCTTGGCTGGAAGACCAGATTGCAAGCTCAAAGGCGCCTGGCCTTTAACATGCTGGAAGCTGAAACAAAGTTCTTCTCTTAACTGGCTAAAGGTAACTACTTGCACTTGAGTGACAAGAACGCTAGTTCTTCCATTCTATAATCAAAAGGAACAAGGCCAGGAGTGGCATTACTGGAGTTCAACTGGCAGATGACACCATGTCCACCTCAATCGAGCAAGCTAGGCAGCAATTTGAACAGTTCTTCACTAAGTTGCTGGGCTCTGCTCGGCCAGTTCAGGGGCTCAGCCCACAGGTGTTGCACGGGGGGTCGTATGCTTTCCACTCAGCATTCTAGCATCCTTTTTGCTCCAGTCTTGGGGGAAGATATCGATTCATCCCTTCACTATATTAGGAAGGACAAGGCGCTAAGACTTGATGGGTACTCCTCATACTTCTTCATTAGTGCCTGGGAGATAGTTGCCTTGACCTTATAGCTGTTGTGCAGGAATTCTTCAGAAATCGGGTGCTCCTCATGCAGCTTAGTCATGCACTATTGTCCTGGTTCCTAAATCTACTCATATCAATAGGGTAAAAGACTACATACCTATCTCTTGCTGCAATGTAATCTACAAGATCATATCTAAGATACTGCCTACCAGGCTTGCTTTTGTCTTGCAGGATGTTATGGACCAAGCACAAGCTGGCCTCTTGAAGGGCGGATCCGTGATTGAGAATGTCTTTTTAGTGCGAGAGCTGATCAGGAAGTATGGGAAGAAGCACAATACCCCCAAATGCATGCTCAAAGTGGATATCAGAAAAGCCTTTGATTCCATCAGCTGGTCCTTTCTCAAAGACATGCTTAATGACCTGGGCATCCTTTCCCTTTTCACCTCCTGGGTTATGGAGTATGTGACTACAACTTTCTACTTTGTCTCGATCAATCGTACCCCCTTGGGCTTCTTTAGGGCAGGAGGGGTCTCAGGTAGGGGGACCCCTTGTCCCCCTTTCTGTTTGTTATTGGCATGGAGTATCTTTCAAGACTCCTAAAGGCACTTGCATCATGATAGGGAATTCAACTTTCACCCTAACTGTGTTGAGCAATATATCACTCGTCTATGTTTTGGTGATGACCTCATCCTATTTGCCAGAGGAGATGTTGGCTCAGTTTAGAAGCTTATGGTAGCTCTCTCAGTCTTTGTGGACCGCTCAAGACTTAAAGCCAGCCTAGCTAAGTCACACTTCTTCCATGTTGGACTGCGTGAGAATACTGCTTGGATAGAGTCTGTCACTGGTTTTGCTGCAGGCACCATTCCTTTCTGATATTTAGGGATACCTATAGCTGGACACAGACTGCAGGTAACTCACTATTCACCCTTAATCAACAAGCTGTTGGATAAGGTTGCCAACTTTCATATACTGGTAGATTGAAGTTGATCATATTAGTATTGTAGGGAGTTAGTTGCTTCTGGTTGAGTGCATTGCCCCTTCCTGCCTTAGTCAGATACTTGGTGAACTGAATTTGCCTGCACTTCCCATAGGAGAACCCTACACTTGGGGTGACGAAGGCTTGGGTTTCCTGGTCCCAAGTCTGCAAGCTAAGGAATGAGGTTGGTGTGGGCGTCTTGGAACTAAATGCATGGAATCTGGCACTTTTGGCTAAGCATTTATGGGATATACACCATAAAAAAGACACGCTGTGGATGCAATAAATGAACCACAAATACAGGCTCTACAATTCATTCTGGTCAAGGGAGGTGCACAAGTTAGACTCCCCTACTAAAGAAATTGATGGAGATTAGGGACAAGCTTTTGGCTAATGAGGGCTCCTCACTCTCTACCACAACAATCCTCATTTCCTCGGACCATTGATGTGGCATTAAATCCTCATCAAGCCTATGATTACTCCAGAAGCAGAAGCACTAGTGTCAACTGAGCCAAGATTGTTTGGGACAATGGCATTGCACCCAAGCAATTCTTCTCACTAGGGATGGCTAGCCTAGACAGATTGCCAACTAAGACAACACTTGGATATCTAGAAGACAACACCTGCACCTTCTATGTTGCAGCCCCAAAAACCATCCAGCACATCTATTTCTCTTGTCTAGTGAAAAAAAAGTCTGGATATCTATCTCAGCATGACTAGCACTCCCAAGCAGACTACAGTCATTCCCAAGGATGCTAGCATGGGGAGTAAGAAATCTCAAGGGGAAAGCATTATAATATAAGGCGATCAAGATTGCTTTGGCTATTGGCTGCCACCGTCTACTTCATATGGCAAGCTATGAACATAAATTTTTTTGAAGAAGTATCTTTTGTATCTAGCAATGTAGTCCACATGCACGCATGTATTCAAAACTATGTATAAGTTGTTCCCTCACTTACGAGACTTGGGCAGCCGGTTGCCCACTATCTAGCCACACTTTACATTTTCTGATTTGCATTCTTAAGCGAGCATGTTGGCTTACTGAATAGGGCTATTGCATGGGTTGCATTCTCTCTGATGTTTTTGTTTATCTAGATAATATATTTGCATTTTAACCCAAAAAAAGAAAATGGACGTGGAAAGGTGGGGGTACCTAGAGTAACTCTCATAAGGCCATGTTCCAACCTCAAACCGTTTCACAATGACGTCCAAGAAACTATTTGGTTACAACCAATCAGATGTTGACACATCAGAGGTGTGTATAAATGAAGCAGATTTGTAGTTAATCGGTAGTTACCTAAAAGATTAGCCTTCCCTATTCTGCCCGGCAAGCCTAATCTGAGGGCAATATGGCACACCCAAAAATTGCACCGATAACAATGACAAGCATTTTCACCTTGGCTGGTAATGGTCAACGTTGTTGGGCCCCACCACTGGCGCAGGTCAGCTAGTCACCCTTGGCCAGTTTCTTATCAGTTCTGCTTATGGGTCATAGGTCAAAACTGAATCAGCAAGTCACAACTGATTCAGCTCAACTCAGCAGACAAACACCATCCTCAGTACCATTCACCTCAGCTCAGCCATATTAGACCAGGCAGGCAAAGACTAGATACCTACACCACCTCGATAGAAGCCGCAACCTTAACCACGGATAGTGTCACCTCACACCTCGTAGTCCGAGCTCTCAGACCTCCTGCTCGGCTCAGTTGTCTACTCTGAGTTAGCTCAGACTATGCTGTCCTAACCTTGCTTCTCGGCTGCACTGCTAAGGTGAAAACATCTCATCTGGCACCACATGGCAGCCATGGAGACGAGGTCAGCCACCAGGTCAATACGTGTCATCGCTCCATATCTCCTCAGCATGCACTACTCGACCCAAACACATAAAAGGTAGCAATCCCCCAAAGGAAAGAGTATCGATGAAGAAGTGAACAAGAGAAAAATACCAAGCTCACATCTACAAACATCACTAAAAAGCCACTAATCTAGCTGGGTAAAATCGTAGATAGGTTATTTTTCCCTATATCTTTAACCGACCACCATGTCAATACTCGTTACTGACTTGAGCGCATGGGGGTTTTTTCCTAGGGTAGTAGCTATAAGACCTCTAACGTCGTTTGTCCTCTATAGGTTTTGAGAACGTAATCTCTAACGATCAACTACACATCTACGAGGTACTAACGGTGTTATCATTTGGATTATTCTTGGTCTCTGATGAAGACACGACTTTGCCATTGCTTATATCCATGATTTTCAGGTTTTAAAGTTTGACTTGTTATTTAAGAGAACATTGATAGGATCGAACCACTGTGAGCATATCTTCTAGTCTCAGCTACAAATGAGCCATGACATCATTTTATGCTCTAAAAAAATCCAACACAAACTACGTTATGCTTGACTGCTGCTTATTTAAATTGATGATGGTGACCATTTTTTTCTTTTATCAAATTTAATTCAACAGGACTAGAGGCAAGGCATCTTCTTTGTTGTTTAAATCTTAGCAGTTTGTAGGATTTCCATGTTAGAACCACTGCGAACACTCGAGTCAATCGAGGAATAAGTGTTTAGTCATGTATTTTGTGGCTTAAAGGCATATCGATCTTCAGGTGCCCCTCAACCTTTATGATGAGGCCAAAACCCGACTCCTCGAACAAAGACAACTCTAGTGACTCAGTTAATTAAAGACTGTTATCGGTCCACTAAAATACAATGTTCAACTCAGCCTGATGAGCCCAATTATAGTCTAGTTGGCTCATCCCAGAAAGTCCAAAACATCTTCTCGACACTGACTGAGATATCAGGCCTGCACCAACAAACAAGCCAAAGAATAATCAAGTTGTTATTGGCCTCGACGGAAGGTTTTGCCTCATCTCTGATGGTTGCCTCCGCCACAGAAAGAGTATAGGCTAAACCCATCTGGTCAGCCAATAACACAACACATGAAGTTCACAGTCTCTGCTCGATTAAAGAAACACTCACTAGACAGATGTCAGTCAACGTGGAACTAGGTCATGCAACACGACACATGGCGCCATATGACGATCATGCAAACGCAAGCTGCTAATGGGGGATAACACGTGGCATAGTCCCCCGGCCCTTAGATATACCTGGTTGCCTAATCTATATAAAAGGGTAGAAATCTTCCTGGGGTGGAGGGTAGGAGATCCATAACAAAAAAAAGCCACGAACAACAAAATAGGACATGTTTCTCTATTTTTCTAGCATACAAATATGACTACACCTACAACTAACCTGAGTGTTGGAGGATTTTTCCTGGTACAATAGCTCCGGGACCTCTAATGACATTTAACTTATGTAAATTCTTGAGAACGTTGGTTCTAGAAAGTAAAAATTTCTGTGTAAGATTGTGACGGTGTTTTCTCTTTCTGGATCACCTATGATCAATGTGAAGAATCGACTTTGCCATCTGGCACTCGAGAAAGGGCCAACCAGGCCTTAATTCACCTATTTCTTTCTAAAAACTCACACATCACCCTGAAAACATGGATAAAAACACTCAGTACGAGGGTGAGGAATCTTCTCATTGTTAGAGACAGAGGTGGTCCCTTCCGTCCCCTGAGGGTACACAACTAATATTCAAGGAATCATCCGAGAGGAGCATGAACGTGCTATGCGATATATTTATGAAAACTTGTGTGTATTCAAAGCTGATCGAAAGGCTAATGGGTAAAGGCTCGAAAACCATGCGCATGGGCAAGGACCCCCTCATGATTATCAAGGGAGGGAAACGTTTTAAGAACAATCCTCCAGGCTTCGGAATGAGTTCATGGAGGATGACAGAGGAAAGGGCAAAAGACATTTTACTGAGCACTTGACACATGGCAAAAATCCTTTGCCAATGAAATCATACCACTCCAAACATGAACAATGCAACAGTCGAGGCATCACTGACTATGAGTCACTATCCGACCATCAAGAGTATACGCAAGCCATGCAAGAGAGCCAGTTCTCACTAGAGATAATGATGTGGCTGTAGATAACTTTAAGGTGCTCAATTAGACACCTACAATAGCGACTCTGACCCTACTGATCATCTAGTTCAGTTTCAGGCCACCATGAGCCTAGAAAAAATTTCTGACGCGATGAGGTGCAAGACCTTCGCTACATATTTAAGGGGGATTGTGAGGAGATGGTTCTAGGATTTACCGTCTCATGCTGTGCATTCCTTCTAGGAGTTGGCTCAAAGCTTCAAGTCACAATTTCTGTCTTGCAAACCTTTTATTAAAAACTCTTCTCATCTAATGACTCTGCGATAGAAGCTAGATGAGTTTGTTCTTAAATATATGCAGTGCTTCACGAACAAGTCACTATAGGTCGGGGACTGTAATGGTAGAGCCATGGTGCAGCCTTCATCAATGCGCTTTGAGCAGCCAACCTCTTCTCTTTATTGGCTGAGGAGAATCCTATGTCTCTAAGGGAGTCCTAGGAGAAAGCACATCAATATGCCTGATGAGAGGAAGCAAACAAGCTAAAGCGAGAAATCGAGCAGGCTATTGCAATGCAGGCCGGGGCGAGCCCATGAAGGAACCCGCAAAGACGTTTGTGGAAAGCACAGTGCATTTGATTGCTTGGAAGGCCGAGGTTAAGAAGTATTGCCATTACTCACATCAAATGAAAGGATCATAACCGTGATGGAAAAGGACGGGTTGAGAATAGATTCGCCATAATTTCAGGGGCCGAGATCAAAAAGGGATCTAAAGATGCACTACATGTACCATAGAGATATTGTCCATGACACCAATAATTGCATGCTGTTGGCGCGCACGATCAAGTGCCTCATTGAGCAGGGTCATCTGCACCAATTTTATGATCCAAGACCACAGTTGCGCAATTGGCTAAGACTTCATGGACTTCCTCCTGAAGACAAGTGCGGGAGAGATGAGCCATGCCAGCAGAAAAAGGATGACAATGAGGAGGATAAAGAGCCTGACGTTGTAGGCCAGACTCAGTTTAATGCCGTGATCTATACTATTTCTAGTGGCTTAACCTTGCTAAGGTCCAAGATAAAGCCGAAGATGGCTGGGACTTTAACCGATTCATCTTTAAAGAAGCCAAAGCCATCCCATGGTTAACCTACAGGCCAAGTGATCCTATTTCCATAGGGTATGAAAATCACGCCTGGTAATTGATCTCCTTATTGATCTTGCACCCAACAACACTGTGGAGGTGCATCGAGTACATGTTGACACAAGCAACTCAACAATATAATGTAGTACAACATTTACCAACGCCTTGGACTGTAGGACAGTTAGTCGTGCCTTATGTCAAATCCTTGTTTGGGTTTTCCAGCGTTGCAATGTAGCTAGCCGGCGTACTTATATTATCTGTCACCTTTGGTAAACACCCAAAGTGTCATAACTTGTGGGTGGATTCTGTTAAAGAAAGTTCGGCCTATAACATTCTTCTGTATAGGTCAGCCTTAATGAGTTTGGGGGCAATTATATCACTGCTGCATGTTAGCATGAAATTTCCATCCCAAGCAAGGGTGGTAACTATGTATCGAAATCTGCAAGCAGCACAAAGTTGTTGTGGTGTTGCAATGAAAGTCAAACTATATGTATAACAAGTCAGCCTTGGAAATATCACCCCTCCGACTAAGGAGAAACTGGAGTTAGACGACGCGGTCTAAGATTTCATTCTAGATCTCGACCAACCAGAGAATGTGACCTAGATTGGAACTTGGATGCCGGTCGAGCTGCTGAGCCAACTCCAAAATCTTCTAAGAGAATTCACAATTATTTTTGCATGGACAGCCGAGGACATGCTTTATATTGATCCTTGTATCAAATCTGTTAGGCAGAATAAAAATTTTTTTTCTCCTAAGAGAGATAGGGTAATTGCCGAAGAGGTCGGTAAACTATTTTCCATTAATCTTATTATAGAAGTCCTCGATCCAATCTAGCTAGCCAATCCGGTGGTGGTGTCGAAGCCTCACAAATCATGAAGGATGTGTATTGATTACACATATTTGAGTAAGGAATGCCCTAAAGACTTCTACCCCCTGCCAAAGATAGAGAGGCTCATGGATTCACAAATTGGGCACGAAGTATTTAACTTCTGTGACGCTTTCAAAGGCTACCACAAAAAATCCATGGGCAAGGAAGATCAAGAAAAAACATCCTTTATCACCGATGAAGGCACTTACTTCTATGTTAGCATGCCATTTGTTCAGAAAAACATGGGAGCTATCTATCAAAGACTGGTGAATTTTTTATTTAAGAACCAGATTGGTCGCATCATGAAAGTCTATATTGACGATATGCTTATCAACAGAAGGACCCTTGATGTGTATATCCAAAACATAGGAGAGGTGTGTATCATACTCAGAGACTTCATGATGAGATTAAACCCTAAAAAATGCATAGAGGTGGGAAGCAGATAATTCTTGGGATACATTGTCTCCAAGGAAGGGGTTCAGGCTAACCCTGACAAAGTTGAAGCTTTGAGAGCTATGGACCCACTCTGCAATGTTAAGGAGGTGTAGAGGCTAACTGGAAGGATTGTGGAATTGAACAAATTTTTTGTCCAAGTTAGCAGAGTGATCACTCCCATTCTTCCATGTTTTGAAGAAGAAAACCATGTTTTAGTGGGATGAAAAGTGTCAATAACCTTTTGAGAACTTGAAATCCTACCTGGCCAAGATGCTAACCTTAATTTCGTGAGTTTTTGAAAAAGTATCGTACATATACTTGGATATCTACCACAAAGCCATCAGTGTGGTTCTAATCAAGGAGGAAGATAACGTGTAGAAGCAAATATTTTGTGAGCAAAGTCTGCATGTACATGAGGTAAGATATGCAAGTGCTGAGAAGATAGTTTTGGCACTAGTCATAGCAGCAAGAAAACTCATGCCCTACCTTCAGGCTCATCCCATCGTGGTCGTCACTGATCAACCTTTAAAGGAGATTCTGTCTAAGCTTGAGACCTCGGGCCGAGCTGGCAAATGGGTTATGGAATTGACCGAATATGACATTGACTACCGATTGTGGACTTTTGTTAAGCCTATACCTTGGTAGATTTTAATGCTCAAGGGATCTCTATAGAGGATGAGCAACCACAAAAGGACCAATGGACCATTTACGTTGATGAATCCTCCTCCCGTGATGGCAATGGAGCCGATCTCCTAATTATAAGTTCGAAAGGGGAAAGAATTGGAGTACACACTTTAATTCGACTTCAACTCCGGCCTAAGCCTTGGTAGAAATTTGGGGGAACAAAAAAATTAAATTGCACAATGATGATAACCTTATCGTGTCCTAAGTTAATGGAGAATACAAAGCCAAAGAGGATCCGATGAGGTGATACTTGTTGAAGGTTGAGCAACATAAGGGAATGTTCAAATCTTTTATGATTGAACATATCACCAGGTTTGCTAGCAAAAGAGCCGACACACTTTCTCGTTTAGCATCATCCTCTCTAACAGTGTTAAGGGAAAAGATCATGGTAAAGTTAATTAAGCACCGAGCTTACAACCAGGCTGAGGTGCTTCAAGCCGGCTATCATGGCACATGGATGGATGTGATTGTCAACTTCTTAAATCATGCCATTCAACCGCAAGATAAATAGAAAGCCAAGAAACTGCGCACCAAAGCAGCCTGGTACGCTCTCAATAATGAAGTCTTGTATAAGAGATCTTTTTCTCAACCGTGGCTAAAGTGCATCTCTGAATATGAAGGAGATTATGTTATTTGTGAAATTCAAATAGAATATGGGGAAATCATTCTGGATCAAGGTTTGTAACGCAAAAATGTTTTCTAGCAAGCTACTATTGGATGACCTCACACCAAGATGTTCTTGTATTGGAGAAAAAGTGCCAACCATGCTAGGTGTATGCTTCATTATCTCATATCCCCATTCAAGAAATGATTCACATGATCAACCCCTGGCCTTTTGTCTAGTAGGGAATTGATCTCGTTTCATCCTTGCCGTGTGCTCTAGGATCTGTCCAATATCTTCTCATCCCAATTGACTACTTTACTAAATGCATCAAAGTAGAGCCTTTGGCGGCAATGGTAGGAAATCATGTGAAAAAGTTGAGACCATTTGACGCATACCGCTTGTAAGATTCTCTCAAGAAATTCCAATACACGTTCTCCTTTTATTGTTGTTTATAATATCTCAAAGTGGGAATAACCTAAACACAATGCATTATACTAGAGGCATGACTTCAACTATGCGGTCTTGGCATGTCCGAACCAGTGTAGCATCTCAAAAGTGTGTGCATGACAAGTTTTCCAATTGGCCTGAACATTTATGAGCAGCTACCTCAACAAGGGGATAAGCCCCAACAGGTTTTAGGCATGCCTCAATGGTTGGCAAGGGGATTAAGTCGCAACATGTTTTGCACATCCTAACACTCATTATGTCCGGGTGCTGCAACAAGGGAATTAAGACGACACATGTTTGCTGCGTAAAGTTGGTCTCAGCAATTCTAAGCAGCAACCCGAACAAGGGGATGAATACGGTATAGGCCTACCGAATAAAGATGGCCTCAACAAGTTTGGCCTACGATTATTCAAAAGAATCACTCTACAACTCGTGTGGAAGTTAATAACCAGGTGTCTCTGACCTAAAGCATTAAGACTTAGTCGAGTCTTAAGGCTATGTTTCTCGGAGCTGGGTGTAAATGAGTTTCAGGGAGGGTTCATTGTGAGTGTACTAGTTGGAAGCTTTTGTTAGCCATTTGGTTAGCATTTGATGACCGTTATCAGATCCAAAGAGAATGCAATAAAGTAAAAGACAAAATTTTAAAAATTTTGTTCCATTAAATTGTTAATTGTTACAATGTGATGGAACTCAGTCACAAGAAAAAGACAAAGAAGCTATTCATCTGTCTTCTTAAGGTCGTCTCCTCCTTGAAAAGATGAAGTTGCCGATCGTATTCAGCTCGAGGATTAGAGTTGATTAAACCAGTGATATGAGGATCTCCTTTTTTCAACCATGGATCTGCCTCAGTCATGACATTTGTAGCGCCCTGCCTGATACTAGGGTCTCGGCATTGTGCACCCACCGTACTCTACTATGAGAAGTACAAGGCGTCGATGTCATATATATACAAATTATAGAAACATGTATCGTTAAGCGGAAACAAAATAACACAAGCAGAAATAAACGTCAACCTAAGTACATCCTACTTCATCTGCATGAGTGTCATAGATACATCAATAGTGCAAAATACGAAAATACAGAGCTGAATATCCAAAATATAAAAGAGTTCGTAACCAACTACTAGTCAGCTCCATACGTCTAGTCTCGGGCTCATCCTCAATAAACTCTGGCTTAGGGTCATCTGGATATGTGTGATGGAATAAAGGGGTGAGTGATAACGAATCGCTCAGCAAGTAGTTCTGCCTAGGTTTGCCAAGTTGATCATACATGGGGACTGGGGTGATGGGTGATACAGAATGGTGTAACACATGTACCATAATGCTCAATGTAAACAAGAATAAATAAACATAGAGTGAGTGCAGAATAATAAAGCATAGTGGTAAATGCGAGAACAGTAAAGCAGATACTATTTCATGAATAACTATCACAGATAGAAACATCATAAAAGAAACATACATTCTTTTCATTAAGCATTCTTGTCTTAATCTTTAATTACTTTGTTTTTGAGTACAATATTCTTTGGCTTGTTATGGTCATTCATTAATCATACTTGGTCTCGGCTTTACCGGTTCTTGACTTAGAGTTGTTAGAGGGTGCATGGGACATGAGCGTGACATATGCATTGTAAAACTTTTTGGAAGAACGTTTCATTCGATACATACATAAACATGACATGACATGGGTGGCTATATCACTTTACATAACATAAGAATGGTACCCACGACATATCGAATGATTCCCAGAGTAGCCACGAGTACCGTCTATGAATCCCGATAGTCCAACCACGGTGTTAAATCATACGTACATAGGACTAACGGTGACATGATAGTAGCAGAGAACTCGAGTCCCGGACGTAGTGTTACACTCTGCAATAACGTATTTTGCCCCTGATATCCTCCCTCAGGACAAGACATCAGGCAGCGCTCCATACTGAACGTCATAGATGTAACATAAAGACAGAGATCCCTTACCCCAGGCAAGGTGTTACACTCAGCCTACATATCATGCATATATAAATAGGTAAAGAGCCCTTGTCCCAGACAAGGTGTTATACTCACCCATGGATACATGCATAAGTCATATGGAATCATTCGTCTCGCGGTACAAAATCATGTAGACTTAATACATTTCATGCAGGACTCATGTTCGTAAACATACTTTGTTGTAAAGAAAACATGAGGACAATATGCGTGATGTAGACCTCTTTTTGGTAAATATCTTCATGGTTATTTATTGATTGGACCGAATTCTTATTTGTGGAAAAGTGTCCATGCATCATTTTTATTCAATTAGATTGTGGGAATTGGCTAATTTGCCCTTCTTGGGCTGTGTAATATCGTACATGCGTAATTAATTCTTTTGATTTAAGGTGCTAGGCATTTGAGGGAATTGCATACTTACATTACACACATAATAAGTGAGAGGGTACAAATGGTTATACTAATCATGTCAGATTGAGCTATGCTCTTTGGGCCGAAAATTGGTGTTTTTTTCCCTTAAATTTTTCTTTCTCCGTAGTGAAACAATATGCTTGTCTTTTACTAACAATTTATTCTAACACATATCTTACATGTATTTACATGACTATGCTTGCCAAAGATTAATTCATGATATGACACTTAAATTGGGCTTATGGCCGAAATTTTGCCTAATTGTCCAGATTAAAATTCTCAATTCATGTAGTGTTCTATTTTGTTTATTTTGTATGAATAAGTCATATAATAAATATTTAGTCTTATAAAGTCTATTACATGGTGATAATTACTTATTTTAGGACCAACATGTCCATTGGGCCGAAACTAGTCAAGTCCAATTCTTGAAACTTTCACATCATGTAATTGTGACACTTATGACCTTTTTCCTTTTATTGGCATTTCATAACTATAAAATATACTTTAATAACAATTTGTACGTCAAAGTTGCCTATTTTATGCCATTAGCCGAAAGTGGGGGTATTTCAAATGGTATTCTTCCACCTAATTATTCAAGCTTGATTCTAATGATGATCCTAATATACATCAACATACTAAATGTTGGCATGCTCAATTCACATTATACAAATGTAACCTTGACCCCAAAGATTGTATTTAGGAGAAGATTCATGCTAAAATGAACATGCAAGCACATAAAGGACAACACTCATGGAATTACACTTCCTTAGATCATGATTATTAAGATATGCATCTTGATGTTAGTGATGAATTCATAGCTTGGGTAAGAGGCTCATGGCCGTCCCCTATAGAGAGGAAAATGGTGATTCTAACATAGACAATGTTAAAAGATAGCATTTTGATGTAGATGCATGGAGAAATAAAAATTTTTGCATCATTATAAGACTACACTATTTTTATTTCCATGAATTATTAGAACACTTTTTCTCATAAGACACTTATGAGTTTACCATTTAACATCAAAGTTGGAAGAGTATAGTGAAGATTTTACCTTCTTGCCATACACGGCCTAAATGGCCTTTTGATGATCCGATTTTGATCTTGCATGTCACATTAAAGTATGGCTTTAGATGCATTTGATGATTCTACTCAAGGAAAGTACACATACATCATCAAATTCAACATGCGAGCATTCTTTTCTCCAACAAAGTCTAGAAATTTTCAGTTTTAGTTGCATGCATCATCCAACAATAAATGGTGTGCATACTAAACTTCATTTTCAATTTCCTTGAAGAAACTAGGAATAATACTTGCTTTTTCCTTTGATTCTTACACTTAGGAAGGAAAAGTTTCTTCTTTCTCTCCCCCTTTGTAAATTTTGGCCTAATGGCCAAAATAAAAGAAAAAGTGAGTCATTTTGGAAATGTAATGTCTATGAATTGCCTAAGATCAATTCTTAAGAAACTTACCTTTGGAAATCCTTGAAGGTGTCTCACCTTTCAATTTAACAAACTTCTTTCTCCTTCACTATATGACTTATGGATGAGAGGCCTAAAAGAGGAGAGAATGAGGTCTTTTGGAAGAATGGATGAAGAGCAAGATGTTTAGAAAGAAAGATAATAGATTTACATTTGTTTTCCTACACTTTGGAAGCTTAGCTCTCTTTGAAGATTGAAGAACTTCCTTCCTCTTGGCTTTAGATATTTCCAGATGAAGGGAGGAATTGAGGTGGGAGGATTATGCTAGAGTGAGAGAGAGGGAGAATTAAATGAATCCTAGAGTGTGAGAAGTGTTGGTGTAAAATGATATAAATAAAATGAAAGTGGAGTAAGTGTGGAATTCCCTATTCCTTGCTCACAGTTTGGAATATTCCAAAAGGAGGAGAAATTGTGCTTTTGGGAGAGAGAGATATTAAAGAGAGAAGTTTGGTTGTAAAAATTTCTTGAAATGAAGAGTGAAAAATAAACTTGAAAAGAGTCTTGGCCCCTTTCTTGATAGCTAACCGTGACTAAGAGGGGTAGGAAAGAAGGAAAAATAATCCTCATAAAGTTTAAAGTTGGGAAGAGGAAAAGTGGTGGAGAAAGTGTCATCATTTTGGTAGAAGTGTAGGGAAAAGTGAAATATTGATGGAGTGGAAGATATACTTTGCATGCTTAGCCATTGGTGAATAAAGTGGTGGTGGGAGTATGTAGAATATGCATGATATTTAATTGGTGGAGATAGTTTAGGAGTGTAAGGTTGGATGGTGAAGTGGCTATTTCTTGTCTTCTTCTCCCCTTTACAAACCAAAATTTGCATGGTAAAAAAAAGTAAAATTTTCCATTATTTGGTTAAATTGGAAAGTGTAGGTGCAAGAGTTGCATGAAATTCTATTGGGGAAAAGAAGTGGCTTGGAAGGACAGAATAAAGAAAAAAGAGAAGGATGGAGAAAGGATGTGATGGAATAATTTGCATGAATGTTGAGTGGCTAGTCATTTAGTGGTGTAAGACAATTCTTGTCTTCCTTGTCTTCTTACTTGGCCAAAATTTATGCATGTGGTGGAGGAGAATCTTTAGTCATCTTGCCTTATGTAATAGAGGAAGGGAGTAAAAAGAAATGTGTAAGGCTTGCATGTCATCTTATTGGTTGAAGGATAATTATGTGTAAGAAGAATAGTTGGTGAATAAAAAAAGGAAGGCCACGTCATTGTATTGCTGATGGGGCAGTTCACAAGTGTAGTAGGGTAGTAATGTACAAAATAATCTTTTTCTTATACCTGAGCATGGTATAACAACCGCACTCTAATTCCATCGTTCTTTCCTTTGTTCTCATTTCTCCTAGCCCGGGGATGCGGGTCGTAACAAAATTGATTGCCTTGGTCTGGCAAATCTCAATCATTATGCCGAGCAAGATCTCTATGTTGGCTCGAAAATAGCCGAACTTCTTGAATTTTGCCACTACACCTGACTTCGTGCCGCTTTACAGTTGCCCTAAGGAGTTGTCCTTTTCCTGCAATTGTTGACTCGCCTGAGCAAGCTGCTTCTCCATGTCAGCCTTTTCCCTCTACAGTGCTTTGACCTTCAACTCAGCCTAAGTGGATAACATCTCAAGATTTATTCCTCAGCTCATCAACATGAGAGTTAGCATTTCCTAGCTTTAAATAGGAATCCACCTTCCATCTTCGTGACTACATGACCTAAAACTTAAGTTCTTTATTCTGGACCGGTGATGAGCCCAGGCCTCAGCTGCTAAATACGATAACCTCGGCCTCGGCACCTGGGAATTTATCTTAGGTAACTTTGCCAGATAAGACTCTTCGCCAGGTGTCCTGTGTAGCCTAACCCAACAAAGCACAATGCCACACGGCAGGCATGCAGAAACAACAGTCACCATTATTGCCTCCCCGCGTGTCATCTCTTCTACACCTTTGCACATGCATTGGCCAGAATAAGCATATAAAAGGCAGAAAATAAGAAAGAGAAAGACAAGTCAAATCCACTGAACTTACTGCCAATCATCTTCCCCTCTGTAAAATTGGGGAAAATTACCAGGTTTACCGAAAAGTCCACATAAAATTTACTCTTCCAGCATTTAAGCTTTCCCTCATAAATGGCCCAAACTGACTTGAGCGTCGGATGGTTTTACCCGGGGCCTTAGTCCCTGGGTCCTCTAACGTCCTTTTCTGTACAGGTCAAGGGACGGTGCTACCCTTGGACAAGTAACGGGGAGCTAACGACGTAACCTACCCGGGTCATATTTACTGGTTGGTGATAATCCGACATCATCAAATTGGCGCTAGAGGAAGGGCCTGAACCTCCGTCTGTAAGAAATTTTGGGTGTTCCGTTAAAATTTGTAAATTAGATTTCATCCCTTGATATGGGAAGAGGACCACGTGAAGGATTTGGGGAGTCCCCCAACCCTCGTCGTCGTAAAGAAGTTCATTCTGATCCTCTAGGGTAGGACTCTAGGGGACCAGAACAACATGTGAAAAACGCTCCTGGGATAACGGTGGAGGAGCGCGAGAAAGCATGAAGTATGTGGCGGAGAATTTGGAAGTGTTTATTGCACATGTCTGTAAGATTTGTACATTTAGTGTTAACATGTTGCAATATGCTTTTTGGATGTTGTTTTATCTGTTAGGATGTATGTCTTCTAAAATTTTTGTTATCATATTGTTAATACATCCTAAACATTTTAGAAAGCGTGTACACACCTTATTCTTTCTTCAAAGATAAGGATGCACCAAGGTATTTCACCTTCACCATTTGTATTATCATGTTCCTATTTGGTTATGGTGTGGTTGAGCATACGTGTACATCCTAAACCCCTTTCCTTTATTCTATCCATGTTGAGATTCGAGGACGAATCATTTTCAAGAGGGAGGGAATGATGAGCCCACGATGGGGTCAACGCAACATATTTTCATGTATCATTTACTGTCACATGTTAGTTCTGTAAGACATGGCATATCACTGTTAACTCCGCACACACTAGTACTACTTCTTATGTCTTATAGTCTTAACTAACCCTTAGGACATGTCATATATGTTGTGCATATTGTGTTTGTTGCTTGGTGTCTTTGAAGATAGGTCAAAGAGAGCTTTGCATTGAAGAAGCATGAAAACCTATCGATCCATGTTCCATCTGATCGGATGATATCAATGTTCAAACAAAGCTTGAAGATGCAACTAAAACCTGAATTTTTGTTCAAGCAAGGAGGTGATAAGCAAGTAGCTTACAAGCAAGGAGGTGACAAGCACTCATGTCAAATTCAAAATTGTTCTTCACGTAAGAATGGAGAGACAAACTGCTCATATCATTAACCAATAGAAAAGAGTCTTGCAAATGTACAAACCAATCAAAAACAAGTGAAGAAAAGCAAGCAAGCTGCACAACAAATGATCCAATCAAACTCATTCAAGAAGGAAGGCTGGTTTATGGTTAAATGTGTTGAATATTCAAAGCCTAAACTACAACCAATCAAAATGGAGTTCAAACCAAGCTGCACACTACATTAACCAATCAGAATTTTGGCTGAAACTTGCAAGGAGGAAACGTTGGATTAAGCTTCTTTCTTTTGATCAAAGCCACACTCTCAACCAATCAAAGCCTAATTTCAAGCAAGCTGCTCCAAGTTTTATCCAATCAAATTGATCAAGAGTGTCCTAGACGGGGCAGTGTTAGAGACCCAACCGTAGAGTCTGTGCCCTTCCTAAGACGTCTAGGTGTAAGGCCGTGATCCTTCAAGAGTGTCCCGCAAGAGGTTGAAGATCGTCACAAGCCGAAAAGCCACCATGGAGAGCCTCGACAGGAGTATGTGAGGATAATTCAAGAGAGTCCCTTCTCGTGGGACATCGCAGAATGCTTGGCACCGGATAATTTTAAGGTGCCTAAGATGGACACCTATGATGGGACGTCATATCCCACTGACCATCTTTTCCAGTTTCAGACGGCTATGAGTTTGTAGAATGTCCCGGACCCGTTGCGTTGCAAGACGTTCCCTATGTATTTGCGTGGGAAGGCCAGAAGATGGTTCCAGGAGCTCCCACCGCAATCAGTGAGTCTTTTAGACAATTAGCGCAAAAGTTTAAATCTCAGTTTGTATCCAGTGCTCCCTTTGTTAAAAATTCTTCGCACTTGATGACCTTGAGACAGGGTCCCAAGGAGTCGGTGCGGAAGTATATTTAATGCTTTTTGGATGAGTTGTTGTAGGTCATTGACGAAAACGAAGGAGTTAAAGCGGCAGCTTTTATCAACGGCCTCAGAGCTGGTCGCCTCTTCTCCCAATTGGCTGAAGAGGGACCTACGTCGCTAAGGGGATGCCTTGAGAAGGCACATCAGTTTGCCCGAGGGGAAGAGGCAAACATATTAAAGAAAGAAGCCGAGCAGGGTTCTCGGCGGGAAGGTCGGTCCAATTCGAAAGGAGATCGACGTGAGGGAAAAGATCGTGATCGGCGCAGTGCGTTCGATCGCATGGGCGGCCGAGGTAAAGGTGGCAGAGAGGGTTTGCCCTTTTGGCCTCTAAAGATTGAATTCTGTTCGTCATGGAAAAGGACGGCCTAAGGACTAACCCCAAACCCTTGGCTGGTCCAAAGGATAATAGGGATCCTAAGTTGTACTGTCGTTATCATCGTGACATCGGCCAAGATACAGAGGATTGTCGTCATCTAGCTCAAGCGATTCGGAAGTTGATAGAACAGGGTCATATGAAGCAGTTCTATGACCCTCGCTCGTGCCTCCATAATCGTTTAGATTTTCGCAAAAGCCCCCAGAAGGATAAATACCGGCCCGAGACGCCACCTCGGCATCCCAGGTCAGATGACGATGAGGAACGATGCCAACATGGGGCTGCGGGCAGCCCTAAGTCAACTCCATTATATACACTATTGCAGGGGCCACCTCAGCAGGGGCCAAGGGGAGCTCAGCTTGGCGGGGACTTCATCTGGACCACCGACCAAGAAGGTCAGGTTAACCAGGGAATTGACTTATGGGCAGAAGATTTCATCCCGCTGAACTCCAACAACACTGGCCTAGTGATAGACCTATTCATACACTTGGCTCTAGATAAAATAGTGGAGGTACGCCGGGTATATGTAGATACCGAAAGCGCTGTGAATATCAACAATTGGGCCTATTAGATTCCTTAATGAGGCCAGTAACTTCATCACTGTATGGCTTTACTGGTACTGCGGTTTGGCCAGCAGGGCTGGTCACCCTCAGTGTCAGCTTTGGAAGACCCCCGGCATATCGTTGTCTATAGATAGATTTTGTGGTGATCAAGGAAAGGTCAGCATATAATATTTTGTTAGGCCGGCCAGCCCTGGTGGCCCTTGAAGCTGTAGTGTCACCCTTACATGTTAGTATGAAGTTTCCCACCCCGGCTGGGCTGGTGACAATTCAGGAAGATATAACAATGGCGCAGAGCTGTTACACCGTGGCCACATAAGGTATTGCGCCGTTCAACAGGTCAGCCTAGATGACTTAATTCCACCAACTGAGGAGCGGTTGCACTCAGATGATGCAGTCCAGGAGTTCATCCTTGATCCTCTCCGCCCTGACAACACTACCAGGATTGGGACGTGGATGCGTGCCGAGCTGCTGGTTCAGCTTCAGGCTCTGCTATGAAGAACAGAGTAAGCTACCCTTGGCCATGTGATACTTGGTTTGGAATGAGCTTTATCCTTCAAACTAAAGCTTATTTGTTGTCTAGAACATTTCCATCCTTGAGACGTATCTCCAACCCACCACCAATGGGTTTCAAAGAAACACATCTGATGAAGCCGGATCTTCACCAAGGATCAAAGGTGACCTCAAATTTATGTCGTCAGTTAAATTGAAGAGTTGTTAACTGGTTTGGAGATGGCAGCTGGAATAGCTTCCTAAATGTCATGCACAAGGAAGCAAAGATCAGAGGTCCTGGGGGGATAACCTCGGGAAAAACCCTCCGACGCTCAAGTCAGTTTGAGCTATTTCTCACTGAGAATGTAATTTAGATGGTGGAGTTAAGTATTTCTCACAGTATAAGCTGAAGAGAAAAGTGTATGAATTTGCTTTAGGATGTGAATGTTTTGACTCGGGATCCCCTTCCTCGTCTGTATTGGCCTGCTTTTATTAACTTTTTCCCGCCCTTAGCCTCTGATGGCGGACTGTACGTTTGCTTGGGGCAGAAAGCCTATGATGCCATAGGTCTGCTGATATGACCAGTAGACAGGCTGAAGTGACTAATAGGCCGGCTGTTGTGACCTTGGCGTGTACAGGCTGAATAACCAGCTGTAGTCACTATATTTGAATTGCACTTCTGCCTAATGATTCCCCGGTGTAATGCTGTGCTGGATTCCTTCGCTGAAGTGCTCAACCAAGCTTTGCCGAAGTGCAAGATCAGATCTTGCTAAAGTGTAGCGTTGAGTCTAGCTGAAGTGGAAGTTGGTGCCGAGGTGCAAGCCTTGGCATATTCTTCGATTATATAATGAATGTCATACAACCCCGCTGAAGTGCGGCTAAGGCTGAACAGCGATGCTTGGATGCTGAACTGCAGGAGTTATACCGTTGACTGTTGTTGACTAATCAGACGACCAATTTATGGTTTATCATTTGCCCCCAGATTTAGTGTGGCCGAGCTGAACTGCGAGGGTAGACAAATCTTGTTCTAATGAGTCTGTGACGTGTCTTCATTAACTGAACAGTTATCCCCGTAGCTGTGCCGTAATTCCTGCTTTTAATGTAAGCGTTAATTCCAACGCCTCATCATTATCTTTTCGGCGGTTTCAGCACCCGAGGGGGAAGTATTTGAACCGTCACCTCTTTCGAATTTTCAGACGAAAAGTTGTAACCTTTCATTTTTCCCACTTATAAATAGGGACAATTACCCTAACCCTTTCTTTTCTTCTTCTTCTATTCTACACGTCTGCCTGTTCTGCATTTCTGTTCATCTTCTTCGTCTCCGAAGCCTTTCTTCATCTTACTCCGGTGCTCTTCCTTTTAGCTCAACCCTTCAATCTTCTGTAAGCATTTCTTTATCTTACTCATGGCTTTTGTTATTTCATCTCCTCCTTCTTCGGATTCTGAAAATATATCCACTCATTCTTACCCAGATGATCTGGAGGGTGACCAAGAGGTTCAATCCCTTCTACGGTTGCTGCCACCTCTTCTGCCCTAATACCCCTGCCGTCTATTGACAGGGGTTCTCCTTCTCCAATAATGCAGGGTTCAGCCTGCACTTTAAAGATTGCTGACATCTCTCACTTTTGCAGTGAGTTTAGCATTGATAGGGATATTTTCTCCCTAATTTTGCCTCTTCCTCATCAAACTGCCTATGATCAACCCATTGGGTATGAGGTAGTGTATGAAGAGTACTTCAAATCAGGGTTTGACCTTCCTGTTCCTAGTCCTTTTCTTCAAATCCTTGATTTTTACAATCTTAGATTACCTCAAATCATGCCCAATGGTTTGAAATTCATTGCCAGTTATCTACTCTACCTGAGAGCAGCTGAGGCTGAGTTCGACTTAGCCATCTTTAGGGGGATGTTTGTGTGCAAACACAAAGAAAGCTGGCACGAGACATCCTAATAAAGCCATTAACCACGTCATAAACATCCCCACTTCCATCAAGAACTGGAAAGGCCGCTTTTTCTTTGTCAAGGCCATATGGTTACCTGAGAGAACCCTCTGGAAATTTGGCCCTGCAGATAACAAGAGGCCAAGCGAAAAAGCCTGCGATGAAGCCTCTAGGTTACTGCAGCTTCCCCAAGCAGTAGACTGGAAGATGGTAGATAGGTCGGTTGTAAAGGCGGCCGACCTGTATCATATGTGGCCATCACACCAGTTCGAATCTCTTGGCTCCTCCGCTTTAGCCTTAATCTTGGGTATGTATCCATGCTTTAAGCGTCCCTGGTTTCTCTTAATGTTTTTGTATGAATCTTGACTGATCTGTTGTTGTATCTTACAGGAACCATGGTGTCTGAGAATTTCAACAAACTGAAGAAACTGGTTCCCAAGAAGAGGAAGAGAGAGGATGGACAACTTTCTTCCTCTGCTCAGCCTTCCTCCAAGGCTTCTACTGAGGTACCGGCCCTGCCTGCTCCTCAAGTCGCTCCTCCACTGAAACAAGGTAAAGACGAGCAATGTTTTTGTTGATACCGTTGTTGTTTTATTTCAGCACTTTTAACTTGAGTTTTTGTTGCAGCCAGAGCTTCTGTTGGCACTTCTGCTGCAGCCAAGAAAACTATTCAGGCTGCAGCTCAATCCTTGAAGAAGAAAACTTCTGGGGCCCCAGCCTTGCTCCCAAAATCAGCTGCAAAGTCTGGGGCAGTCACTAAGAAAACTGATCCTCCTCCCAAAGTCATCATCAAGGCTCCCCAGGCCAGAGTTACTTCACCAGCTGTGCCATCCAATGATGATCAAGCTCCTGATGCACCCACTTTTGATCCAGTTCCTGCTGCACCAGTTCCTGATCCAGTTCCTGCTGCACCAGTTTCCATTCCAGCCTCGGCGGCATTAGTTTCTCCTCCAGGGGGGTCAATTATCAGGGATCCAAAAGATGCCCTTACTGGAGGAGTTGTTATAACTTCAGGAGAGGCTTCTCCCCGATATCCTCTTGGGAAGGCTCCATCTGAGGGGGAGCCCTCCCATCAGTATCGCCACGAATGGAGGAACCTGGTGTACTGCGTTGCTGATACCGCGACTCATCCAGGGGTGGCAAGAAAGTTGGCAGATCTGCCAGTGCTGCCCGTGGATGAGGACCAATTTGCACGCCAGGACTGGGAGTCTGCTTTTGATACGTATTTCAGAAACATGTCACTGTGAGTTTCTTTCAAATCCTCCAATCCTTTTACTTAGATTGTTGAAATGATAACTTGACCAAGTTGGTTATTACAGTACCGTGCCCAAGAATGTGACATGCTGAGGAGAGTTGAAGAGATGTGCAGCATGGTGGTGAAGCTCTCTGTGGCCAACGCTGACCTGAAGAAGGCCAATGATGAGTTGGTTGAGATGGCAAGACCTGATGACTCCAGGCTGGAAGAAATAGATGGTGAACTGAAAATGTTGAGGTCAGAATGGACTCAACGAAATCAGAGTTGGACTCCTTGAAATCCGAAAATTCCCAACTTAAAGAAGGCAAGGAGGAGTTCGACACTCGGCTTGCAGTAGCCAATTCACAAGTGGACGAGCTGAAGGGAGTTATCTTCAACTTAGAGCTGGTATCTACCAAGACCCAGGCTGAGTTGGAGTTCTTCCAGAAGGGATTCCATGATGTTGAACAAGAATTGTCCCAGCTGAAGAGCCAATCTGAAGCAGATCAGAAGATTAAGGATGAACTGGCTCAGCAACTTGCAGCAGAAAAGAAGAGCAAAGCTGAGCTCATCTCTCAGTTTGAGTCTCAAGCTGAAGAAATCAAGAAGTCTGCTGTTGCTGAGTTCAGGAAGTCTCAGTACTTTGAAGAGAATCTGTTGAAGATGCAAGGTGCTGTTTTGGCAATGGGGCAAACTTGTGCAATTGACGCCTGTCAAGAAGTCTATCCAGACCTGGATAAGGAGCATCCTCAACTTGCCGATCTCTACAACACTGAGGCCGAAGCTGTATTTGATAAGCTTCTTGAGCAATTCAAGGAAGGGGTTAACCTCAGAGAGGCCGAACAGGAGGAGGAGTAGTGTAGGATTTTTTCTTTGTAATCTTTTATAGTTGTAATAGATGAATTTTTTAATAAAAATTCACTTTTTTCCAACTCCTGCTCTTCAGCTTCTTTCAGTTTCCTTGACTATCTTTGTCTTCTGCATGCAAAGTTTCATAGTTTATGCAAGTATTTGTCCTTAGATTGAGAAACTTTCATTTGCTCTATATCCATAGTTATGTAAGTATTTTTCTTCTGTACTGCGAAGTTTTACTTACTCTATTTCCATAGTTTACAAATATTGATCTTCTGCTTTGCGAAGTTCCATTTGCTCTATTTCCATAGTTAATGCAAGTATTTGTCTTCAGCACTGCGAAGTTTTACTTGCTCTATTTCCATAGTTTGCAAATATTTGTCTTCGGTTTGAGAAACCTTCATTTGCTATATATCCATAGTTATGTAAGTATTTTTCTTCTGCACTGCGAAGTTTTACTTACTCTATTTCCATAGTTTGCAAATATGGATCTTTTGCTCTGCGAAGTTCCATTTGCTCTATTTCCATAGTTAATGCAAGTATTTGTCTTCAGCACTGCGAAGTTTTACTTGCTCTATTTCCATAGTTTGCAAATATTTGTCTTCGGTTTGAGAAACCTTCATTTGCTCTATATCCATAGTTATGTAAGTATTTTTCTTCTGCACTGCGAAGTTTTACTTACTCTATTTCCATAGTTTGCAAATATTGATCTTCTGCACTGCGAAGTTCCATTTGCTCTATTTCCATTGTTAATGCAAGTATTTGTCTCAGCACTGCGAAGTTTTACTTGCTCTATTTCCATAGTTTGCAAATATTGATCTTCTGCACTGCGAAGTTCCATTTGCTCTATTTCCATAGTTAATGCAAGTATTTGTCTTCAGCACTGCGAAGTTTTACTTGCTCTATTTCCATAGTTTGCAAATATTGATCTTCTACTCTGCGAAGTTCCATTTGCTCTATTTCCATAGTTAATGCAAGTATTTGTCTTCAGCACTGCGAAGTTTTACTTGCTCTATTTCCATAGTTTGCAAATATTTGTCTTCGGTTTGAGAAACCTTCATTTG
Source organism: Eustoma russellianum (assembly GCA_036186865.1). Lineage (NCBI taxonomy): Eukaryota > Viridiplantae > Streptophyta > Magnoliopsida > Gentianales > Gentianaceae > Eustoma > Eustoma russellianum. The sequence goes on from AP025058.1 coordinate 24,199,415, forward strand.
CTCTATATCCATAGTTATGTAAGTATTTGTCTTCAGCACTACGAAGTTTTACTTGCTCTTGGCTCTGCCAAAAATGTCTCGCCGCTTAACTGAACTGCAGCTCTGACATGCTTTATCTTGCCGATGATAATATTTTTTAGATAAAGTAAACCTGTTACTTAATCCATTTAGGCAAAATGAATGAATCCCAACTTGACTCTGTCACGAGCATTGTTTTATTCAATCTTCAGTACTAATGGTAATAAATGATTTACATTTTTCTAGCGCTGCTAGTAAATGAATAATGTAAAAGACTTCTTTGGGAAAATCACTCAGACCTGCTGAGGTGAACTTTATAATTGATGTAGAAGTCTTAAATGAGTAGAATGCCAAGTTATTGGTAAAGTTTTGCCTTCCAAGGTTTGTAACTTGTAAGCTCCATTTGAGCGCACCTCCTCTATCCGATAGGGTCCTTCCCACTTAGGGTTAAGAGTTCCAGTCGGTGCTGCATGGCTTGCTTCATCGTTGTGCATACCAAATCCCCCACTTGATAGGATCTTGGCCGTACTCGAGAATTGTAGTATTGCGCAATTAAATTCTTGTACTGAGCCATGCGGACATGAGCCCGCTCCCTTTTTTCCTCTAGTTCATCCAAATTCAACCGCAACTCCTAGTTATTGGTTTCAGCAGAATAATAATCTGTTCGAGTAGAGCTGGAACCAACTTTGGCTGGGATGACCGCCTCAGTGCCGTACACTAAGGAAAACGGTGTTTCCTTAGTGGAGGTAGAGGGAGTAGTTCGATATGCTCATAATACGCTTGAGAGCTCCTCTACCCAACTTGCTCCAATTTGGTATTGACATTTTCTCAGTCCATCCTTGATTGTTCTGTTGGCCAACTCAACTTTTCCGTTAGCTTGAGGGTGTGCTACCGAAGTGAAAAGCTGTTCAATCTTGAGCTCAGCACACCAACTCTTAACAGGTTCATCAGCGAATTGTTTTCCATTGTCCGATATAAGGACTTGTGGAAGGCCGAAGCGACATATGATGTTCTTCCACAAGAACTTCTTGATCTGATTCCCCGTTATTGTAGCTAAGGGTTCTGCTTCCACCCATTTGGTGAAGTAATCAATGGAAACAACCAAAAATTTGACTGATCCTGGAGCTTGGGGCAGAGGTCCAACAAGATCTATCCCCCATTGGACAAATGACCAGAGACTTGCAATAGAAGTGAGCTCTTGACTTGGCAAATGTGTCATTGGAGCATTGACTTGGCATGCTGGATACTTTTTGACCAATTCTTCTGCATCACGTTGCAGAGTGGGCCAGTAGTATCCAGCAAGATAACATTTTCTTGCCAACGACCGGGCACTAGAATGATTTCCACATATTCCTTGGTGCATTTCTTGAAGGATATAATTTCCTTCATCTTCAGTCACACACTTCAACCAAGGCTGCGAAAATGACTTTTTATAAAGGTGGTCATTGAAAAGGGCATGCCTTACTGCCTTCAAACGAAGGCGCCGAGCTGCACGTTTGTCCTCGGGCTGAACTCCATGCTGCAAGAAATTAACGAGTTCGTCCATCCAGGTGTTGCGATAGTCCACTTGCAGCACTTCATTAACATCATAAGCACGATGCTTTACCAGCTCCACAACTATCTTCTTCCCCAAAGTTGTTGAAGTGGATGATGCTAGCCGAGATAGAGCGCCAGCTCTCTTGTTGGCAGATCTGTGGATATGTTCAATGCTGAAATGGTCGAAAGCTTGGCTGAGCTGCAGCACTTTAGCCAAATATTTTTTCATGTTTTCCTCTTTGGCCTCATAATCCCCATTGATCTGAGAAACAATTAATTGTGAATCACTCTGGGAAATGATTCGTTCTGCCCCCAACTTTCTTGCGAGGCCTAGTCCTGCTATGAGAGCCTCGTATTCTGCCTCGTTGTTAGTTGATTCAAAGTCAAAGCGCAAGGCGTATTCAAATTCTTCCATGTTGGGGTTGATGATCAGGAGTCCTGCTCCACAACCATCTTTGGAGGAAGACCCGTCCACATATAATGTCCATTCAGCCACTGGCTTGGCATCTTCCTCCACGGATATCCCTTCTGCCAAGAAGTCTGCTAAGGCTTGGGCTTTGATAGAAGTTCTTGACTTGTATTGGATGTCATACTCTGCAAGCTCCACAGCCCATTTTGCAGCTCGGCCAGATGTGTCTGGCCTTGATAAGATTTGTTTTAAGGGCTGGTCAGTGACCACTACAATAGGATGAGCTTGCAAGTAAGGCCTGAACTTCCTCGCTGCCACTACGAGTGCTAAGACCACCTTCTTGGCATTGGGATATCTCACTTCAGGCCCATGTAAGATTTTACTTGTGAAATAGATGGGCCTCTGCACATTATCCTGCTCCCTGAGCAGAACTGCGCGAACAGCTTCTTTGCACGTTGAGAGGTATATATATAGCTCTTCTTGGGGCAGAGGTGAAGTAAGCATTGGCACCTCAGCCAAATGGGACTTCAGCTCATCGAAGGCTTTCTGACATTGATCGTTCCACTGGAAAGCTGTTTTCTTCTTCAGAACCTAGAAGAAAGGAAGGGATCTTTCGGCTGACTTGGATAGAAATCTGCTTAGCACGGCAATTCGGCCCATTAACCTCTGCACTTCCTTTACGTTTCTAGGGGGATGCATGTTTTGTAAAGCTTCAATTTTAGCAGGGTTTGCTTGTACCCCATCTTTGGAAACCATGTATCCCAAGAACTTTCCAGTGCATACTCCAAACGTGCACTTCTTTGGGTTTAGTCTCATGCGTGAGTCTCTCAGCACAGTGAAAACTTCCCTTAAATTTTGAATATACTAGTCATGAGTCCTACTCTTGATAAGCATATTGTCAATGTAGACTTCCATTATTCGGCCAATTTGTTCTCTGAACAAGGAATTGACCAGACGTTGATAGGTGGCCCCGGCATTCTTCAATCCAAATGGCATGGTTACATAACAATAAGTGCCTGACTCTGTTATGAAAGCAGTTTTTTCTTGATCTTCTAATGCCACGAGAATCTGATGATAGCCTTTAAAGGCATCCAAGAAATCAAAGATTTCATACCCAAGCGTTGAATCCACTAACCTATCAATTTTAGGAAGTGGGTAACAATCTTTTTGGGCATGCTTTGTTGAGATCTGTGTAATATATACACATTCTCCAAGATTCATCTTGCTTAGGGACCACCACTGGGTTAGTCAACCAGATCGGATAAAGTACTTCAACAATGAATTTTATAGCCAATAACTTCTTGACTTCCTCTTCAATGACTTTATTCCTTTCTGGAGCGAAGTTTCGCTTCTTCTGCTTGACTGGCTTCGCCAAAGGATCAACATTCAGTTTATGCTCAGCCAGATTTGGAGGGATCCCAGGCATATCTTCTGCAGTCCACGCGAAGATAATCGCGAATTCTCTCAGCAGATCCTACAGCTGAGCTAGTCAGACGGCATCCATGTCCCGATCTTTATGATATTTTCAGGTCGGCTTGGATCGAGAATGAATTCTTGTACCGCATCGTCTGACTGCAAGTGCTCCTCTTCTGAGGGTATCAGTTCATCAAGACTAACTTGCTGGACTGCTTCATTGCCTTTGGTGGCAAGAGCATAGCAACTCTGTGCCACTTGTGTATCACCTTGTATGGTTACCACTCCATCTGGGGTGGGAAACTTCATGTTGACGTGTAGAGGTGATACAATGGCCTCCAATTCCACCAAAGCTGCGCGGCCTAGTATGACATTGTATGGGGATACGTCCTTGACGACCACAAAGTCTATCCATATGCACCGATAGGCAGGGGTTTGCCAAAACTGCAGCCGAACGTGACCAGCCCTGCAGGCCGCACTGCAGCTCCAGTGAAACCATATAAACAAGAAGTGACAGGCCTCATCAAGGAGTCGGGTAGTCCAAGCTGTTGATATACCCGATAGAACATTACGTTCACGACACTGCCGGTGTCCACGTAAACACGCCGGACCTCCACAACTTTGTCCGGAGCTAGGCATATACACAGCTCTATTACTAAACCCGTGTTGTTGGATTCCAATGGAATGGGATCTTCTGGCCCATATGTCAACTCCCTTGCCATCTTGGGCTCTTTTAGATGGTGGACCTGATGAGGTTCCTGAGGAACTGGGTGCACCTTGACCTGTGTGAGGTGGACCTCCAGAGATTGTATATATAATGGCATTGACCTGGGGCCATCCTGCAGCCCCATGTCTCCCCTGCTCCTCATCATCGTCAGTCCTGTGATGCCGATGTGGGGACTCTGGTCGGCACTTGTCCTTTTGAGGATCCTTATGGAAGTCCAAACGATTGTGTAGGCATGAACGCGGGTCATAAAACTGCTTTAAGTGACCCTGTTTGATCAGTCGCTTGATAGCCTGGGCAAGCTGCCTGCAATCCTCTGTATCACGCCCGATATCTCTGTGATATAGGCAATAAATTTTTGGGTTTCTCTTTGTCCTAGGCCCATACAAAGGCTCTGGATCTGTCCTTAGACCGTCTTCCTCCATGACGGTCAAAATGTAATCTTGTGAGGCCAACAGGGGTAAGCCCTCTCTACCACCTTTGTCCATACCGCCTATGCAATCAAACGCACTGCGCCGATCACGTTTTTTTCCTTCATGGCGCCGATCTTCCTTTTTTGAACTGGATTGGCTTTCTTGTCGGGCTCCATGCTCGGCTTCTCTCTTCAATCTGTTTGCCTCCTCTCCTCGGGCAAACTGATGAGATTTCTCCAAGCATTCTCTCAGAGTTGTGGGCCCCTCTTCAGCTAGCTGAGAAAAGAGGCGGCTAGCTCGGAGGCCGTTAATAAAGGCAGCAGCTTTGACACCTTCGTTTCTGTCACTGACCTACAGCGACTCATCTGAGAAACGCTGCATATACTTTAGCATAGATTCATCTAGACCTTGTCTCAAGGTCATCAGATGAGATGAGTTCTTCACAAATGGGGTGCTGGACAAGAACTGTGACTTGAACTTTTGTGCCAGCTGTTTGAAAGACTTCACAGATTTTGACGGAAGCTCTTGGAATCATCTCCTGGCCTTTTCCCTCAAATACAAAGGGAAAGTTTTGCAACGCAGAGGATCTGGGATGTTTTTCAGACTCATTGCAGTTTGGAACTGGAAGAGATGATTTGTTGGGTTGTGGTCCCATCATAAGTGTCCATCTTTGGCACCTTGAAGTTGTCTGGTGCCAAATATTCTGCAATATCCCAAGAAAAGGAACTTTCTTGGGCTGCTTGCACAAACTTGTATCTGTGCTCTTCATAATAAGCTCTCGGCCTGCGAAGAACTTCTTCGTCCTTGGGGATGCTCTTTAAAGATTTTGACCTCACACTTAAGTGAGGTCTGGACATATGTTCTGATTCCATGGTTGGAGCTTTGAAACTGTGTCTTCTAGCATCCGCCATAAGACCTTTAAGAGGTCTAGAAGACTGGCCTTGTGATACTTCTCTATGGGGAAGAGGTGGATCTACCTCCATATTTTGCACCTCTGGCTGCTTGCCTTTGAGATGTTGTACCATGGCTTCGAACACTTCCATGTTCTCAGCAACGTATTTTATCGCTTTATCCCTTACTTCCCTTGAAACTTCCAGGACAGGATTAGGATTAGGCATAGGTGATTCAGGTACCCGAGAAACATGTTCTGGGACACCTGAACGCGTAACCATGCGTCGCGGTTGGTTGGATGACTCACCCAAACCTTCTCGACGACCTTTTGTCATAGGTAAACGTTGGCTGTTTTGAGTTTGAACTTTTTTACTGGATTAAGGGACTAAGGGGCCCTCCTTCTAGCGCCAAATGATGAAGCCGGATCTTCACCAAGGGTCAAAGGTGACCTCAAATTTATGCCGTCAGTTAACTTGAAGAGTTGTTAACTGGTTTGAAGATGGCAGCTGGAATAGCTTCCTAAATGTCCTGCACAAGGAAGCAAAGATCAGAGGTCCCGGGGGGATGACCCCGAGAAAAACCATCCGACGCTCAAGTCAGTTTGGGCCATTTCTCACTGAGAATATAATTTAGATGGTGGAGTTAAGTATTTCTCACAGTATGAGCTGAAGAGCAAAATGTATGAATTTGCTTTAGGATGTGAATGTTTTGATTCGGGATCCCCTTCCTCGTCTGTATTGGCCTGCTTTTATTAACTTTTTCGCGCCCTTAGCCTCTGATGGCGGACAGGACGTTTTCTTGGGGCAGAAAGCCTTTGACGCCGTAGGTCTGCTGATATGACCAGTAGACTGGCTGATGTGACTAATAGACCGGCTGTTGTGACCTTGGCGTGTACAGGCTGAATAGCCAGCTGTAGTCACTATATTTGAATTGCACTTCTGCCTAATGATTCCCCGGTGTAATGCTGTGCTGGATTCCTTCGATGAAGTGCTCAACCAAGCTTTGCCGAAGTGCAAGATCAGGTCTTGCTGAAGTGTGGCGTTGAGTCTAGGTGAAGTGGAAGTTGGTGCCGAGGTGCAAGCCTTGGCATATTCTTCGATTATATAATGAATGTCATACAACCTCGCTGAAGTGCGGCTAAGGCTGAACAGCGATGCTTGGATGCTGAACTGCAGGAGTTATACCGTTGACTGTTGTTGACTAATCAGACGACCAATTTATGGTTTATCAACATCAGAAGGGAATTTTGTAAGGCGTTAAACAGAAACCATTCGTCCTAATCAAACAGCCCCATTCGATTCACCACAAATAGCCCTAAACTAGAAAAAGGTAAGGGTAAGCTTGAGGAGAAAGCTTTCCAAAAAGGTACACCTTATATCTCTTCAAATAGGTCTAGGGATATTAAGTGTTTCCGATGTTAAGGTATTGGCCATATTACTTCACAATGCTCTAATAAACATGTCATGTTTATTGATGATTGTGGAATTACTATTCTGAACTTGAAATTGAATAAGCGGAAGATGATGCTAAAGAAAGCTTGCGAGAAGAAGATTGCATGAGTGGTGAGGAAGAGTATGCATCTATAAAGTTTCTGGTCATTAGGCAAAGCTTGAATGCACAAATTAAAATGTAGGAAAAAGAACAACCTCTACATAACATTTTTCAAGCCTATTGCATGAACAGCAATAAGGTTTGCTCTACGATTACAGATGCTGGTTAGTGTGCTAATGTTGCCAGTGTTGAACTAGTAAAAAATCTTGCATTACCTTTGATTGATCACCCTTGCCCTTATAAGTTACAATGGCTTAATGATTATGGTGAAGTGTACGTAAGTAACCAAGTTTTGGTTCCTTTCTCAATTGGTAATTATCAAGATGAAGTGCTTTGCGACATTGTTCCTATGCTTGCTAGTGACATTTTGTTAGGAAGACCATGACAATTTGACAGATGAGTCACTTATGACGGTTTTCTTAATAGATTCACATTTAAAATGAACAACAAATTGTTTAAGTTACATGTTTTGTCTCCATAAATGGTTTTAAAGGATCAACGTTGTTGGTGGATCTTAACTTCAATATTGATGAACCAAAATCTGACCTGCTCAGAAAAGACAAAGTCGTCAGTTAGTCAACAAACAGTCAACGAAAAATTAAGGTCTGAGACAACTCTTACAGCTCAGCAGGAATGCACTTCTGCTCGTCCCTCTTATATCTTTTGCTGTTTGTTAATGTGGCTAAGGCAAATTCAACTATAACCCTTGGTCAGCTCGGCCGCATGCCTGAGGTCGTGTCTTGCTCAACATGACCAAGAATGGTTAGGAATGAAGTCATCTCGTAAGGACAGTTTGACATATTGTACCTCGGGTCGTCAATGTTTTAGTCAAAGACACCGCTTACAGTCAACCTCAGCAAAAGGAAGGAATCAATAGTGCACAATTCCCAAAGGACGCATATTCAGATGGCCTCGGCCTCAGTTCCTTATTAGCACCGAGTTCTGGTCTCGGCCTTGCTCTCATAAACACTTAGAATATCTCGGATAAGATCGGAAGAAGATATTATCCATTGGCATCTGGGACCCACCAAGGCAGTTCTGCAGAATACTTTTTAGGCGTCAAGCGTCAAATGGTTCAGTACACGGTCATCATTACAGGCCGACCTACCTATCTTAGAGTCATCCACTAAACAGTTGCAATCACAAGCCTTTGTCCCATCATACTGCAGCTCTGCAACAGACAAGACAACTATCTCAGACAGGTCACAATCCCAACATCAGGCAGAGGGTCATACCTCCTCCATTTTGTTCATAATTACCCCCTATCCAGACGGGGAAAGAGATCCAAATTTTGGAACAACTTTTGGAGCTTTCTCTTAAGAACTCCACCTCGACCAAGTCTAAAAGAGCCAAACACTCATTGAGATCTTATTACAGGTTTCATCTAAACCTTTATTCCAACATAAATTGCTTACCAGAACACCCATAACTGACTTAAGCGTCGGAGGGTTTTCCCGGGGCAGCGCCCTGGGACCTCTAACGTTTCTATTCCTTCTCAGGTTCTATTGACGGAATTAGACGGAAGATTAACGAAACACAACAAGGATCACCTCTGATCCACCCGATGAGCATTTTTGGACTCATCATTTGGCGCTAGAAGGAGGGCCCAACCTCCGTATTCCTTAAAAAATCCTTTCAAAGGCTTTCTTGGCAATTGTCCTACCCATCCATCATTCGAAGAATGGATAAAAAAGACGGGAAATGGTCCAAGCGACCTATGCCCCCGGAAGACATCGACGACCTCTTTCACAACAAACGGAACAGTGTTCTCCAGAGCCAGAAAATTCTTCAACTCCTATTGTTGCCTTCACATATGAGGAGCATATGCGGGCCATATGTTATGTGGCTCAAAATCCTAGCGTATTCCAAGCTGTGGTGAAAGAGATGAAGGGAAAAGCTTCCGTGGCAGGACCCAGCGGGTTTCATCCTAATAATTCTCTTCCACAAGAAGAACTCTAGGAATACTCTCCAACTCGACCTGATTATCATCTCAGGCGTCATGCCGAATTTATGACTGAGGCTAGATGTTCAGGAAAAAGGTCTAGTCATCAGCAGAAAGGCAGAGCTCTACTGCAAGAGAGACGCTCTGTCAAGATTCGGTTGGGGGGGCCGAGGAAAAGAAATGAACTCTCTGCTAGCTTCAAAGGCTCATATTCTCTCCTACATGAGGAAGAAGAACCTATCCACAAGAGGAACCATCAACTGTACTGCCAATATCATGATACAAAAGACTGCAGGCAGTTTGGCCAGGAGATTGGGTGGCTAATCGCGCTCGACCACCTACAACGGTTTCACAATCCGAGGTCAAGGCTGCACAATAGGCTGGACTTTAGCCGGCCTCCTCTGGATGAAAGATACCGACCTGGACATCAGCACATGTCGCCAAGAGACGAGGATTCAGATTCGGATGGGCAGAGATTGCGAGTCTCCGAAAGTATACAGCTGATCTAAAAAGCATAAGCCCACAAAAGAGTCATGCTTCACTTTTCTAGTGTGTATTCAAAATCCTCATGTACATAAATGTACTTTAAATACATTTTTCAATGACTATTACAAATTTTCCATTTGCAAAGGAGTTGTTCATATATTAAGAAGTGCTTTTTATCGACAAGGGGGACAAGTTCCCATTATTTTAATCAAGTTCTTCAACCGGCTCAGCTCGACACATTATTCTGTTCGGCCATATGTTTGCCCAAGATCATGGAATCTGAAGAACTTTATTTGGTTATCCTACATAAACATCTGGTTCAGATCAGTTCGGCCATAGGATATTGGAATATGAACCATCATACTAAGAGCAGCTCAGCCTGATTCTCAGACACTCATCCTGGTTTGGGGGCATAACCATTATGCCTTCGACTTATGAATCGTACTGAGGGATTCATCCAGGTGTAAGAAAGTTATGTGCCTACCTGACGCTCACTTTATGAATTGTAACAGAATTGGAGCCCGACAAGATTCGCGCTTAGCCGATCTCTGCCTTATGGCTCATAAAGGGGCTCGGGACACAAGCTTTCCACCACGGTGACTTCTCTCTTATGGTTCATCAGGTAAAGGAAATAATATGGTATCCTTCCAACCACGGTAAAAGGTTACCGGCCTTAGGGCTTTTCAGCGGTCCATTTCGGCGTGCATATCCACCTTACGGTCGACCTTGGTCCTAAGGCTTGTCAGGGGTTTTTACCTTAATTCTCTCAAGGCCTCCACCTTCTAATTTAGCAAGGCTTCATCTCAGGCTAAATGTCCTCCCACGTTGGGGGATCAACTATTTGCTATCTAATTATCTCATTGGAATCTTGAGTGTGACAAGTTTCACACCTCAGCAAGACGGATCCTGGAGTCCAGATCGGTCTTCTCAAAGATGTTCAGCTCAAAAGAATTGCTGAACAGACTTATCTCGGCCGTCACAAGGGAAATCTGGGCCATATAATATAGGACAGACCCTGGAGTCCAGATCAGTCCTATAAGAGGAATAACTCATCAGTCAATACTTGGAAGAATCCAAGAAGCATTCGTCAGGGTAGACCCTGGAGTCTAGATCGGCCCTACGAAGGTTCGGTTTAAAAAATTGCTGAACATAATCATCTCGGCCGTTACAAGAAAAAACTGGGCCATGTGACATAGGACAGATCCTGGAGTCTGGATCGGTCCTATAAAAGTAAAATGACTCATCAGTCGGTGCTTGGAAAAATCCAAGAAACGTTTAGCGGAGCAGATCCTGGAATCCAGATCAGCTCATCGAAAGCTTAGTTCAAGAATTGCTGAGCAGAAAAATATAATATAGGGCAAACCCTGGAGTCCAGATCGGTCCTAAAAAAGTAAATGACTCACCAGTCAATTCTTGGAAGAATCCAAGAAGTGTTAGGCAGAGAAGATCCTGGAGTCCAGATCAGCTTTGTGAAAGTTCAGTTCAAGAAATTGCTGTCATAACATCTAGGCCGCTACAAGGGAAACCTGGGCCAGAAGATTTTATCTCAGCCTAAATGCTTCGGCTAGGTTGGATTAAAGACTTGGGATATTACTAAGCGTTATTCAGATTGAATCTCGGGTAAAACAGAGCAAGCTTATTATCTCAAGCAAGATTCATTCTTAGCCAACCATTGTCTCAGCTTGGCAGAATAACAGGTTTATTCTATATTTTAAAGCTTGGTTGGTTTATTTTCTGTTAAACTGATTAAGTTTGCCAAGCCCGACATTAGATCTCAGCAAAAATAAGTTTGGAAAGTAAAGACTTAGCAGAAAATCTGAAATTGAAGAACAGAACAGAAGGAAAAGACAAGTTGCAAAGATATAGAAAATTTTCCATTGATAAAGAAATTTGAAGTACAATGGATGTCTGCTCAGTAATGTTACAAAGAAAGATCCTAAGACTAGTCTTTGTCTTCTCTCAAGTCAGCTCCCTCCAAGAATTGCTGGAACTGAGTGTTGAACTCTTGGGCATCAGTTGGATTATAAAGTTCAGCCAGACGAGGATCTTCTTTGTTTAACTCTGGATGAATCTCTGAGCAGACGTCGATGGCCTTTTCTTGGCTGACCTCCATAGCCGAGCTCTGCAGCAAATCATATTTTCTTCAAAAAGTTGAGACCTTCTGAAGTCTGCAACTGCTTTTGCCTCCGTTTCAGCCAATTGCTGAGGCAGATGACTAAGTTTTTCTTCGAAGGCATCTTTCTGCTGCAGCAGCTCAGCCTGCTCCTTCTTCAAAGTCTCAATCTCAGTGGAAGATTGGTAGAAGGAGAATTCTAAGTCGGCCACTTGGTGTTCCAACTCATCCACCCTGGAGTTGGAAGTGGCAAACATCAGTCAGCTTCTTCTTTTCCTTTTTGAAGATTGTTGACCTCAGCCTCAAGAGCAGCTATCCTTCTGGCCTGCTCAGCTCTCAGTTGGTTGGATTCTTCGAGCTCCTTTATTCTGGTCTAGAGCTCTTCATTGAATTGCTGGCTCCGCTCGTAGATCTCCATCTCCTGAGCTCGGATCTGCCAAAGCAAAAAAGTTAGAAAGATTTTCTAAGTATCATCACAGTACAAATATTAAGAGAAAAAGGAACTCACCAAGGCCAGGTTTATATGGTAGGCATTGAGCAGCCCTTCCTATGATGGAGCCTTGAACCTTTCGCGGTTGGCAGGCAAGACCATCATCTGATTCAGACGTCTGGCTGTGGAAGGTTGCACAGCAGAGTCTTCAACAGTGAATTCACCAAGGATCAACCTTGGTGCCTCAGAAGGCTGAGGTGGAGGCACCTTGGTTGTCTGAGGTGAGATTACCTCAGGAAGTCTGGAGGGCCCAGCCTCTGGAATCTGAGAGGATCCCTCTCCCCTCTGCCTCTTCCGGCGGCGAAGACTGGGGCCCTCACCAACATCATCTATTGGCTCAGATTCAGCCGAGGCCTCAGCTGGAGATTGGACCTCGGCCTCTTCATCCAGAATCTCCACAATTGGTGGAGCTGCAGAAAAGTGCATCAAAGAAAGTTAAGTATTGGAATTTTCAATACTTCAAAAAATAAAATGAAGTACCTGTTTCCAGTTCAGCCATTCCAACAGGGTCATTCCTGGCCGGCTCAGATCTGGGTTCGGCTGGAGGTGTGATCTCAGGTGGGGCAGAGCTGGCACAAAGGTTACCCCAGCAGAAAGTGTTGCAACTCGTCTGGCTTTACGAGCTCTTTTCCTGGCCGCTGCCTCGGCCATTCTTGTAGTGTGGTCGGTATTTCCACAGGCTCAAGGCCATTGAGCCTGCATCAAAAGTACAACAGTTATCAACTGAAAGTTAGAAAAAATGCGGAATTTAAAATTGTATCAAGAACAACCTCTGACAATGATCAAGCTATCGGGAGAAATTGACAGACAATTCTGACCCACAACCAGATGGCTTAGGTCGGCCGCCATTAAGACATCATAGTCCACCCTTTGCCAGTAAATGACGATTGGCAGACTTCAAAGTCTGGCTGCCTCATCACAGTAGTCTGGGCCCGACCTCATATTGTCTGCCCTGCCAGACTTCCAGATGTTTCCCTTCGGCAGCTCAGCCTTCTTGACATAAAAGAATTTACCTTTCCAATTCTTGGTAAAGGTAGGAATATTAACAACGAAAGGGAAATCGCTGTTAGAGGATTGCTTGCTGAAATAATACCAGCTATGCAAAGTCCGACAAGAAAAAAGAGCTCTAAAAACATTGGTGTTAAAGGGATACTCGGCTATTCTAAGAAATAGAAGGTAACAAAGGATGAGTTTCAGACCATTGGGTTGGATCTGAGGAATTCTGAGATTATACGCCTGCAGAATTTGGGTAAGGGGTTCAGGAACAAGAAGATTGAACTCCAACTTAAAATAATCCTCGTAGACTGCTTCATAATCCTTTGGAGGATCGTAAGTAGTCTGACCAGGCAAAGGCAGAATTTGGCCGAACCGATCTCGGTCAATCCTATAAGTCTTGCAGATGCGGTTCAGATCGGCCTCGGACAAGGAACAGAAAGACTCTTGAACAAAAGAAGAAGGGGGTCCTCTTTCAAGTACCCCTGTAAATAGAGATGGAGCCCTTTGCAGAGCTGGGGAGTTTACAGATGCTGGAGCAGGAGCAGTCCCTGCTTGCTATGGCGAGGAGTCAACCACTGTGACGGCTCTACTGGACTGAGCAGCGTCACCAGTGGTCCGGCGCAGACTACTAATAGGGCGGTCATCATCAGAAACTGTCCTACCAGGCGGAGAGGGAGAATTATAGTTTCCTCCACCTCCACCGGTGTATGAAGCACCTTCAGAGAAAATTTGGGAATCACGAGAAGGAGAAGCAGACATGATGAAGAATTGGAAAAGAAGACTTACAGTAAAGCTTTGCTAAGAAAAAGGATGAAGAAGACCGAAGGAAACTAAGGACGGCTGGAGAAGACTGACGGAGGAAACTTGGAAGAGACGCCGGAGAAGAAAGTAAAGGATGCGAGAGCAGAAGGCTGGAAAAATAAAGGGTTACAGAATTCGTCGAAAGCCCTATTTATAGACTTCATCTCGGCCATTCCAAACGACACCTCGAAGATGCCGTCCTCGATCCCTGCAACCGCGGATCTGAAAAGGTGTGTAACTGACACTTCGTGCTCTGCGCAGACAGTAAATGCGCAGTACAACCCAATTAGAGGCAAACACGTCATGCTTGAAAGGACAGCGCATTAAAATTTCTGAATCGATTAGCCTGTCCTTCCTGGTCAGCTCGACCAAACTAATCTGGGGGCAAATGATGAACCAAAATCTGACCTGCTCAGAAAAGACAAAGTCGTCAGTTAGTCAACAAACAATCAACGACAAAATAAGGTCTGAGACAACTCTTACAGCTCAGCAGGAATGCACTTCTGCTCGGCCCTCTTATACCTTTAGCTAAAGCAAGTTTGTTAATGTGTCTAAGGCAAATTCAACTATAAACCTTGGTCAGCTCGGCCGCATACCTGAGTCAGGTCGGCACTTGCTCAACATGACCAAGAATGGTTAGGAATGAAGTCATCTCGTAAGGACAGTTTGACATATTGCACCTCGGCTCAACAATGCTTTAATCAAAGCTACCGCTTACAGTCAACCTCAGCAAAAGGAAGGAATCAACAGTGCACAATTCCCAAAGGACGCATATTCAGATCGGCCTCGGCCTCAGTTCCTTATTAGCATCGAGTTTTGGTCTCGGTCTTGATCTCACAAACACTTAGAATATCTCGGACAAGATCAGAAGAAGATATTATCCATCGGCATCTGGGACCCACCAAGGCAGTTCTGCAGAATACTTTCCACGTGTCAAGCGTCAAATGGTTCAGTACACGGTCATCATTATAGGCCCACCTACCTGTCTTAGAGTCAGCCACTGACACAGATGCAATCACAGGCCTTTGTCCCATCATAATGCGGCTCTACAACAGACAAGACAGCTATCTCAGATAGGTCACAATCCCATCATCGGGCAGAGGGTCAGACCTCCCCCATTTTGTGCATAAATATCCCCCTATCCAGACGGGGAAAGGGGTCCGAATTTTGGAACAACTTCTGGAGCATTCTCTTAAGAGCTCCACCTCGGCCAAGTCTAAAAGAGCCAAACACTCAGTGAGATCTTATTACAGGTTTCATCTAAACTTTTATTACAGCATAAATTGCCTACTAGAACACCCATAACTGACTTAAGCGTCGGAGGGCTGCCCCGTGACCTCTAACGTTTCTCTTCCTTCTCAGGTTCCATTGACGGAGTTAGACAGAAGATTAACAATATACAACAAGGATCACCTCTGATCCACCCGGTGAGCATTTCTGGACTCATCAAATATGTCAAGTGAAGACAATATTGAAATAATAAAGAGTAGGTGCCTGAGCAGAGTAGCTTAGACTCTTTCATTTTGTATATATATATTTTCCTCTTCACTTTAACCGATGTGCCTCGGTTTTCATTTGCAGAATCAATGTCTTCGTCAAATAGGCTTGCTGAGGCTGTGCCAAAGAAGCTAGCCAAGCGGAAGGGCAAGGCAGAAGTCGTCTCTAAAATTGAAGCTGAGAAAGTGGTCTTAGCAGTTGATCAGCCAATGGATAACTCTTTAGGGAGTCAGACCAAGTCGTACCGTCCTTAGTAGTACAACTGGCCGAGCAACTACAAGAATTGTAAGATGATCAGTTTTTGTGGATCTATATTTTCTTCATCTTTGAAGTTTTTGTCTTTTTCCTTTTTGGTAATGATAAACCACAGTTAAGTTGTCTGTTAGTCAACGGTTCAACTTCAATAGCTTAACACTCAAAATACTGCAGTTCAGCAAGTATCGCAGTTCAGAGATTCAGTAACCAACAGCAGCCTCGGCTGCACCTCAGCAGGGCAACATGACGCCCTTGTAACATTGAAGAATATGCCAAGGTTTGCACTTCGGCATCAACTTCAGTATATGTTCAAATGCTGCACTTCAGACCACTTCATCTAGGCAGTGCCTAATCATGCACTTCGGAGAGGCCTAGTCACACACTTTGGCAGAGTTCAGCTGTGTACCACAGCAAGTCATGCACTTCGGCAAGGTTCAACTGTGTACCACAGCAAATAAACCAAGTATGATACTACCTTGCAGGACCCTCAAGAAGAGGCGCAGTTCGAATATAGCAATTACAGCTAGTTATTCTTCCTGAACACGCCAAGGTCACAATAGCCGGACTACTAGTTATATCAGCCAGGCCGACCTATTAGTCACATCAGTTAGACTACTGATCACATCAGCAGACCTACCACGTCCTAGGCTTTTTGCCCAAAGCGAACGTCTTATCCATTATCTACTATCAGAAGCCAAAGGCGGAAAAAGGTCTATAAAGGCAAGCCAACCAGGAGAAAGAAGAGGACCAAGATCTCAACCCAGAATTCAAACACACATACACTTTACTCCTCGGCATATTCTGTGAGAAACTCCTAACTCACCCTTTAAACTATAAATCTCAGTGAGATATGGGCCAAACTGACTTGAGCGCCGGAGGGTTTTTCCCGGGGCCAAACCCCCGGGACCTCTGACCTGTGCTTTTTTGTGCAGGATATCTGGCACTATTCCAGCTACAAATTTTCAATCCCAGTTAACAACTCTTCAAGATAACCTACGGAGCTAATTTGAGGTCATCTAGACCCTTGGTGAAGATCCGGCTTCATCAGGTAACATGTTCGAAATCACCTTTTTTCGAAGGTCTGCTAACCGAAGTTGAGGTGATCCCGACTAGTGCAGGCCATTAATTTGCTATTGACATCGTTTTGCTTAGCCTCAAGCCCCCGTAGCCATTGGGTCAAGCCCAGAGATGGATGCAGATGAGCCTTTAACATAGAGGCAAATGAAGAGAGGGCAAGATGATGGGCCTTCTCTCCTGGTTGCTGGATGGTTATACCCTACTCGGGCACGACAGCTTGTCAAGACACCAGTCGAGCGATTCACATATAATGATTCTGCCATAAACCCTATGATAATATGGAGGCTAAAAAAGAACCTTTTTCTACCACATGATGTGCCGATGGCTCAACAGTCATCTTGGGATTAGTTGGTTAACTACTTCCACAACAACTTGGCTTTGCAAGGCACATTAG
Organism: Eustoma russellianum; assembly: GCA_036186865.1. Lineage (NCBI taxonomy): Eukaryota > Viridiplantae > Streptophyta > Magnoliopsida > Gentianales > Gentianaceae > Eustoma > Eustoma russellianum. The sequence continues at coordinate 24,216,421 of AP025058.1, forward strand.
CTTAGGCCTTTGCATTGAAAGGTTTGAACCTAGCTGTTTTTAGTATCTAGCTTGCTTCAGTGGTGTTTTATCACAACCACGTTCAATGAGCAACTCGAGGCAGTCAAGGTCGAGCGCCAAGGTCCAGTCCAACAATGAGAGCTTGCAGAAAAGGAAGGAGGATTCCAAAACAAAGTTGGGTACTTCCAACTCTCGCATTGATGAGCTTCAGAGTAGAATTCAAGGCTTGGAGCTGACTTAAACCCAGACCCAGTCAAAGATGGATTTCCTACAACATGAGGATGGTGCTGAGAAGGCAACGAATCTTGAGTAGCAGCTGACTCAATTGAATCAAAAATTGGAAGAAAAGGCCAAGTATAGTTAGCCGAGGACAAAGAGACAGCTGTGGGTAAGTTCAAAAAGTCGAACTTCTTCTTCGGTAATCTAGACATCCTACTGAGCTCGGTGTTGGAGATAGGTGAGACTAAGGCTATTAAAGCTGCCATTGAGGTGGACCAGTTTTTTTAGCACAGAGCAACCAAGGATTGTTGATTTGTGCAATGCTACAACATCTAAAAAATATGATAGTAACTCCAGTCATTCTGTGATTGCACAGACCTTAGGGAAGCTTAATAGTAGCTTTGGTGTGTAGTTTCCTAGGCCTTAACTTGTATTCTCTTTTTCCATCATACTGTAATGATAAAAATTTGATATAGATGAGAGTTTTTCATAAGTCTTTTGAGTTTTGTTTTTTTTACTTTGTTGTCTTTCTGACTCTAATGATTGCTAACCAGAATGCTAAGAAAGATTTCTAACTTTTACAAGTGTCAAGTGTATCACCTCGGACCTCCAGAGATAGACTGAATCAAAGCGCAAAAAACTTCCTAACATTTGCACTTCCGAGGCTCAAAGGCTTAGCCATAATCCTGTAAAACCTTCTGAAACATATTCTAATAATTTAATTAAACTAGAAAACATGTTCTTTTCGTTATCATAAACTTGTATCTCTTGATCTAGCTTTAGCCCAAAAGTATATTATAGTACGTTTCAAGGTTTGACATTAGAGGCATTTAGCTGGTAAATCTTGTCTGAACTTCAAAGACTTGTTCTGCTGGATTCCTTCAATTGGATATGTTGACTACTCAGACCTGTTAAGGTCATGTGCGACAACCCTATGCTGTCTTAAGCCCCTTGTTCGGCTCACCTAAACACGCTGAGTGTTGGATGCCAAAACCTGTTGAGACTTAATCTTCATGCCTGCTGTTGAGGCATTTGTGAAACCTGTTGCGGCTTAGTTCCTTTGCTGGGGTGCCTGTTTAGACCTCAAGTACATACATTCGGTCCAAGCTATTTTTACATTGAAATATTATAAACAACAATGAATGAACAAAGTGACCTTTATTTTCTTGGGGAAAAATTTACAGGTATTGTGTATGAAATGGTTTTAAGTTAGATACATGCCAACTTCATGACAGAGTTCTACCAGCTAAAGTTTCTAACTTGTAAGCTCTATAAGGAGAAGCTTCGATGACAGGATACATCCCTTCCCATTTTGGGTAAAGACAGCCTAACAGGTTGACCTAACTTGTAGAGTTCTTTCGATCGACAAGGTCCTCCACCTTGAAAATTTTATACTCTACTATCATATTTGTATCGAGAGATCAAGTTCTTTTACCATGCCATTTGAATGTGAGCTTGCTCTCATTTTTCTTTCGAGCAGTTGAGATTTATGATGAGGCTCAAGGAGCTGTACTCAAACATATTCCACAAACAAGAAATGTATACCAAAATAGAAAGCATGAACTTAAACGTTTCTTGTTTAGGCATGTGCAAGACAAGCCAAGAAGTGAAGCCTAATGTCATAGTGTGATTATCCATTGTGTTTTAATGTCATAACAATAATGTAAGGGTTGGTGGGAGGGCAGGATGTTCATTTCACTTATGCGCGTCATAGTCTCGAGTCTAGTCGTTTGTTTTGTCTTTGTTTAGGTCTAGGGTAGTGTATGGAGTCTTTTATTATGTATTTGAAGTACTAATGGCCGTTGTTGAGTGTCTTTATAGGAGCCAAAAAGATAAGGAAAGTGGCATGGGGAATCTCTACTTTTCATGAGGACAATCAGGACACCTGTTTGGTATTTTGGACGTACAGGTTAGAGGACAGATCCAAATGGGTTCAGACTACTTGAAAATGTTACAAGACTCAATTTGGGACGACCTTCATGTTTTGAACGTTTCCTAATTCGGGCTACAAGATGGTCAAAAGCCAGCTTGAAAATTGGAGTCCAAGTATGGAAATTACTGAAGTCCACTGGATTGGTTCCCGATCTGTAGAAGACATATCTCTGCAATGTAAAGTCCAAATGAGGTGATTCATGAGCCCAAATTCAATATAATTTCGTGATCTACAACGTTTCCTAGGAGTCCAAAACCTAATTTGGCGTGTATAATCCGTGTAGAAGTTTGATATTGACAGGGTGTATTTTATTATAAAATTTTGAGGGATTTGATTTCAAACTATTGTATTGATTAGTCTTGATTTATTTTCCTAGTTAGACTTAATTTTGATTGATAGGGGATATGCTGATTATCTTGATTGATTTATTCTCTTTTAGAATTAGCAAAATAATGCCCATAAAAAGGCAGTAACTCAGCAGCATGTAAACCAATCCAGTTTTCAGAATTGCAATAAATTTCGGCCACTTTGTGCCTTTCTTCCCTTTGGGAGTTTGTGTGTTTTCTTTGGTTCCACATGAAAAATAAAAGATAGATCCAATTCAAGGTTTGAGAAATGATGATGTCGGATTTATCACCAAGCAATAAATGTGATCCGGGGGTTACGCCGTCAACCTCCCATTAGTTGTCCAAAGTTAGCCTTGTCTGCTGAGCTGCACAAATAAAGACGTTAGAGGACCCGGGGACTAAGGACCCGGGTAAAACCCTCCGACGCTCAATTCAGTTGTAGCCATTTATATAGGGAGTTTAAATACTAGATCAGTGAATTTATGGAGTTTTTCCGATAAACCTAGTTATTTCACTGTGAGGAAGATGATTCACCGTAGGTAGTTTCTGGTTTTCACTTAGTTTTCTCTTTCTTGTTTTATGCTTTTTACATTGATGCCTGGTCCAATGCATGTGCAGGGTACAGAGAACGAGACATGCAAGGAGGCAATAGAGATGACTCTTGTTTCTGCATGCTTGCCATGTGGCGTTGTGCTTGGTTGAGCACGGTCACTGTAGACACCTGTAGAGGAATCTTACCTGGCTGAATTACCTAGGGTAAACTCCAGGGGTCAGAGCTGAGCTTGATTCCTTAAGATTGTAAATAATCAAAGTGCCCGAGGTGGCCTAGGCCGATGGGCCTATTTGCTGAGGTGCAAGTGGCTGAGCCGAGGTGTCAGCGGCCGACTCTATAAAGTGTAGGCCGACTTGTCATGATGATACTGTTTCAGCCTAGTCAATGCTTGACACCTAGAAGGTAGTCTGCAATAACCGGCCTAGAACAAGTTGAGGCTGAGATATGTTATGGCCGAGATACGTTGAGGCTTTTTGGCTGAGGATATCTAGTCAAGTAGCTGAACCTGAGCCACGTTGACCATTTGACTAACCGAAAAGTTTTGTCTCTTTCTGAGCAGGTCAGATTTCGGCTCATCATTTATGCCCCCAGATTAGGCTGGCCGAGCTGATCAGGATGGGCAGGCTAATCGATTCAGAAATTTTAATATGTAGTCTTTTCAAGCATGACGTGCCGACCATTGATTGAGCCGTGCTGTGCATTTACTGTCTACGCAGAGCACGAAGCATTAACTGCACAACTTTTCAGGTACGGCGGTTGCAGGGATCGAGGTTGGCATCTTCGAGGTGCCGCTTGGGATGGCCGAGATGAGGCCTATAAATAGAAATCGTAGAAGAACAATTCATTTCTTCCTCTTGCTCTTATTTTTATCGTTTTATATTTCGCTCTTCTTCTCCGGTAGCTCTTGCTCATCTTCTCTGGCGTTTTTCATCCAACATCCATCGCCTTCCTTTTTCCAGCAACTTTCCTCCTCTTTCTTCACCACTTCCTTCATCTCTGTAAGTCTTCTTCCTTGCTCATCATGTCTTCTGCCTCTGATTTCCAAAACCTATCTGAAGGAGCTTCTTATATCGGTAATGAAGAAAATTATAGTTCTTCATCATCGGAGAGGACGGTTGCCACTGATGACCGTCCTATAGCCAGGTTGCGTAAAGGCATTGGCAGCTCTGCCGGGCCTAGTAAACGTGCTCAGGCTAGCAGAGCCGTTACTGTAGTTGAAGTTTCACCGGAGCAGGCAGAAACTATCCCTGCTCCAGCAACTGCCATTCTTGCATCTGAGCCAAGGATTTCGGCTCTGCAGACGGGGGTAGTTTACCGTGGTTCCCCTTTGACCGAGGACCAAGAGTCTTTTTATACCTTATCCGAGGTTGATCTTTCTTGGATATGTGATACTTACGAAATCAATCTTGACCAATTTAATCCAATTTTGCCTCAAGCTGACCAGACAGCTTATGATCCTCCCGCGGGTTATGAAGATGTCTATGAACAATACTTCAGATCCGGGTTTAGTCTTCTAGTCCCTGTTTCTTTGTTTAGAATCCTTCAATCTTACAATCTCAGGCTTCTCCAAATAAAGCCCAACAGTCTAAAAATCATTGTGTTTTTTCCTTTTCCTTAGAGCGTCTGAGATCCCCTTTGATCATAGAGTCTTCAGAAGCCTATTCTCCTGTAGGTCTTCTGATAGTTGGTACTACTTTACCAAAAGAGTTCCGTCCAATGAATTCAATTTTGCTATTAACATTCCCACCTTCAAGAAGAACTGGAAAGGAAGATTCTTTTATATTAAGAAGTTAGGGTTGCCCAAACTGGATATATGGAAGTCGGGTAAGGCGGACAACATAAACCCGAGCCCGGAATATTGTGATGAAGCAACCAAATTGCATTCTCTGCCTGTAGTCATCGATTGGCACAGATAGATGAATCTATTTTGAGGGCAACAGACCTGAGCTCCTTAGCTTCGGGTCCCCACTATAAGACTCTTTCCCCAGATTACTTGGAAGTATTCAGGGGTATGATTTTGCATTTTTTATGCAACCTTCTTCTTCTTCTCTTTTTCTTTTTTTTGGTAAAAGCTTTTGCTTTCAATGTAGGTTCAATGGCTCCAGGAGGAAAAAATCTTGCGGCTAAGCTTGCTAAAATAGCATCCCGCAAAAAGTCAAAGACGCTAAAGATTGGGGCCGAGGTATCCCCTGGATCAGCATTGCCTCCAGCTGGAGACATTGCTACGGCTGACGTGGCTGAACCAGCACCAGCCGAGGCTGTGGTGACTTAGCCAATTCTTGTTGCATCTGAGTCTGCGAACCCAGGTATTCTATACTTCATATTTTTTCAATTGGTAAAATGACTTGTTCCTCCACATAGTTGTTATATAAATGTCAATTGCAGTGGCAGAAGGGGAAGGTGCCGAGGTCTCTCTAATAGGCCCGGCACAAGCTGGTCTTGGAGAATCCCAGCAGGCCGAGGGCGCTGTCCTTGGGAAGAGGCGGAGAGATGAACTATCCGCTCCAGAAGCCAAGATCCCAACTCCCCGGGCCGAGCAACATATTCTGACCATGGGCGAGTTTGATGAAACAGATACTATGGCCAATCCAGTCACAGCCAAAAGGATGAATAATCTAATCCTTCCTTTCGACAAATAGCGGTTCTCTACCGCTTCATGGGAGAATCTAATAGATTCTTTTAATGTTAACTCAGCTCTGGTAGGGGTTAATTTCTTTTGATGTATAGGCTTGATCAAATAACTTTGGCTGATGCTTGATTTTGGCGAAACAGATCCAAGTTCAACAAATGGAAACCGTCAGACGGGGTGAAGAACTAAAGGATTGTCTGTTGGCTAAGCTTCGAGAGCTTGAAGAAGCCTCCCAAGTTACGGCCGAGAAGGCCAAGGAGAATTCATTCCTGAAGTTGGAAGTCGCCAAGCTTCAGGAGTCAAAGGGAGAGGCTGAGCTGAAGTGTGCTGAGCTGGAAAAAAGAAACGCCGACCTCAAAGCATGTTACGTCCAAGCATCCTCAGACGTGGCTTCTCTGCAGAAGGATAAGGAAGATGGGCTGAAGAGACAAAAACATCTGGAGCAGCAGGTGGCAGACCTGACTCATCAGTTAGCGTCGGCCAAAGATGACGCTGTGGCGGATTTCAAGAAATCAGAGTTCTTTGAAGAAAACATGTTGTTGCTTCAAGGTCCGGTCATGCAGATGGGTCAGACTAAACCCATCAATATCTGCTCAGAAATCTACCCCCAGCTGGACAAGGATGACTCTCGGCTCGCTGATCTTTACAATCCAGATGCCGAAGCGGAATTCGAGAGCCAGTTTCAAAAGTTTGCAGAAGGAGCTGACTTAAGGGATGAAGAGTAGACTTAGAATTTCCTGTAATAGGCTGAACTGAAGCTAATGTACTCAGCCCTTCTGATTAATGGAAAGTTTTTCCAAGTCTTCATCACTTGTATTTTTCTTCTCTTCTGCTCTTTGGGTTTTTTTGTTAAGTCTTTACTTTCCAGCCTTGTTGTTGCCGAGATCTAATATCGGCCATGTTACACTTAGTTTGAAAATAAACTAAGTTCTTAGGCCTTAAAATATAGAATAAACTTGTTATTCTGCCGAGCTGAATCAAAATAGACTAAGCATGAATCCTGCACTGCTTTAGCCGAGCTTTGATTTGAATGATGCTTAGTAATAATCTAAGTCTTTAATCCAAAGTTTTGCACCTTGGTGCAACTCTGCCCAGTCTTGCTAGGTCTAAAGAGGTGCATGTACGCTGTCACGCTTTACCTCTGCCCCCTATGTCGGAGGACTTATGAAACCTGTTCATATAAGTTTACCCTTTAGCGGGCTCTTGCCTCAGACCTGCCGAGGTCTTATAGGTTTACCCTTTAACGGGCTTTTGCCTCGGACCTGCTGAGGTCTTACAGGGAAACCTGTCCCGTGAAGTGTTCGAGCTTTGCTCGGACACCTTACTTTTGTCGATGTACCTTGATTAGTATAAACGCTTGCTCACAAGAGAACTGAAAACGTTTTCTTTTTATATAGAACATAATTACAAGTACATCACTGATGCAAAAGTCATAAATGAGAAGAGTGCCAAGTTCGTGGTAGGGTCAGGCCTTCTAAAGTCTGCAACTTGTAGGCTCCAGCAGAGTATATTTCAGCTATACGATAAGGGCCTTCCCACTTGGGGTTGAAAGCTCATGTTGGCATCGCATGACTCACCTCATTATTACGCATTACTAGATCTCCCATTCGATAGGATCTTGGCCGCACCCGGGAATTGTAGTACTGGGAAACTAAGTTTTTATATTGGGCCATACGAATATGGGCTTGATCCCTTTTTTCCTCTAGTTCATCCAGGTTCTGACGCAGTTCTTGGTCATTGGCTTGGGCAGAATAGTGATCTATCCGAGCTGAAGTGGAACCAATTTCTGCAGGAATAAGGGCTTCCGTACCATAGACTAGAGAAAAAGGAATTTCTTTCGTTGAACTAGACGGCGTAGTACGATAAGCTCACAAAACACTGGGCAGCTCATCCACCCAATTTGTCCCAGCTTTATCTAGACGCTTTCTTAGGCCATCTTTAAGGATTCTGTTAGCAAGCTCCACTTGGCCGTTAGCTTGAGGATGAGCCACTGAAGTGAAGCACTGTTTGATATGTAAGTCGATACACCAACTTTTCACAGGATCTTCAGCAAACTGTCTCCCATTATCGGAGATCAAAATTTGGGGTAGGCCGAAGCGGCAAATGATGTTCTTCCACAAGAACTTTTTTTCACCTGTGCCCCTGTGATGGTGGCTAAGGGTTCAACTTCCACCCACTTTGTGAAGTAATCAATAGCCACCAGCAAAAATCTGACCGAGCCGGGTGCTCAGGGCAGAGGTCCTACCAAGTCTATTCCCCATTGTACAAATGGCCAAGGGCTAGTAATGACAGCTAACTCTTGACTTGGCAAGTGGGAGGTCGGGGCGTGAGCTTGGCAAGACTGACATTTTTTGACTAGCTCTTCCGCATCCTTGAGTATGGTAGGCCAGTAATAACCAGCTAAGTAGCATTTGCGAGCCAAAGAACATGCACCAGAATGACTCCCATATATTCCTGTGTGCAATTCTCGAAGAATATGGTCTCCTTCCTCTTCGGGTACACAACGCAACCATGGCTGTGAAAAAGACTTTCTATACAAAAGATCATTAAAGAGAGCGTACCTTGAGGCTTTTAGGCGTAGGCGCCGAGCTACAGATTTTGTCCTTAGTTTGGGTTTGATGTTGTAAATAGTTAACTATCTCGTCCATCCAGGTGTTGCGGTAATCATGTTGTAGCACTTTATTAGCATCAAAAGCACGGTGTTTTACCAGCTCTACAACAATCTTTTTTCCTATTATAGCCAAGGTGGACGAGGCCAGCCGGGATAACGTGTCTGCTCGCTTATTAGCCGGCCTGGGGATATGTTCCACACTGAAACGCTCAAATGTCCCCCTAAGATGTTGTACCTTGGACAAGTATCGTCTCATATTGTCCTCTTTAGCCTCATAATCTCCATTTATTTGAGAAACGATCAACTGTGAGTCACTCCGGGCAATTATTTGTTGTGCCCCCAGCTTTCGAGCAAGGCTTAGTCCAGCTATCAGGGCTTCATACTCTGCCTCATTGTTGGTCGCCTGAAAGTCAAAGCGCAGAGCATATTCCAATTCCTCTTCGTTCGGGTTAATTATTAGAAGACCTGCTCCACTTCCTTCTTTGTAAGAGGAGCCGTCTACGTACAAGATCCACCCTTGTGTTAGGGGATGGTCTTCCTCAATGGATATTCCCTTAGCTAAGAAATCTGCTAAGGCTTCAGGCTTGATGGAGGTGCGTGACTTGTACTCGATATCGTACTCAGCAAGTTCCATAGCCCACTTAGCAGCTCGGCCAGAAGTGTCTGGTCGGGTTAGAATTTTCTTCAGAGGTTGATCTGTCACCACTATAATAGGATGAGCTTGGAGGTAGGGTCTGAATTTCCTTGCCGCCACTATTAGTGCCAAAATTATTTTTTCTGCATTGGGGTAACGCATATCAGGTCCATGCAAAATCTTGCTGGCAAAATAGATTGGTCTCTGCATGCTGTCCTGCTCCCTGAGCAGAACTGCACTCACTGGCTCGTGGCAAGTTGCTAAATATATATATAGGACCTCCCCGGGCAGAGGGGAGGTCAGCATCGGCACCTCGGCCAAATGTGCTTTCAAGTCATCAAATGCCTTCTGACATTGGTCATCCCACGTGAAAGCAGTTCGTTTCTTCAAAACCTGGAAAAAGGAGAGCGATCTCTCTGCAGATTTAGAAAGGAATATGTTCAAAGCGGCTATCCTGCCCGTCAACCTCTGGACTTCTTTGATGTTCCGAGGTGGGTGCATATTCTTTAGAGCCTCAATCTTGGTAGGATTAGCCTGCACTCCATCTTTAGAAACCATGTATCCTAAAAATTTTCCAGTACGCACTCCAGAAAAACACTTTTTTGGATTCAATCTCATACATGCGTCCCTTAAGATAGTAAAAACCTCGCAGATTTTGGATGTATTGATCTAGAGCCCTGCTCTTGATGAGCATGTCATCTATATACACCTCCATGCTTCGGCCAATTTGTTCTCAGAACAACAAGTTGACCAAACGTTGGTAGGTGGGCCTAGCATTTTTCAGACCAAAAGGCATGCTGGCATAGCAATAGGTGCCCAATTCTGTGATAAACGATGTCTTCTCCTGGTCCTCCTTTGCCATTACGATTTGATGGTAACCTTTAAATGCATCAAGGAAATCAAAAACCTCATATCCGAGAGTAGAATCTACTAACCTATCGATTTTAGGCAAAGGATAACAGTCCTTTGGGCATGCCTTATTAAGATCAGTGTAGTCAACACACATACGCCAGGTCTAGTCTGGTTTAGGAACCACGACAGGGTTGGCTAGCCATATCGGATACAAGACCTCTCCAATGAACTTCGCTGCCAGGAGCTTTTTAACCTCTTCCGCGATCACCTTATTTCTTTCAGGAGCAAAGTTTCTCTTTTTTTGCTTGATAGGCTTTACGTGGGGATCAACATTGAGCCGGTGTTCGGCTAAGCTAGACGGGATCCCTGGCATGTCCTCCACCGTCCATGCGAAGATCACAACGAATTCCTTCAATAAGTCCTGAAGCTGGGTCAACAACTCGTCTGGCATCCACGTCCCGATCGTAATAGTGTTGTCAAAGCGAAGAGGATCCAGGATGAACTCCTGCACTACGTCATCTGAATGCAATCGCTCCTCAGCTGGGAGAATCAGGTCATCTAGGTTGACCTGTTGAACGACACCACTACCCTGGGCGGCCACGGCATAACAACTCTGTGCCATTGGAATATCTCCCTGAAGTGTGACCACTCCAGCTGGTGTGGGGAACATCATTCTAACATGCAAGGGGGACACTAGTGCTTTCAGGGCCACTAAGGCTGGTCGGCCTAATAAAATATTATATGCTGACCTTTCCTTGATCACTACAAAATCCATCCATAAACATCGATATGCTGGGGGCTTTCCAAAGCTGACGCTAAGAGTGACCAACCTAGCTGGCCGAACTGCCGTGCCAGTGAAACCATACAGGGATGAAGTTACTAGCATCATTAAGGAATCTACTAGACCCAATTGTTTATATACACTATAGTACATCACATTTACCGCGCTTTCGGTATCTACATATACCCTACGCACCTCCACTATGTTATCCGGGGCCAGGTGTATGAATAAATCTATCACTAGGCCCGTGTTGTTAGAGTCTAACAGGATGGAATCTTCGGGTCCATAAACCAATTCTCGAGTTAACCTCATCTTCTTGGTAGGGGGTCCAGATGAAGTCCCTGTCGAGCTGAGCTCCCCATGACCTTTCTGAAGTGGACCTCCCGCAATGGTGTATATAATGGAGTTGACTTGAGGCTGCCCTGCAGCCCCACGTCGGCTCGTTCCTCATCGTCGTTCGACCTGGGATGCCGAGGTGGAGTCTCAGGCTGTCATTTATCTTTTTGGGGACTTTTGCAAAAATCCAAACAATTATGGAGGCGTGAGCGAGGGTCATAGAACTGCTTCAAATGACCCTGCTCTATCAGCTTTCGGATCGCCTGAGCCAGATGTCGGCAATCTTCCGTATCGTGGCCGATGTCACGATGATAGCGGCAGTACAACTTAGGATCCCTCTTATCCCTAGGACCGGCCAGGGGTTTAGGGTCAGTCCTGAGGCCGTCCTTTTCCATAACGGATAAAATTCTATCCTTAGAGTCCAAAAGGGGCAGACCTTCCCTGCCGCCTTTACATCGGCCGCCCATGTGATCAAACACACTGCATCGATCGCAGTCGTTCCCCTCACGCCGATCTCCCTTCGAACTGGGTCGGTCTTCCCGCTGAGAACACTGCTCGGCTTCTTTCTTTAACCTGTTTGCCTCTTCACCTCGGGCAAACTGATGTGCTTTCTCCAGACATTCCCTTAATGATGTAGGCCCCTCCTTAGCTAATTGGGAGAAGAGGCGGCAAGCTCTAAGACCATTAATAAAAGCCGCTTCTTTAACCCCTTCGTTTCTGTCACTGACCTGCAGCGACTCATCCGAAAGCGCTGCATGTATTTCAACACTGACTCCTCGGGACCCTGTCTCAAGGTCATCAAGTGCGAAGGATTTTTAACAAAAGGAGCACTGGATACAAATTGAGATTTGAACTTTTGCGCCAACTGTCTAAAAGATTCCACTGATTGTGGTGGGAACTCCTGGAACCATCTTCTGGCCTTTCCCCGCAAATACATAGGAAAAGTCTTGCAGCGCAGCGGATCGGGCACATTTTTCAAGCTTATAGCGGTCTTAAACTGGAAAAGATGATCAGTGGGATTTGAGGTTCCATCATAGGTGTCCATCTTAGGGACCTTAAAATTATCCGGTGCTAAGTATTCGGCGATGTCCCAAGAGAATGGACTCTCTTGAATCACTCTCATATACTCTGGCCTAGGCTCTCCATGGTGGCTCCTCAGCCTATGACGATCTTCAACCTCTTGTGGAACACTCTTGAAGGACCGGGGCCTTACACCTAGGTGCTGCCTAGGCAGGGGCACCGACTCCACGGTTGGGGCTCTAACACTGCCCCGTCTAGCGTCAGCCATGAACCCTTGGGGACCTTGAGAGGACTGTTGATGGGCCTTTTCCTGGGGATAAAGAGGGAAAAGGTCTTCCTCCATGTCCTCAACCTCGGGACGTTTCCCTTTGAGCCGCTCCACTACGGCCTAAAATACTTCAAGATTCTCTGCCACATATTTCATGGCCTTGTCACGCTCCTCCACGTTACTCCAGGAGCATTTTTCACGCACAATTCTGGTCCCCTAGAGTCTTGGCTCGGAGGACCAGAATGAGCCTCTCTGCAACGACGAGGATTGGGGGACTCCCCTAATCTTTCACGTGGTCCTCGCCCCATATCATGGGGTGACAACTAACTTTCCAAATTTAACAGAATATTAAAAAAACTTTTATTTCGGAGGTTTGAGGCCCTTCCTCTAGCGCCAATTTGATGATGTCGGATTTATCACCAAGCAATAAATGTGATCCGGGGGTTACGCCGTTAACCTCCCATTAGTTGTCCAAAGTTAGCCTTGTCTGCTGAGCTGCACAAATAAAGACGTTAGAGGACCCAGGAACTAAGGCCCCAGGTAAAACCCTCCGACGCTCAAGTCAGTTGTGGCCATTTATATAGGGAGTTTAAATACTGGATCAGTGAATTTATGGAGTTTTCCCGATAAACCTGGTTATTTCACTGTGAGGAAGATGATTCACCGTAGGTAGTTTCTGGTTTTCACTTAGTTTTCTCTTTCTTGTTTACTGCTTTTTATATTGATGCCTGGTCCAATGCATGTGCAGGGTACAGAGAACGAGACACGCAAGGAGGTAATAGAGATGACTCTTGTTTCTGCATGCTTGCCATGTGGCGTTGTTCTTGGTTGAGAAGGGTCACTGTAGACACCTGTAGAGGAATCTTACCTGGCTGAATTACCTAGGGTAAACTCCAGGGGTCAGAGCTGAGCTTGATTCCTTAAGATTGTAAATAATCAAAGTGCCCGAGGTGGCCTAGGCTGATGGGTCTATTTGCCAAGGTGCAAGTGGCCGAGCCGAGGTGTCAGCGGCCAACTATATAAATTGTAGGCCGGCTTGTCATGATGATACTGTTTCAGCTTAGTCAATGCTTGAAACCTAGAAGGTAGTCTGCAATTACCGGCCTAGAACAAGTTGAGGCCGAGATATATTATGGCTGAGATACGTTGAGGCTTTTTGGCCGAGGATATCTAGTCAAGTAGCTGAACCTGAGCAACGTTGACCGTTTGACTAACCAAAAAGTTTCGTCTCTTTCTGAGCAGGTCAGATTTTGGCTCATCAAGAAACTCTTGTTGGTGGCCACAATCTATAGAAAAGGAACGACTTGGTGGATTGGACGACTGAATTTCTCAGCACCAACGTTTTCAGCGCCGTTGAGGAGAAAGGTGGTGCCTTGCACCATTGTTCAGCTGTAACCGACTTGTGAGGGCTTGGGAGAGCTAAAGGTCCTATACATGTACATGCATGCTTCAAATACGTATCAATTCAGAGCAAAGGTTTTCCTTTTAACTCACATATCTCTTTGTGTTAACATCTCTTCTTGCACTCGCAGTTTACCATCCCCACGGTTCAATTTCTTTCTACCCTTTGTCTTCTTTTGTTGTGTTCTCCTCCATATCTTGTCACTCCATTTCTGGTTACATAAAAAAGCGGTTAGAAGAAAAAAGTATTCTTTCTTGAGAAACTAGTGCAAAACCGAGGCCTTTGCATCAAAGATTGCACCTTTGCCTTGCTTCTATCATTCATGCATAAAAACATCAATCTTGTGTTGGGTCCGAAATACACTCTAGAGAGGGGGGGTGAATAGAGCGTTTGGCTCTTTTGCGGAATTTTCTCGTTTGGCTCAACTCAAAAAGATATTCAAAATCAGAGCAAGAATGAGATATGAGAAATAGTGAATGAGTACACCGGATATAAAGTGGTTCGGATCGTAAATGATTCTACTCCACTACCACTTTGTTTCCAAAGTGGATTTTCAACAACTACTCTTCTTATTAATAAGAACAACCACAGCAACACTTACACTAACACTTAGTGTAAGCAACAACACCAGCAACTTCTTGCACAAATCACACTTGTGCAACTACAGCAACTACAGCTCTTAGCAAGAACAACTTCTTGCTTCCTCAAAACTTCAACAAAAGTTCCCTCAAGAACTTCTCACAGTGGGTTGAAGAAATGTAGTAAGGTTTACACTTTCTCACAAGTC
>AP025058.1:24232323-24340579 GCA_036186865.1 Eustoma russellianum
TAAAATCAAAGACACAGCCAAGTTTTACAACTAACAACACATACTAAGCTAGAACAAGAAGCAAGCTAAAACAAACACCCTAGTCTTCGTCTGAAGAGAATGTGATGCCAGGAATGCAAGCTTTCATCTTTGCCTTGAGCTTTGCAAACCTCGACTCATGGACGGATACCTTGCTGCGAAGCTCCCCAACCTCTTGTTGAAGACTAGCAACTTGAGCTTGAAGTTCCGGACATTTGAGCTCAAGCTACTTGGTTCTTCATGAGTTTCTGGTTCAGGAATGGGTGCCTCATCTGGAAGGTCTTCGTCTTCTCTTGCTTCCTCCTCTTGTTCTCTCCTTATTGCTTCTTTTCTAGACTTCAGAATTTGTTGGATGTTGACTTTATCATAGAAGTCCTTGTGCGTTATGTTGTCAACATCCGTGTCATCCACATAAATACCCGACTTCACAAGCATCCTATAGATAAGGTTACTATAGGGAAGGGCTTTGTTTTGTTTGGTTGCGGCTTCGACAACATTTGTCATAAAAAGATCCCCAAAGTTGATCTTCTCACGGTTAGCTATTCGGTATGCTATGTAGAAGTCAAGGTTACTTGGCAATTTTGCGGATTTACCATTGATGCAGAATGTAACAATGGCAAGAAGGGTACGATAAACTAAAGGCATATCATTTGTGTTTTTACTTGGATGGAAGCCTAAGAAAGTTTTCACTTCATCTTCAGAGACTTTCCACCTAGCCGTATCCCATTTCCATGCATCAAACTCATAGTACCCTTCGTTGGGTACACCAATCAAGTTACAAATTTTTTCAACTTTCCATTTCACATGTTGTCCATCAATAACTGAATGTAGAGCTAAGGGAAGGCCATTTATGTATTCAATCCATAAATTCGCATAAAAAAGCCTAGTATATTTAGTGGACATTTTGAGCATCTCATTCTCATTCCAAATATTTCTCCACTCTTGAACATCTAACCATTCAATGATGGGACTTAGTTCATCATTGCTTAGAATATCATTTATTCTAAGAAATTTGAGTGGGATAGTGGGTCTATCATCATCTTCCCATTTATCAAATAATTTTTGAGCATGTCTAGAGATGTAACTTACATGCCCGGGGATTAGGGGTTCCTCCAAAGCATCCTTGGCATCTTTGGCTTTGATCCAAGGGAAGTTTGAGAGAGTCAACTTACTCCTAATTGTGGCTAACACTTGTGCTTGACTCTCATCCATAGATTGCTTTCTTCGAGGTTGAGATGTTTGTCCTTGAGAAGAGGTGCTTGAACCTTCTCCTCCACCCTTAGAAGACCTTGGCCTCTTTGTTGTATTTTTGCTCCTTGAAGACATTTTGAGAGAAATTAGGGCTTGAAAGATTTAGAATCTTGGGTGAAATGGAGGATTTCAAGAGATGAACTCAAGAATCAAGAGCAGAGATGGGTTGAAACTTGATTTAGAGATGAAATTGAAGAGAGAGGATTTTGGAAAGAGGGGGCGCCTGCTTTGTAGGGTTTCACTGATGGAATTTGTTAGAAATGAAGAAGGGTTCGCGTGTTTGAGAGTTTTAAAGGTTGCAGATTCGACGACGTCGATCGATCGACGTCTGAGTTCGACGTAGTCGATCGATCGATGTCAAAGATCGACGTACGTCGATCTCTTGTTTTGATACGTCGATCGGTCGACGTATACTAGTTTTGGAGATTTTCAATTTTATCCCTCTAACTAATGTTTATCATCCCTAATCTTGTTCTAATAGACTCAAATGTCTCAGTGGGAAGAGATTTTGTGAATATATCAGCTAGTTGGTCATTTGTTGGGACAAATTCAACGCATACCAATCCTTTTGAATGCAATCCCTTATGAAGTGATGCCTCACTTCTATATGTTTGGTCCTACTATGATGAACCGAGTTTTGTGCTATACTTATGGCTGATGTGTTGTCGCATAGGATGGGAACTTTATCGAACTTGATATTATAATCGTTCAAAGTATTGATCATCCAAAGTAGTTGTGCACAACACGAAGCGGCTGATACATATTCGGATTCCGCCGTTGAAAGTGACACACTATTTTGTTTCTTGGAGAACCAAGAAACCAAGCAATCCCAAGGAATTGACACGTCCCGGAGGTGCTTTTCCTATCAACAAGATTTCTGGCATAGTCAGAGTCACTTGTACCCCCTTAAATCAAAACATCCATTTTTGGGATAAAACAACCCAAAATTCAAAGTTCCTTTCAAATACCTAAAGATACGTTTAATAGCAACTAAATGTGATTCCTTAGGCATACTTTGAAATCTAGCACATAAGCACACAGCATGCAAAATATCCGGTCTACTAGCGGTTAAATAAAGTAAGCTACCAATCATACCCCTATATTTTGTTACCTCAACCGGCTTTCCTTTTTCGTCTTTGTCAAGCTTTGTACTTATGCTCATCAGAGTGCTCACACTTCTTCCATCCTCGAATTTGTACTTCTTGAGCAAATCCTTTGTATACTTTGTTTGAGATATATATACTCCATCTTGAGTTTGCTTGATTTGAAGACCAAGAAAGTAGTTGAGTTCGCCCATCATGCTCATTTCAAATTCTCCTTCCATCAATTTTGCAAAATGCTCACAAAGAGAATCATTAGTAGCACCAAATATGATATCATCCACATAAATTTGAACAAGCAATTGATGGTTTCCTTGTTCTTTAATAAAAAGAGTAGTGTCGACTTTTCCTCTTGAAAACTCATTCTCAAGTAGGAAGTTACTTAATCTATCATACCAAGCCCTAGGAGCTTGTTTAAGTCCATAAAGGGCCTTTTTGAGTTTAAATACATGATTTGGATAATCATGATTTTCAAACCCCGGTGGTTGAGCTACATAGACCTCTTCTTGAATTATTCCATTCAAGAATGCGGATTTCACATCCATTTGATATAGTTTGAAATCCTTATAGCATGCATATGCTAATAGCATCCTAATAGCTTCTAACCTAGCTACGGGGGCAAAGGTCTCATCATAGTCTATGCCTTCCTCTTGCCTATAGCCTTGGGCTACTAACCTAGCTTTGTTTCTAGTGATGTTTCCTTTATCATCCATTTTGTTTCTAAATACCCATTTAGTGCCAATTACGGGATGATCACTAGGTTTAGCAACTAATTCTCAAACATCACTTCTTTCAAATTGATTTAATTCTTCTTGCATAGCTAATACCCAATCTTCATCATTTATTGCCTCCTTTATATTTTTAGGCTCAACTTGTGAGATGAAAGCATTTTCATTGAATTTTCTCCTAGTCATTATGCCTTGGCTAGTTTCACCTAATATCAACTCTTTAGGGTGATCTTTCCTATACTTATATGAATCCGGTAAATTTGAGGTATCTCCTCCTACTTCTTCATCTTCAACCTTAGGTTCAAGTGGATCAATCCTAAGGTCAATAACAATATTACCTTTTGGATTCTCAAATTTCTCTATATGGCTTACTTCAATTATTTCATCATCATCATATCATCATTAATGTTTGATTTATCCTCATTGAGTTCACTAAACTTGACATGAATTGATTCTTCAACTTTCATGCTTCTTTTATTATATACTCTAAATGCCTTGCTATTTTGAGCATAACCCATAAAGATTCCTTCATCCGCTTTGAAGTCGAGTTTATCCAAGTTATCTTTGGTGTTAAGTATAAAACATTTACAACCAAATACCTTGAAATAACCAATATTTGGTACTCTACCTTTCCAAAGCTCATAAGGAGTCTTTTTGAGAAATGGTCTCAAATAAACTCTATTGATCACATGACAAGCGGTATTTACCGCTTCGGCCCAAAAATATTGGGATAGCTCAAATTCGTTTAGCATGGCTCTACTCATTTCTTGAAGTGTTCTATTTTTTCTTTCCGCAACACCATTTTGTTGAGGAGTTCTTGGAGCTGAGAAATTGTGTCCATACCCTTTGGATACACAAAATTCTTGAAATTCTCCATCAAACTCACCACCTCTATCACTTCTAATTTCCTTAATTGTGTCCTCTCTTTGATTTTCTAATCTCTTACAAAGCTTTATAAATTCTTGGCATGCATCATTCTTTTTAGCTAAGAACATTACCCAAGTGTACCTAGAGAAGTCATCTACCACCACAAAGGTGTAATGTTTTCCACTTAGACTTGCCGTACCAATATCCCCATACAAATCCATATGAAGCAATTGTAGAGGTTTGGTGGTGGAGATTTCACTTTTGGGCTTGAAACTTGTTTTAACAAGTTTTGCCTTTTGACAAGTGTCACATAAGCCATGGTTTTCGAAATTTAATTTTGGAAGACCTTGGACTTTTTCATTTTTGCAAATATCTTTGAAATTTTTAAAACTAATATGTCCAAGTCGTCTATGCCATAGTTGAGTCAAATCATTTTTGGCAACTAGGCAAGAAACATTTTGTGATATCAAATCATGTGTGCTAAATTTGTAAACATCATTTTTACGTATAGCTTCAAAAACAATCTTATCGTTCTTTTTCACAACACATTTTCTTTTCACAAATTCAATTTGAAAATTAGCATCACATAGTTGGCTAACACTTATCAAATTATACTTAAGCCCTTCTACATATAATACATTATTAATAGTAAAAGAAGAGTTACCAATTTCTCCATGTCCAAGGATTTTGGCTCTCCCATTGCCAAAATGCACCGTTCCACCATCTTGGAGCTTGAGCTTGGTGAACAACGTTTTGTCTCCGGTCATGTGTGTTGAACATCCGCTGTCCATAAGCCATTTGGTTCCTTCTTCTTTGGCTACTCCATTTATCTTGAGAGCCTACAAAACCAAAAGATGTATGCATTGGTACCCTTTGAAGATTGGGTCCTTTAGGGTTAGTTTGTCGACCCTTAGGCTTCCAAACATACGTGCTTCCAAATCTAGCTCTACATGCTTTCTTCACATGTCCTAGTTTGTTGCAATGAAAACAAGTGGGTACATGCTTTGGTTTAGAAGGTGATGAATTTTCGTTGTGTTTTTCTATTATTTGCCCTCTTCTTTAAGGACTTAGGTTTAATAGAAGAAGGTGATGAATTAAATCCTAAACCGGATTTATCATTTCCAATTCTTTGATTTCCAAGTAGTATGTCTAAATTGTTTTTACCATTTGTTAGTCTTTGTAAGTCTAACTTTAGTTTCTCACATTCTTTTCTAATTTCTACATTTTCGAGAGCTACGGTTTTATGCATGGTGAGTATGATGTCATGCTCTTGAAACATCAAAATATTCTTGTCATGCAAGCTCTTATTCTCTAAGATGCATTTCTTGAACTCTTTCTTCAAATGCTTATATTTTAGATTCAATTTTTCAAAATCATCTTGCAAATCTCCTATTTCATCATGAAAATTTGAAGGGCTTAGAATTTACCTCAAGATCATCTTCAATTGCCATAAGACAAGTATGTTGAATCTTTGAATTGTCAACCATTGCAACAAGTCCAACACCTTGATCTTCACTTTCTTCTCCTTCCGATTCCGAAAGAAGATCATCCCACGTGGTTACCTCCGCATTGAGGGCTTTCTTCTTTTGAGGAAAGACCTTCTTCTCTTGCTTTTGCGGCTCTGTTACGTGGCAATCGGCAATGAAATGACCGGGTCGACCACATCTATAGCAATTTTCACTTTCTTCCTTTTCTTTAGATGGTCTTTTGAAGAACTTTCTTGCTTGAGCTTTGTTTCTAGTTGCCATTCTTCTAAATTTTCTTACTAGAAGGGCAACTTCCTCATCCGATTCATCGGACTCTACCACCAATCCTTTGTGTGATGTTTGTGTGGGCTTGATAGGGTTCATCCTATTTTGTTCATCAATAAGAATTTCATGAGTAAGAAGATTACCGGATAGCTCATCAAGGGTAAGAGTCTTGAGATTCTTTGATTCGGTGATGGCGGTGACTTTGGGTGTCCATTCTCTTGGCAAAGAGTTGAGGAGTTTTGAGACAAGGTCTTCATTTGAGATTTTCTTGTCCACCATGGAGAGTTGATTCACTATTCGTGTGAATCGATCGATTGTCTCCTCAATCTTTTCACCGCTTTTCATTCCGAACATCTCATACTCCTTCATGAGCATAAGTCGTTTGGCCATTCTTACTTGCTCAGTTCCTTCATGTATCATTTCAAGCCTTTTCCATGCCTAATGAGCTGTTTCAAGACCTTGAAGTCTTATAAGCTCAGGTGGTGGTGAGAGCACTTGAGAGAATATCAAATGCTTTGCCATTAATGGCAAATCTTATCTTTTCTTCATCGGTGTAGTCATCCTCATCTTTGAATATTGATTCTCCTTTTGAGTTGGTAATCATAGGAACTTCAATTCCTTTGACAACGGCTCTCCATATATCAAATCCACAGCCTTTCAAGTGATTGATCATTCGAAATTTCCACAAAGAATAATTTTGGGCATCAAACATAGGTGCTTTAGTGTTTGATCCGGAAAATAGTGCAGTAGGCTTAGGAGATGAAGAGGTTGAGGTTGAGGTTGAGGTTGTCATTGCCATGATCTTTAACCTTGCTACTTGCAAAGATAGGCCAAGCAATCAAGGTTAGGCTCTGATACCAATTGTTGGGTCCGAAATACACTCTAGAGGGGGGGTGAATAGAGTGTTTGGCTCTATTGCGGAATTTTCTCGTTTGGCTCAACTCAAAAAGATATTCAAAATCAGACCAAGAATGAGATATGAGAAATAGTGAATGAGTACACCGGATATAGAGTGGTTCGAATCGTAAATGATTCTACTCCACTACCACTTTGTTTCCAAAGTGGATTTTCAACAACTACTCTTCTTATTAATAAGAACAACCAGAGCAACACTTACACTAACACTTTAGTGTAAGCAACAACAACAGCAACTTCTTGCACAAATCACACTTGTGCAACTGCAGCAACTACAGCTCTTAGCAAGAACAACTTGTTGCTTCCTCAAAACTTCAACAAAAGTTCCCTCAAGAACTTCTCACAGTGGGTTGAAGAAATGTAGTAAGGTTCACACTTTCTCACAAGTCTAAGCACAAGCAAGAGATCAAATATTTATGGTTCCTCTTGTGCTTGACTCTCTTTCTCTCAATATACAACAATGAAGAGCAAAGAAAAGCTAAACAAGCTTTAAACAAAATTTACAAGTATGAGAGAACTATACAACAATGAAAGATGAAGCTAGATGATGTTGAAAGTGTGTGATTGCTTCATCCAAGCCTCTTCTATTTATAGATAAAGTTGACCACGTTTTTGAGGCTCTCCACCAAGTCTTCATCTTCAAAAATGTCAAGATAGTGCCCAAATAGTCTTTAGCCACCCTATGGAATGATTTGATCTTTAATAGCAACCCTAGAGAATCTTAGACATGGTTAAAATAGTCAAGGAAGCATGTAGTATGTTGGGTTAAAGTCCACAAGAAATTTGAGCAAGATTGGAGAGAGAAAATATCATAGATCTCCCTTGGATTTTGTTCCAACGTTTGAAAATTTTTGAATCCTGGAGACGTCGATCGATCTACGTGCCAGAGCTGAGAGATCGACGTCTCTCAGAATGACGTCGATCGATCGACGTCTGCCTGGCTGAGAGATCGACGTCTCTCAGAATGACGTCGATCGATCGACGTCTCTGACATGTACGTCGATCGATCGACGTACTCTTAGCTGAGAGATCGACGTCTCTCAGATGTATGTCGATCGATTGACATACCTTAAGCTGAGAGATCGACGTCTCTCAGTTATACGTCGATCGATCCACGTCTCTTGGCTGAGAGTATGACGTGGATCTGAGAGCTCAAACATTTACCAAGCTTCACATGGAACGAGCCATGTGCCTCCTGAGAGGCTGATGTATACTTCAACCGATCCATGAGAGATTTACGTCTCGCACATGTTTTTCTCAATTTGCTTCAAACTTAAGGTGTGAAAAAACATCTTTTTATATCATCAAAACATTTTATAATCTAACATCTCGCACACTTAATTTAGATTTCTTTGTGCTATTTAGGGATCAAAGTCTCATCTTTTACACAAAATTCGACCATAGCCAAATAGCTTCCTTGTGTCACATGTAAATCTTGTTGCTAACGAAGCGTTTAGTTGATCTTAGACTTGTGTGATATTGGTTGCATTGTTTGCTTGGTTTTTGTTGCAATTTTCTTGTATCCAAGGCTGACCCTACATCACACCATACACGGCTGATCCATCACCTTCAAAGGCATTATCTTCAAGCCACAACAAGCCAAAAAAGCCTAATCTTGGAGACAAAAAACTGTTTGGCCGAATTGCACAAAAACAGCCTAAGGTACCGTTTTCTTTGCCTTGACTCACGAGAAAAGGCCAAAAAAAATCCTAAATCAATTACACACAGCTGAGAGACACATATTTTTCTTGTGCAAACGTCAAAAAATGGAAAAATTTGCTGGAACAGAGTAGAATCCCAGACCAAGGAAGAAAAAAGTGGCACAATTTTGTGACAAAAGGCAATAAGTTGATATATGTTGTTGCAAATCAAGTTCATCATCATACCACAACAAAACTGAGACATCTCATATCATTCCACCCTGCATAATCCATTGTTTATTCATGGATACTTGATATTTGCAATAAAATCGGTAACTTTGTAATTGATTTGCATAAGGCTAAGGTTAGCTAAAGATTGCCCAAGGCAACCCCTTGGCTTTCTTTGGCTTAGACCTTGACATAATTTTGGTCTCTTTTCATTGGATCTTAGTGGTTAAGGTGTCAAACTTGTCTTATTTTGTGACTTGAAATCATGCATTTGAAGGTGCTGAATTTGCTTGACTTGGCAATCAAGAAAGGGTGTTTGCATCTTGAAATTGTGTTCATCACTTGGATTACTTCCTTTGGATTGTATCTAGCTCCAGATTGGCCAATGGATTCACAATTGTGAGGGTTAAAGTGAGGCTAAACACCCCCAAAAACTGTTTTCTGTTTTATCACTAACGTAACGAAACCTCTTTTGTCTTTGTATTAGTTTCCTTTTCTTGTTCTTCTTTATTTGATCTCAGGTGAAAACATATCCTCAATCAATGCCGTACTTGAGGAGGGATGGGCTGAAGTGTCCCTTGAAGAAGTGTCGGAGAAAGTGTAGTATAAAAAACCTTGGTGTTCTTACTTTCAACACTTTTACTCTCAGTTTCTATTTTTTGCAACGTTTTCAACACCACTGAAAAATAGCAAAATTTTTTCTAAAATCATCAAAATTTTCAAAGACATAGATAAAGGTCTTAGGTTTCATTTAAGACAAATTTAATCAAATTTTGATAAGTATAAGTCATCCAAACATTCAAAGTTCTGAGACAAGTGCAATCTGATTTTTAGATTGGCAGAGGTTGAGAACATCAACGTGGTTGATGTACTTTCCAAAGGAACTTTGAAAACTTGTTTCAACCCATTAAAGTAGACATCTTAAAGGATGTTTCATGAAATTTTCAGATCATTTGGAGTTGTCAGTAAATAGGAATCAATTTTTCGTTCCAAGGGAAAGTTTTTTACAGATTGACCGAGTCCAATTAAAAATGTCTGTTCAGGGCCTTACACTTTGAGTTTTAGTATGAAATTCATGGAGGATGTCATAAGAGACGCTTATCTTGCAACAATAGAAGGCTTATATCAAGGCTTATGTCAAGATTATTTCAATCATGGAATTGCATATGATTTGCACGATATGAGTGATGATTCTAGTGTTGACCTTGAGCATGATTCTTATGATGATGATGTTGAAATTTCCATTTTTACACATGTCATGCATAATGATAAAGCTGATGTACCTGATGAGCATGACTTGCATGATGAACGTCTTGATTTGCATAATCTTAAATTGTTTGAATCTGGTTTGGTTGAATCTGTGTTACGACCTGCATGCCGGGCTAGTTGATAAAGAGAACAGAGGAAATTATGAATGAAATTAGAATGCGATTATCATACCATGTTGAGTGGAATAGATAAAATTTAATTTCTATAAGGCTACTACTAAGATCAAATAAATTAAAACATGTAACTTTAAAAATGTAACAATTCACATAATTCTACCTACTAAAAGAAAAAAATTCAAACAAATAACCCCTCCCAAGATTCCCCCTACAGCCAACCACCCCCATGGGAAAACCCAAAAGTTTTCTAAAAGCCTTCATCCACTTACAAAAGCCACCCACTCTCTCTGCATACATTGGACCTACCCCTAAAAGCTTCCCATAACATCCCATCATCCTCCAACCCAAGGCAAGAAACCATCATTTCCCCCTCCATCATCTCAAAACTCGGTAGCAACACAAACAAAGGAAGGAACCCATTTGCAATCACACTTCACCTATTTATCCATGATAGCAATTCCATCAACATCTCTCCAAACATCCTTCTTTTCTCCCTAAATGCACAAACCTTACTCCAACTCCCTCTCCTTAACTGTGTACCTCTTCTTTTGCCTAGAAGGTGAAGCTCTTCTCCAAGATTCTAAGAAACAAGAACAAGGAACTCAAGCCTAAGCTTCCTCTTCAAGTACTAAGGTAAGATTGAATGCATGTTCTTCAAACGCTTGTATTTCAACAAGTCACTTCTACCCCTAGCTAACCCCTCCAACCGTGCCTTCTAGGACCTTTGGAGGAGAAGAAATCTCTCAAATTAAGGCAAGGAATAAAAGATTTATAACCTTCCAAGTTTAATCAAGCCTAAAGGTAAGAATTTGTTAAAGATTCTTCTTTTAAATCATCATCCAAGCTCCATGCATGAACTTGATTTCTTCCTCTTTTCTCCCTGATGTTCGGTTGTGCCTTAGGAGAAGGTGAAGGAGGTTTTAGCTATATTGTTCACATCAAGACTCACAAAGGCAAGTAATCTTCTTGAATCAACCATGTTCTAGTTGTGAAATACAATGTTCATACTAATGTTACCTTCATACGAAAATGGGTCAAACAATCTTGGTTTCAACCTAAGATTCTAGTAATGTGAAGAAAATAATTTTGTAGATATAAGATTAAGTGTTAATTGGAGGAAGATGTATGTATTCATTCTTGGGGAGAATATGAGTCACGTATGTGACTTTTGAGAAGGTTAAAAAGATGAAACTTTCAGGAAGTTGTATTTCAATTTTGTTTACCCTTAGAAACAATGTTAAGGTACTTTGATTCCAAGAAGTGTAAGCTAGGAGAAAAGATGGGAAACAAAGTGAGTTGAAAGGTTGAAGATTTTGGGGTTGTAGGGGGGGGGGGTTAACTCTCGGCCCTAGCTCCATAAGATGGAGAATCCAAGTTTCTCCTTTTGAAACAATATATGATATAATGTGAGATTTGAATGGTGCATTTGCGTGTGGTGTGAAATGGTACAAATATATGTATTTTGTTAACTTGTCTTATACTATGACTAACAATATACATGTTTATGAGGCTTTTAGGTGGAAGATTTAGAAAGCATTAGCCTCAAGTGGGTAGCTTTGAGGATGGATTGGAATGTGTAAAATTATGGACTAAGTTGCAGAAAATACTAGAAAATGGGGTTGTTTTTAAGAAGCCCAAAACCGCCCCTACAAGGACAAAAGTAATGATTTTCATGCATTTTATGGCTTAAGGAAATAAAATGACAATAATGCTATAGGTTAGTAAGTTTGAGAACGTCAAACGGAACTCCGAGTATGTTAAATAACCAAGAAAATTAAAAGTCGTGGAAACAGAATTTTTCCGGCAACAAAGTTAGTTTATAACACCGTTTAAGAATAACGTATGATTTTTTAAGGCATTTCGTATTTTTCTACGGTGAAAATATAATTCAATTAAGGTATTTGAGACAAGTTAAATGAAATACATGAATAGAAATATGTGATTCTATAGCATGATATCACAATATGTTTTCAAACGATTTTTCAGACATGTTGCGAAAGAAAAAGAGATTTTACGTAATGAACATTATCAACGTGATGAAAGATTCCAAGAGACACAGCTTATGTTTATTTAATATTCGAAGGCCGGCATGGTACCCCTGCGGTTGAACCATTGGCATAGTTATATTCAGATGAGATGCGCCGTCATGACACCGAGGTCAGGTAGACCGATTCCATGGGACATAGTATACGTTATGCGCTGTATGTTCTTCAGGCGAGCGATTCCTGAGATCATCGGCCGTACGAGTCACCGTTAGATACATATGCCTACGATGAGCGTATCAGTGGTATATGTGACTATCTGGAGAATCTTTCCGGTCACCATTGATATTGGTTCTTACGAAGGATGACCATCACCTATTTTACAATTTACAGTTATGCTTTTTTTTTCAAGTTAAATAGCTATGCATCAGAATCATAAGAATTAATATCGCGAGCTTTGTACTAGAGTTAGAATGGATCAGTGGTATATTATAAGATTTGAGAGAATGAGTGGTAGCCTAGACGAGTTTTAAAATGGTTAAGTACAGATCCAGTATAACTATCATAAGCTTTATAATCATGTTTGTAGCCCTATTTGAGTTTAAATGGTTAAGTAGATGTTCAGTGTAACTTTCTGAGGCTCTACATCCTCGACTAAAGAGTTAATTATGTGAATGATGCAAGTACTTGCGAACGCGACATGTAACATTTTTCTATGCTCTATGCTTTATTACGATATGTTTTATATTTCGCTGCCTTGTCATAGTCAGTTTGATCCCCATGGAGGATTTGAGTGGGTTTCTTGCCAGGAGAATTTTATCCCGTCTGACCCTCGTTGTTTTAGAAATCTTTTTTTAAAAAGTACCGTACCCTTGACATTGAGTATATAGCTGAGGGCCAGTCCTGATTCCAGTCACTCGCGTACGAGAAATGCATTTTTTATGACCACTGTACACCTTTCAGATTTATGTAGTAGGAACTTATGAATATTTTGCGGACTATCATGGTAGTATAGACTCATGTATAATGTATAATAGCAGATGTATGGACTAAATTTTGTTTAAGTTAATTTGATTCCGTTGTGCACCACGATATTGACAACGCCTTGTACTCTACTACGTGGGGTATGGCGGGTGAACCGTCCCGAGACCCTAGTCCCGGGCAGGGTGCTACAAGTGGTATTAGAGCCGAGGCTCTAGATCCACAGCGGACAGCATAAAAGAAGCAACGACATGTATTAGGCTATGATCGTAGAACCTAGGTTATTACTGTAGAATCTAAGCAACGATCATAGAGTATAAGTATATGATCTTAAACTGAGTGCGATAACTTTAGTATAGAGCCCTTAGAATGGCTTATAAAAGGGTTTCAAAATATCATACTTCCATTTAGGCCTGAGTAAATTAACTTAGGGTCATAATAAGTAAACTGCTCTCCTCTGAATAGACATAACCTTTAAAATTTAAGATGTTCATAACATATTGACTAACGGTACTAAGTTAACTATTTGAAATAGGATGTCATCCCAATCTGTTAGGCAGACACCATCACCTGCCCCATAGGAGTCATCACCAGAGTTAGAGAGGACACTGTCACCGCCAGTACAGATTTTATCTCTGGTGGCTAGTTTCGAGGGAGATACTTCGGGCACTTGTCGAAGCTCTGATACGAATCCAGAAGACAAATGAAGCTGCACAGACTTCACCACCATCCACCCAGTTAGAGTTTAATATAAACAGTGACTTCCATTATGGACAGTTGATCACTGCCAGAGTTCTCAGTTTTGATGGAGAACCAGATACTGGTAAGGCAGAAAGATGGTTGGATGAAGTCGAGAGGGGTTTCCAGCTAGCATGAGTGCTTGAACAGGTGAAGGCACAAATTGTTCTACCCTTGGAAGATTGCTTTGTGCAGATGATGACACAACCTTGCTTACATGATGCAACACGATTGGACGAATGACTTGTCTTCGCCTAGTTGTCACTTCTTGATAGGCCATCTTTAATCCACCTTGGCACTCCTTAAATGAGCTTGAATTTCTTCTCAAAAAATCTGAAACATGTGCTCAAAGTCAAGGTGATTAACTTCCAAATAATCATGATATAATCCCCTTAAAATTTTGAATAAAACTGAAGACAATAATGACCAAAAAATCGGCCACCATACAAACATGTGCTGAAATTTCAGCATGTGTTTTCTTTTGAATTGTTTCCTTATGTGTTTCCCTCTTCAATGTCACCAATGATGTGTGGCATGTCCTCCACAAATTAAAGTGCCAAATAAGCTCCACCTAGGCTCCAACAGAGATAAAAATGGCGTGTGAAATTGCTGCACATTTGCTGAATTCTCTTTTGGTAAACTTTGTTGCATAATAATGCACAATCTTCACACACATGGTAAAAACACTCTAATATGTCTTGAATATGTAAAAAGTGTATAGATACATGTAACACTAATGTGAAAAACGTTTCATGTATGTAGGGTTGTAGAAAACCGAATTTTTGACTTTTGTCAATTACACGATTTTTCTTCGATTAATTTCAAACTTCTTAGACATGTAATATATATTATGTCACACATAATACACATAAAATGAGGTGTATATTCAGCTCTAATGGCTGAAGTAAAACTGCCCCCATGTGACAAAATAGACTTGACTTTGAATTCTCCACAAATTTAGGCCAAATTATGGGTAATTTATGTGTGCAAACATGGTATGACCTTGTGGCTAAATTTATCATTACGAAATTTTGGAATATTTTGTGTATATAGGCTGGCCATTTTTATATGGCAAGTATGTGACATGTCAGTGAAGTTTCGGTAGTCACCTGATACAATTTTCGGTTTATAGACTCGTGACATGTCGATAAAATTTTTGTAACAAGATGACTCGTAATGTATGATATGAGACCTGTATATACTCATAAATATGACGCATATATAATGATGTGATGTCGACATACGTTTATGATGTGTATGATGTGTCGATGGAACGTCGAGATAGAAACGTATATTTCGTCGTCATAAAGAAAATATGTATATATATATATGGCATGTGTAGTAGTATGGAAAGAAGATTCCAAATATGTTTCCAAGTAGTTGTTTCCAATCATATCTCCTTGAGTACTTTATTTAATGAACTAGTAAGTTCATCTCCTTAAGCACTTCATTAAATAAACTAGTTTAGTTCATTTATCATGGCACCTGAAAATAGTATAAAGACAGTAAATGTTTAGCATACGATGCAAGCTTTAACTCTTCATGGCACGTCAGTACGACAACAATATATATAAGCATGTAAAGCATATTCATCACGTAAGCATGTCAAGTAAAATTTATTCATGCATTTCGTAAACACGAGACATTTAAATCATGCATTTTCAAATAACTCAAACCCCAATTTCTCAACAGTCTCCCCCTTTTGATGATTTGCAAAATAACCTTTATCCATGATTTAAATGTGATCGGACAATTATGCATAAATTGAAAAAAGTTGAATTTCATAATATCGCGCTATCGCGCTCCACCTTAACTTTATCTCTCCTGCTTAAATCATGCTTTTTTCTCCCCCTTTATTTTGTAAATCACATCAAAAACATGAGTAGCAACGAAGAGAAATTTATAGTATATCAACAGAAATCAAGCATTTCAAGTACGTTCTTAAGGGTTATTGATTCATCCCTTTGCAAGAGTGCCTTTTGGTATCCAAACTTGGGTGACCTTACTTGATCTTACGAAAGGTGAAAACAAATATGAATAAGGAATATAGTGCATGTTGTGATCACTTCTAATTGACCTATGATGACCGAATCTATGATTGTAAAAATAAGGTGATTTTTGGCTTTGATATGTATTTCGGTTTATATGCACGGTGTTAGATCTATATGCATTTGTATGATATGAATATCGCATATGCATCAATGGTTTTATTTCATATCTATATGGCACATAATTATATTTTCCATATGATGAAAAAGAAGTAGTACGATGAGAAGCAACATGGGGCTCGCTAGATTGTATTGTCGCCTTTATAGGCTTTACAATCGTTTTAAATACATGTTGTCGCTTAGATGAAAATAAAACAAAATTTGTAGATTTGTTTTGTACCTGATTATTTTCGATATACCCTAATTTGGTTTTGTCAATTTCATGTTTTTGCAAAGAAATGAGACGATCCAACATGCAAGTTCCTTTATCGAATTGTTTTACCGTCTTTTCTAGATCTTTGTTTCTTGACCTCAAATCTAAGATCTCAACTTTCATTACCATATTTTCAGATTTGAAGGATTGAATTTCAGATCTCAATGAAACAATCAAATTAGACGACTCCTCTTTTGAATCGTTTAATTCAGATACAAGATTTGTGCTACAGAAATCTAACAATTTCTTGTCTTCAATTAAGCGTTTTTTCTTTTGCAAGAGTCTTAGCAAACTTGTGTAATTCAAGATATTGAACATATAAATCATGATACGATGGTTTAGAATTAGAATTTACCTCACTAACAAAAGGTGGAGGCCTTTGGCTACCTTGATTTTGTGGCTAGTGGATGCTATCTCACAAATATTGTTGAATCTTCTTGTAATGAGTGTGCATGCGCTCTAATACAACTTGTAGGAGCTGTATAGCTCCAGTAGAAGGTGGGTTGAATAGTGAGTGCGGCAAATTTGGTTTTTAAAACTTTTTGGACCAAATAACTCACTTTTGAAAATAGTTTCAGTTTTCAAATCCTGATTTGATTAATCTAGATGACCTGGTTGTAGACCTTCAAAAAGTATGTAATTTAGTGAAGATGTACACTCAGATGTTATGAATGTCTCACAAAAATTTTAGATTAAAAATTCCAAGCCTAACCCCTTGAAAACATGTTTTTGTACCGATTGCCCCAATCTGACAGAAACTGTACTCTAAAATAAAAAATTTATTCTTATTAATTGAGAACTCTAGATGACCTGAAACTTTTATGGTATTACCCCCAAGTTGTGTAATTTAATGGGTTAAAACAGTTTTTTAAAATTCCCTTGGTAAGTATGTCAACCACGTTGATGTTCTCAACCTTTGTAGATCTGAGAATTAGATTGGACTAGTCTCAGAACTATTAAAGTTTTACTTACTGATACTTATCCAAATGAGATGAAACTTGTGCAAAATGAAAGCTAGGACATATGGATATGTTTCTGAAAACTTGGGTGATTTTTGAAAATCGTTTGCTATTTTTGGCGTGCTAATGAAAACGACGCAGAAAACAGAAACTGAAAGTTAAAGTGCTAAAAAGTAAGAACACTGAGATTTTTATACTGGTTCGGTTAAAACAACCTACTCCAGTCTTCGAAGACACCTTCCTCGGTATTCACTAAACAAAAAAGACACCTTCACACAATGGTGACTGCAGTTAAACACCCACTCCACCTTTTACAATCAACAAACAAACAAACCAACACGAACACCACCAACAATCGAATGAAGGCTTGATCACCCTTTGATCAACCTTTTACACGAGATGAACGTATATGAGTGGTTTACACAAAGCCTATATAGTATATGAAAAATATGTATGATAGGCTTGAGGCTAACAGCAAGAGAAAAGAATAGAAGAAGAAGAGAGTAGTCTTGCTTTGAACTTGTAATTATATCAAATTTTGCTTAGCCTTGTCTTGCACCATCTTGCTACTTTTTATAATGTTGTGGCCGCCGCCTAGGGTTTATTTTCTTCATTGAGAATTGTCTTGAATACCTTTGGAAGATTTCTTTGTATAGATGATGACAAAACCTTGCTTACTTGGCGCGACACGATTGGACGAATGACTTATATTCGCCTAGTTGTCACTTCTTGATAGGCCATCTTTAATCCACCTTGGCACTCCATAAATGAGCTTGAATTTCTTCTCAAAAAACCTGAAACATGTGCTCAAAATCAAGGTCATTAACTTCCAAATAATCATGGTATAATCCCCTTAAATTTTGGAATAAAATTGAAGTCAATAAGCACCAAAAAATCGGCCACCATACATAACATGTGCTGAAATTTCAGTATGTGTTTTCTTTTGAATTATTTCCTTATGTGTTGCCCTCTTTAATGTCACCAATCATGTGTGGCATGTCCTCTACCAATTAAAGTTCCAAATAAGCTCCACCTAGGCTCCAACAAAGCTGAAAATAGCGTATGAAATTCCTGCACATGTGCTGAATTTCTTTTGGTAAACTTTGTTACATAATAATGCACAATCTTCACACACAGGGTAAATTTCAATCAACCCTTAAATTATATTTTTATAATACTCTAATATGTCTTGAATATGTAAAAAGTGTCTAGATACATGTAGCACTAGTGTGAAAAACGTTTCATGTATGTGAAAATCGAATTTTCGACTTTTGTCAATTACACGATTTTTCTCCAATTATTTTCAAACTTCTTAGACATGTAATATATATTGTGTCACAGATAATATACATGAAATGAGGTGTATATTCAGCTCTAATGGCTGAAGTAAAACTGCCCCCATGTGACGAAATAGACTTGACTTTGAATTCTCCACAAATTTAGGCTAAATTGTGGATAATTTGTGTGTGCAAACATGGTATGACCTTGTGGCTGAATATCTCATGTGGATCACAAACTTTTGGAATATTTTGTCTATATAGACTGGCATCTTTATACACAAAGTACGTGACATGTCGGTGAAGTTTCTGTAGTCACATAATAAAATTTTCGGTTTATAGACTCCTGGCGCGTCGATATAATTTTTGTAAGAAGATGACTTCTAATGTATGATACGAGACCTGTATATACTCATAAATATGATGTATATATAGTGGTGTGATGTCGATGCACGTTTATGATGTGTATGACGTGTCGGTGGAACGTCGGGATAGAAACGTATAATTCGTCGTTATAAAGAAAATATGTATGTATATATATATATATATATATATATATATATGATTTGAAAGTTAAGATATGAATGCTCTCTGGCGATCGATGACGTCATCGCGGCGATAGCCGCCGGCGCCGGCGCTTTCCCCTAGGTCTCCGTCGCCCCGCATCTGCCTGCCTTTTCGGGTATATCTCTCTCCTTCATCTGCTGTCATTTATCGCATGTCGGCTTTTTTTCATCCTTTCTTCGATGACGACTGCGCCACCAACTTTTGCGGCGCTGGTCTCTGGGTCATCATCATCAAGCAACATCTCAATTTCGCCCAAAACAGTTTCGTGATACAAAGGCATCCCTATGATATCATTTCTAGATTCCGAGATTGATGCCCTTGCTGCGCCATTCAGATTTTCATTCGTAGGCACATTCTGGTATGGTCGCCCTCCTTTGAAAGTTGTACGTGAAGTTTTTTAGAAGATAGGCTTTTATCATGATCTGCGGATCACTCTTATCGATCAAACACATATTCTTTTGAATTTTCATAATGAATCGGACTACTTGCGCTGTTTTTATCGACGATCATGGCATATTTTTGGTTGTCATATGCGCATCACAAAATGGATTGTGGATTTTGATCTCACCTCTGATGTCCCAATTGTCCCAATATGGATTGCATTCCCAAGGCTCCCTATTCACCTGCATCGACGTGAAGCATTGTTCGAAATTGTCTATCCAATCGGTTCTCCCATAAAGCTAGATATTGCTACAACCACAGGACTACGACCATCTATCGCTAGGGTGTGTGTTGAGGTAGATGTCTCCCAAGAATTACCGCAGAAAATCTATTTGCAGGCAAAGAACAGATTTTTCCTGCAACCAGTGGTTTACGAAGATCTTCCACAGTTTTGTACCTCATGTCGCCGACTAGGACATGCAACGGGCTTATGTCCCACAACAACTTCTACATCTGTGCCACCCCCGCCGCTGCCTCCACCACCTCGCCCGACAGCCAAGAGGTGGACACCAATCAAGAAAAAACCGGTTGCAGATACAGCAACGGATATACCTTCACCTGTGGTACTAACCCAGGAGTAGATTACACCCTCAGCTGTTAATCCTCCAACTACTGTGACTACCATGACTCCTGACCATGACAGCGACATGCAGGCTGAGGTATTTTGTGACGCTGCGGAACCTCCTCTACATAATAATTCTGATCATGTGACTTGGGACATTCTTCGGATACTGAATTGTTGGCAAATGACTCAACTGTCGATTTGCAAAATGTCCCAGATGACGTAGTTCGGCGCATGCAGCTAATCCCTCCATTACCCGATGTGGAGGTCTTGATATCGCGATTGCAGGAACCTGCAGAGGATGCCGATTTTATACCTGTAGTCCCTCGTCGGAAACATCGTGCCAGGAAAGATCTACCACCTTTGCTGCCATCAACTATATTGACGCGTAGTGCTTCACACGTCTTACAGGGAAGTGATACTACTCTTTCTCAATGAATGCACTAATATGGAATATCAGAGGCATGCGTGCCTCTCTACCTAGGTTGCATCAATTGATACGTGAACATCGTTTACATTTACTTGCACTCATTGAACCAAAACATCCTCCTTCACGCATTGACAGATTTGGTTTGGACCTTGGTTTTTCACATTATTATTCTTCGCAGTCGGAACGTATTTGGTTTTTCTTGCGTGATTCACACTTTCATTTGCTTGCTACGTAGGACCAAGATCAAGTGGTTCACTTCACTTTGCTCTTTCGCCCACTACAATTAACTTTTGTCTTATCGGTAGTATATGCCAAGCACACATCATCTTTACGTCGTTCTCTATGGAAAGCCTTATGTGACTTCTCTAGGGCTTCCACATTGCCATGGATGTTAGGAGGGGATTTCAATACTTTTCGGGCTCTTGATGATCATAGTGGTCGTTCCCATCCCTCCCTAGCAACATTACAAGACTTTAATGACTGTATTGAATCATTCTCTCTTATGGCTCCACAATTTCATGGGCCCAGGTTTACTTGGATTGATGGCCGGGGATTAGGCCGTATTCGTCGCAGGTTGGATTGGTTATTTATCAATTCCTCTTTTCAAGATGCGTTTGAAGACATGCAACTGACACATCTTCCGAGAGTTGCTTCAGATCACACACCCTTATTGTTCGTGTGTCGATTAAGCACGACTGGAAATCGACGATCTTTTCGTTTTCTGGATTCATGGTTACTTCATCCGAATTTCCACTCCTATACGCAGAACGCTTGGTCATCGTATCCCACTACTGGAGGTATGTATGGCTTTTATTCAAAATTATTTTCTCTGAAGAGAGACATACATCGATGGAATAAAGAGATCTTTGGCAATATCTTTACAAACCTTATGCAAGCCAAAGCTAATCTCACTAGTGCTGAGAGCCTATGGGATGCTGACCCCAATGATGTGACGCGAGAGACATATCATCGAGCCAAAGCTGAATATCTTCGGGCATCCAAATATGAACTACATTTCTGGAAACAAAAAGCGCGGGTAAGATGGCTAAAGGAAGGTGATGCCAACACACGATATTTTCACTCTATTGTCAAAGGGCGATGTTCACAATTACGTATACAGCAAATCCGCACCTCTACTGGTGACCAGTGTACTTTGCCCACGGATATCATGGTTGAGGCTGTTTCTTTCTACACCTCTTTATTTGCTAAGGAGGCAACTCAAAATCATGATGCAATTCTTTCAAAAATACCTCGTTTGCCAATGGAGGCGGAGGTAAAGGAGGCAGTCTGGCATTTAGACCCCCAGAGTGCAGCAGGACCAGATGGTTTTAATGGTAAGTTTTATCGATCATGTTGGCCAATTATTCATGCTGATGTGGTTAAGGCAGTGCAGGAATTTTTTCTTGGAGTGCCACAGCCCACCGTTATGGCTAGTGCGTTAAGTACTTTGATTCCCAAGACACCATCTCCACAAATATTTAGTGATTTTCGGCCTATTGGTCTCACCAACTTTCTGAGTAAAGTTTGTTCGCGAATCATTGCCACCCGCTTGAGTAAACTGCTCCACAAGTTAATATCTCCAGAACAGACAGGATTTTTACCCGGACAAGATATTTTCATGCAAGTTTTGATGGCACGTGAGATGGTTCACATGCTTGATAAGGGTGGTTCTCAATTGTGTTTGAAGCTAGACATGATGAAGGCTTTTGATAGAGTAAGCTGGAAGTATCTGGAATTGCTTTTACGACGTTTTGGCTTCTCCGATGTTTTCAATCGGATAATACTTAATCATCTACGTGCTACTACCTTAGCAGTCTTGATTAATGGCCAACCCTCTGTGTCATTCAGCCTTATAGAGAGGTCAAACAAGGTGACCCGTTGTCCCCTTTGCTCTTTATTCTTGCATCTGAGGGAATCAACAGAGGCTTAAAATCATTGGTTGCCTCTGGCGAGTTGCAACCTTTTTGCCTAGGCAGGGTTCCTTTTACTATTACGCATTTAGCTTATGCGGATGACCTACTTGTGTTTTTGCGTGGCACTCTACGCAATTTACGAAGATTTCATTCATTCTTGTCTTTGTACGAAACGGCTTCTGGTCAGAAAGTCAACTTTCAGAAGAGCAGTTTTATTCCATCTGCCAGCACATCGACTCATCAACGGCGATCTTTTGAAACTATATTACCCATGCGGTGTACGAGTTTACCCTTTCGATACCTCGGGTCCTATTTGCATAAGGGTATTAATCGTTCTAGATACTGTACTTCCCTACTACAGCATATTGATGCCCGCCTTGAAGGATGGCACTCTCGGTTACAATCTTTGGCAGGTCACCTAGTCTTACTTCGTTGTGTGATTTTGGCTCTTCCGTTACATGT
Organism: Eustoma russellianum; assembly: GCA_036186865.1. Classification (NCBI taxonomy): domain Eukaryota; kingdom Viridiplantae; phylum Streptophyta; class Magnoliopsida; order Gentianales; family Gentianaceae; genus Eustoma; species Eustoma russellianum. Next base: position 24,254,940 of record AP025058.1, read on the forward strand.
TCTTGCAGCAGGAGGTTTACCAAAGTCAGTAATTAGAATCATAGAACGGAAAATGGCATCATTATATTGGGGACATCGATATCATTGGGTTGCATGGTCTAATATCACTACGCCTACTGAAGAAGGTGGTTTGGGGCTTCGTGATCTCAGCATGTTACAAAAGGCTAATCACTGTCGCATTTGGTGGTCATATCGGCAACATGATACACTTTGGAGTAGATATATGCATCAAAAATACAGAAACTGTGGGGATTATCGTCCTCAGCTACCGGATTTGCCAGATTGGAAGCTTATCTGTCGAATTCATGCTACCTGCCTTGTTCAGACTGAAGGCCAGGACTCACATCTCAGCTGGACACCCTCGGCTTTGGGGGAATTTTCTCTACGATCTGCTTATGATATTTGCCGGGCTCCCCAGCCAACGCTGATTTCTGCAAAGTTCATTTGGTTCAAACATTATTCGCATGTCACTCAACTACTATTATGGAGAATTTTCCATTCCACTATGCCTTTTGAGGAATATATTGGGAGGTACTCTACCACTCGTGCAACACAATACCCTTTTTGTAAGCAAGCTTCGGCCACGGTGGACCATGTCTTTCTATTCTGCGCTGCTGTTCGTCCCATATGGGATTTCTTTACATCTCAATTACATTGTTTGTCCCTCAGATCACTGCAACTTCATTCATATCTGTTGTCTTGGTGGTATCGATCTACATTTTCTTCTCTCTTTGGGGTTTTAAAATTGTTGTTCCAGCTATAATTGTGTCCAACATATGGCGCATCTATGCGTCACTAGTGTACGGTGACTCGACCTCATTTGCTACATCCACCATTCTAGCTTCCATCCATTATGACATTGAGATGTGGACTAATACAATAAATGGCTCCAAACTTGCGGCTGGAATACAACCACCGCTTTCATGGATTCCCACTCTTCGGTCTCCAAGACCGCAAGTGGTTCATTGGCGAACTCCTCCTTTCGGTAGATTAAAATTAAATATAGATGCGACGGTGGGCAAGAAGTATGCGGCAGGGGGGCTATTTTACGTGATCACTCAGGCACCTGTGTGGGAGCGATTTCTTTTTGCCTTCCTCCATGTACACCTTTTATTGCAGAGACACAGGCAACAGTATTTGGTTTGTTATATTTTCTCCCACTTTATCGATCTATTATACTGGAATCGGATTGTGCTCAGATGCTGTCACGCTTAATGCGACCTCAGTCAGTTTCATGGAACTATCATCTGTGGTTATTACACACATTACTTCATCATCACCCGTTGGGTTGCAATCATATTTATAGAGAGGCAAACATGGATGCTCACTACCTTGCTCAGCACGCAATGCTGGTTCCTCAGACACAATATTATACTCGCCACAATCTTCCGCCACTAGTTCGTGGCTCCATAACTTTTGACCTCTCATCTGTGAGTTTGCGATTCCCTTGAGCTTTTCTGGTCTTCCATATGGATTGGCATTCTATTCTTTCTTCTGCCTATACCCTGGGGGGTGCAGGCAGACTCAGTATGCTTCGTATCACATTGGTGTTTTTCTTTTCATTATGCCTCATATACATGATTTACTTTGCATTTTATTTCACATGTGCATGGACGGGGAAACACATCATGATAACCAACATCTTCGACGCGGACGACGCAATCTACGCGGCGCGAACCACGCATCAATCATCGGCGCCGGACATTTCATGGGCAGACACTTCACAACTTTCTTTTATGTCTATTTATCTTGTATTTTCTACCACAATGTACTGTAACGCATATCACCTCACCAATTATATAAATATGTACGCTTTTTTCCTTCGCCAAGGTTTTATCCACAAGGGTGGTTTTACTTGGCAAGGTTTTAATGCGGCATATCATATATAATTTGGAGGTTGATAATCCTCAACTTTTTACTTTCGTTGCGCTATTGCGGACTCCTTTATGTAATAAGGTTTTCCTCCGCCATAAGTAAGGTCTTTTCTCAATAAAATCTTTTTTACGAAATATATATATGTATGTATATATATATATATATGTATATATATATATGGCGTGTGTAGTAGTATGGGAGGAATTCTTTCCATTCCAAATATGTTGACAAGTAGTTGTTTCCAAATATATCTCCTTGAGTACTTTATTTAATGATCTTTCCATTTCCAGTGAAGTCAAGGACACGCTCTTCCTTGATTTTGGAATATGATGGAATAAAGCAAAATGACTCACTAAATTGGCTGCACTACTTATGTTGTGAAGTAGCAGTTGATCGACACAGCATGACGCTCATTACGGGTCATTGGGAAACAACCTCTATGTGTTTCTAACACATGTGTATGGTTGCGTACATCCGACCCCCCATACCCTGCCATAGGCGGGAGCCTCTATGGCAATGAGGTAATGTTGTTGTTGTTGTTGTTGAGTACTTTATTTAATGAACTAGTAAGTTCATCTCCTTAAGCACTTCATTGAATGAACTAGTTCAGTTCATTTATCATGGCACCTTAAAATAGTATAAAGACAACAAATGTTTGCCATGTGATGTAAGCTTTAGCTCTTCATGGCACGTTAGTATGACAACAATATATATAAGCATGTAAAGCATATTTATCACATAAGCATGTTAAGTAAAATTTATTCATGTATTTCGTAAACACGTAACATTTAAATCAAGCATTTTCAAATCACTCAAACTCCGATTTCTTAACAATCTCCTCCTTTTGATGATTCGCAAAATAACCTTTATCCATGATTTAAATGTGATCGGACAATTATGCATAAATTGAAAAAGTTGAATTTCAAAATATCGCGCTTTCGTACTCCCCCTTAACTTTATCTCTCCCCCTTAAATCATGCTTTTCTCTCCCCCTTTTATTTTGTAAATCACATCAAAAACATTAGTAGAAACGAAGAGTAATTTATAGCATATCAACAGAAATCATGCTTTTCAAGTGCGTTCTTAAGGGTTATTGATTCATCCCTTTGCAAGAGTACTTTTTGGTACCCAAACTTGGGTGATCTTTCTTGATCTTACAAAAGGTTAAAAGAAAGATGAGTAAGGAATATATTACATTTTGTGATCACTTCTATTTGACCTATGATGGAATCTCTCATTGTAAAAATAAGGTGATTTTTGGCTTTGATATATATTTTGGTTTGTATGCACGGTGCGTGATCTAGATGCAGTTGTATGTTATGAATATTGTACATGCATCAATGTCTTTCTTTCATATCTATATGGCACATAATTATATTTTCCATATGATGAAAAAGAAGTAGTACGATGAGGCGCAACGTGGGACTCGCTAGATTGTATTGTCGCCTTCTTAGGCTTTACGATCGTTTTAAATACATGTTGTCGCTTAGATGAAGATAAAACAAAATTTTTATATTTTTTGTAACTGATTATTTTCAATATACCCTAATTCGGTTTTGTCAGTTTCATGTTTTTGCGAAGAAATGAGACGATCCAACGTGCAAGTACCTCTATCGAATTTTTTTTAGTCTTTTCTAGATCTTCGTTTCTTGATCTCAAATCTGAAATATCGGATTTCATTACAATATTTTCAGATTTGAAGGATTGAATTTCAGATCTCAATGAAACAATCAAATTAGACGACTCCTCTTTTGAATTGTTTAATTGAGATACAAGATTTGTGTTAGAGAATTCTAACAATTTCTTGTCTTCAATTAAGCGTTTGTTTTCTTTTGCAAGAGTCTTAGCAAACTTGTATAATTCAATATATTGAACATATAAATCATGATACGATGGTTCAGAATCAGAATCAGAATCAAAATTTACCTCACTATCAAAAAGTAGAGGCATTTGGCTTGACATACCTTGATCTTGTGGCTAGTGGATGCTATCTCACAAAGAGTGTTGAATCTTTTTGTAGTAAGTGTGCCTGCACTCTGATACCACTTTTAGGACTTGTATAGCACCAGTAGAAGGGGAGGGTTGATAGTGAGTGCGGAAAATTTGATTTTAAAACTTTTTGGACCAAATATCTCACTTCTAAAAACAGTTTCTATTTTCAGATCCTGATTTGATTAATGTAGATGACCTGGTTGTAGACCTCCAAAAATTATGAAATTTGGTGATGATGTGCACTTAGATTTTTCAATTGTCTCACAAAAATTTCAGATTACAAAATCCCAAGCCTAACCCCTTTAAAACACGTTTTTGTATAGATTGCATCAATCTGCCAAAAACAGTACTCCGAAATAAAAATTTTATTCCTATTAATTGGAAACTCTAAATGACCTGAAACTTTTATGGTATGACCCTCAAGATGCTTATTTTACTGGGTTAAAACAGTTTTTCAAAATTCCTTTGGGAAGTATGTCAACCACATTAATTTTCTCAACCTTTGCAGATCTGAGAATCAGATTGCACTAATCTCAGAACTATTAACGTTCGACTGACTTATACTTATCCAAATGAGATTCCACTTGTGCCAAATGAAATCTAGGACGTGTGGCTATGTTTATGCAAACTTTGGTGATTTTTGAAAATCTTTTGCTATTTTTAGCGTGCTAATGAACACGATGCAGAAAACAAGAATTGAAAGTAAAAGTGCTGAAAAGTAAGAACACTGAGATTTTTATACTGGTTCGGTTAAAACAACCTACTCCAGTCTTCGAAGACACCTTCCTCGGTATTCACTAAACAAAAAAGACACCTTCACACAATGGTGACTGGAGTTAAACACCCACTCCACCTTTTACAATCAACAAACAAACAAACAAACACGAACACCACCAACAATCGAATGAAGGCTTGATCACACCTTGATCAACCTTTTACACGAGATGAACGTATATGGGTGGTTTACACAAAGCCTATATAGTATATGAAAAATATGCATGATAGGCTTGAGGCTAACAGCAAGAGAAAAGAATGGAAGAAGAAGAGAGTAGTCTTGCTTTGAACTTGTAATTATATCAAATTTTGCTTAGCCTTGTCTTGCACCATCTTGCTACTTTTTATAATGTTGTGGCCGCCGCCTAGGGTTTATTTTCTTCATTGAGAATTGTCTTGAATACCTTTGGAAGATTGCTTTGTATAGATGATGACACAACCTTGCTTACTTGGCGCGACACGATTGGACAAATGACTTTTATTCGCCTAGTTGTCACTTCTTGATAGGCCATCTTTAATCCACCTTGGCACTCCTTAAATGAGCATGAATTTCTTCTCAAAAAATCTAAAACATGTGCTCAAAATCAAGGTCATTAAATTCCAAATAATCATGGTATAATCCCATTAAATTTTGGAATAAAATTGAAGACAATAAGCACCAAAAAATCGGCCACCATACAAAACATGTGCTGAAATTTCAGCATGTGTTTTCTTTTGAATTATTTCCTTATGTGTTTCCCTCTTCAATGTCACCAATCAAGTGTGGCATGTCCTCTACCAATTAAAGTTCAAAATAAGCTCCACCTAGGCTCAAACAAAGCTGAAAATGGCGTATGAAATTGCTGCACATGTCCTAAATTTCTTTTGGTAAACTTTGTTACATAATAATGCACAATCTTCACACACAAGGTAAATTTCAATCAATCCTTAAATTATATTTTTATAACACTCTAATATGTCTTGAATATTTAAAAAGTGTCGAGATACATGTAGCACTAGTGTGAAAAACATTTCATGTATGTAGGGCTATAGAAAACTGAATTTTCGACTTTTGTCAATTACACGATTTTTCTCCGATTAATTTCAAACTTCTTAGACATGTAATATATATTGTGTCACAGATAATATACATAAAATGAGGTGTATATTCATCTCTAATGGCTGAAGTAAAACCGCCCCCATGTGACGAAATAGACTTGACTTTGAATTCTCCACAAATTAGGCTAAATTATGGATAATTTGTGTGTGCAAACATGGTATGACCTTGTGCCTAAATATGTCATGTGGATCACAAGATTTTGGAATATTTTGTCTATATAGGCTGGCAACCTTTATATGGCAAGTACGTGACATTCCGGAGAAGTTTCGTTAGTCACTCGATACAATTTTTGGTTTATAGACTCGTGACATGTCGATATAATTTTTGTAACAAAATGACTTGCAATGTATGATGTGAGACCTGTATATACGCATAAATATGATGTATATATAGTGGTGTGATGTCGACGTACATTTATGATGTGTATGACATGTCGGTGGAATGTCAGGATAGAAACGTATAATTCGTCGTTATAAAGAAGATATGTATATATGAAATATATATATATATGTGTGTGTGTGTGTGTGTGTGTGTATATATATATGGCATGTGTACTAGTATGGAAAGAAGACTTTCCATTCCAAATATGTTGCCAAGTAGTTGTTTCATAATATATCTCCTTGAATACTTTATTTAATGAACTAGTAAGTTCATCTCCTTAAGCACTTCATTAAATGAACTAGTTTAGTTCATATATCATGGCACCTGAAAATAGTATAAATACAGTAAATGTTTGCCATATGATATAAGCTTTAACTCTTCATGGCAATTTAGTACGACAATAATATATATAAGCATGTAAAGATATTTATCACATAAGCATGTCAAGTAAAATTTATTCATGCATTTCATGAATACGTAACATTTAAATCATGCATTTTCAAATCACGTAAACCCCAATTTCTTAACAACCACCCCTTTTGATGATTTGCAAAATAACCTTTATCCATGATTTAAATGTGAACGAACAATTATGCATAAATTGAAAAAGTTGAATTTCATAATATCACCCTATCGTGCTCCCCCTTAATTTTACCTCTCCCGCTTAAATCATGCTTTTCTCTCCCCCTTTATTTTGTAAATTACATCAAAAAACATTAGTAGCAACGAAGAGCTATATATAGAATATCAACAGAAATCATGCATTTCAAGTGCGTTCTTAAGGGTTATTGATTCATCCCTTTGCAAGAGTACCTTTTGGTACCTAACTTGGATGACCTTTCTTGACCTTACAAAAGGTTAAAAGAAAGATGAATAAGGAATATAGGACATGTTGTGATCACTTCTATTTGACCTATGATGACCGAATCTATCAATGTAAAAATAAGGTGATTTTTGGCTTTGATATGTATTTTAGTTTATATGCATGGTGCATGATCTAGATGCATTTGTATGATATGAATATCACATATGCATCAATGGTTTTCTTTCATATCTATATGGCACATAATTATATTTTCCATATGATGAAAAAGAAGTAGAACGATGAGACACAACGTGGGGCTCGCTAGATTGTATTGTAACCTTCTTAGGCTTTACGATTGTTTTAAATACATGTTGTCGCTTAGATGCAGATAAAACAAAATTCGTATATTTGTTTTGTACCTTGATAATTTTCAATATAAACTAATTCGGTTTTGTCTGTTTCATGTTTTTGCGAAGAAATGAGACGATCCAATATGCAAGTACCTCCATCGAATTGTTTTACCATCTTTTCTAGATCTTCGTTTCTTGATCTCAAATCTGAAATCTCAGCTTTCATTACAATATTTTCAGATTTGAAGGATTGAATTTCAGATCTCAATGAAACAATCAAATTAGACGACTCCTCTTTTGAATCGTTTAATTGAGATACAAGATTTGTGTTAGAGGATTCTAACAATTTCTTGTCTTCAATTAAGCGTTTGTTTTCTTTTGCAAGAGTCTTAGCAAACTTGTATAATTCAATATATTGAACATATAAATCATGATACGATGGTTCAGAATCAGAATCAGAATTTACCTCACCGTCAAAAGGTGGAGGCCTTTGGCTTGACATACCTTGATTTTATGGCTAGTGCATGCTGTCTCACAAAGATTGTTGAATCTTCTTGTAGTGAGTGTGCCTGCGCTCTGATACCATTTGTAGAAGCTGTATAGCCCCAGTAGAAGGAAGGGTTGAATAGTGAGTTCGGAATATTTGGTTTTTAAAACTTTTTAGACCAAATAAATCACTTCTGAAAATAGTTTTTGTTTTTAGATCCTGATTTGATTAATCTAGATGACCAGGCTGTAGACCTCCAAAAATTATGTAATTTAGTGAAGATGTGCACTCAGATGTTATGAATGTCTCACAAAAATTTCAGAATAAAAATTCCAAGCCTAACCCCTTGAAAACACATTTTTGTACAGATTGCGCCAATCTGCCGGAAACTGTACTTTGAAAGAAAAAATTTATTCTTATTATTTTGGAGCTCTAAATGACCTGACAATTTTATGGTATGACCCTCAGGATGTGTATTTTAATGGGTTAAATCAGTTTTCAAATTTCCCTTGGTAAGTATGTCAATCACGTTGATGTTCTCAACCTTTGCATATCTGAGAATCAGATTACACTAGTCTCAGAACTATTGACGTTTGACTGACTTAAACTTATCATAATGAGATGAAACTTGTGCCAAATGAAAGCTAGGATGTGTGGATATGTTTCTGAAAACTTTGGTGATTTTTGAAAATTGTTTGCTATTTTTACCGTGCTATTGCAAGCGATGCAGAAAACAGAAACTGAAAGTAAAAGTGCTGAAAAGTAAGAACACCGAGATTTTTATACTAGTTCGGTTAAAACAACCTACTCCAGTTTTTGAGGACACCTTCCTCTGTGTTCCCTAAACACAAAAGACACCTTCACACAAGGGTAACTGGAGTTAAATGCCAACTCCACCCTTTTACAATCAACAAATAAACAAACCAACACGAACACCACCACCAATCAAATGAGGGCTTGATCACACCTTGATCAACCTTTTACATAAGATGAACGTATGTGGGGTGTTTACACAAAGCCTATATAGTATATGAAAAATATGTATGATAGGCTTGAGGCTAAGAGCAAGAGAAAAGAATGGAAGAAGAAGAGAGTAGTCTTGCTTTGAACTTGTAAGAATATCAATTTTGCTTAGCCTTGTCTTGCACCATCTTGCTCCTTTTTATAATGTTGTGGCCACCCCTAGGATTTATTTTGTTCCTTGAGAATTGTCTTGAATACCCTTTGAAGATTGCTTTGTATAGATGATGACACAACCTTGCTTACTTGACGCCACACGATTGGACGAATGACTTGTCTTTGCCTAGTTGTCACTTCTTGATAGGCCATCTTTAATCCACCTTGGCACTCCTTAAATGAGCTGGATTTTCTTCTCAAAAAATCTGAAACATGTGCTCAAAATCAAGGTGATTAACTTCCAAATAATCATGATATAATCCCCTACAATTTGGAATAAGATTGGAGACAAAAAAATTGGCCACCATACAAAACATGTGCTGAAATTTCAGCATGTGTTTTCTTTTGAATTGTTTCCTTATGTGTTTCCCTCTTCAATGTCGCCAATCATGTGTGGCATGTCCTCCACTAATTAAATTGCCAAATAAGCTCCACCTAGGCTCCAACAAAGCTGAAAATGGCGTGTGAAATTGCTGCACATGTGTTGAATTCTCTTTTGGTAGACTTTGTTACATAATAGTGCACAATCTTCACATACATGGTAAATTTAAATCAACCCTTAGATTGTATTTCTAGAACACTCAAATATATCTTGAATACGTAAAAACTGTCTAGATTAATGTAACACTAATGTCAAAAACGTTTCATGTATGTAGGGTTGTAGAAAACCAAATGTTCGACTTTTGTCAATTACACGATTTTTCTCCAATTAATTTCAAAATTCTTAGACATTTAATATATGTTATGTCACACATAATATGCATAAAATGAGGTGTATATTCAGATCTAATGGTTGAAGTAAAACCACCCCATGTGACAAAATAGACTTGACTTTGAATTCTCCACAAATTTAGGCTAAATTGTGGGTAATTTGTGTGTGCAACATGGTATGACCTTGTGGCTGAATATGTCATGTGGATCACAAAATTTTGAAATATTTTGTGTATATAGGCTGGCAATCTTTATATGGCAAGTACGTGACATGTCGGTGAAGTTTCGGTAGTCACCCGATACAATTTTCAGTTTATAGACTCGTGACATGTCGATATAATTTTTGTAACAAGATGACTTGTAATGTATGATATGAGGCCTGTATTTACTCATGCATATGATGTATATATAGTGGAGTGATGTCGACGTACATTAATGATGTGTATGACGTGTCAGTGGAACGTCGGGATAGAAACATATAATTTGTCGTTATAAAGAAAATATGTATGTATGAAATATATATATATATATATATATGTATGTATATATACATGGCGTGTGTAGTAGTATGGAAATAAGACTTTCCATTCCAAATATGTTCCCAAATAGTTGTTTCCAAATATATCTCCTTGAATACTTTATTTAATGAACTAGTAAGTTCATCTCCTTAAGCACTTCTTTAAATGAACTAGTTTAGTTAATTTATCATGGCACCTGAAAATTAAAATAAAGACAACAAATGTTTGCCATAATGATGTAAGCTTTAATGCTTCATGGCAGTTAGGACGACAACAATATATATAAGCATGTAAAGCATATTTATCACATAAGCATGTCAAGTAAACTTTATTCATGCATTTCGTAAACACGTAACATTTAAATCATGCATTTTTGAATCACTCAAACCCCAATTTCTCAACAGGTTCAAGCATTCATCCTCTGCCTTGTGGTTTATAAGGGGATTCACCTAGGTAGACCTCAAAAGGAAGGCGCTAACTGGTGACATGCTCTCCTTTTGCGTCGTCCTTCGAATATTCATACTCTGTCTCATGGTTCATAAGGGGACTCACCTCGTTGAACCTCAAAAATTGGCGACATGCTATCCTTTTGTATCGTCCTTCAAATATTTATCCCCTGCTTCATGGTTTATAATGGGATTCACTTCCGCAAAGGCTGTCTAATCGAGATATGACTTCGAAAACTTGGCCTAACTGCTTAATCAAGTTTACTACTTGGTTTTCACTACCTTATAAAGCTTTCCAACACTTCGCTAGTCCAAACTGGAAGTCTATTCAACTTATATTCTTGAAGATGAAGTTACTCAAATGCCAGTTAGTTGATTTAACTTATAAATAGGATCAGGCATCTCTGCCTTTCAGATCAAGAAAACTTGGAAATTAAACTCTTCATGCATAAGAGATCATAGTTGACCGAAAAAGCCTTTCATTCATGAGGTGAAACAATTACATCGAAGCTGACAAGCAAAGGCTATCAGAAGGTCATAAATCTCTACGCCTATACAGGATCCTTTTTAAGGTCTACACTTTCGCTAAAATGCCTACAGTTCTAATAAAAGTCCTCTTTGGTGTTGGGATTATACAGTTCAACAATACAAGGGTCATTCTTCTCTAGTGAAGAATCAACTGTGCTGCAAACATCTATAGCCTCCATTTGTCCCATCTCCATGGCATAGCCTTGAAGTGATACGTCTTTGGATAGAAATGTGGACTTCTTGAAGTCAGCAATAGCCAGTTCATGCGCCTGAACTCGACCCTTGTCCGCCTGTTCGGAGTCCACCCTAAGGGCCTTTTTGCCAACCTCGGCATCCTTTAAAATATGGTACACCTTTGCAACCTGGCTCTGCATAGTATCAATTATTGGATAAGACGCTGTCATAGCAGCCTCTACTCTTTCTTTTTCTTTCTTGGTCTTCTCCAACTCAGCCTCCAGCTTATTGATTCGCTGAGCTCTTTCCTTAGCCACTATGGCAAAGTTAATGCATGTACTCATCTCCTCCTCCAGAAGCTCACTAAAGCTCTCAGCACAGTTAGCGAATTCTAACTGAGTAGCTCATAACAGCAAACAAACCAGAAGGGTTATTTCATTGAAAAATATAGTTAAGATCTCAGACTAAGTGTAAGAACTTACCAGTGCCAGGTCTTGCTGCATTTTGTCTGCCAACTCCCCAAAAGACAACGCTTGTAGCTCATCCATCTCGACGGGTAACATCGACTCCCTATTTAGGCGTTGCGCCACTTTTGTCTCCACAACACTCTCCCTTTTAGGAGGGGACCACTCCTTCTCATCTGCCACTCCGGCTTTCGAAGGATGTAGCAGCTCAGCCGTTGAAGTGGGGCTAAACAATTCCTCCTAGCTGAAGTGTGGCTCCACTGAAGGGCCAAGCCCTTGACCCTGCCTTCTTTTCGCCGAACGCAAGGCCAACTCAACCTCATCATCATCCTCAGAGATGACCTCCTCGTTAGCCACCGCGCTGAGGGGTTTAGCATGCAAAGTTGATGTCTCTTTTGTTGGGGGCATGATCGCCTCGCATCCTGCAACAATTCTGCAAGCCAAAAATAGAGTTAGACCAAGTCCAAAATAAAAAAGAAGCCAAAGAGAAATTAAGGTCAATGCTAACCTGGTGCTAGGTGCACCTCTTGCTCTTGCAGCTCCTTAAGTTCGCTGCCCTCATGAACTCTTTTTGCCAACTCACTAGGCGTGCTTAGCAGGGGGGCCCTGCGCCTTGGACAGCCTCTTGTACCTGGCTTCCCACTACGGTTGCTTGCTTCCCTTTCCTCCTGGCCTTCATCGTGGCCACCAGGTCTGAGATACAGATGCCAAGTGTTCCTACAAGAATAACATGACAGCTCAGCACAAAGCAGCAGTAATACAAAGTATAAGAACTTGACCACTACCCTGAACAACTTCCAAATGTGCCTCCCCTAAAATGTTGAAGCTGGGGCCACACACCAAGTGATCCAGGTCAGCCCCCTTTAGTGCATGACTGCTGACCTTAAAACAATTAATGGTGGCCTCAAAACTCTGTAGACTCGTGGTGCCTTCTTGATGTTGACCGGAGAGCAGTTTGTTATCAGCCTTGGACGTCTTCCATACATCCTACCTAGTTTTGCCGACCTTTCTAACATAGAAAAAATTCCCTTTCCAACTTTTGGTCGAGGAAGGAAGGTTGATTAGGAAAGCAGAATGCCTTATTCAAGGCCCACTTGCTGTAATATAACCAACATTCAGAGGCCTTACATGTGAAAAAGCCTCTGAAAGTCTCAATGTCAAAACTGACTTGAATGGCTTGAAGAAAAAGAAAATAGAAGCTAAAATCCTAAGGCTATTAGGACCGACCTCAGGCAATCTAAGTTGATAAAACAAGAGAATCAACTTCAAAAGATTAGGAACATGCAAGGAAAAACCAATCTTGAAATGCTCATCGTACACTACCTCGTACCCTAACATGAAGTTGTGGACAGTGCAGCCAGAGAGAGGAATAATGGGTCAAATTTGTCGTAGTCAATTTGGTGAACTTGTTAGATTGCGAGCTCAGCCTGAGACAGGGTATAGAACTGCGTCTCCAACAAGCGACCGGACCTACCTCGACTTATTGTCCCACAGGACAGAGAACTAGCATTAACCTCTCGAGGCTAAAAATTCAGATTAGGGCGCTCCAACAGCGCCGTCACTGAAATTGCAATGCTAGGGCTAGCAATATCACTACACCCTGTAGGAATGTCCGTGTTCCCCTTAGAGGATGACCAAGATATAGAACTTTGCTCTACGCCGTCGGTGTGGGAGGTAATTTCATGATTCTAAGAGTCGCTCAACATAATAGCTTAAATAGACGAAAGAGAGGAATTACCTAAAAGAAAGGGCTAGGAAATTGGAATAATTAGGGGACTCAGAAGGCTTGACAACACAGAGATTGAAGGATAAAGACACGGGAGAAAACTTGCCCAAAAACCTCTGGTGCTTGAAGTGAGAAATCATTGTCGGGTCTGAGCCTATTTATACACGAGCGAAAGAATGCCGATGAGGAAATGTGGGAGTTCCTGCAGTAACTCCCGCTAATGCCATGTTTCATGCCTTAAACGAGATATCGGTAATGCGCAACCCACTATTCAGTCCCAACCTATCAGACAATGACACGTCATGAACATGGGCAAGTGAAATAGTTTAGTATTTAATGGGTGGTTACTTAAGATTAACCTTCTCCATTATTTTCGACAAGCCTAATTTGGGGGCAATCTGACAAGCCCAAAAGTTGCGCTCCTAATAAAGAGCTTATCAGCTCCATAGGGAAAAGTGTTGATGATGTGATATGGTCCTTCTCGTTTTGAGTCAAGCTTGCCTAATGGGCCAATGTGACATGCAACATTCTTTCAAAAGACAAGGTCTCCAGTCTTGAAGAATTTCCCATACTCTCGTATTATAATACTGATAGATCAGGTTCTTGTACTGCTCCGTTCGAAGATGAGCTTGTTCTCTTTTTTTACTCCAAGCCAATCCAGATTAAAGAAAATGTTTTGATCGTTTTTAGGTTAGAATCATTCTCCACAATGGCTAATGTGGATCCAATCTCAGCTGGTATAATGGCTTCAGATAGGTCCACCAAGGCAAAAAGAATTTTCTTGGTTGAGGTGGAAGGAGTTGTGTGATACGCTTACTTATGTTGGGCAACTTATCATCCAGCCTACTCTGGCTTTCTCAAGTTGTTTCTTTAAACCGTCCTTCAAATTGCGACCGGTAACCTCTGCTTGACTGTTAGATTGATCTTGAGCGACCGAGGTGAAGTGTTGCTTTATCTGTAGCTCGGTACACCAACTTTTACTGGATACTCAGCAAATCGTTTCTCGTTATCAGAGACAGACTTTTGGCAATACGAAGCATCAAATGATGTGCTTCTATATAAAAATATGCACATGATTTCCTATTATTGCTGCAAAATACTCATCTTCGATCCATTTTGTGAAGTAGTTTATGGCAACAAAAAAATATTGAACAGATCCTGGTGCGCACAGAAGAGGTCCAACGAGATAAATTTCCATTGAGCAAATGGTCATGGGCTGATGATGGGAATCATTTATTGACTGGGAATATGAGAGAGAGGAGCATGCACCTACCATGCTTGGCACTTCCTCACCAATTCAAGAGTGTTAGATGTAAGGTTGGCCAGCGTTAACTAGCTGAAAACACTTGTGTGCTAATCGCTTGATCCGTAATGAAAACTGCAAATTTTCATGTGAATCTCTATAGTCTGCTTCTTTCGACAAGAATAAACTCTTGTATAAGACTTTGTTAAAGAGTGCCTACATGACTGCCTTAAAACACAACTTTTTAGATGTTTGTCCGTCTTGCGGCTGCATGCCATGCTTTATGAAGTTGACAACCTCGTCCATCCAAGCACAAAGGTAGTCGACTTGGAGCACCTCGACCTGATCATATGCTCAATGCTTAATAAGTTTCACGACGATCTTATTACCCAACAATGTTGGAGTTGAGAATGGTAAACATGAAAGCGTGTCGGCCCTTTTGTTAGATGACCTGGTGATATGTTTGATCTCGTAAGTCTCGAACACTCTCTTGAGTCATTCAACCTTAGATAAATATCGCTTCATGTCATCCTCTTTTTTTTGTTGCAATCACCATTGACCTAGGCTATGATAAGTTGAGAATCAGTTTTCTGAGCACTCAATTTTCATGTGAGGCTCAGGACAGCAATCAAGTCTTTATACTCAACTTCATTTTTAGTTGTGTCGAAGCCAAATCTTAGCGTATATTAAAATTCTTTGCCTCCTTGACTTATTATCATGGGACCTGCTCTATTACCATCTATGGAAGAAGATCCATCAGCATAGATGATCCATTGACCTTCCCAGGGTGGCTCATCTTCTACAGAAATCCCTTCATCAATAAAGTCAGCCAAGGCTTGGGCTTAATGGAAGTTCAAGATTAATAATCGGCATCATACTCAGTCAACTCTACAACCCATTTTGCTGCTCGGTCTGACGTTGCAGGTTGCGACTGAATTTCCTTCAAGGGCTGGTTAGTCACAACCACAATAGGATAAGCTTGAAAATAGGGCCTGAATTATCCTACATGGCCAGCGCCTTAACTATCTTTTCAACAGTTGTATATCTCACCTCAGGTCCATACTATGTTTTATTTACAAAGAAAATTGGCCTCTGCACTCCCCCTTAAGAAGAACAACACTAATGGCTTTGTGGTAAACAACCATATATATGTACAACACATTGCCTGGTATAGGTAAAATTGAGGTTGGCACCTTGACCAAGTAGGATTTCAAGTTGTCAAAAGCTTGTTGACACTTTTTGTCCCCCTGAAACACGGATTTGTTATTCAGAATCTAGAAGAATGAGAGTGATCTTTCTGCTGACTTTAACAGAAATTGATTGAGTGCTGCAATCCTTCCAGTTAGACCTTGCACCTCTTTAATTTTGCGAGGTGGGTGCATAGTCTTCAACGCTTCAGCTTTGCTGGGATTATCATGAACCCCTTCTCTGGAAACCATGTATCCTAGGAATTTTCTGCTATAAACCTGAAAAGCACATTTTTTGGGTTTAACCTAATGCTGGAGCCTTTGAGGGTGGGGAAAACCTATCTTAAATTATAGATATACACATTAAGAGTCTTACTCTTTGATAACCATATCATCTGTTGGACCGTACACCTGAAGTAAACACAACTAGAGGGGGGATAGTTGTTATCGAAAATTACACTACCACCCTTGGTTAAAATCCTCTTTGAAAACAGAATCTGAGACCTCCTCAGATTTAGTATTCGTTTTTGAAAAATTTCAAAACTCAGTGTACACAACTCCAAAAATGAAATAAAAATAAGATCGATTGATCCTTCAAACAAATAAAAACATTCAGATGGTCAATATGGATAGATTTGGACAGAATAGTGTTGAACCTTGAAAATGTGTTTCTCTTTGATTACTCAACCAAAAAGGTTGATCTTTTTATCAAAACACTCCTTAGGATGTCTAGTTTTGTTTCCAAAAGGCACTGACCTTAAACTATCATTGATGAAAACAGAATTCAAGTTTTCCTGAAACTGGTCAGATTGCAAGCAGAATGGAGCAGTTATATTACAACGACTGAAAGACTAACTTAACCTTTGCTGAAATCAAGTGATCCTTGTTGCAAATGAAAGCCAACAATATAAAGTATAACTCCACCAACAATCACGAATGTTGAAAGTGTTTTGCTATTTCTTTCAAGATGTGTGAAGTTGGATGAAAAATTTAGTGAAAACGGATAGAAAAACAAAAAAGTATAAAGAAGACAAGAACACCAAGGACTTATTTTGATTCGGTCAATGTGACCTACTCCAGTCCCAAGGAACACCTTTCCTTGGATTTCACTATGGTATGAACACAAATGCAACAAGATCCAAGCTTGATCCTTGGGTTAAACACCAATCCTATTCAAGACTTAGATGAACACCTCTATGCAACTCATAGTTACAACACCTCTATCATCTATTGGTGTAGCCTTAAAAACTTGGCTAACCAATGTTACAAAGACACCAAGAGAGGCTGTAGCTCTACAACAAATATCACAAGAACACCTTGGCTACACAAAGAATGAAACAAGAATGAAGAGAAGAAGATAGCAAGACAATGAGCTTCAACTTTTTTGCTTTCAAGTGTGTGTTCTTCTTCTTCACCTTTGCCTCCTATTTATAATGTTAAATAGGCCTTGAAGATAAGAACTCTTATGTGTCATGATCTTCATCGGCAAGTCCGAGTTGTCTTCACATCATTGGTTGGCCACATAATCATCTTGTACACTTGGCAACATCAAGAAAAATAATTGGTCCACCTAGAAACTCCATTTCGCCAAAATTTTGTCTTCAGAAATGACATGGAAAAATGTGAAGATAATACTCAAGGATAAGATGGAATATTCCTCCATTATACCCTCAAATTCTTGCCATGAGAATAGGTCAAGAGAAGCTACCATTTTGACTCAAAAATCTGATCAAACCTCATCTCCTAGCCATTGCGTATTCAAATGCAATTTCCAAGTTGGCAATTTTTGCGAACTACCTTATTTTTGGTTGGTCCACTTGTCACCAAGTCATAAAATGAGTACACCATCATTTCCACCTGTATATACACGTTTTTAAGGCTGTATATATGCATATCAACTTATTTTTTTGGAAGAGAAATCAACAAATAATAGTTGACAAGATTATGTCAATATATAATCCAAAATTCCCACTTTTTCTCCTTTGCATATTTCAATAAATTTTGCATCAAAAACACCTTATAATATCTAAAAAATGGTGATTAAAAACATCCTATAATATATCAATAAGAGTCTTCAACAAGAAAATAGAATCTGACATCACAACCCGTCACATATCCCGCTACCGTCAATAATATCATTAAATGGGAGAATATAATAGAAAAACACCAACTAATCTTCAATAATATTATAAATGAACTCTAGAATGAAGATAATAAGATACTCAAGAGATTGCTTGAGTAAAAATACCAAAACTGTTGTCAGAGGTAAAATGACCAAAATACCCTTAGTGAGAGAAAACTCCAGAAATGACCCCGATGGTCCTTGAAACATTTTCACCATGTCATCTACAAGAACTGAAAGTACCAATTTTGCCCTTTTTGGTAAGTTGTAGAAACTTCCAAGGCACCTTGGTCACAATGCAAAATATTTATCAAAATCACACAATAACAACATAATAAACATATATGAATCATGTACAAATGAAAACAACCATTTTATCACATTTTAGAAAAATATTTCAAAAAAACCTAGAGATCGATCGATCTATGTCCCAATTTTAAAGACTGATGTATGCATCGATCGATCGATCAATGTACCTCTGGCTGAGAGATCTATGTCTCACAGTGAGTACTTGTTTTTGAATCTGTGTGACATCGATCGATGTAGAGATCTACGTACATTGATCACTGACTGAGTGATTTATGTAGAGATCGATGTTGCTTTGTTTTAACTTTGTGACATTTTCATGTATTCAACACTTAAAATCATGACTTTAAAAATTGTCCAAACATATTTCTCAACATTCTTCCGCTTTTGGATGATTTTCAAAATAACCCTACATGATTTTAATGTCACAACTTTTTACCAATTGTTTATCACATGTCTACCAATTTTATACCAATTAAATTGTTTTGAAAACCTCATCAATTCTATACCAATCGTTTTCAAACTTTCAAAACTCATTTTATAAAACATGTTTTTAACATATGTGCTTCCCCTCAACTTATACTCTCTCCTTAACCTGTGCTTCAAGCCAGTTTAACACCAATTAAAACTTATACCAATTGAACTTAACATATATTTCAACTCAAATCATGACTTAACAACTAAAATCATGTTCTTATTCTATCTCCCCCTTTATTTTGCAAATCATGCAAAAGACAGAATTCTGCGATTGTATCGTAGGTTATCATACCTAACTTGGCTCATAAAGTTTCAAAAGTGGCTTGATTAAGGGGTTTGGAGAAGATGTCAGCTACTTGATGGTCAGTTGTTATATGGTTTGTAACTATTTCCTCATTTTTAACATGGTCACAGAGAAAATGATATCTTATCTCAATGTGTTTGGCCTTAGAATGAAGTACCGATTCTGAGAAAGATTGATTGCACTTGTGCTATCGTAGAAAAATTGGAACCTTATTCATTTTAATGCCAAAATCACTAAGTTGTTGTTTAAGCCAAAGTATTTGGGTAGTACATAAATTTAAGGCTATATACTCGGCTTCGGTGGTAGAGAGTGCTACACTAGCTTGCTTTTTAAAAAACCAAGAGATCAAGTTGGTTCCAATGAATTGAAATGTGCCGCTAGTGGGTTTTCTATCGAACTTACAACCACCATGATCAGCATCATTATAAGCATACAGTTCTAACTTAGTGTTTCTATCATACCAAAGTCCTAAGTGAGGTGTGTGTTTAAGATATCTAAATATCTTTTTCATTGCATTGTAATGAGATTCCTGTTAGTGTATGTGCCCTAGGCCATGTTTTGGATATTTATGTTATGCATTTATTATTAATAAAAGAGGTTTTATTATCATTATTGTTGGTTAGTATGTTACACAATTTTGATATATGTCCCTGATTCATTATTGTTATAGAGATAAAATAATTTATAATCAGTATGAGTATTGATTTGATAATCATGAGATGATTATGTGTATGGTGATACGAATCAATCTCATAGATACTTGTTAGAGAACAGTGTATTGGATAGACCCATCATGAGATTACTACATGGATTAGCGTCATAAGTAAATCTCACGATAGTCATGTTTTAATCCTTTGACTTGAGATTGTCATAGTTTCCAACATAAGGACTACTATATTTTGACATGATCAAACGTTATCCGTAATTGGATAATAATAAAGGTCATGATTGAATGTGATAGAAATTATGTAGAGGATATTGAACAATCAAGATAGAATTTGTCCCTCTCTTTTAAGAGTGATATCTTTGGGCCCCTCGATTAGTGAGACTGTGAAATGCATGGCCGTGCTCAAATGATTTGATAGTGTGATCAATATCATTTGTTTTATCAGTCTACTTAGAGATCGAGTAATCATATGTTTGAACAATATAAGTATGACGCTGACCATGACTTATGTTCAAACTAGATATCGTGTGACAAAGGGATTAATGCATGTACTATTATTAGGCTAGTTGGACTTTACTCGTATTAATTGGGTAGTCATAATGCCTTGCTAGAGGCCAATTACGACTTGTTGGTTTAATAGCGATTTAATCAGCTGCCAATTAATATGGGCCTATCGGGTCACACACAAGAATGCGTATGGCTGAGATTAATAATATTAATAATATTAAAATTGGATATTAATTATTATTATTATTATCGTTTTAATATTAATAATATTAATATCGGATATTAATTATTATTTTTATTATTATTAATTTCGTTTTTTATGTATATATTTATATCATCGGATAATAACAGAGAATCCATATCTGATATGGATTTTGATTGGTTTTATCTAATCCTAACAGAATCCGTATCTGGTACGGATTATGATAGACGTTGACAAATCCGATCTAGAATCGGATTTTGATATCTATATATATGTATGGAGCTTGGCGTATCATGTACACCAAGCAATCAGTAAAAACGAAATAGCAGAAAACGAAAGATCCTAGAATCGTTTTTGTGAAAAACAAGTTCTTCAGCCGCGCCGTTTGAAGAGCTAGCACTTCGGACGGAAGCGTTCATGTGGATACCGACAGAGGGTGTTCGTGATTTCGTGCCTCTTCCTTATGCAGATTTCGAATCTACGGAGGTAATTTTTGATTTCTTTTGTCGAATTAAACGAACAACATGGATCCTTGGTAGGAAATCAGAGATCAAGTCTTGTTTTTCCGCTGCGCGTTTGGCAGTGATCTCATTCGATTTCCTAACAATTCCTTAGGACAAGATTGAAACCTAGCACACATACACAACTAAACATGATATCAGGTCTTGACGCGGTTAAATATAACAGTGATCCAATCATAGACCTTTATAGTGTGTCATCAAAAGGTTTACCATTTTCATCTTTGTCTAGTTTGGTACTAACACTTATAGCGGTAGGTGTTTGTTTCATCTCTTCAAATCCAAACTTCTTGATCATATCATTGACATACTTAAGTTGGCTAATATGTATTCCTTGAGGGGTTTGTTTGATTTGTAACCCTAAAAAGTAGTTTAATTCTCCAACCATTGACATTTCAAATTCTGACTTCATACATTCTTCGAAGTCTTTTACTAAGGTAAGATTATTTCATCTACATATATTTGGACTATTAACAAGTCATTATCTCTTCGTTTAAGGAATAATGTGTTGTCTATGGCCCCCCTTTGATAATTATTTGCAATAAGAAAGTTTGCAAATCTATCATACGAAGCTCTTGGAGCTTGTTTCAACCCATATAAAGATTTCTTAAGCTTGTATACATGGTTAGGATTCTTTGGGTCTTCGAATCCAGGGGTTATTTGACAAAAACCTCTTCTTAGATGTATCAATTTAAGAATGCACTCTTAACATCTATTTGGAAGAGTTTAGTGTTTCTTAGACTTGCAATAGCAAGTAACAATCTAATTCCTCTAGTCGTGCAACGGGTGCAAAGGTTTCTTCATAATCAATTCCTTCTTGTTGATTGTAACCTTGTGCGACTAGCCTAGCCTTATTTGTTTTAATCTTACCTTGTTCATCCATTTTATTCCTAAATACCCATTTTGTTCCTATTATAGACTTATTTTCGGGTTTAGGTACTAAGTCCCACACGTTGTTGCTAGTGAATTGGTTTAACTACTCATGCATGTCATTTATCCATGATATATCACCTAAAGCTTCCTTAACATTCTTAGGCTCTAAGTGTGAGATTAAGCTAGGTCCTTCAGCTTGACTTATACTTGTACGAGTTCGAACCCCATCACTCGAATTCCCAATAATCAATTATTTAGGGTGTTTATGTTTATCTTTTATAAGCCACCAATTCCTAGGTTGACTAGGTTCACCATCATCTTGTTCAAATATTTCATTAGTGTGAACATTATCGTATACAATTGGATCATCTTGCTAGTTAGTTGTACTACCTTCCAATTGCAAAATTTCTTCATTTATTTCACCTAAGAGTTCATGCATGTCTTGTTCAGGGGGAGTTGGTTCTAGATGATCAAGTACAGGCTCAAGTAATACATCATCATCATCAAACATATTTTCAACATTATTCTCTTGTTTATGTTGATTTTTATCACTAACTTCAAAACATGCATTCTCATTGAATTTTACATGTATTAGATTCAATTATTTTCCGAGATGCAGGATTATAACACCTATATGCTCTTGAATTAGTTGAATAACCAACAAATATGCATTCAATAGACTTTTGTTCAAACTTGTCTAGATTATCCTCAGTGTTCAACACAAAACACTTACAACCAAAAACTCTAGGATAATCTACCTTAGGTTGTCTATTATTTAATAACTCATAAGGTGTTTTATTTAATTTCTTTCTAATTGAAAGCCTATTGATAATATAACAAGCACAACTAACAGCTCCAGCCCATAAATATTTAGGTACTTTGTTTTCACACAACATTGTGTTTGCTATTTCCTGTATGGTTCTATTTTTATGTTCAACAACTCCATTGAGCTGTAGTTTTCTAGGTGGTGAGAATTTATGCTTTATTCCATGTAATTCACAAAACTTGATTACATCTTTGTTTTTAAATTCTCCACATCTATCACTCCTAATTCTTGTAATATTTTTTTTCGTAAAGATTTTTGAGTTGCTTGATAAGAGTTTCGATTGCCAATGGAGCATCGCCTTTGTGTGTTAAGAACAATGTCCATGTGTATCGTGAGTAATCGTCTACTATGACACACACATAGTAATGTCCACCTAGACTTCTTGTCTTACTTGGACCAAACAAGTCTAAGTAAAGCAATTCTAGTACATGACAAGTACTCACTCATGTTTTGGTTTTAATGTTTCTTTTATATGTTTTCCGTTAATACATGTTTCACAAAGTTGAAAATTATCTAACTTAGGCATTCCTCTAATTAAGTTCTTCTTAGATAACTTTTCAATAGTTGAAATTCCTATATGTCATAGTCGTCTATGCCATAAGTTCACATCTAAGTCATGTGATATTAAACATTTAATCTTAGCATCTAACATATTACTTAGAGAAAGGATCTAAATATTACCATCCCTATTTCCTTTTAATATCGTTTCTCCTTTAGCATTTATTATATGACAGGAATTGGGAAGAAAAGAAACATTATATCCATAATCTATAAGTTGTGAAATACTAAGTAAATTGTAAGATAGATTGCTTACTAACAACACATTTTGTATTTCAAATGTGTTAGGATCCCTAGTTGTTCCTTTTCCAACAACTTTTTCTTTGTTGTTGTCACCGAATGTCACCTTTCCTCCATTTTCGATTTGCTCCAGTTCGGTGAATAACTTGGGGTTGCCAGTCATGTGCCTTGAACACCCGCTATCTAAAAACCATTTGGTTTTTAGATTCTTTGGCTTTGTCTCCTATTTGTCCTTTTTGCGATTTACCTACAATGAAGATAAAGTTTTATTTACCCTTTACTTGGGTCCTTGAATGTTTGGGACACCACCCTTGTTTATATACCCTTTCGGTATTCAAACTTGGATGCACCTTCTGGACACATATTTGACATTATTATAAGTTGAATAATACAAAGGATTTTCATGTAATTGTCCATTCCATTTTAAAAATGATGTATTGTCATACATGTTTTATCTTGGTTTGTATGCATTTGTTGTGGCCGATTTTGATAGCTAAAACAAGGCATATGATTTTATTTCTTATATGGTGCTATGTATGTATGTTCATATGCATTTCTATAAGTCTTATATGGATGTTGCCTATATTTAGGTCTATATGCATTATACTGAGTTGGTTGCATTTTATTATGTCTAGCCACATTTGTATACATATAGGCATAATTTCTAGGTTGTTTAGATACAAAGTTTTGCCTAGTTGCTTTTACAGAAATATGCTGTGTTTTTAACTTGGAATAAGTAGAACAAGGAGTAGCAGGCAAATTTGAATTTATTTTAGTTGCCTTATAAGGTTGTTTAGTATTTGATGAGACAAACTTAATCTTTTTATCTTCTTTGACATTTTCTTCTTTATATCCTAATCCAGTTTTATCGTTTCCATATTTTTGTGATGATATAAGTGTGTCTAGCATGTTAGTTCCCGACTTAAATTGTTCTAACGTTTTTTCTAAGTCTAGTTTAGATGATTTAAGTTGAGAATTTTCTTTTTCATAATTTTCTACTTTAGATTTTAACAGGCTATTTTCAGTTTGTGATGTTTGTTCATTTTTCCTATATGATTCAATTTTAATCTCTAAAGAATCAAGAGTATTAGTAGACTCTTATTTGAAAGATTCTAATTGATCGGAAAATTCTAAGTTGGAGGTCTTCAACTTGTCATTTTCTTCAATTAGTTTCTTCTTTTCTTTAGATATCCTTTTACAGTGAGCATGCATCTTTATAAATTCTTCATACATTTCATCAAATGACATTTCACTCTCAGAATCTATATCGGATGAAGAACTTACCTCGTTGGATACGAAGCAGACTTGAGCTTCCTCTGTGTCGGATTCAGAGTCGGACGAGTCGCTCCATGTGCTCGCCTTCATTGATCGTTTGTCTTTTCTTGCCTTTGACTGCTTTGCTTTAGGTCTTTGCGCCTCTTTATCCTTGACTTGTTTATTATTGTTGTTGTTATTATTATTTTTCTTTGTTGGGCAATCATATGAGATATGTCCTTTTTGACCACGTTTGTAGCATTTTAACTCTTTATTATATCAGTTGTTGTTATTAGAGTTATTTTTCTTAGGTTGAGAAGACGAAGAAGACTATTGTCTATTCCTATTAGGTCATTTGAAAAACTTTCTAAGGTTTCTAGCTATTAATATTAAATCATCATCCAATTCATAATCGCTATTATTTTCATCATTATTTCTATGTGACTCAGTTGATTCTAAAGCAATAGACTTACCCGATGATTTACATGACTATGTTTTTCGATGGTTCAGTTTTACCTCAATAACTCTAAGTGAGCCAATCAATTCGTCTATTTTTGTGTTTGATTTTGTTTCTTCAATTGCTGCGATTCTAGAATCCCATTTAGCAGGAAGGCTTCGCATCACCTTTTGAACCTTTTTGTTGCTGGTAAAAGATTTACCTAAAGCTTCAAGTGCATTGAAAATATTAGTCATCCTCAAATCCATAGATGTTATGGATTCATTTGACAACATTTTGAAAGATTCAAGTTCAGTCATAAGCATATTTATTTTAGACTCTTTTACACTGCTAGTACCTTCATGCTTTAATTCTAGTGATTTCCACATGTCATGTGCACTTGTGCAATTTGAAACATATCGTGCTTCAGAAATCGTAAGTCCGCTTAAAAGCAATTGCATAGCTTTAGCATTTGTAGACATTTTCTTTTTATCTTCAGATGATCATTCACTTTTATACTTTTCTACTTCTTGTGTTACACCGTTTACTTGTACAACTTTCATTAGAATGTATGACACATCTTCAACTGTAGACCATAAATCGATGTCTATAGCCATTAATAATGGCCCCATCCTAAGTTTCGAATGAACGAAATTATTACCGTCGAAAAGATGAGGGTGTTGAGTAGACATATCTTCCAACTCACCTTTGTGAGAAACAATGGCCATTTTATGTACCTTTGATTTGAGATAAGCATGCTACTATGAATTGTTGTTTCTTGGCTTTGTTTTGTTCGTATGGCGTTGAATCTTGCTTCTTAGAGTGGTGTTGGCCTCGCTCTAATACCGATTGTTGGACTGTACACCTACAGTAAACACCACCAGAGGGGGTGAAAAGTGGTTAGCGAAAATTACTCTACTACCCTTGGTTAAAATCCCCTGCAAAAACAGAATCTGAGACCTCCTCAGATTCAGTGTTTGTTTTTGAAAAATTCAAAAATCAGTGGTCACAACTCCAAAAATTATGAAACCTTCCAGAAATTATCTTTAACGTCTTGACTAGACTCTATCAAAAAAATGAAATAAAAATAAGATTGTTTGATCCTTCAACCAAATAAAAAGATTCAGATGGTCAATCTGGACAGAATTGTACAACATAGTTCTGAACTTTGAAAATGTGTTTTTCTTTGATTGCTCAACCAAAAAGGTTGTTCTTTATATCAAAACACTCCTTAGGATGTCTACTTTATATTTTCAAAAGGCCATGACCTTAAAAATATACTTGATGAAAACAGAATTCAAGTTTTCTTGAAACTGGTTAGATTGCAGCCAGAATGGAGCAGTTATCTTGCAACGACTGAAAAACTTTCCTTTGCTCAAATCAAGTGATTCTTGTTGCAAATGAAAGTTGACAGTCTGAAGTATAACTCCACCAAAAATTATGAATTTGGAAACTGTTTTGCTATTTTTTCCAAGACGTATGAAGTTGGATGAAAAGTTTAGTGAAAACGGGCGGAAAAAAGAAAAGTACAAAGAAGACAGAACACCAAACATTTATCCTGATTTAGCCAATGTGACCTACTCCAGTCCCAAGGAACACATTTTCTTGGATTTTACTATGGTATGAACACAAATACAACAAGATCCAAGCTTGATCCTTGGGTTAAACACCGACCCTATTCAAGACTTGGATGAACACCTCTATGCAACACTTGGTTGCAACACCTCTATCACCTATTGTGTAGCCTTATAAACTTGGCTAACCAATCTTACAAAGACACCAAGAGAGGCTTGTATCTCTACAATAAATATCATAAGAACACCTTGGCTACACAAAGAATGAAACAAGAATGAAGAGAAGAAGATAGCAAGACAATGAGCTTCAACTATTTGCTTTCAAGTGTGTGTTCTTCTTCTTCACCTTTGTGTCCTATTTATAGTGTGAAATAGGCCTTCAAGATAAGCACTCCTATGTGTCACCATCTTCATCGTCAAGTCCTAGTTGTCTTCACAATATTGGTTGGCCACATAATCATCTTGTACACTTGGCAACATCAAGCAAAATAATTGATCCACCGAGAAACTCCATTTGGACGAAATTTTGTCTTCAAAAATGACATGGAAAATGTGAAGATAATACCCAAAGATAAGATGGCATATTCCTCCATAATATGCTCAACTTCTTTCCATGAGAATAGGCCAAGAAAAGCTACCATTTTGGCTCAAAAATCTGATCAAAGCTCAGCTACTAGCCATTGGGTATTCAAATGCAATTTCCAAGTTGGCAATTTTTGCAAAATAGCTTGTTTTTTGCTTGATCCATTTGTCACCAAGTCATAAAATGAGTACACCATTATTTCCACCTGTATATACACGTTTTTGAGGCTGTATATACGTATATACAAGATTATGTCAACATATAATCCAAAATTCCCACTTTTTCTCCTTTGTATGTTGCAATAAATTTTGCACTAAGAACACCTTATAATATCTGAAAAATGATGGTTAAGACCTTTAATAATATATCAATAAGAGTCTTCAACAAGAAAATAGAATGTGAAGTCACAACCCGTCACATATCCCACTACCGTCGATAATATCATCAAATGACAGAATATAATAGAAAGCCACCAAATAATTTTCAAGAATATAATAAATGAATTCCAGAATGAAGATAATAAGATACTCAAAAGATTCCTTGAGTAAAAATACCGAAACTACCCTCGGGAGTAAAATGACCAAAATACGCCTAGTGAGAGAAAACTCTAAAAATGACCCCGATGGTCAGAAATAGATATAATTAACACCTTTGTGATGATAAATAAGAGATAAGTATGTCCTTGAAACATTTCACCATGTCAAATACCTACAAGAACTCAAAATACCAATTTTGCCCTTTTTGTTAAGTTGTAGAAACTTTCAGGGCACATTAGTCACAATGCATAACATTTATCAAAATCATATAATAATAACATGATAAACATATATGAATCATGTACAAATGAAAAAAACTATTTTATCACATTTTAGAAAAATATTTCAAAAAAACCCAGACATCGATCGATCTATGTCTCAATTTTAGACACTGATGTATACATTGATCGATTGATGTACCTCTGGTTGAGAGATCTATGTCTCACAGTGATTTTTTGTTTTTGAATCTGTGTGACATCGATCGATCGATGTAGAGATCTATGTACATCGATCTCTGATTGAGAGATCTATGTAGAGATCGATGTCACTTTGTTTCAACTTTGTGACATTTTTATGTATTCAACACTTAAAATCATGAGTTTGAAAATTATCCAAACATATTTCTCAACATTATCAATGTAAACTTCTAAAATTTGACTGATCTATTGTTTTAATAAAGAATTAACAAACCTTTAATAAGTGACTCATGTGTTTTTCAACCCAAATGGTATGCTGACGTAGCAATAGGTTCCTTCTTTTGGGATGAAAGAGGTTTCATCTTGCTCTTCTTCAGCCATGGCTATTTGATGATAGCTTTTGAAGGCAACGAGAAAGTCAAAGACCTCATGCCGAATCGACTAACTTGTCGATCTTGGGCAGCAGAAAGCAATCTTTTGGCCAGGCTCTGTTCAGGTCAGTGTAGTCAAAGCACATCCTCCAACTTTTCTCATGCTTTGGCACCACTATGCGATTGTCTAACCAAACCAGATAAAGGACTTCCCTTATGAACTTGACTTCAAGCAGCTTGTCAGACTCTTCAACGATTACATTAATCCTCTCAGGAGTGAATGTTTCTTTTCTTCTGTTTAATAGGTTTAACACTTGGGTTAAACATTATGCTTGTGCTCCATAGAGTAATGGGAATTCTTGGCACGTCCTTGGCTCTCTAGACAAAGATAATCTTGGATTCTTTCAGTGAATTATGGAGTTGGCTCGATAACCCAATCTTGATGACGTTTTCAAGCCATTCAGGATCCATGATGAAATCCTGAACTGCGTCATCTGACTGTAGTTTCTCCTCTGTTAGGGTTAAAATGTCATCAAAGCTGACCTGATTTATGGATAATTTACCTTTTACTACCACGGAACAACAGGTTTTAGGCACCTACAAGCCACCAAGCAAGGTCACCACCCTGGCTTAGGATGAGAACTTCAAGCTAATGTATAGTGGAGAAAAAATAACTTATAAGTCAATCAAGACCAAGCTACTTGGAAGAATATTATAGGTTGGCATGTCCTTGACAATGATAAAGTCCACCCATAAGTGACGGCATTTGGAGTGTTTGCCAAAGGTGAGCAACAATTTAACTAGGCTGCCGATTACACTGTTGCACCAGAAAGACAAATAATGAGGTTGATACAGGGCGTAATAAGTTCTCCTGCAGCCCGAGTTCTTGGTAGACGCTGTAATACATAATGACGATTGTGCTGCCCGTATCAACAAAAAGTCGACGCACCCTCACAATGCTGTCCTGTGTGAGATTGACAAGAATGTCAATCATCAAGCCTTCATTTCATAACAAAAAAGTTGAATCCTCATGCCATATTTTAAGTCATGGGATAACTCGTCATTCTTTTGAGAGGATTTCTCTGATGTCTCAGCACCATGGTTCGTAACCTCGACCTCAGCTACAAGGTCCACCAAAAATTGTATATATCACTATGTTTACCTAGCGTTGATCTGCAACATCATGCCGTTCATCCTCCTCGTTGCCATCATCATTTCTACATCGGCATGGTTTGTCTGTCTGGCACTTTTCTCTAAGAGGGGGTCAGCAAAAGTGTAGCCAATTATGCAATCGCAATCCTAGGTCATAAAACTTCTGTAGATGATCTTTTTCAATGAGGCACTCAATTGCATATGCTAGATGCCTGCAATTTTTAGTGCCCTAACCAATGCTTTTTTGTACTTGCAATATAACTAACGATCCTTTCTTTTGATTCGAGCAAAGAAAAATCTTCCTACTTTGGACTCCTAAGCAGTCAAATGCTTTGAGCTTGTCCCTAGAGTCATTGTTGGCTTTTTTCTTAGAGTCACATGAGCCCAGCTTGCAATAGGCTTAGTCAGCCTCTCCATTGAATGTGTTTGCCTCTTTACCACGGGCGAAGTGTTCGACTTTCTCCAAATAGGCCTTCGTAGATTTTGGCTTCTCCTTAGCCAATTGGCCAAAGAGGCGACTTGGCCTCAGCCTATTGGTAAAGAAGCAACCATGACTTTATCATTATGATCCCCGGCCTACAGGTACTCGTTCATTATGCGCTGCATGTATTATGAAACTGACTCCTCCGACTTCTTCCTCAAAGTCATCAAATGTGAAGAATTTTTATTGAAAGGTTTGCAAGACACAAAGTGTGTCTTGAAGTTTTGGGCCAGTAGTCGAAAAAAATAAATTCACTAAGCTGACAATTCTTAAAACCATCTCATAACCTTTTCCCTCAAATGCACATGGATAATTTTATACCTTAATCGGTCAGGATCATTCTCCAAATTCATGTCTAAAACTGGAAGAAATGATGCATGGGGCCATAGGTGCCATTATAAATGTCCATTGTAAGCACCTTGAAGTTATCTACGACCACATACTCCGTAATGTCTTTAGAAAAGACTTTCTTGCACCACCTTTGCGTAATTCTGGTGGTGTGATGATGTCCACCACAGCTATAGTGATGCGATGTTGCACATCGCATGAACTTAAAGTGGCGAGACTTTTCTCCCAACGTCTTATTCACCGGGGCAAAGGTTCAGTATGTGGTTTGTTGCCTTTGCCCCTTGCATCTGCCATAAAATCAGCTCTTGGTCAAGAGAAAAACTCAATATCTCTGTCTTCCTCGATAGTCATCAGGAAGGTCTTTAATCGCATGTGTACCTATATTTTGAGCAACATATTCTATATATTGCATATGCTCCTCATGTTTAATTCCTTGTACTTCGGGGTATCGAATCTGCTTGTCGAAGGCCTGCTCTAATTGGCAATCGGACCCTCTATGTCATAGATAATGAGAAGATTCCTCATCATCATAATCAGTAGTTTTACCCATTTTGAGTAGCTTTATGCAGGCTATAACCAAGAAAGTTAAATCCTAGGAGGTTCAGGCCTTTGTTTTAGCATCCAAATGGCGACGTTGCGTCTACAGCGATGATTAACTGATGATCCAAGTGATGAAACTAGCGGTAGTTATCATAGAAATCCTATAAGATTGAACAACGTTAGAGGCCTTAGAGTTTTACTCCAAAAAACCCTCTGACTATCAAGTCAGTTGTGTGATTTTCCATATTTGAAAGTACATATGCTGGATTACCTAGAGAAGCCTATCTCTTTTGGTTGTTCAAGAAGAATGTTGTGTAATTCGACTAATCATGTTATATCCTTTTTCTTCGTCCTGTTGGACTTTTTTTTCCTTTTGTATGTTGAAGCATGCCAGTGCATGTTTAGGAGCTATGCAAAAGTGCCATATGCCTTATCCTGCTTATGCATGGCTACTAAGTGGCATCACATGTGGAGTTTTTTAGGTAAGCTACCTGAGTGGTAGGAGTCTCCTTGCCCTGAGCTGACATAGAAGACTCTAGGCATCAAGTCGCTGGACGACCTGATGGATATAGCTGAGGTTTTTGTTGTTGCCAAGGTGCATCTGTGACTGAGGTGGAGAAAATAGCTAAGGTAACTAATTGAACCTGGGGCGACTGGTCAATGCCTCTAAATGAGGTTGGTTGATACTGATTTGAGATCATAGTCTCTGCTGAAAGGGCGTTCTTCGCCTCCTGTGCCCGCGCCGACTTGACTGTGTCTTTGGACTTGAATAGCTGACATGTATCATTTTTATTTTATGTAATAGTGTTATCTCGTCCGATATGTTGGACTGTAACACCTGTAATAAACACCACTAGAGATGGCTGAATAGTGGTTAGCAGAAATTATACTAACACCCTTAGATTAAAACTCCCCTCAAAACAGAACCTGAGAGCTACTCAGATTCAGTATGTGTTTTTAAAAAATTCACAAATCTCAGTACATAACTCTAAAAATTATAAAACTTTCCAAAAATCAACTTCAATGTCTTAACTAGACTTTATCCAAAAATTAGCTAAAAATAAAATCATTTGACCCTTCAAACAAATAGGAAGATTCAGATGTTCAATCTAAACAGTTTTGGACAAAATGTTGATGAACTTTGAAAGCATATATCACTTTAAATACTCAGCCAAAAAGATTGATATTTATTTCAAAATATTCCTTAGGACGTCTAGTTTAAGGTTCAAAAAGGCTTTGACCTAAAACTATGCTTAATAAAATTAGAATGCATGTTTCTCAAAAACTGGTCAGATTGCAGCCAGAATGGAGCAGTTACCTTTCAAAGACTAAAAGACTAACTTTCCTTTGCTCAAATCGATTGATTATTATTGCAAATGAAAGCTAACAGTCAGAAGTATAACTCCACCAAAAATCACAAATTTTAAAATGTTTGATATTTTGTTAAGACGTGTGAAGTTGGGTGAAAATTGCAGTGAAAAACGGGCAGAATGCAGAAAAGTACAAGCAAGACATGAACACCGATTTATCCTAGTTCGGTCAATGTGACCTACTCCAGTCCCAAGGAACACCTTTCCTTGGATTTCACTATGAATCAAACACTAATACAACAAGAACCAAGTTTGATCCTTGGGTTACTTACCAACCCTATTCAAGACTTGGATAATCACCTCTATGCAACTTTGGTTGCAACACCTCAAACACCTATTGATGTAGCCTTATAAAATTGACTAATCAATCTTACAGAATATGATCCAAGAGGTGTGTAATGTAGCTATACAACAAATATCAAAAGAACACCTTAGCTACTTAAAGAATGAATCAAGAAAGAAGAGAAGAGAATAACAAGACAATGATCTTCAACTTTTGCTTTCAAGTGTGTTTCTTCTCTTCTTCACCTTGCCTCCTATTTATAGTGTGAAATGACCCTTGAAGATAAGAATGCCAATGTGTCACCTTCTTCACCATCAAATCTATGTGTCTTCACTTTATTGGATGACCATCTTAGCACCTTCTACACTTGGAAATTTCAAGCAATATGATTTGTCCACCTTTCTTCTTAGCTTGACCGATTTTATCATCATAAATATGACATGGAATTTCTTTGCAAAATGAAGATACTGTAGAATGGCATATTCCTCAAGAATCCCTCAACTTCTTGGCATGATAATAAGCCATGTGATGGATGCAAAATTTGAACAAATCGGCTCCCCAACAGCCTCAAACTAGCAGTTATTTTTCAAACTTGAAATTCGATGTTGGCAACTTTTCCTAACTAGCTTGTATTTGGTTGATCCAAGTGGCATAATCTTGTACATTTCTCACAAAATGAATGGTGCACCTTCTCTACATAATTGACCACATTTTTTATGCAAATATAAGTGTACAAACTCAGATTTGATGAAGAGAAATAAGAAGATAAAGTTGACAAAACTTTGTCAACATATTGTTCAAAATTCCCAGATTTTTCTTCTTTCAAGTTGTGGTGAATATTGTACCAATAATTCCCTTAGAATCTCATCCAAATGATGAGTGAAAACCTCCAATAACATATATAAAAATATCTCCAAGAATAAAATAGAATGTGACATCAAAACCTGTCACATATCCTGCTACGGTGGATAATATCACCAAATAGAAAGTAGAATAGATAAACATGATATAATCTTCACGAAAACCATGAATGAGCTCCATAATAAAGATAATATCCAATGCCAAGTGCTGTACTTGAGTAAAAATGACCAAAATTCCCTTGGGTGGTAAAATGACAAAAATACCCCTGAAGATATAAAACCCCGAACATATATTTGTGGGCCAGAAATAAATATAAGAACATTTTTATAATGATGAATAAGTTATCAAGAAGTCTTTGTATGATTTTCTCCATGTCATGTACCTAAAAGAACTCAAAATACCACTTTTGCCCTTTTTGGTAATTTATAGAAACTTCCAAGGCACATTAGTCACAAGACATAACAATATTCATCAAAAGCAAATAATAAAATCACAAAAATCATGTATGAAATATTAAGAACATATATACAAATGAAAACAACTATTTATCATATTTTAGATAACATGAAGCGCTTTGTTAGCAGAGACATAATTACTTCTTCATAGATTAAGCTCTTTATGTAGCATGTAATGTTGCAACCAGAACTCTCTGTTCAGAATTTCCAAAGGATGAAACGCTTTATATAGCCATGTTGCCACTAGAACTCTCTGTCCAGAGTTTCCATAGAATGAAACATTTTATCAGAGAGAGTGAAGTCTCACGTTTTAAAAACAGTTTAGATCAGCGTTTTATGAAGTGTTCAATGTTCGATATAAAATTGATGTTTAAACTTTCTGAAAGATTTTAACGAACCGTACCTTGCAACGACTGACTCCGTATGAGACATGTTATGCTATTTCGACAACTCATATGTATGTTTTGAGGCTGCCTGATATCGAGTGTAGTAGTGAGGATGTCAGGGGAAATATCTGTTCTGATACACCCCTCGTTGGTGTTTTTCTGCCTGTCGCCCATGATGCTGGAACCTAGATGAGAGGTTGGCATCATGTGGCGAGTTTCTGTTGACGTTCTGGCTGAGTGTAAGACCGTGTCTGGGACTCGGGATCTTTGCCAATGTCTTCCCATTAGTTTTATACGTATGATGTAACGTCGAGGGTGGACCTCGGGATTCATAGATGGTAGACGACTACTCGGGGAGTCACCATTAGTCTACGTACGTATGATGTAACACCGTGGTTTGACCATCAAGATTCATAGATGGTATGCGACTACTTGGGGGGAGTTCAGTTGGTGGGTCTTGTGTACGTTCGTATAAGTTAAGATATGTTCTGAATACCGTTGAGAACATATCTGATACAATGTTTTCTGACATGGTTATTACTTGACAGATTTCTTTGAAAAAGATGCATGACATTTCTACTACATGAGCATACGCATGTTTACCTGTGTCACACAACCAGACACAAGCTTAGACCCTTGATGGATAAAGAATGATAATACAATGTAGGGCCTGGCATAGACGTAGGAAAAGAAATTAGCTCTAAAACATATGTAAAAGACTGTACCTCTATGTAAGGAATAGGGAAGCATGAAAGTTAAATGAATAAATCTATGATGTACTTTCTGTAGTTTGTCTGTTTCTATGTATTGTTGCTACCTTAATTTATCTGTTAGTAAATGTTACGTTATGCTACTGTTGACGTTGCATGTTCTGTGCCCATGCATGATCCACATGACGAACCCAGGAGGAAATGATTGCTGAGCGATTTGTTATCGCTCACCCCATCATTTACCACATCGCAGGGCCAGGAGGCAGTTTGGATACAGTGAAGGAGGATCCAGGGATAGATCATCAGTGATGGAAGTACGGATTAGACTATGTAGTTTCTTATGTTATTTCAGACTTATACTTTGATATTGTACTGGTGACACTTCAGATGTACTCAGATTTAGTTATTTTGTTTTATGCATGTCGATTATGTTTTGTACATTTTATATTGCTTCTGCGATTTTGATACATGTTGAAGGGCACATGAATGTTACCGACGCCTTGTACTTCTCGTAGCAGAGTATGGTGGGTACACCATGCTGAGACCTTAGTCCCGGGCGGAGCACTATAAGTTTATTTTCATATACCTTAATGACCCGATTAATTCCTCCATCTTTATTGATTTGGTTTCCTTACTTTCTTCGATTTCGGTGACTTTGGGATTCCATTCGGATGGGAAGCTTCTTAATACCTTTTGTGCCTTCTCCTGTGAAGAAAATACCTTTCCAAGAGACTCAAGAGAATTGTAAATGTTAGTCAATTACCATTTGAAGAATTCAAGTGTAGACATAAGCATCTTTATCATGGACTCTTTAACTTGACTAGTATCTTCATGTTTCATTTCAAGAATTCTCCACATTTCTTGGCACTAGAACAATTGGACACATAACTTGATTCGCTTTTACTTAAATTATTTAGAAGAAGTTGCACGTCTCTAGCAGTCGTACTTAATTTCTTTTTATCGTCATTAATGTACTCTTACTTCGGTTTTATGACTTCTAAAGTGACACCATCAACCGTGGATACCTTAGATGGAACAAAAGGACCGTCTTCTATGATGAACCATAACTCTATATCAATAGCCATAAGAAAAAGTTTCATACAATGTTTCCATTGTATAAAAGATTCACAGTCGAAAAGAGGAGGACTTTGGCTCGACATACCTTCCTGCTCGGTTTTGTGACTAGTGGATGCCATCTCATAAAGATCACTGAATCTTCTTGCAGTGAGTGCGCCTTGCCTTGATACCACTTATAGGACCTGTATAGAACCACAAGAAGGGGGGAGGGTTGAACAGTGAGTGCGGAAAAATCAGTTTTAAAAACTTTTTAGACCAAATAACTCACTTCTGAAAACAGTTTTTAATTTTAGATCCTAATTTGAATTAACTAGTGGACAAGGTTGTAGACCTCCAAAAATTGTGAAATTTGGTGAAGATGTGCTCGGTTATGCTTCTAATGTTTCACAAAAATTTCAGATTAAAACTCTAAGTGCACCCCTTGAAAAACTATTTTTGCACAGATTGTGTCTATGTGCCAAAAACTGTGCTTCAAAATGAAAATTTTAGTTTCATTAATTGACAAATCTAAATGACCTAAAAAATTTATAGTATGACCCTTAAGATATTTACTTTAATGGGTTGAAACAGTTTTTCAAAATTCTCTTGGTAAGTACGTCAACTACGTTGATGTTCTCAACCTTTGCCGATCTGAGAATCAGATTGCACTAGTCTCAGAACTATGAACGTTTGACTGGCTTATACTTATCCAAATTAGATGAAACTTGTCTCAAATGAAAGCTAAGACATGTGGATATGTTTCTGAAAAATTTTGTGATTTTTGAAAATTTTTTGCTATTTTTTCCGTGAGTATGAAATCGGTGCAGAAAACTGAAAATTGAAAGTAAAAGTGCTAAAAGTAAATAACACCAAGATTTTTATACTGGTTTGGTCAAATCGATCTACTCCAGTCTTCGAGGAAACCTTTCTCGGTATTCACTAATCACAAATAACACCTTGACACAAGGGTGACTGAAGTTGAACACCAACTCCACCCTTTTACACTCAAACAAACAAAAAAAACATCACGAACACCATCACTGAACAAATAAAGGTTTGATCATACCTCGATCAACCTTGTACAAGAGATGAACGTATGTGGCTGGTATAATAAAAGCCTATATAGTATATGTAAGATAAATGTGATAGGCTTGAGGCTAAGCGCAAGAGAAAAGAATAAGAGAAGAAGTGAATAGTCTTGCTTGATCTTGAAAAAGTATAAACTTTGGCTTGACTTTGTCTTTAGCACTTTGCCTCCTTGCCCCCCTATGGTTGAGTTCTCCCCTTAAAAATTGTCTTGAATACCTTGGAAGATTGCCTTGTATAACATTGTGATACACCCTTGCTTACTTGGCGAAATATGGTTGGACGAACGACTTGTCTTGGCCTAGTTGTCACTTCATGATTGGTCATCGTTTATCCACCTTGTCGCTCCATAAACTGAGCTGGAAATTTAACCAAAAATCTAAAACACATGCTCAAATGCACACAAGTTAAGTAACAATCAATCAAGATGTTATTACCCCACAATTTTGGAAGAAAATTGGTGCAAAATCAATGCAAAAATTGGCCACACAAGACATGTGCTGAAAACTTCAGCACTTTGTATAATTTTGAATTCTTTCCATGTGTGTCTTTCCTTCTTCAATGTCACCAATCACATGTGGCTTTTCCTCCACCAATCAAAGTGTCAAACAAGCTCTACCTAGGCTCCAAGAGGGTGTAAATGGTGTGTGATCTCAGCTGAACCATGTGCTGAAATTACTTTTGTAAACTTTTTCAAATAATGATGTATAGTCTTCACATGTTTCCATTTTCAATGGAGTCAAGGACACATTCTTCTTTGACTTGATGGAATAAAGCAAAATGACTCACTAAATTGGATGTGCTTCTTATATTGTGAAGTAGCAGTTGATCAACATAGCTTGACGCATCATTATGGGTCATCGGGAAACAGACTCTATGTGTTTGTAACACATGGGTATGGCTGCGTACATCCGACCCCTCATACCCCGTTATAGGCGGAGCTTCTAAGGTAATGGGGTAATGTTGTTGTTGTTTTTATAGTCTTCACACATATGGTAAATTTCAATCAACCCTTAATTTGTTTTTCTAGAATACTTGAATATGTTTTGGATGTGTAAAAAGTGTAGCGCTCCGCCCGGGACTTGGGTCTCGGCATGATGCACCTGTCGTACTCTACTACGAGAAGTAGAAGGCGTCGATGACATTCATGTGCATGTCGACATAACATGTATCGAAATCGTAGAAGCAATGTAAAAGGAAAAAAGCATAGTCGACATGCATAAAACAGAATACTAAACCCGAGCACATCTGAAGTGTCATTAGTATAATAACAAAGTACAAGTCTAAAATAACATAATAACTACATAGTCTGATCCGTACATTTGTCATTGATGATCTATCTCCGGCTCATCTTTCCTTATCTCAGAACTGTGTCTTGACCCTGCGATGTGGTAAATGATAGGGTGAGCAATAACGAATCGCTCAGCAAGTCTATCCGCCTAGGTTCGTCATGTGGATCATGCATGGTGAACATTAAATTCAATATGAAGAGTAACATGAAATGCCATGTAATGTCAGATGAATAAAGTAAGGCAGGTAAATCATAACAGTCAACTTATCGTAAACAAATCATAACATGGACAATTACATCATATACTTAACATGCATTAACAGATAAGTTATTGCAGCACGAGTACCTAAAAAGAGGCAAGTCTAGAAATACATCGCAGAAACATACATTATACAACTGTCGTGTTTTCTTTTCTTATACTTAGTAGTCAGTTTCTTTTTCTTGTAGTTATGTCCATCGTACACTGTACTCTTATCCCTGGTCCACTAAGGGTCGGAGCTTAAGTCTAGTAGGCTGACACGGATAAACATGCAGTATGCTCATATATTGTAAAAACCATGCATATTTTCAGAAAAATCCGTCATAACATGACCATGTCAAAAATCATCGTATCATAACTGGCACATCTGTGCTCATTTCATAACATATCTGGTGCGAATGTACACAAGACTCACCGACTGAACTCTCCGAGTAGCCCCCACGCGGTTTATGAATCCTATGGTCTAACAACGGTTTTACATCATACGCACGTAGACTACCGGTGACTTTCTAAATAGCCACCATACCGTCTATGAATCCTGATGGTCCAACCCCGGTGTTACATCATACGTATGTAGGCTAATGGGGACACCAATGGCACTGATCCCAAGTCCCAAACACAGTGTTATACTCAGCCAAACGTAACATAAACTCGACCCCATGACACCTAACCTCTCACCTAGATTACGATGTCATGGAGCAGACATATCAACATAAACACCCATAAGGAGGTGTAACATAACTTGAGTTGCCCCTGACATCCTCACTACTACACCCGATGTCGGACAGCCGCCAACATAAACATGAGCTATCGTAACAGCATAAAGAGTCTCATATGGAGTCAGTTGACACAGGGTACAGTTAGTAAATGAAATCATTTTAAAACATCTCATGCGGCAAGGCACGCCAACATGTCGTGAAAACTCTTTTAAAACGTATACATGATATTCATTTTTCGTAAAAATGCATAATAAGATGAACATGTCACTCTTGGAATTTCATCAATGTATACATGAAAGGATACTCGGTACGGGCTGTTTTTGAGTGTCTAATACATTCTTAGCTTAATACTAAGGCTGGCTCGTTTATCATATCGTATACCTAGGGGACTTCCTATTATAGCCTTTCTTGGGTAATTCCTTAGTTCATCTCAAAGTAGCCTTCTTCTTAATGGCCACTTCCTTAAGTCCTCTGTGTTCTCATTTCTTAGTGGATTATGTATATGTAATGTATATTTATACATTATACTTATCTTATATGCACATAAAAATATTATCAATTTCACAATTTTTCCCTTCTAGCTGAAACTTCCCATGCACACACATTATCACACATTTAATACAATCACATTCCTATGCACTCATGGATGTATACCTTCATTTAACTATTCAAATTATTATAGCACACAAATAGGCCATTTGGCCGAAACTTAGGCGCGCACACACACTTATGCACTTTCTTTTCTTTTGTTGACTACATGACTAAAATAATTGGTCTTTATATATTTATTAAGTCATAGAGTGTCATATTCCCATTTTAAGGCTCTTTAGCCGAGAGTACACACACACTCTTACACTTTTGCACTTTGACATTTATGAGTTATATGAGTGTACAAGTTACACATATGCATATACTTTTTTTTTTATAGAAGGACGGGCGGTACCATTTGGGATTTTATTAATAATATGCCTTCACTTGTGGCGGAGGAATACCTTGATTACATATGAGGAGGGAGACTCTCCCACCAAGTAATAAGTAACTGGAAATCTATAGCCTGAATTATTGTTCTGAACATGAAAATAGTAAAACAAATATAATCCAACGCTATACAAATGGATGCGGTAAACTTCTGAATTAGTCTGGACCATTAAGTGGTGCCTCCCAATGTCATTGTTTGCGAACAATTTATGCCACACAAAGAAAGCGATCAGTATAACAAAAGAAGTATATAAATGAATGAATGAAAAGGCCATGTACATACCCACATTGCCTGCATTCACAATGAACACAGGCAACAACATTATAAGCCAGCCATCAAAGCATGTTGTGACAGCGTCCAGCCGAGGATGATGATGTTCCTCATCAAGCACTGAGAGTGATACAACGTTATCCAAATAGGTAAGAGTTGCAGGAAATCCAAAGGGAGTAAATAAAAACAAAGAAGAGGACTTGTCGTCGTTGATGACATAGGCAACACCCATTGAGCAGCGCCAACCCATTGGGAGACTTTAGGCATCGCAATCATTTTCATAGGCGTAGATGAGGGACTGAATTATCTAAAGTGATTGCACCACGGACCTCGCAGGGCAAAGCAAAAAATGCTGCATATAAAGTGACATCCGCTGAATGTCGACCGTACCTGGCTAAGTAGTGGGCTGCCGAATTCGCCTCTCTGGGACAATAAGAAACCAAAGTAGTACTCATACATAAGAAAGCTATGGAGCGCCTCAGGTCCATGAAATACGAGCTAGTGAATCTGTCAGGCTATGAGAGATTGTGAAGCAACACTTTGCAGTCTATCTCCACAATAAGACAATCATAATCTCGAGAATAATAAATTAGAGAATATAAAATGGCCATTAATTCAGCTCCAGTCGGCGAAGTGAGTGGCAAATCAAAACACACGGCAGACACAAAATGGCAAGTGTCGTTACGCAAAGCTGCTCCTACCGCAGCATAAGAGCGCCCCACAGTGGCATCCATATTTAACTTCAACTTACCCGACGGCGGTAACTCCCAGCAGACCACCCTAGGGCGACATGTACGCAGATGAGGCGAATAAGACCGTACGATCAAGTGCTGAATGGAGCGAGAGAATTCGCATCCCTGAGTAGACGCATACCAAATGTATATAGTATCACGCACTCTCTCATATAGCCTCCCATAAGAAAAGCTGCTATCTCCAAAGAGTATGGAAGCATACT
Source organism: Eustoma russellianum (assembly GCA_036186865.1). Classification (NCBI taxonomy): domain Eukaryota; kingdom Viridiplantae; phylum Streptophyta; class Magnoliopsida; order Gentianales; family Gentianaceae; genus Eustoma; species Eustoma russellianum. Next base: position 24,296,847 of record AP025058.1, read on the forward strand.
CCTTCCTAAGTCACCAACGTGGGAACAACTGCTCCCAAACGACCCTCCATTGAGTGAGACAATGCAACTCGCCACCACTGCAACAAATACGCATAAACAGTTGATTAACGGGGCAGCGGGCCAAAAAATAAGTGTGACATTTCTTGCCATAATGGCTTAATCGCTGGACAACATAAAAAGATGTGATGCTTGTCTGCATGTATGCGATAAAAAGCACATTGAGAAGGGTAAATTGTTTGCCAAACAGCAAGATTGTCAGCGAGTGGCAATGATCGTCTCCAAAGTCGCCATATAAAAACACACCCCCCTTAGGCAATCCTTGCCACCATATGTACTTAACATAATGAAAAGATGAAGTATCCAAAAAAAAGCAGTTGAACACGTATACATATATATACATATACATATATAAATATATATGCATATATATATACCTACACACGAACATACACACAACAATTCATGAAGCTATCATCATGACAAATCTAAAGGCCACTATGGCCAAAATATATATATTTATACTCCCCCAAGCACACATACACACTTTTACATCACCACTTGTTAGTTTTATAACTACAACATGTTACAAGTATTTATGCATGGAGATTCTTAAAATTAACAAAATTACACATAAGAGGCCACCTTGGCCGTGGTTCACACATGCACCCATCCTCACATACTTACTTCATTTTGTTATTCTAATTCAAATAGACACATCTATTCTACTTATTACATCAACTATATCCTACTCATGGTCTATGTACTTATGGAACACTTACATAGCCATGGCTGAATTTATTGATGCACATATACATGATTTTTCATCATTTCCATGTACATCCTAGATGAGTACCTATCAGCATGTACATGCATCTTCCATTCTAACACTTTCTATATCATGCATGTATAAGGATGGATATAAAGGCCTTGAGTCTACCAACGGTCATGATGCCTACACATGCATATATACATAATACATATATTACCATGGATTTAACATGAATTACACTTTATTTATGCTCTTGAAAAAATCACCTTTTATTCTTATGCATGCATGATCCATTCCTACATTTTAGCTTAAAAGACTCTCTTTTTAGCTAGCATGAAGAAACTAGGAAGAGATACTTGTCTTTTTCTTGGATCTTCACTAAAAAATGAAAGAGGTTTTCTTTCTTTTCCCTTGAGTGGGACTCTCGACCTATAAGGCCAAGATGGAAGAAATTAGTTCTTTTGAAGGTAGTAAAACCAAAAATGATGCTAAGATTAGTGCTAAAATCCATTCTTAATACAACTTACTCTTGAAAACCCTTCAAACTTCATACTTCCGCCAACTTAAGAAGTTCCTCCTTGTCTTTGAAAACTTTCGGCCTATGTGAGGAGGAGAGGAGGAAAAGTTATATTTTTAAAAGGCTCAATAGAAGAATGATGTTAGAAAAAGTATATGTGATTCTTACCCTTTGGAATTCTCCACCTACAAGTTGTTCCTTCACTTGAGAGTGAAGAATTCTCTTTCTCTTGGCTTGGTTAGGTCACGGTTTTGGTAAGAATTCAAGAGGAAAAGAAATTTTTTTGCTTTAGAAGAATTGAAGTGATTAAAGAGAGAAGAAGAAGTTTTTCTTGAAAAGATTCTTGAAATGATTAGTGAAGTGAAATTGAAAAGAGATTTATCCCCTTTTAGTGTTGTGGCCGTGCCTTGAGAGGGAGTGGAGGAGAGAAGGAATTTCATCATAATACTTGAAGTTGGAAAGAGGAAAAGTGATGGTGTAAGACATGCATGATGTAGTATTGGTTGAAAGAGAGGTTAGTGAAGAAGAAGAAGGATTAAAAGAAACAAAACTTTTTCTCCCATTGGGAATCTCTCGGTTGGAAACTGTGGAGAGGAGAAGAAGTTGAAGATTTAAGGATGTTGGGAAGAGGAGAGAAGGTAAGATGGTTGGGTGGAGAGAGTTGCCAAATAAAGTGGAATAGTGTATGAAGTAATATATTCCCTATTCCCCCTTGGTTGGCCGTGGGTTATGGATGGGAATAAAAGGTGAAGGATCTTTCTTTTCATGTCTTGAAGTGGAGGAAAAATGAAGGTTATGGTAGAGGTTGGATGCAGCATAATTGGTAAAGAAAAGAAAGTGAGGTGTAAGAAATAATGAAAGAAATGCAAGTGGGGGTGTATTAACCGAGGTGTTGGGGGTGTGTGTAAGAAATTTCCATCAAGCTTTGAAAGTTGGAGGAAATTGTGTATGTGTAGAAAAGGTGATGGGAAAAGTGAAGGAGAATGGTTCAAAAATTTTGTCCTCTTCCCCCTTGGAGTAAAGAAGTGGACGAAATGGCTCAAAGAAAGAAAAGGAAAGGAGGTTTTGTCTTATTTGTGGTTGGGAAAAGGTGTAGGAGGTGATGGCTGTAAGAAAAAGTTAAAAGGTGTAAGATAAAGTGATAGTTAAAAGAGAAAGTAACCTTATCTTACCCAAGGAGGGTTGGGCAGTCAAGGGCATGGGGTAGGAAGGAAGTATTCACATTTTACCCTTACTATTTATCCTAGGTCTCATTTTCTTTTTATGTTTACCTAATTATGTAATAACATTGTGTCCTAATGTGTATCTATTTAATTTAATCATGGGAATTTCATTACTGTCTAATGTTGTGATTTATTGTACTAGTGTTCAACAAGATTTTATTTTGACTGCTTTGTGCGGCGCAACGATCGCATCCTGAATTTTTGTTGTAATTTTCCTTCTTTCACCTTTTTCAAATTTCTCGGGGATGCGGGTCGTAACAAAAAGTGTCTAGATACATGTGACACCAGTGACAAAAATGTTCCAAGCATAGTAAGTGTAGAATTTCGACTTTCATCCATTACGTGATTTTTCTCTGATTAATCTCAAACTTCTTATACATGTAATATATGTTATGTCACACATAATATTCATAAAATAAATTGTATTTTCAGCTCCTATGGATGAGGCTAAAAATGCCCCATGTGACAAAAATATTGAAGTTTGAATTTTCAACAAATCAAGCCAAAATTTTAGGTGATTGATGTGCGTAAACATGGTATGACTTTGGGGCTGATTTTGACATGTGGTGAACGAAATTTATGAGTATTTTGAGTGTATATAGGCTGACCATATTTATATGGTAAGTACGTGACATGTCGGTGATGGTTCGGTAGTCACCTAATGCGATAATTTTTGGTTTATGGACTCGTGACATGTCGATATAATTTTTGTAACAAGATGACTTGTAATGTATGATATGAGACATGTATATACTCACAAATATGATGTGTATAATGTGGTGTGATGTCGACGTATGTTTATGATGTGTATGACGTGTCGGTGGAACGTCGGGATAAAAACAAATTATTCGTCGTTAGAAAGAAAATGTGTATATGAAATATATCTATGTGGCATGTGTTTATGTGAGAAGAGAAGACTTTCCATTTCAAGTTTTTTGCCAAGTAGTTGTCTTCAAATATATCTCCATTTAATGAACTAGATAGTTCATCTCATTAAGCACTTCACTTAATGAACTAGTTTAGCTCATTAATCATGGCACCTGAAAATAGTGTAAACACAACAAATGTTTGTCATATGATGTAAGCATGAACGCTTCATGACATGTTAGTATGACAACAATATATATAAGCATGTAAAGCACATTTATCACATAAGTATGTCAAATAACAATTTATTCATGCATTTCGTAAACACGTAACATTTAAATCATGCATTTTCAAATCACTTAAACCCCGATTTCTCAACAATTGTAAAAGGCTATCTAAAGAGAAAAGGAAACTAATTGAAGAAAATGACAAGTTGAAGACGTCCAACTTGGAATTTTTCGATCAATTAGATTCTTTTAAGCAAGAGTCTATGTAGCACTCCGCACGGGACTAAGGTCACGGCATGGTGCACCTGCCGTACTCTGCTACGAGAAGTACAAGGTGTCGATAACATTCGTGTGCATGTCGACATAACATGTATCGAAATCGCGGAAGCAATATGAAATGTACAAAGCATAATCGACATGCATAAAACAGAATAACTAAATCCGAGTGCATTTGAAGTGTCACCAGTACAATATCAAAGTATAAGTCTGAAATAACATAAGAAACTACATAGTCTATTCCGTACAATCATCAGTGATGATCTATCCCCAGGCTCCTCCTTCACTGTATCCGAACTGGCTCATGGCCCTGCGATGTGGTAAATGATGGGGTGAGTGATAATAAATCGCTCAACAAGTATTTCCGCCTAGGTTCATCATGTGGATCATGCTGGGGCACAAAAATTGCAACGTGAACAGTAGCATAACATAACATGTACTAACAGATAAATTATGGTAGCAACAATACATAAAAACAGACGAACTGCAGAAAGTACATCACAGATTTATTCATTTAACTTTCATGTTTCCCTGTTCCTTACATAGTGGTACAGTCTTTTACATATGTTTTAGAGACAATTTCTTTTCCTACGTCTATGCCAGGCCCTACACTGTATCATCATTCTTTATCATCATTCTTTATCCACTAAGGGTCTAAGATTGTGCCTGGTTGGGTGACACAGGTAAACATGTGTATGCTCATGTGATAGAAATGTCATGCATCTTTTTCAAAGAAATCTGTTACGTCATAACCATGTCAGAAAACATTGTATTAGATCCGTTCTCAACGGTATTCAAAACATATCTTAACTTATACGAACGTACACAAGACCCACCAACTAAACTCCCCCAAGTAGTCGCGTACCGTTGATGAATCCCAATGGTACAACCACGGTGTTCCATCATACATATGTAGACTAATGGTGACTCCCCGAGTGGTTGTCTACCGTCTATGAATCCCGAGGTCCACCATGGGTGTTACATCATACGTATAAAACTAACGAGAACATGTTGGCAAAGATCCCGAGTCCCAGACATAGTGTTACACTCCGGCAAAACGTAAACAAAAACTCGCCACATGACGCCAACCTCTCACCTAGGTTCCAGCATCATGGGGCGATAGACAAAAAAACACCCAACGAGGTGTGTATACAAACAGATATTGCCCCTGACATCCTCACTACTACACCCGATGTCAGCATCCTCCAAACATACATATGAGCTGTCGTAACAGCATAACGTGTCTCATACTGAGTCAGTCGTCGCAAGATATGGTTCATTAGAATTGTTTTAAAACCTTTCATGTGATAAGATCATCCTTGAAAACATGTTGTGTAAAACTCATTTAAAACGTTTGCTTAATAGCCATTGTCGTAAATATGCATCATGTGATAAAACATGTCGCTTTATAAAATAACTTTGTCGTATGCATGGAAGTAGACTCTGTATAGGCTGATTTTATATCTCTCATGATTCCGTAACTTAAGACTGATTATTGGCTCTTGTATCATACCGTTTCCCTAGGTAAAATTACCATTTTGCCCCTTTGTGGGGACCACGGCCTATTCCTCACGATGAGCCCTCTTTTTGGCTTTAATTGCTATAATCTTATCCCAAATAATCCTTTTGTATTATAATTTAAACATCTTATGAAAAACAGCCCTTTTTCTTGTCTTTGATAAAGTGCTGAAATTACCGTTTTGTCCTCATCAATTACTTTAATTTAAATAGTCAAAACAGCTTGCTTTTCAATTCGGCAACTCATATTAATTATTAGTTTGTATGTTTGCAACTTTACCATGTGTATCTTGTACCTTATTTAATTCTTTACATAGGGTCACATATATAATTACCAATAATGGACTAAATTATTATCCAAGGTCATCACAATGGCCACTTGGCCAAAAATTACAACATACACCACTATAGCACATTTCAACTTGATAATTACTTTATTGCATGCAAGCTACACTTAGTTATCTACACAATCATTCATAAGACCTCATCTTGGCACACATTGGGCCACATGGCCGAAACCTCACATGCACACACACATGATTTTTGTCTTTTGTTAACTACGGTTTCCATGCAAAATGATTACACCAATCTAATCTCTTTCACATGCATCTTTATATACATCTTAAGAATTCTCACCATCACACAATTATACCCATAAACCCTGGGTGGGGAGATGTTTATTCCATCTCACATCCACTGAACTTTTGCTTATACATTGATAGATGTATCTAAATAAACATTATGATACTAGGCTCTTTGTTTCTTTGGGGCTGAAATTCAGGCCGCAATCATACATAATTTTTCCTTCCCTTTAAGAACATGCAAGATGGTATACACATATTTATACCAACATTTTTCATTCTATCACCATCAAAATCATGCATGTTGCCATTCAACATACAAATGAGGATGAAGACTATAATGAAGATAATGATCATGAGATTGTTGCATACCAACACATATGAGACTTCATCTTTCTTAAATTTAGCATGCAACACAATTTCACATATCACCATCCTCATAAGTGTGCACATATGTGAAGATTACACCAATATCATCACATAGTGAACATGCAAGAACACTTTCCTTAGGTTCATAATGAAAACCTCATTTAATCTTGTGCATGCATGATCCATCTTGTGATTTATACATAAAAGATTTTTATCATGCATGAAGAAGCTAGGAAGAATACTTGCATTTTCCTTTGATTCTTACACTTAAGAAGAAAAGAAGCTAGGAAGATACTTGCTTTTTCCATTTGGTGACTCACGGCCCTTGGGCCAACATGGAAAGAAGATTAGTCATTTTTGAGATATAATGACTAAGAATTACCTAAAATCAATTCTTAAGAATAAAAAAACAACAATCATACCCAGTATATCCCAACAACAGCAAAAGCTATTGCTAGGGTGTGGGGAGGGTAAGAGGCAGGCAAACAATACCTCTATCCCAAGGGATACAGAGTTTGCTTCCAGTGAGACCCCCTGTTCTATATGTACCTGCATAGATAGTACAATAATAGGAATATATACAAGTGAATGGATATGCACAAATAGTTGAAAGACAAATACCAAAACAAAAGAGAGCAAGTCAAATCCTCGACGTATGTTCTAAGGTGCCCCTATATCATGTCTACCCTTCCTTAACCTTAATCCTCTGCCTCCATGAACTCCTATCCTGGACCATGTCCTCAGAGAGGTGCAACTCTAGTAAGTCATGCCTAATCTACTCATCCCACTTCAGTTTGGGCCTGCCTTTACTCCTCTACCCTTCTACAGTAAGGCTTTCAATTGCTTTGACAGACGCCGTTGTCTGTCTCCTCTTGACATACCCAAGCCATCTCAGTCTTGCCTCTCTTATCTTATCTACTATACTAGCTACCCATAACCTTTCTCTATATACCTCATTTCGTATCTTGTCTAGCCTTGTATGTCCACACACCCACCGCATCATCCTCATCTTTTCCACTTCCATTTTCTGCGGTTGTGTTCTCTTGATGGCTCAACAGTCTGTTCCATATAACATTGTCGGACGCACTGCCACTCTATAAAATTTTCCCTTTAATTTAGTTGGAAAATTTTTGTCACACAGCACCCCTGAGCCGCCCTCCACCTACACCAACCTGCCTGGACTCGGTGTGCCACGTCACTCTTTATTTCCCCATCTTGCTTTACAAATGATCCTAGGTACTTGAATTTAATTACCTTTAGGACCAGTTGACCCTTGGCGGTGAGTTGGCTATTTTCATCATCGTCTGAGCCACTGAAGTCGCAGTGTAGATACTCAGTCTTAGAACGACTAATCCTTAGGCCTTTTCTCTCTAAAGCATCTCGCCACTCTTCTAGTCTCATACTCATGTTATGTTAACTTTCCGCGTCTAATACAATATCGCCAGCAAAAAGCATACACCATGGGACTGTCTCTTGGATCAGTTTTGACAACTCATCTAGAACAGCTACAAAAAGAAATAGGCTCATAGCAGACCCTTGATGGAGGCCTACCTTCACCGAGAAGAAGTCTGTATTCCCTACAGGCGTATGAACGATTGTTTTCGTCCTAGCATACATATCCCTAATTATGTCTATATACTTCAAAGGAACCCCTCTTGCATCCAGACTATCTCATATCAGTCTACGTGGCACACTATCATATACTTTTTCAAGATCGATGAATACCATATGTAGATCGTGCTTTTTCTCCCTATACTTCTCCATCAATCTCCTTAAAATGTGTATTGCTTCCATAGTTGACCGTCCTGGCATAAAACCAAATTGGTTTACTGTAACTTGAGTTTCTCCCCTAATTTTGGTGTCGATTACTCTCTCCCATAACTTTATAGTATGACTTAGCAAGTTAATCCCCTGTAGTTCCCACAATACTGTGCATTTTCTTTTTTCTTATATAGAGGGACCACTACACTCCTTCTCCACTCATCTGGCGTTTTTCTTGTTTTGAAAATAAGGTTGAACATAGTAGTTAGCCATTGAACCTCTTCCTCTTCTAAACACTTCCATGCCTTAATGAGTATGTTATCCAGGCCAACTGCATTGGCTCTTGCCATCTTCTTAAGTGCTATCTTCACCTCTCCTTGTGTGATGCTACGATAGTCACAGCTATTATGTTGTCATTTTTGGGTAGTGATGCTTTCTCCTTGTTCGTGGCCGACCCTTACGCTATCAAAAAGGTTGTGAAAGTATGTTTGCCACTGTCCATTGATGTTTGGTTCTTTGACTAAAACATGTCCATCTTCTCCTTTTATAAACTTCACGACTCCTAGTTCTTGTCTCTTTCAATCTCTAGCTTTGGAAACCTTGAACATATCATGCTCTCCATCTTTTGTTTCTAATCTTTCGCACATCCTTTTATAGGATGCGTTCTTTGCCTCCGTCACTGCCTTCTTCCTCTCTTTCCTAGGAATTTTGTTTTTCTGCTTCACTCTCACTTCTCCTCACCATCTGTGCAGCTTAACACCTCTCTAAAACTCTTTTGCTTATTCTTTATTTTTCGTTTCACATCCTCGTTCTACCACCACGACTCTTTATGTATTGTTTTCTTTCCTGTTGTTACCCCAAGAGTTTTACTTGCTGCGTTAGTAATGTTAATCGTCAAAGCCTCCCACATTTGGTTTGTGTCTTCAACTAGTGTATATGATGTCGCCGAGATGACCTTGTCTCTAAATATGTTAATTTTTTCTTCCTTCAAACTTTCCCATTGAATCCTGAGTGGTAATTTTCTAACCCTCGTTCTCAGCTTTTGTCTCAAGGCTATAACTATGACTAGTAAACGGTGTTGCGTCACTGTCGTCTCTCCTGGTATAACCTTGCAATCCCTCCACAACCGCCGGTCTTCACGTCTCATTAGAAAATAGTCGATCTACGTGTTACGTTCTCCGCTGCTAAAAGTGATTAAATGTGATTCCTTCTTCATAAAAAACGAGTTTATAATACCTAGGGGTGAGCCACCGCAAGGTCTACCAGATCCCTACCCTGTTCGTTTCTATCTCCATAGCCGAACCCGCCATGTGCCGACTGAAAACCATCGGTATCCTTTCCAATGTGGCCATTAAAATCACCTCCTATACAAATTCGTTCCTCCCTAGGTATTGTCCTCAACACTACATCTAAGCAATCCCAGAACTCTTTCTTCTATTGTTCTCTTAGTCCCACGTGGGGTGCGTAGGCGCAAACCACTGCCACTACCTCCTTGTTTAATACTAACTTTATCAGTATAAGTCTATCATTATATCTTATCACATCGATCACGTTTGTATACAATTCTATCTTTACTAGAAATCCTACCCCATTATTGGTCCCACCGGTACCCGTGTAGAGCAACTTATACCCATTACACTCTTTACCTTTACTCCCCTTCCACCTTGTCTTTTGTAGGCATGCTAGATGAATCCTACATCTTTTAAGTACATCTGCTACCTCTAATAATTTACCACTTAGAGTTCCCACATTCCAAGAGGCTATGCGTAAACTATCCTCCTTTTCCTTCCCCTTACCTACGCCCCTCCTCCTTAGACATGGTCTCCAATAAAAGTCATAACTCCTTCTATCAATGATTGCAACTAAACCAAAACTTAGTAGAGATGGAACAACTATAATGAGATTTTCTAGAAGGGAAAGTTCTCAAAAGAGTAACCCAAACAATAGAATAACAACTAAACCAATAGGACACTAAAAGGAAAAAAACCTTGGCTAGTAAAATCAAACCCCACTCAATGATAAAATCTGTAAAATAAAACACAAACCCACATCATAATTATTTCAATCCAAGGATTACACCCACTAAAAGAAATGAAACCAGTACTAGAAAAGAAATTGAAAAATAAAATAATGAAGAATAAACAGCAGAGGGAAAATCAATTCTTAAGAATCTTACCTTGGAAATCCTTGAAGTTATCTCATTTTTTCACTTAATAACAACTTCTTTCTCCTTTACCATGTAATTCACGGATGAGAGGCCTAAAAGAGAAGGAAATCAGGTCTTTAGGGAAGAATGAATGAAGAGCAAGGTGTCTAGAAAGGATGATAATAGATTTAGCTTTATTTTCCTACACTTTGGAAGCTTGGTTCTTCTTACAGGTTGAAGAAAACTTCCTTGTTCTTGGCTTAAGGTACTCTCGGTTCCTTGGAGGGTAAAGGGAAAAATTTTGGTTTTGAGTGAGAGAGGGTGTAGAGAAAAGGAAGAGAAATGTAGAAAGAGTCTTTGGTTGGGAAATGTAGTGGGATTGAGAATGCAAATTTTATTCCTTGTCCTCCATGAGGTTGGCCGAAATCATGGGGAAGTGGTGCGGTTTAATCCTTGGTTTGGTTTAGGAAGTGGATGTGTAACAAACTTGTAAGACATGCATGGGTGGTGATTGGAGGGTAGTCTTACATATTGTAAGAATGGAAATAATGGGAAGAGTATAAACAAAAGAAAATAAAATGGAAGCATTAGTTAGTGGGGTGTAAGGCATGCATGAAAGGCCATTGGTTGAAGGTAGGAGGTGGGAAAAATAAATAAAAACAATGAAATAAAAATGCAAGACCATTTTGTCTTACACCAAGGGTGGGGTGGTTTTGAGGGTGGTAGTGGGGTGGGAATTACCATTTTGTCCTTTCCCAATATTCTTATGAGTTATTTCCTTTTGCTTTTGATTTAAGTCCTAATAAAAGTTATACAATTCTTTATATACTTATCTTAATTATTCTTATGTATATTATGAGGCTTTAGTAGTTCTTAAATTTTTATTTAAGGTACATTTACACACTTTTTATGCTAAGTGCGGCAAAACGATCACACTCTTATTCCATCATAATTCCTTTTTGTTCCCTTTTCCACTAGCCCAGGGGTGCGGGTCGTAACATTCCTCTTCCCTTATAAAAAGTTTCGTCCGCGAAACTTGTAATTTAGTCGTAATCAACTACTTAGTGGTACTCTATTGATTCAACCCTTATCCCATGTCTCAAACATTTCTTGGTGTATTGATTTGGCGTTTGAACATGCTTTTCTAGAATCGTGACTTACGGCTTTTACTTGAAATTTGGTTATCTAACAACGGAGTACTTATCCTATGTTAAAAGCCTTTGGAATTATTTGCCTAGAGTATTCTTGCTTCCGCGCTCCCGCTGCGCCACTTGATCAATCTTCCTTCCTTGCTTGATATGTTTCTGACTTTGTGGAAATCTTCCTTAAAGATACTTGTCTTACCGAACTAGTTTGTCTCTTTACCATTACCATTCACACTTGGTTAACTGACAAGATTATAATACTTGTGCCACTGGTCACAGTTAAGTGGCGTAATTATGCATACCTATTTCCGTATTCAAGGCCTCTGGAATCCCAGGTCAGGCATGTTCTGATCTGAGTTGGGGGTTGATGATTGCCTTTCTTGTTGTTACGAATCCTCTAGCGGCACATCTTTCTTCTCTAGACTATTTCTTGCCAAAAGTCCAATCTTGCCGCATCTAAAACATGCATCGATCCTTGTTCGGTACTCACCAGTGTGTTGTCGTTGGCAAGACTGACATATCGGAATAGCCCAATGAGGTACGCGTAATTGCTATAGCTGACGCTGAAGAAGGGGTCGTCTGGTTGTCCTCTGTAGAAACTTGTTCCGCTGCTTGGGTTGATCATCCATGGCATCTCAAGACCCCTTGTTTCCGACTGTCTGATCTCGTGGCTGTGTAATGCGTTCCACCCGATTACAACCAAGCAACAACTCTTCGAAGTTCCTCAGGTTTATCTTTCCAATCTAAGTTCGAATCCGAGGATGTAATTCACTTTTAAACTTGCATATCTTAAGCTTTTCATCCATCATACTTGCTGGGATGCACCGACCCAAGACAGTGAATCGACTGACATATTCAGAAACTGTATCCGCCGGTCGTTGTCTCAATGTATCGAATTCTTCTATCCTTTGGATTACCACTGAGGAAGCTATGAAATACTGATGGAACTCATCTAGAAATGAGTCCATGCAATAGGTTGAGGTTGTGTCTGAATACGTGCTTCCCACCACTGTCTGACTTCTCTAATCAGAAATGGTCGGACAATCTGTGTCCTTATCTCTTCTGGTACTTGTACAAGTTCGAATCCATTCTCAATTTTTTCCAACCAGTTCTCAGCCTTATCTGAACCATGTCCTCCATCAAATTTTAGAACCTGCGTCCTCTGAAGTTCCCCATAATAAAACCCCATACTCATCTGAGACTATGGCGGTGTAGCCTCTACAGCCTCAGTAGTCTGACCAATATACCTTAGTGCACCGAGAAATGCCTAAGTGGCATCTCCTAAAACATGTACCTGTGGTGGAACATTCTTTGAAGGTAGTGGTATTTGCTGTGGGGATGGTATCTGAATATGTCCCATAGGTTGTGACGTCATCCTATCAGAAACAATTGTTTTGACATACTTAGTTCACATATCATTATAATAAAATTTTAGTTCCAATTTTTTTATTCTTCTGAAGAAAGAAGGCTAAATATTTGGATGACGAGTTAGTTGTAAATGGTTACACAGATGATAGTTTCCAAGCCGACATAGATGAATTTAGATCGCAGTCTGGTTTTGCATTTAGATTCAATGGTGGAGCTATTAGTTTGAAAAGTTCAAAACAAAGCACTGTGGCTGATTCCACAACAGAGGCTGAGTATATAGCATCATCAGATGCAGCTAAAGAAGCAGTTTGGTTGAAGAAGTTCACCATTGAGCTAGGAGTGGTACCTAGTATTGCAAATCCTGTGGACATTTATTGTGACAATAATGGTACCATAGCACAAGCAAAAGAGTCTAGGTCTCATCAGAGATGTAAACATATACTCAGGCGCTACCATCTCATTCGAGACATCATCGATAGAGGAGATGACAAGATATGCAAAGTTGACACAAACGATAACATAGCAGATCCATTGACTAAGTCTCTCTCACGGGTCAAGCATGATCAGCACACTAGATCTATGGGTCTCAGATATTTGTAGGCCTAGTGCAAGTGGGAGATTGTTAGTGTATGTGCCCTAGGCCATGATTTGGAAGTTTATGTTATACATTTATTATTAATAAAGAGGTTTTATTATTATTATTGTTGGTTAGTATGTTGCACAATTATGATATATGTCCCTGGTTCACCATTAATATAGAGATAAAATAATTTATAACCAGTATGAGTATTGATTTGATAATCATGAGATGATTATGTGTATGGTGATACAAATCAATCTCATAGATACTTGTTAGAGAACAGTGTATTGGATACACCCATCATGAGATTACTACATGGATTAGCGTCATAAGTAAATCTCATGGTAGTCATGTTTTAATCCTTAGACTTGAGATTGTCATAGTTTCCAACATAAGGACTATTATATTTTGATATGATCAAACGTTATCCATAACTAGATAATAATAAAGGTCATGATTGAGTATGATAGAAATTATGTAGAGGATATTGAACAATCAAGATAGAATTTGTCCCTCTCTTTTGAGAGAGATATCTTTTGGGCCCTTCGATTAGTGAGACTGTTAAATGCATGGCCGTGCTCAAATGAATTGATAGTGTGATCAATATCATTTGTTTTATCAGTCTACTTAGAGATCAAGTAATCATATGTTTGAACAATATAAGTATGACGTTGACCATGACTTATGTTCAAACTAGATATCGTGTGACAAAGGGATTAATGCATGTGATATTATTAGGCTAGTTGGAATGTACTCGTATTAATTGGGTAGTCGTAATGCCTTGCTAGAGGCAATCACAACTTGTTGGTTTAATAGAGATTTAACCGACTTTCAATTAATATGGACCTATCGGGTCACACACAAGAATGCGTATGGGATGATATTAATAATATTAATATTAGATATTAATTATTATTATTATTATTATTGTTATTTTTTATATATACTTATATATAGCATCGGATAATAACAATACAATCTATATCTGATATGGATTTTGATTGGTCTTATCTAATCCTAACAGAATTCGTATTTGATACGGATTATGATTGGCATTAACTAATCCGATCTTGAATCGGATTTTTGATGTTTATGTATATGTTTATATCCTGGTGTATCTCGCATTAGAGAGCATACAACAAGAAAACCTAGGGCCGTTTTTTTGGAGAAAACAAGTTCTCTGAGCCACGCCGTTTCAAGAGCTAGCACTCTAGACGGAAGCATTCGTGTGGATACCGACATAGGGTTTTTGTGTTTTCACACCTCCTTCATCTGTGGATTTTGAATCTAGAGATATAATTTTTGAGTTTCTTTCATCGAATTAAACAAACAACATGGATCCTTGGTAGGAAATCGGAGATCAAGTTTTGTTTTTTCACTGTACGTTTTTGCAGTGATCTCGTTTGTTTCCTAACATTTTTCACTTAAGAACAACTTCTTTCTCCTTTACCATGTAGCTCACGGATGAGAGGCCTAAAAGAGAATGAAATGAGGCCTTTTAGGAAGAATGAATGAAGAGCAAGGTGTTTAGAAAGGAGGATAATAGATTTACCTTGGTTTTCCCACACTTTGGAAGCTTGGTTCTTCTTAAAGGTTGAAGAAAACTTCCTTGTTCTTGGCTTAAGGTACTCTTAGTTCCTTGGAGGGTAAAAAGAGAAATTTTGGTTTTGAGTGAGAGAGGGTGTAGAGAAAAGGAAGAGAAATTTAGAAAGACTCTTTGGTTGGGAAATGAAGTGGAATTGAGAATGCAAATTTTATTCCTTGTCCTTTATGAGGTTGGCCGAAATCACGGGGAAGTGGTGGGGTTTAGTCTTTGGTTTGGTTTAGGAAGTGGATGTGTCAGAAAATTGTAAGACATGCATGGGCGGTGATTGGAGGGTAGTCTTACATACTATGAGAATGAAAATGATGGGAAGAGAATAAAGAAAAGAAAATAAAATTGAAGAATTAGTTCGTTGGGTGTAGAGCATGCATGAAAGGCCATTGGTTGAAGGTAGGAGGTGGGAAAAATAAATAAAAACTACGAAATAAAAATGCAAGACCATTTTGTCTTACACTAAGCGATGGGGCAGTTTTTAGGGTGGTAGTGGGGTAGGAATTACCATTTTGTCTTTTCCCAAAAAACTTATGGGTTATTTCCTTTTTCTTTTGATTTAAGTCCTAATAAAAGGTGTACAATTCTTTATATACTTATCTTACTTATTCTTATGTCTATTATGAGGCTTTAGTAGTTCTTAAATTTTTATTTAAAGTGCATTTACACACTTTTTATACTAAATGCGGTACAACGGTCACACTGTAATTCCATCGTAATTCCTTTTTGTTCCCTTTTCCACTAGCTTGGGGGTACGGGTCGTAACAAAACTTACTTTAAGAAATTCTGAATCAACCTCTAAACAAGATAAGGCTATAGCTTTTAAATCAATGAATACGTCTCTACCTCTTCTAATCGCGTAGATGATAGTGACACAGATTCTGGTAATGAAGACCTAATCACGTTGGCTAAAGGATTAAGTAAGATTATGAGAAAGTCATTAAAGAATAAACCAAAGGATGTTTCACTAAGAGAAATAAAAATAAAAAACGATAAATATATAAAATACTATGAGTGTGGACAATTTGGACACATATCATATGACTGCCCGAACAAGGACAAACAAATAAATAAAAACCGTGACAAGGATTGGACCAAACCTAGACCCGTCTTAAAACCTAAGCAAAGGAATACAATAATAGCTCTCAAAGCCTCCACATGGAGTGACTCATCCGATTCTGAGACTAAAGAAGCCAAAAAAGAAACGTCATAAGTATGCTTTGTATCCAAGGTATGAAATGAGGTATGTTCTGACTCTGATTCTTATTCCAAACCCTCTTATGATGACTTATTTAGTCAATATCTTGAATTGCATAAATTCATGAAGACTCTTGCAAAAGAAAAGAAACAGTTAATTGAAGACAAGAAGTTGTTAGAATCTTCTAACACAGACCTTGTATCTCAATTAAACGATTCAAAAGAAGAGTTGTCTTCCACGATTAATGCATCAAAATCATAGATTTCATCATTAACATCCAAAAATAATGAGATGAAAGCCGAGATTTCAAATTTTAAATCAAGAAACGTAGATTTTGAAAAGATGGTAAAACAGTTCAATACGGGTACTTGCATGCTAGATCGTCTCATTTCCTCCCAAAACATGAAAATGATAAATCCAGATTAAGGTACGTTGAAGATAAAAAGTACAAAATAAGTCTACCAATTGCATTTTATCTTCATCTAAGAAACCGCATGCATTTAAGACAACTTTATGGCCTAAGAAGATGTCTAGTGCACCACCCACTATATCTCATCACACTCCTCCTTTTTCATCACGTGCAAAGTATAATCATGTACCATATGGATATGAAAGAAAGCCATTGATGCATGTAAAACACTCGTATGACACTAATACATCTAGATCATGAACTATTCATACAAACGAAATGCATATCAAAACCAAAAATCACATTATGCTCACATTGATGATTTCAACCATAGGCCAAATAGGAATGCTCCTAACATATATTAGATTGCTTCTTCATCTCTCTTCTCACCTTTTGTAAGACCAAGAAAGATCAGTCAAGTTTGGGTACCAAAAGGTACTCTTGCAAAGGATTGAATCAATAACTCTTAAGAACGCATTAGAAATGCATGGCTCTTTCTTTCCATTCTTACTAATGCTTTTGATGAGATTTAGAAAATAAATGGGGAGAGAAAAGCATGATTTAAGGGGGAGTGAGAGATAAAGTTAAGGGGGAGCATGTTAAAGGGGAGCAAGGTAGCACGATATGAAATTCAAATTTTTTTAATTTATGCATGATTGTAGGGGGGGCGATCACATTTAAATCATGAATAGATGTTATTTTGCAAATCATCAAAAGGGGAAGATTGTTGAGAAATGGGGGTTTGAGTGATTTGAAAATGCATGATTTAAATGTTACGTGTTTACGAAATACATGAATAAATTGTTACTTGACATATGTGAGAAATATGCTTTACATGCTTATATATATTGTTGTCATACTAACATGCCATGAAGAGTTAAATCTTACATCATATGGCAAACATTTGTTGTCTTTATACTATTTTCAGGTGCCATGATTAATGAATTATACTAGTTCATTAAGTGAAGTGCTTAAGGAGATGAACTATCTAGTTCATTAAATGGAGAAATATTTGAAGACAACTACTTGGCAACAAACTTGAAATAGAAAGTCTTTTCTTCTCACATAAACACACGCCACATAAATATATTTCATATATGCATATTTTCTTTATAACGATGAATAATACGTTTCTATCCCAACGTTCCACCGACATGTCATACACATCATAAACGTACGTCGACATCACACCACCATATACACATCATATTTGTGAGTATATACATGTCTCATATCATACATTACAATTAATCTAGTTACAAAAAGTATATCGACATGTCACGAGTCCATAAACCGAAAATTGTCGTATCGGTGACTACAAAACCATCACCGACATGTCAGGTACTTACCATATAAAGATGTCCAGCCTATATACAGTCAAAATACTCAAAAATTTTGTGCACCACATGTCAAAATCAGACCCAAAGTCATATCATGTTTACACACATCAATCACCCAAAATTTTGGCTTGATTTGTTGAAAATTCAAACTTAAATATTTCTGTCACATGGGGGGTTTTAACCTCAGCCATAGGAGCTGAAAATACACTTTATTTTATGTATAATATGTGTGACATAATATATATTATATGTCTAAGAAGTTTGAGATTAATCGAAGAAAAATCACGTAATCGACAAAAGTCGAAAATTTGGTTTTCTACACTTACTATGCTTGGAACGTTTATGTCATTGGTGTCACATGTATCTAGATACTTTTTACACATCCAAGATATATTAGAGTATTCTAGAAAAAAAATTAAGAGTTGATTGAAATTTACCATATGTGTGAAGACTATACATCATTATTTGACAAGTTTTACAAAAGTAATTTCAGCACATGGTGCATCTGAGATCACACGCCATTTGCACCCTATTGGAGCCTAGGTGGAGCTTTTTTGGCATTTTGATTGGTGGAGGATAAGCTACATATGATTGGTGACATTGAAGAAGCCAATACACACATGGAAAGAATTCAAAATTTTACAAATTGCTGAAGTTTTCAGCACATGTCTTGTGTGGCACATTTTTGCAGATTTTGCACCAATTTTCTTCCAAAATTGTGAGGCAATCACATCTTGATTGACTGATACTTAACTTGTGTGTATTTGAGCATGTGTTTCAGATTTTTGGTTAAATTTCCAGCTCATTTTATGGAGTGGCAAGGTGGATAAACGATGGCCAATCATGAAGTGACAACTAGGCAAATACAAGTCATTCGTTCAATCATATTTCCCCAAGTAAGCAAGGGTGTGTCACAATGTTATACAAGGCAATCTTCCAAGGTATTCAAGACAATTTTTCAAGGGGAGAATTCAGCCATAGGGGGCGGCCACAAACCAGTAAAAGGAGGCAAAATGTTCAAGACAAAGCCAAGCCAAAGTTCATATTCTTTCAAGATCAAGCAAGATAATTTTTATCTTCTCTTATTCTTTTCTCTTCCTATTAGCCTCAAGCCTATCACACTTATCTTCCATATACTGTATAGGGTTTGATTATACCACCCACATACGTTCATCTCTTGTATAAGATTGATCGAGGTGTGATCAAACCTTTATTTGTTCGATGGTGGTGTTCGTGTTGTTGTTTTTGTTTGTTTGATTGTAAAAGGGTGGAGTTGGTGTTTAACTCCGGTCACCCTTGTGTCAAGGTGTTATTTGTGATTAGTGAATATCGAGGAAGGTTTCCTCGAAGACTGGAGTAGGCCGATTTGACCGAACCAGTATAAAAATATTGGCGTTATTTACTTTCAGCACTTTCACTTATAGTTTTCAGTTTTCTGCATCATTTTCATACTCACGGAAAAAATAGCAAACATTTTCCAAAAATCACATACTTTTTCAAAAACATAGCCACACATATTAGCTTTCATTTGGGACAAATTTTATCCAATTTAGATAAGTATAAGTCAGTCAAATGTTCACAGATTTGAGACTAGTACAATCTGATTCTCAGATCTGAAAGGTTGAGAACATCAACGTGGTTGACATACTTACCAAGAGAATTGTGTAAAGACGTTTCAAACCATTAAAGTACATATCTTAAGGGTCATACCATAAAATTTTCAGGTCATTTAGAGCTGTCAATTAATAGGAATAAAATTTTCATTTTGAAGCATAGTTTTTGGCAGATTGACACAATCTGTGCAAAAACGGTTTTTCAAGGGGTTGAACTTAGAGTTTTAATCTAAAATTTTTGTGACACATTAACAACATCTGAGAGCACATTTTCACCGAAGTGCACAATTTTTGGCGGTCTACAACCTGGTCAACTAGTTAATTCAACTTAGGATCTGAAAACATAAACTGTTTTCATAAGTGAGTTATTTGGTTTTAAAAGATTTAAAAACTGATTTTTCCGCACTCACTATTCAACCCTCCCCCCTTCTAGTGGTGCTATACAAGTCCTACAACATTGAGCATGCATTTTCAAAAATTCTTCATACATTTCTTCAAACGACATTTCACAATCAGAATCTACGACAGATGAAGAACTTACCTCTTTAGATACGAAGCAAACTTGAGCTTCCTCATTGTCGGTTTCTGAATCAAACTAGTCACTCCATGTGCTCGCCTTCATTGCTCTTTTGCCTTTTCTTGCCTTGGGCTCCTTTGTCTTGGATCTTTGTGCCTCCTTATCCTTGACTTGTTTATTTTTATTGTTGTTATTATTATTTTTCTTTGTTGGGCAATCATATGAGATATGTTCCTTTTGACCACGTTCATAGCATTTTAATTCTTTATTATACCATTTGTTATTATTAGAGTTATTTTTCTTAGGTTGAGAAGAAGAAGAAGAAGAAGAAGAAGATTCTTGTCTATTCCTATTAGGCCGTTCGAACATTTTCCTAAGTTTTCGAGCCACTAAGATTAAGTCATCATCTAATTCACTATCGCTATTATTTTCATCGTTGTTTATACGAGATGATTCAGATGATTTAAAAGCAATAGACTTACTAGATGGTTTTGATGACTCGGATTTTTGTTGGTTCAATTTTACCTCGTATGCTCTGAGTGAGCCTATCAACTCATCCATCTTTGTGATTGACTTTGTCTCTTCGATTGCCATTACCTTTGTATCCATTCAGCAGGAAGACTTCATAGCACCTTTTGAACTTTCTCGTTGTTGGTAAAAGATTTACCTAAAGCTTCAAGTGCATTAAAAATGTTAGTAATTCTCAAATCCATAGATGTTATGGATTCGTTCGGCAACATCTTGAAATTTTCAAGTTCAGTCATAAGCATGTTTATTTTCGACTCTTTTACGCCACTAGTTCCTTTATGCTTTAACTCTAAGGATTTCCACATATCATGAGCGCTAGTACAGTTTGAAACATAACCCGCTTCAGAAGCCATAAGTCCGTTTAAAAGTAATTGCATGCCTTTAGCATTCATAGACATTTTCTTTTTACCTTCACTTTTCCATTCACTTTTATATTTTTCTACTTCTTTTGTTACCCTATTAACTTGTACAACTTTTATTCGAATGTACGACTCATCTTCAACTATAGACCATAAATCGATGTCTATAGCATTAAGAATAGCCTTATCCTAAGTTTCCAATGAACGAAATTATTAACATAAAAAAGAGGAGGATGTTGGGTAGACATACCTTCCAACTCACCTTTGTGAGAAACTATGGCCATTTTACCTTTAGTTGGGATGCGCATGCTTTGATAAATTCTTATGTTTTAGCCTTGTCTTCTGCGAGTGGTGTTGAACCTCACTTCTTAAAAATGGTGTTGGCCTGGCTCTGATACCAATTGTTGGAGCATAACACCTGTAATAAACACCACTAGATTAGGGAAGGGTGAATAGTGGTTAGCAGAAATTACACTAATACCCTTAGATTAAAAACTCCCCTCAAAACAGAACCTGAAGCTACTCAGATTCAGTATCCATTTTTAAAAAATTCACAACTCTCTGTACACAACTCTAAAAATTATAAAACTTTCAAGAAAATAACTTCAATGTCTTAACTAGACTCTGTCAAAAAACTAGGTAAAAATAAAATCGTTTGGCCCTTCAAACAAATAAATACGTTTAGATGTTTAATCTGAACAGTTTGGGGCAGAATTTTGATGAATTTTGAAAGATTATATATCTTTAAATACTCTGTCAAAAAGGTCGGTCTTTAAGTAAAAATACTCCTTAGGACGTCTAGTTTAAGTTTCCAAAAGGCCTTGACCTAAAACTGTGCTTAACAAAATCAGAATGCACGTTTCTAAAAAATGATCAGATTGCAGCTAGAATGGAGCAGTTACATTTCAAAGATTAAGAGATTAACTTTTTTTTGCTCAAATCGAGTGATGTTTATTGCAAATGAAAGCTAACAGTCTGAAGTATAACTCCACCAAAAATCACAAATTTTTAATATGTTTGATATTTTTTTAAGATTTGTGAAGTTGGGTGAAAACTGCAATGAAAAAGGAGCAGAATGCAGAAAAGTAGAAGCAAGACAAGAACAGCAAGAATTTATCCTGGTTCGATCAATGTGACCTACTCTAGTCCCAAGGAACACCTTTCTTTGGATTTCACTATGAATCAAACACCAATACAACAAGAACCAAGCTTGATCCTTGGGTTGCACACCAACCCTATTCAAGACTTGGATAATCACCTCTATGCAACTTTGGTTGCAACACCTCAAACACATATTGATGTAGCCTTATAAAATTGGCTAATCAATCTTACAAAATATGACCCAAGAGGCGTGTAGTCTAGCTATACAACAAATATCAAAAGAACGCCTTAGCTACACAAAGAATGAATCAAGAAAGAAGAGAATAGAATAGCAAGACAATGAGCTTCAACTTTTGGTTTCAGGTGTGTTTCTTCTCTTCTTCAACTTGCCTCATGTTTATAGTGCGAAATGACCCTTGAAGATAAGAATGCCAATGTTTCACCTTCTTCATCATCAACTCATATATGTCTTCACTTTATTGGATGGCCACCTTAGTACCTTGTACACTTGGCGATTTCAAACAATATGATTTGTCTACCTTTCTTCTTAGCTTGACCGATTTTATCATCATAAAGATGACATGGAATTTCTTTGCAAAATGAAGATAATGTAGAATGACATATTCCTCAAGAATCCCTCAACTTCTTGGCATGATAATAGACAGAGTGATGGCTGCAAAATTTGAACAAAATCAGCTCCCCAACAGACTCAAACTAGCCGTTACTTTTCAAACTTGAAATTCCATGTTGGCAACTTTTGCTAACTAGCTTGTATTTGGTTGGTCCAAGTGGCATAATCTTGTACATTTGTCACAAAATGAATGGAACAAATTCTCCACATAACTGACCATGTTTTTTATGCAAATATAAGTGTACAAACTCATATTTGATGAAGAGAAATAAGAAGATAAAGTTGACAAGAGTTTGTCAACATATAGTTCAAAATTATCACATTATTCTCCTTACAAGTTGTGGTGAATTTTGTACCAATAAATCCCTTAGAATCTCTACAAAGTGATGAGTGAGAACCTCCAATAACATATATAAAAATATCTCCAAGAATAAAATAGAATGTGACATCAAAACCTATAACATATCCCGCTACTGTCGATAATATCACCAAATAGAAAGTAGAATAGATAACCGTGATATAATCTTCATGAAAAATGAGTTCCATAATAAAGATAATATCCAACTCAAGTGCTGTACTTGAGTAAAAATGACCAAAATGCCCTTGGAGAGTAAAATGACGTAAGTCCCCTAAAGATAGAAAACTTCGAACATATCCTCGTTGGCCAGAAATAAGTATAAGAACTCCTTCGTAATGATGAATAAATCATAAAGAAGCCCTTGTATGATTTTCTCCGTGTCATGTACCTACAGGAACTCAAAATACCACTTTTGCCCTTTTTGGTACGTTAGAAACTTCCAAGGCACATTAGTCACAAGACATAACAATATTCATCAAAATCAAATAATAAAATCACAAAAATCATGTATGAAACATTAAGAACATATATACAAATGAAAACAACTATTTATCATATTTTAGATAACACGAAGCGCTTTGTTAGGAGAGACATAATTACTTCTTCATAGATTAAGCACTTTATGTAGCGTGTATTGTTGCCCCCATAACTCTCTGTTCAGAATTTCTAAAGGATGAAATGCTTTATATAGCATGTCATGTTGCCACCAGAACTCTCTGTTCAGAGTTTCCACGAGATGAAGTGCTTTATCAGAGAGATTGAAACCTCACATTTTAAAAACAGTTCAAATGAAGCGCTTTATCAAGTGTTCAATGTTCAATCTAAAGTTTCTGTTTAGACTTTCTGAAAGATGAAGCGTTTTACGAAGCGTTCAATATTCGATCTAAAGTTGCTGTTTAACTTTCTGAATAATGAAGCGCTTAATCAAGCGCTTGAAGTCTGATGAAGCGCTTGATCAAGTGTTTGAAGCCTGAAGAAAAGTTTTAACATATAATATTTGTGCAAATCATCAAAATCAAATCATACACCAACATTTTCTCGCATGTTTAATATATTTCAACTTTTTATCATCATGTTTAACACTTTCTTAAATATTAAACACTTAAAATCATAACTTTGAAAATTATCTAAATATATTTTTCAATACGGTAAACTACAATTGCTTTCTATTCTCAAAACTTTGCGTCGAAGGTTATTCTGTTTGCAATTCAGTTTTTATATTCCTTTTTAATATTTTACGATCATGTGAAACTGATATTTTTGGCTGTGAATGGAGTCGATACTTATTATTTCATACGCATTATCTTTTTGGCTGAGAATGCTGCAGTTGATATTTTATTATTTTATATGCGCAAACCAACATCCACTACTCCTAATCACGTAGACTATGATGCGGTACATGTTGTTCTGAAATTGATCATGTATAAAAATTACTCGTTTTAATCAATTAAACTGTAATAATTTTTCTAGAGACAAACTTTTAGTTTTGTAACATGAAAAAAGTCATTTGACAATTTTTCGAATCTTGTTCGTTTCCTTTGCTTCAATTGTCGTTATGAACCTTGGTGCTTTGTTACATCCCTTGACCTGGAGACATGAAAAAAAGGGATTACAAAATACAAATAAAACATAACACCTATCTTTAGGCTATTGGATAGGAATAGAAAATATGTAAAATAGAATTTAATTAAGAGGTTTACCATAAAATAGGATCCTAAACCTATTAAAAAAACAAAATAATTACCTATATATATATCCACCCTAATTGCAAACAGCCAAAACCCAAATCCCCACCCCATCAGGCGGCTGCCTCTTCTCCCTCACACATCTCAAACTTTCGGCCAGACAATTCTCCAGCCCTCCATGCATTTTTCGGCCAACACATGAGGAAGAAGTGATTTCCTCCCACTCCAGCAAACCAACTGCCTTCTTTTTTTTCCCACAATAATTGCCGCTAGTAGCAAGGAATGGAAAAGTAGATGCAATTTCCTTTATATATATATATATATATATATATATATATATATGATGATGTCAGATTTATCACCAAGTAATAAATATGATGTGGGGGGTTACGCCGTCAATTCTCTGTTAGTTGTTTGTAGTGGGCTGTTGGCCGATCTGCACAAAGGAACAAAGTCAGAGGACCCGGGATCTATGGCCCTGGGTAATACCCTCCGACGGTCAAGTCAGTTGAGGCCATTTATGGAGAGGTTTATACACTGATGAAAGTTTTTAAGTAGAAGGTTTTCTGGTAAACCTGATTGTTTTTCACCGTGGGGAAGATGAGTCACAGTTGTAATTTTTGAATTTTCTTGCCTTTCTCTCTCCTGTTCTTTGCCTTTTATACGGCTGCCTGGGCCAATGCATGGGCAGAGTCCAGAAATTGTGACATGCAAGGAGGTCACTTTTTGATGACTCTTACTCTTGCATGCTCGCCAAGTGGCACTGTGCTGAGCTGAGTAAGCTGGCTTGGGACACTTGGCTAGGAGTTTCACCTGGTAGAATTACCTAGGGTAAACTTCTAGAGCCGAGGTTAAGCCTTCCAGAAATAACCAGAAGTATCCGTAACGGCCTGGGCTGTGGGGTCGGCTTGCTGATGTGCAAGTGGCCGACTTCAGAGAGCATGGGTCGGCCTATCACGATGACCAGTTAAGTGTGGCCTGCAATTACCGGCCTTGATGGAGCTGAGGCCGAGATATGGTCTTTGGGGCCGAGGTGCGCTTATGGCCGTTTGGCCGAGATGCGTTGTGGCGAGATTACCCAGTCAAGTAGCTGAACCTGAGTTACGTTGACCGTTTAACCTACCGTTGAATATTGTCCTTTCTGAGCAGGTCAGATTTCAGCCCATCAATTATGCCCCCAGATTAGACTGGCCGAGCTGGCCGGGATGGGCAGGCTAATCGTTTCAATGCATTTAATGGGCAGTCCTTTCACTATGACGTGTTGATTACGGATTGCTTCGTACTGCGCATTTACTGCTGTTGATTGGATGGTACTGAATAATTACTGCTTGCGTGGACCAAGGTAGCAGCAGCGGTACTGCTTTTCAGATGTGGCGGTACAAGATTCGATGCCAGCCAATTTGAATGTGGCGTGGGGATCGAGGTCGGCCTATTCGAGGTGACCTTTGGGAAGGCTGAGACCCTGGCCTATAAATAGGCCTCTTCCCTTCAGTTTTAACCTTTTTACCTTCGGCCTGATTCCCTCCGCCATTTTACTCTTCTCCGGTGTCAGCTTTGTAGAGAAAAAGGGGTTTGAGTGATTTTCAAATGCATGATTTAAATGTGAACAAAAACGAGCATAAGATATAAACGTGCATAAGTGTACATGTGTGCATGATAACTTGCCATTACTTGCCTTATTTAGCTTATATATTATGTTGCCGTACTAACGAGCCATGAAGCATTAAAGCTTACATCATATGGCGAACATTTGTTGAGTTTATACTATTTTCAGGTGCCACCATTAATGAACTAAAAGTAGTTCATTAAGTGAAGTACTTAGTTTAATAAACTAAGTAGTTCATTAAAGGAAGATTCATTTGGAAAAGGCACAAAGGCAACAAGGCCAAGGAAGGAAAGTTCTCTCCTCCTCCCCATCTTATTAAACACGCCACATATACATAATATATATATATTTTCAGATTTTTTGAAAAAGGCACGTACACATGTATTCCAACGTACTACCGACACGTTATATATTTTAAGTACGTACGTTAACATCATACCACTATACTTAACTCATATTTATGAGTATATTCAGGTCTTATATCATATGATATATGATATGGTGATGACAAATTAAATACGACACGATAAAAGGTTCTAAACCGAAATTTGTCGTATCGGGCGAATACCGAAACTTCGCCAACGTGTCACGTACTTGCCATAAATAAATGGCCAGCCCATATATATCAAAATATGATGTAAATTTCGTGATATACATGATATATTCAGCCAAAAATACTTTCCATGTTGGCACACACAAATTACTCCACATTTAGGCCAAAATGTGAAGATTCCAATTTTAATTTTGTCACATGTTTATGGTACCACTTTAAATCAGCCAAGTGCTGAGATTTAAAGTATATATTATATATATTATGTATAACATAATATATATATCATGTGCAAAAGTTGGAATTCAAATTAGAGAAAAATCGGGTAATCGATAAATATCGAAAATTCGGTTTTCTACGCACATAACATGGAACGTTTTTCTTGAACATCATGTGACACGTATCTAGACACTTTTTACATATGATATACATCTTAAAGTGTTATAGAAAATTAAATTAAGGGCTGATTGGAATATTACATGTGTGTATTATTAAATGTGCACTATTTTACAAAGTTAGCAAAAATAAAATTCAGCACATGCATATACATGTATACACGCCTATACAGCTGAGATGGAGCACATGTGGAGCCTTGTTGGCATATTGATTGGTCAAGGATCAATCATACAATGTTGAGAAATCAAAGAGAGAAGCTACAAAAGGTAAGTATTCACCATATACCTCTCTTATGTCACATGCTGAAAATTTCAGCATACTAACATTATCATGGCCGATTTTCTCATGTTTAAGGTGACATATTTTGTCATCTTTTATTAAAGGATTAATTGAAGATGTTATGGAAATGATTTGAATATTATGTAAGGTAATAAAGTGTGATATTCTACATATCACACATGCTGAAATTTTTCAGCATGTGTGAAGTGATGGTGGACGAATTCTAAGGCTATTGTGTGTCCAAATTCATTTCTCAATTGATAGCAAGACTTACCATGTATTGTTGATTCATTTTAATGAGAAAAATCAAAGTAAATTGGAGATTATCTTGAATAAAAATGGATGTTGCACATGCTGAAAAATTCAGCATGGCAAGGAGTATAATGGCCGATTTTTTGGAGTAAAAAGGAAGGATTTGTTGGTCTTGCAATTTATGAGAGAATTTGTGACTTATGGTATGATTTTATGATTGATATTGGCACATGTTTAAAGTGTTAATCTCAGATTTTTTCCATGTCATCATGTTGACAACATTGAGCCAATAAAGAGGTGCCAAGTAAGCAATGACTAAATGATGATCCAATAGAATGATGCCAAGTAAGCAAAGCATTGTCACCATGATGTCTTACACTCTCTCAAGCACTTAAAAGGAAATTTTCAAGAGGGGAGAAGGCATAGAAGGGGTCGGCCATGATGATTAAAAAGGAAGGAAGAAGAGCAAAACAAGAACAAGAACAAGAGTTGCACATTAAAAGATCAAAAGTGTTCTAGCCTTCTTCTTCTACATTCTCTTTCTTTCTTTCTTCTTGTAAGACTATTGTATTCATATTCTTTCAATCTTGAATAGGCTTGAGATAAACCACCATTCATTATACATCTTTGTAAAAGATTGATCAAGGTGTGATCAATCTTCATTCTAGCGAGGTGGTGGTGTTCGTGTGAATTGTATTCACGTACAAGGTTTGTAAAGGGTTGGAGTTGGTGTGTAACTCCATCAACCCTGTGGTAAGGTGTTTTTGAGTTGTGTGATTAGTGTGAACCAAGGAAGGTATTCCTTGAAGACTGGAGTAGGTTGTTGATAACCGAACCAGTATAAAATTCTTGGTGTCATTTACTTTTAGCACTGTTTACTGTTCTTAATCACGTTCGTAAAAATAGTAAACGAATTTCAAAAATTACGAAACTTTCGGAAAACATAGTCACACGTTCTAGGGTTCTTTTGGCGCAAGTTTCAACCCTTTTGGACAAGTATAAGTCATTCAAACGTCCAAAGTTCTGAGACTAGTGCAGTCTGATTTTCAGTCTTGCAAAGGTTGAGACTTTGATCGTATTTGACTAACTTCCCAAAAGAATTTTTCAAAACTGTTTCAACCCATTTAAATATAACATATAAGGGGTTAGTGGTTAAATTTTCAAAGCATTTGGAGTTGTGTACAAATTGGAATTAATTTTTCAAATCAGTGTATCGGTTCTGGCAGATTTGCGCAATCTGACCACCAACGAATTTTCAAGGGGTTAGAGGTTGAATTTAAATCTGAAATTTTTAGGAGATACTCATAACATCTGAGTCTAAGTTCGCTCAAAATTTCAGAATTTTTGAAGGCCTACAACCTAGTTTTCAAAACGTTTTAAAACTGGTCCTGAAAACAGAAACTGTTTTCAGAAGTTGGGTTTTTAGTTTTAAAGAAATTTTAAAAACCACATTTTCCGCACCCACTATTCAACCCCCCCCCTTCTAGTGGTGCCTTGCAGATCCTGCAATTGGTATCAGAGCGCAGGAACACTCACTACAAAAGATCCAACGATTCAGTGAGATGGCATCCACTAGTCATAACACCGTGCAAGAAGGAATGTCAACCATAAGGCCTCCTCTGTTTGACGGTGAGTCTTTCGTTCAATGGAAGGTAAGAATGAAACTTTTCTTTATGGCAATAGATATTGATCTTTGGTCGATTATAGAAGATGGTCCCTTTGTTCCATCTAAGTCATCCACCGTAGACGGAGTCACACTAGAAGTTGTTAAATCTAGACAAGAATATACGAGTGATGATAAAAAGAAACTTAGTATGAATGCTAAGGCTATGCAACTACTATTAAACGGCCTAAGTAAAAGTGAGGCTAGTTATGTGTCTAATTGTTCTAGTGCTCAAGAGATGTGGCATATTCTTGAAATGAAACATGAAGGGACTAGCCAAGTAAAGGAGTCCAAAATTAATATGCTTATGTCCACACTTGAGTCCTTTAAATTATTGCCAAATGAGTCTATTGTTGAGATGGATTTACGCTTGACTAACATTTACAATTCTCTTGAGTCTCTTGGCAAAGCCTTCACTATGCAGGAAAAGGTACAAAAGGTCTTGCGAAGCCTTCCATCCGAGTGGGACCCTAAAGTAACGGCTATAGAAGAAAGTAAAGAGACCAAATCGATTAAAATGGAAGAACTAATCGGATCACTTAAGGTATACGAAAACAAACTTTCTTTAAGACATTCTGAGTCCATTTCTAATAATGATAGGGCTATAGCATTTAAATCAAATGAATACGTCGTAGATGATAGCGACAGATTCCGATGATGAGGACTTAATCACAATGGCTAAAAGATTAAGAAAAATATTGAGAAAATCGATTAAACATAAGTCTACCTCATCTAAGGATCATAAAATAAAGTGCTATGAATGCGGCAAACTTGGACATCTATCATATGACTGCCCTAATAAAGAGAAACAAACAAACAAATACCCTGACAAGGATCGGAACAAGAATAGACTCGTCTCAGAACCTAAGCAAAGGAGAAGAGCATTCAAAGCCTCCACTTGGAGTGACACATCCGACTCTGAGACTGATGATACGGAAGAACACAAGGCACAAGTATGCTTTACATCTAAAGCATCAAATGAGGTATCTTCTGACTCTGATTCCGATTCTGAATGTTCATATGATGATTTATTTAGTCAATATTTAGAATTGCATAAATTTTCAAAGACTCTTGCAAAAGAAAAGAAACGATTAATTGAAGACAAGAAATTGTTAGGATCTTCTAACGAAAATCTTGTCGCTCAATTAAACGATTCTAAAGAAGAGTCATCATGCATCATCAATGCATTAAAATCTGAAATTTCATCATTGACATCCGAGAACGTTGAATTGAAATCCGAGATTTCAAAATTAAAATCAAGGAATGCCGATGTAGAGAAAAAGGTGAAACAGTTTGATACAGGATCCAACATGCTGCATCGCATTATATCATCACAAAAGCATGACAGTGATAAAACGGGGTTGGGATACGTTGATACAAATGAAGTATCAACCAAACCAACAAAGTTTGTTATGTCTAAGAAAATAGACACCCCAAAGCCTCAAGTGGCGTCTAAGATGACGCGAAAATTGCATATTCCCTCATCACGCCCCACTTCTTCATCATATCATGCGAAATACAATGTTGTACCATATAGATATGAAAAGAAAAGAGTGATGCATACACGGCATTCAATCCATCCAAGCACTACGCATACAAACACAAGGACATATCCAAAACGTCCTACATATAATGCGTATAAAGGAGTTCTTGGCCAAAGGCCAGATACAGTCGCACCAAAAGTTTATTATGTTGCGTTCTCATCACCTTTCTCACCTTTTGGAAGACCTAGAAAGGTCACCCAAATTTGGGTACCAAAAGGGACATTTTCAAAGGGTTGAATAAATAACCCTTAAGAACGCACATAATATGAAATGCATAATTTTTTTCAGGCATCTTTTGATTTACTTTTCAAAATAAAGGGGGAGAAAAAGCATGATTTAAGGGGGAGAGAGAAAGACTAATTGCATAAATTAAGGGGGAGAGAGAAAGACTTTTATGCATAATTGAAGGGGGGAGCGATAGGATTTAAATCATGTGCATAAGTTATTTTGAAAATCATCAAAAGGGGGAGATTGTAGAGAAAAAGGGGTTTGAGTGATTTTCAAATGCATGATTTAAATGTGCACAAAAACGAGCATAAGATATAAACTTGCATAAGTGTACATGTGTGCATGATAACTTGCCATTACTTGCCTTATTTAGCTTATATATTATGTTGCCGTACTAACGAGCCATGAAGCATTAAAGCTTACATCATATGGCGAACATTTGTTGAGTTTATACTATTTTCAGGTGCCACCATTAATGAACTAAAAGTAGTTCATTAAGTGAAGTACTTAGTTTAATAAACTAAGTAGTTCATTAAAGGAAGATTCATTTGGAAAAGGCACAAAGGCAACAAGGCCAAGGAAGGAAAGTTCTCTCCTCCTCCCCATCTTATTAAACACGCCACATATACATAATATATATATATTTTCAGATTTTTTGAAAAAGGCACGTACACATGTATTCCAACGTACTACCGACACGTTATATATTTTAAGTACGTACGTTAATGTCACACCACTATACTTAACTCATATTTATGAGTATATTCAGGTCTTATATCATATGATATATGATATGGTGATGACAAATTAAATACGACACGATAAAAGGTTCTAAACCGAAATTTGTCGTATCAGGCGAATACCGAAACTTCGTCAACGTGTCACGTACTTGCTATAAATAAATGGCCAGCCCATATATATCAAAATATGATGTAAATTTCGTGATATACATGATATATTCAGCCAAAAATACTTTCCATGTTGGCACACACAAATTACTCCACATTTAGGCCAAAATGTGAAGATTCCAATTTTAATTTTGTCACATGTTTATGGTACCACTTTAAATCAGCCAAGTGCTGACATTTAAAGTATATATTATATATATTATGTATAACATAATATATATATCATGTTCAAAAGTTGGAATTCAAATTAGAGAAAAATCGGGTAATCGATAAATATCGAAAATTCGGTTTTCTACGCACATAACATGGAACGTTTTTCTTGAACATCATGTGACACGTATCTAGACACTTTTTACATATGATATACATCTTAAAGTGTTCTAGAAAATTAAATTAAGGGCTGGTAATATTACATGTGTGTATTATTAAATGTGCACTATTTTACAAAGTTAGCAAAAATAAAATTCAGCACATGCATATACATGTATACACGCCTATACAGCTGAGATGGAGCACATGTGGAGCCTTGTTGGCATATTGATTGGTCAAGGATCAATCATACAATGTTGAGAAATCAAAGAGAGAAGCTACAAAAGGTAAGTATTCACCATATACCTCTCTTATGTCACATGCTGAAAATTTCAGCATACTAACATTATCATGGCCGATTTTCTCATGTTTAAGGTGACATATTTTGTCATCTTTTATTAAAGGATTAATTGAAGATGTTATGGAAATGATTTGAATATTATGTAAGGTAATAAAGTGTGATATTCTACATATCACACATGCTGAAATTTTTCAGCATGTGTGAAGTGATGGTGGACGAATTCTAAGGCTATTGTGTGTCCAAATTCATTTCTCAATTGATAGCAAGACTTACCATGTATTGTTGATTCATTTTAATGAGAAAAATCAAAGTAAATTGGAGATTATCTTGAATAAAAATGGATGTTGCACATGCTGAAAAATTCAGCATGGCAAGGAGTATAATGGCCGATTTTTTGGAGTAAAAAGGAAGGATTTGTTGGTCTTGCAATTTATGAGAGAATTTGTGACTTATGGTATGATTTTATGATTGATATTGGCACATGTTTAAAGTGTTAATCTCAGATTTTTTCCATGTCATCATGTTGACAACATTGAGCCAATAAAGAGGTGCCAAGTAAGCAATGACTAAATGATGATCCAATAGAATGATGCCAAGTAAGCAAAGCATTGTCACCATGATGTCTTACACTCTCTCAAGCACTTAAAAGGAAATTTTCAAGAGGGGAGAAGGCATAGAAGGGGTCGGCCATGATGATTAAAAAGGAAGGAAGAAGAGCAAAACAAGAACAAGAACAAAAGTTGCACATTAAAAGATCAAAAGTGTTCTAGCCTTCTTCTTCTACATTCTCTTTCTTTCTTTCTTCTTGTAAGCCTATTGTATTCATATTCTTACAATCTTGAATAGTCTTGAGATAAACCACCATTCATTATACATCTTTGTAAAAGATTGATCAAGGTGTGATCAATCTTCATTCTAGCGAGGTGGTGGTGTTCGTGTGAATTGTATTCACGTACAAGGTTTGTAAAGGGTTGGAGTTGGTGTGTAACTCCATCAACCCTGTGGTAAGGTGTTTTTGAGTTGTGTGATTAGTGTGAACCAAGGAAGGTGTTCCTTGAAGACTGGAGTAGGTTGTTGATAACCGAACCAGTATAAAATTCTTGGTGTCATTTACTTTCAGCACTGATTTTCTGTTTCAGCACTGTTTACTGTTCTTAATCACGTTCGTAAAAACAGTAAACGAATTTCAAAAATTACGAAACTTTCAGAAAACATAGTCACACGTTATAGGGTTCTTTTGGCGCAAGTTTCAACCCTTTTGGACAAGTATAAGTCATTCAAACGTCCAAAGTTCTGAGACTAGTGCAGTCTGATTTTTAGTCTTGCAAAGGTTGAGACTTTGATCGTATTTGACTAACTTCCCAAAAGAATTTTTCAAAACTGTTTCAACCCATTTAAATATAACATATAAGGGGTTAGTGGTTAAATTTTCAAAGCATTTGGAGTTGTGTACAAATTGGAATTAATTTTTCAAATCAGTGTATCGGTTCTGGCAGATTTGCGCAATCTGACCACCAACGAATTTTCAAGGGGTTAGAGGTTGAATTTAAATCTGAAATTTTTAGGAGATACTCATAACATCTGAGTCTAAGTTCTCTCCAAATTTCAGAATTTTGGAAGGCCTACAACCTAGTTTTCAAAACGTTTTAAAACTGGTCCTGAAAACAGAAACTGTTTTCAGAAGTTGGGTTTTTAGTTTTAAAGAAATTTTAAAAACCACATTTTCCGCACCCACTATTCAACCCCCCCCCCCTTCTAGTGGTGCCTTGCAGATCCTACAAGCTTCTTCTCCGGCGTTGATTTCCTTTCCTTTGGCGGTTCTCTCCCTTCTTTCCCGGTAGCTTTCTTCTGTAAGTCTCCTTTCCCAGCTACCATGTCTTCTGCCTCTGATTCTCAAAATCCTCCTGAGGGAGCTTCTTACATTGGTAATGAAGGGACCCTCAGTCCATCACCAGAGAAGACGGTTGTTGCTGACGACCGTCCACTAGCCCGGCCGTTAAGTGGCGCTGGTGATGCCACCGGCCCCAGTGTACGTGCTCTGCCCAGCAGAGCCGTTACCGTGGTTGAGGTTTCGCCGGAGCAGGCAGAAACCATCCCTGCTTCGGGGACTGCCACTGTCCCCCCCAAATCTAGGGTTTCAACTCTGCCGGTGGGGGTAGTTTACAGGGGGTCCCCTTCGGCCGAGGTTCAAGAGGCCTTCTGCACCTTGTCCGAGGTTGATGTGTCTTTGATATGTGGTATGTATGACATTGATGTTGAACAATTCGACCCCATTCTTCCTTTGGCCAATCAGACAGCCTATGACCCTCCTGCGGGATATGAGGCTATCTATGAGGAGTACTTTCATTCAGGGTTTCGTCTTCCCGTCCCTGACTCTTTATTTAGGATTCTTCACTCTTACAATTCTTAGGCTTCCTCAAATAAAGCCTAACAGTTTGAAAATTATCCTATCTTTTTTCTTATTCCTTAGAGCATCCAAGATCCCTTTCGACCAGAGAATCTTTAGGAGTCTATTTTCATGTAGGTCTTCTGACAGTTGGTACTATTTTACCAAGAGAGTCACACCTGAGGAATTTAATTTCATTGTCCATATTTCCACTTTCAAAAAGAACTGGAAAGGGAGATTCTTTTATATCAAGAAGTTAGGGCTGCCTCGGCTAGATATATAGAAATCCGGTAAGGCCGATAACATGAAGCCGAGCCCAGAGTATTGTGATGAGGCAGCCAAGTTGTATTCTTTGCCCACAGTCATCGATTGGCATAGAGTAGATGACTCAGTTTTGAAGGCGGCCGACCTGAGCTCTTTAGCTTCAGGTCCCCATTATAAGCCCCTTTCTCCCGACAATTTGGAGATAGTCCGGGGTATGCTCTTGTATTTCTTGCGCACCTTTTTTCTCCTCTTTTTTATCTGCTGCCATTTACAAACTTATGTACTTTATGTAGGTTCAATGGCTACCGGAGGAAAAGAATTTGCAGCCAAGATTGCTAAGGCTGCATCCCACAAGAAAGCTAAAGCAGCGAAGGCAAGGGCCGAGGCTGCCCAGGGGCTGCCCCCAGCTGAAGATGTTGCTAAGGTTGAGGTGAACCAGGCAATTGTAGTTGTTTCTGAATCTGCCGCCCCAGGTATTTCACATTTCTTAGCCCGTAAATTTAGTTGTTCCTTTATGCCGTTATTACATTCTGATTACTATGGCAGAGGAAGGGGCCGAAGTCTCTCGGAGGAGTCCGGCTCCAGTTGATCTCGGCCAAACTCAGCAGAGTGAAGGCTCTATTCTCGGAAAGAGGCAGAGGGAAGACGTACCCGTCCCTGAGGCCGAGATGCTGCCTGTCCAAGTTGAGCAACAAACTTTGACTGTGGGGGAGTTTGATGAAGCAGACACTGTGATGAATCCGGCTGTTGCCAAAAGGATGAACAGTCTAATTCTACCCATAGACAAGCAGCGATTCTCAGCCGCATCTTAGGGCAGTCTGGTTAACTCCGTTAACATCAACTCTGCCATGGTATGGAGTAATTTTTCTTGATATAAGCCTTATATCCAGATATTTCACTAACACTTGGTTTTGGTGAAACAGCTTAAGGTACAACTGTCAGAGCTTATCAGCCGAGGTGATGAGCTGCAAAGTCATTTGGCAGCCAAAGCCAAGGAGTTCGAAGCAGCCTCTCAGGACATCTTGTCCTTGAAGTCAGAAGTCAGTAAACTTCAAGGACAGAAGGAAGAGGCTGAGCTCAAGTGGGCCACTGCTAACTCTTTAGTGGCCGATCTGGAAAAGAGAAATGCCGACTTGGAGGCATGTTATGGCCAAGTGATGGAAGAGTTTGGAAAAAAGGATGCTGCGATGACTTCCCTGCAGAGGGAACTAGAGCAGCAGGCAGCCAACTTTGCTCTTCAACTTCCGGCGGCTAAGGCCGAGGCGGTGGCCGACTTCAGAAAGTGTGAGCTCTTTGAGGAGAACATGGTGCCGTTGCAAGGCCCAGTTCTGCAGATGGGCCAGACAAAGGCCATTAATATCTACGCTAAAGTCTGCCCCCAGCTGAATAAAAAGGATCCTCGGCTGGTTGAACTTTATAACCCCAATGCTGAGGCCGAGTTCGAAGCTCAGTTTCTAAAGTTCTCTGAAGGGGCAGTCTTGCGCGAGGATGAGGAGCAAATTTAGGCTTGTACTTGGATTGAAATGAATGTACTTGTCTGTTATCAATGAAAATTTCAATCTTTCTGACTTGTAATTTTTTTTTGTTTTTCCTTCTGCTTGCTTTTAAGTTTTTTGCTTTGCTATCATTGTTGATGCCGAGATCTCAGACCGGTCATGTCATAGCTTAAAAACAAAATTTACAATATAGAATAAACCTGTTATTTTGCTGAGCTGACCTAAGCTTGGTCGATAATTATAATCCCAAGTCTTGAATTCGCAACATTGCCTTTCAGCGCAACTTTATATAGCTCGGCTAAGCCAGATGAGGTGTACGTACATTGTTATGTTTTACCTCGGCCTCTTTAAGTAGAGAGGATTCAAACTCGTTTATATAAGTTTACCCTCTGGTGGGTTTTTACCTCAGGCTTGCTGAGGTTTTGCAAATCATCCTATGGATTTTTGCCT
The DNA here is from genome assembly GCA_036186865.1 of Eustoma russellianum. Lineage (NCBI taxonomy): Eukaryota > Viridiplantae > Streptophyta > Magnoliopsida > Gentianales > Gentianaceae > Eustoma > Eustoma russellianum. The sequence goes on from AP025058.1 coordinate 24,334,159, forward strand.
CGGACCTGCTGAGGTCTAACTCGTCCCTTTAGCGGGCTTGCGCCTCGGACCTGCCAAGGTCTTGCTTTATCCTTTAACGGGCTTTTGCCTCAGACCTGTCGAGGTCTTGTTTTACCCTTTTGCGGGCTTGTGCCTCGGACCTGCCGAGGTCTTGTTTTACCCTTTGGCGGGCTTGTGCCTCGGACCTGCCGAGGTCTTGTTTTACCCTTTGGCGGGCTTGTGCCTCGGACCTGCCGAGGTCTTGTTTTACCCTTTGGCGAGCGTTTGCCTCGGACTTGCCGAGGTCTTGTTTGACCCTTTAGTGGGCTTTTGCCTCGAACCTGCCGAGGTCTTGTAAGAGCATTCCATGGTGCTCAAGATCTGCTTGGACATCTGATACAATACTTGGCTCTTAATAGATGATGCTCCAAAGAAAACGTTTTGATATACAAGATAGTTACAATTACATCATTGATGTAGGAGCCGAAGATGAGAAGAGTGCCAAGTTCGAGGAAGAGTTCGGCCTTCTAAAGTCTGTAATTTGTAGGCTCCAGCTGAATACACTTCAACTATTCGGTAAGGACCCTCCCACTTAGGATTAAAAGTTCCTGCTGGGATGGCATGGCTGACTTCATTATTGCGTATCACATAGGTCTCCCACTCGAAAAGATCTCGGACGCACACGAGAGTTGTAATATTGGAAAACCAAGTTTTGTATTGTGCCATACAGATGTGAGCTCGGTCTCTTTTTTCCTCAAGCTCGTCCAAGTTTAACCGCAGCTCTTGGTCATTGCTTGAGGCAGAGTAATGATCTACCCGGGCTGATGTAGAATCGATCTCTGCAGGAATAAGAGCTTCAGTGCCATATACTAAGGAAAAAGGTGTTTCTTTTGTAGCAGTAGATGGCGTAGTGTGATAGGCCCATAGAACGCTGGGTAACTCATCCACCCAACTAGTTCCTGCCTTATCCAGATGCTTTTTAAGACCATCTTTAATGATCCTGTTCGCAAGCTCTACTTGGCCATTTGATTGGGGATGAGCCACTGAGGTGAAGCGTTGCTTGATATGCAAATCATGGCACCAGCTTTTTAACGGGGTCTTCGGCAAATTGCCTTCCGTTATCCGAGATCAGAACTTGTGGTAAGCCGAAGCGGCAGATAATATTCTTCCACAAGAACTTCTTTACTTGTGCCCCAGTTATGGTGGCCAAGGGTTCAGCCTCAAACGACTGGTCATTAAACTCAAGCGCACAATTTCTGAATATGTGATAGGAAACAAGCACCTGGTCGCCAGCTGCTTGTACTCTATAAGGTGAATCTAATCGGACTGGATCAGGATCGATATTCTTAGCAAACTTCCTTGAGATAAATGAGTGGCTAGCGCCACTGTCGAACAACACATTTGCATGTATGCTACACACTAAGATAGTTCTTGAACCAGCATGTTTTCTAAGAGATATGATAGTTATGCATAAGTGAAAGGTATAGAAGACATAAAACTTTAAATCTTACCCAGTCACTACGTCAGATGTCTCTTCAACATCAGCATCTGTCATGACGTGCACTCTTGCATTTGCTCGGGGCCGTTGGTTCCTTTGCTGTTGTTGTGGTTGCGCTCCCTTTTCCGGGCAATCCTTAATCATGTGGCCATCCTTTCCGCATCCAAAGCACTTTCCTGTCTTCCACCTACACTCTCCCGTGTGCCTCTTCTGGCAGTGAGGGCATACTGGTATTGCTGGCTGCTGAGATGGGGCCTGATTCTTCTGCTGATTATTTTGGTTTTGCTTGCGGCGTTGATTCTGTCCTTGAGATTTTCCCTGACGAACGGATCCTCTGAAATTCTTCTTAGCCATTTTCCTATACTTCTCATTTCCAGTCCCTTGTCTTTCTCGCTTTTGACCCACATCATCTCTTTGTATAATATCTCTCTCTATACAAGAGCATGCAATCCAGAAGTGTTCTAAAATTGGCAGGATTTGCATTCACCAACCACGTCCTAATTCTTGGGTTTAGACCTCTTTCAAACTTCAGCATTTTTGTTTCTTCATCATTCATAGTAACAGGCTGAAATCTCCCAAGTGCGATGAACCTATTTGCATACTCAGCTACTGGCCTGCCTGACTCTTGCTTCAGAGATTCAAACTCATGCCTCTTTGCAATTTGACTGACGGAGGAATATAGAATTTATGAAATTCTTGCAGAAATCTTTCCCAAGTAATTGGTCTGGGCAAAGGTTGCAGATTCATCTTCCACCATTGATTAGCTTCACTGATCAAGAAAGGTCTGATAGCCTGAGCCTTCATCTCTTCTGGGGCTTGAATTAGCTCAAAACAATTTTCAACTTCATCTAGCCCACTTCTCCGCAGTATCTGGGTCTGGATTTCACTCAAACGGTGGTACATTAGCCCTCTTGAGCTTCTCAAAATAGTACTGGGCATCCCTTACTGGCTGATGTGGCTGAGGTGGAGCATTCTGATGAATTAGGCCTTGCCCTATCTGCGTAACAACTTGACAAAAGGTCTGAAAAGTATTCATATCCGGGATGACCGGAGGAACAGGTGCCTGTGGAGCTAGTGGTGGATTATTCTGTGCTGGAGGATCCTGGTCCGGCTGAGGTGGCGGCGAGACCTGTTCTGATGGTGGAGGACTGGGCTCCTGAGCAGCTGGTCGTGCTCTCGGTGGTCTGCCACGTGGTCTCACCATCTGCACTTATGGGTTTAACATCTATTTAGAATATTAGAAGAAAATCAATTTATTTTGACCAAGGACCATGATTTGAAAATTTTAAAATACGGAAGGAAAGGGCACGTCTTACGTCATAGACTTAACTTTCATAGTGCAGGATATTTATTAAGTTACATCCTAACCCGGTCTACGTGATCCTAGTCTAAGGCCATCACTCATCTAAGATCATGACTTAGGTCTAAGATCAAACTTAGATTGCTAAGATCATAACTTAGTCCTATGTTCTTGCCTAAAATCTAGAGCCTGGGCTCTGATACCACCTGTAGCGCCCCGCACCCGGCCTCGTCCGGATACGGTGCACCCGCCGTACTTCACTAAGGAGAGTACAAAGCGTCATGCGTAACATGCAAAAATCCATAACATAAGTCATGGACTCCCATGCTAACATTTAACATGGTAGTAAAATTTAGGCAGAATTAAAAACTTTTCAAATTAAACATGCATTACTAATTTACTAAGTTCCCAAAAGTAGTAGTCCCACAAAATAACATAACCGAAATCCAAAAGGAGTTTCGAACATAGTCATAATGCAAAACGTCTTAGCAGCATAAAAGTCCTTAAGCTTAGCTCCCTTCATACTCCTCGCCTATGGATAAGGTACCCTCGGCTCATCCTCGACCCATTCTATCTTGGCATTACCTGGCTCTGGAGAAAAATAAAGTGTGAGCTATAAAAATCACCCAGCAAGAATACAATAAACTACCATGAATACGTAAAGAATCATAACATGAATTTATTACCCCAAAACCTCAAATAATCATAATTCATACCTGATCTTAAATCTTGAGCCTGCTTGACGTTCGGCTTAAGCATGATTTTAGGTAATGCTATACCAATAATAACTTATTAACCATTAACTGTAACATGCAACATGTCCTCATGATCGTGAGTTATGCAAGATGTATGATGTTATGTCATGCCAAAACATCATTTTGGTCCTATAAAATAACATGTCGTAAAAACGGAGTGTCAGATCAATTAACCCTGGATCTGAGCGGGTCCAGAACATATCATCAGACCAATTAACCCCGGGTCTGGGACAGATCCAGAACAGATATCAGATCAATTAACCCCGGATCTGAACGGGTCCAGAACAGATATCATATCAATTAACCCGGATCTGAACGGGTCCAGAACAGATATCAGATCAATTAACCTCGGATCTGAACGGGTCCAGAACATGTAACAGACTAATTAACCCCGGGTCTGAACGGGTCCAGAATATATCATGTCAACAGACCAATTAACCCCGGGTCTGGAGTCGGGTTAGTCGCATGCTTGGCCGGCAAAGGAATCATGAAGCTTTCTTTAAAAACATGGGACCGTAAAAACTTTTCATGCATAACGAAAACATAGATGCTTATAAAACTTGCTTGCATAAGTAAAATCCATAAAACCAGTTTCATGATCATACGTGATATATACAGTGATATGCAATGCAAGTCATGGCGTGAAACAACATATTGTCATAAGATTTTCAGATTAATCTGATAACCATAAAGGGCTCATTTCATAAAGTTTCTGAGATGGGTTAAATGCTAAAACTAAACCGACCCATTTTACCAAAAATTCAATTGCGGCAAATCCGTGATTCGTTTTTCAGAAATTCCAACTCGCACAAATCATAAACATGTGGAACTAGTATCCTACCGAAATTTAGCCTATTTTATATCTCTAAGTCCCCTTTCTGAGTCCAGAAATTCGTTACTAAACTTCAGGTTGGTTCCAGTGATTTCAGTTGGGCAGTTTGACTAATTAATTCATTAACAATAATCCAGAACTTGTTTTACCAAAATTCTAGCTGGAGTGTTCACTACACTTATAGGATTATTACCATGCCAAAAATCAGCTTTATTGGTCCTCTACAAGGTCCTTTTTAAGCCAACCAAAAGAGGTTACAATACTGCTCAGTTCCCGTTTTTCAAGTCTGACCAGTCTTACCAAATATTTTATTAAAAATTAACCATAGCTCATCTTACCAAAATTCCAATTATCATCTCTTCTATACACATGGGGCTAGCATTGTGCCAAATATCAGATTTATTGAAGGTCCACAAGGTCCTCTTTTAATTCGTTGACATCAGTGACCAATTCTGCCCAACTCCAGAGTTTTCTACTGGAGCAGTTTTATCGTATAATTTCTTAAAATAATCCTTAGCTTATTTTAACAAAATTCTAACTCTCACTTGTGATACACTCATAAGGCTAACTTTGTACCAAAAATTAGCTTCATTGAAGGTTTGCAAGGTCAGTCCTTAAGCCGTTAAAATGTCATTCCATTCTGCCATATTCCAGTAGTTTGCTATTTTGTCATCTATACAAGTCAAATGTCCATGTTCACCTTCTATTCAATCCTTTAAGCCGAAACTTGTGTGGTGTCCTAACCTATTTTACAACATATTTTCAGGCATGTATTCACATTCAAGAGTCATCTTAGTCTAATCCTACAAACAACCTCATAAAGCTCCTATCTTTCACATGTATACTTTTCTTAGCCCTTTTTAAATTTCAATCTTGCCTAGGCCCACTTAGTTACACCTTAAAACATCTCAAAACAGCCTTGTAACTTAGTGCATGTAATGAAAGATTCCATCTTTGATAAAATAAGTCACATGCCATGCATTGTTCTTAAGGAATCTCTAAGAAATAAACTTAAACTTAGAATATTCACTAAAGATCAAATCTTAAGGACCTCTAAGCATTCAAGTCACTAACTCTTTAAATAAATCATGAGAGATCATTGTATACTTGCCTCTTCAAGCTAAAGCTCTTGTCTTTGCTTGGTTATGGAGTGAGTTGAGTTGAAATCCACTTCCTTCTTCACCCTTGGTTACACGGTTTTAATGGAGAGGAAAGAAGAGGGTTAGTCTTCATTCAATAGTGAAAAGGATGTATTTGAGGCTAGAACATCTTACCGAAACGAGCTTGAGTGGAGATTCAAGCACCACAATATGTCTCCACCTAAGAAAGTTGATGGCTTTCACCTATTTGAACCATGGAGGCCACGGTTTTGGTATGAAGAACAAGAGTTCATGTGAGCTTCATTGTTACCAACATAAAATTTACTTAAGGAGGTTTGGAACAAGACTTACCTAGATGTCTTCTTGAGTCTTGAAAGTGAAGTTGAACTCCTATCCTTCAAGATGAAGGGGCCGAATATTGGTGAGGGAGATGGAGATTGTCTAAGTGTTATGCTCTTGCATCATAAGAAGGTAGATGTTTCTAGAAGGGTTTAAATTAAAACATGTAGGGGACTTGGGAAGGGGTGGCCGATTTTGGAGGGATAATAGTGAGGGTTAGGGCTTTCATGAGTGCTAATCAAGGTTAGGTTACTAATAAACTTGGTTACTTTTTCCAACTATGGTTACTTTGGTGCTAACCCAAGTTACTTTATCAAATCATGGTTATCTTAACCTTGGTTTAAGGGAAAAAGTAACCATGGTAGAATTTAAAAATCCTCCATGGTCTAGTCATTAAGGGGGCGATTTGGTTGGGGTCTTTAATGACCTCAACCATACTTTCTCCTCCTTTAATGAGTTGTTTTATTTATCTTTTGCATGCTAACTTCTTGGCTTAATTGTGTAGTAGAATTTAAGTAATTATTTTAACTAATAAAATTGGCTAGAGAATTCTAGAATCTATCCATGTCTAGGCCGAAATCTTGGGGCCTTTGGGCATTTTGGTATTTTTCATGTTTA
>AP025058.1:24344439-24462714 GCA_036186865.1 Eustoma russellianum
AGCAGAGAACAGGCCGGCCAACGGACCAGGTCGGCTGGCCAGCGGGTCGGACCGAAGGCGGCCCATTAACCTCTCAAAAAAAATGTATCGAGTCTGGCGGATCAGGCCAGGAAAATATAATTAAATACCAATAAGAATTCAAAATAAATTCCAGAAGATATAAAAGGTTAAAATTAAATTATTTTCACTTAATTTCTGAAGTTTGGTAAATTTAAGTAATTAAAAATTAATAGTAATAAATAGAATTAAGTAAGGGAAACATAGGGAAAATTAGTAGAAAATTCTAGTAAATTAATACAAGCTAAGGAAAACAAGGGTGGTGATAAGTAACAACTTTCCAATATTCAAAAATTTCACGAAGCCAAAATTGAGTGCCGGAGATGGTGAGGATGGGCGTAGGGGCCCTAGGCGACTTTGTTGTTGCATTCATGGCACGTGCATCGCATTTGGAGTGGGTTGAGATGTACGGGTCTCAGACGCTCGAGTAGAGTGGATCATGGTGTACGGGCCATGGGCATCGGTTAAGGTGGATCGTGGTGTACAGGCCACGGGTATCGGTCAGGGTGGATTGTAGTGTACGGGCTACAGGCATCCAGTCAATCCCGGGATCATGCATTGCATATAGGTCTAGGGGCATATTGTATGACATGATTCTTGTTGCGTGTGACACGTTGATTGAGCATGCATCACGTACTTGCGCATTTTATGTGGAGTGCTTTACTTACCGCATTTACTTTATCTTATGCACGTTATCTTATATTTATGTGCTATGTGGTTTTATCTTATATTTATGTGCTATGTGGTTTTATCTTATATTTATGTGCTATGTGGTTATATCATTTTGGTATGCACGTTTTGTAATGGTTTCAGGCGGGCATCTACTGGGTGATTTCTGTCACTCACCCCTACTTTCCAGGTTAGCCGGATGAAGACTACGAGCACATCTCTGTTGAGGACGGGACGGACATAGCTGAGTGGGCTGCTTGATAGCTGCATCTAGGATACGAAGGGGCTCTGCAGCTGTTTGTTCTTATTTATACCTTGGGAATTTTTCACAAACTTCTTTATTACTTTTATTATCAGAATTTTTATTCAGGAATGTAATGACGATTGTTGGAGTTTAATTTAAGTTATGATTTAATTTTCCGCGAGAAAAAAATTTCCACGTCATTTCTGACATGTAAGAGATTGATTCGACGCCTTGTATTCTCCTTAGCGAGATACGGCGGGTGCATGTTCCCGGTGCTAGGGCTCGGGAGCAGGGCGCTACAGGTGGTATCAGAGCCGAGGCTTCAGATCCGCCTCGGAAACGCATGCTTAATTAGATCACCTAGACATAAGTTAATATCTTTTATAAAATTTGGATTTTACCCCTAATAAACAATGTAGATTTAAGATATGATCTTAGACCTAGGTTATGATCGGGTTATGGGAGTTGTGTGCCGATGATGAGCTTTCCTTATCTAACTATCGATTTATCGGCGTTCAACCTTCTAACTTATTATTGACTAATCCGATTTTTTCTCATGAACTTGGATAACAGGAAATGCCTCCACGACGTGAGCCAGCTGGGAACGGTGGTGAGAACCACCAGAATCAGGGGATCACCCCCAAGCACTTGAAGATGCCATAGTCACCATGACCAACACCTTAGCATAGTAGCACCAGCTGCTGAACTGGCATGCACCGCCTCCACCACCATCATACTCGGACCTGAGATTCTTCGACAAGGAGATGCGGAGGAGTGATGGCACAGCACAACTGACACCACCGATCACTTGGATCTAATTTCAAAATGAGTTTAAGAAGTACTACGTGTTCGACTGTGCGATCTTTCAAAGCATGGCTCTAGATCCACAGCGGAAGCATAGATTTAGGCTATGATATTAGAAATTAAGTTACGATTTTGCCCCTAAGTCACATCTTAGACATAAGTACCGATTTTTAGTCGTAAGTAATGATTATGTATTAAGCATGTTATTGGAAATAAAACGTGACTTTAGAAATTAAGTGATGATCCTACCCATAAGTCACGAGTTTAGACATAAGCGACGATCTTGACTGAGTTGATATTCGACTTAAGCATTGGTTTTAGTCATAAATGTTGATTACATACTAAGTATGTGTTGGAAATAAGAAGTCATCTTAGACATAAGCGATGATGTGAACGTCAGGTGATGACTTGAAAATAAGCATTGGTCTTAGTCGTAAGCTTTGATTATATTCTAAGTATTGAACTTTGAAATAAGTAATGATTTTAGAAGTAAGGAATGATGATACCAAGTATCGATTCTAGAAATAAGTCATGACATTATATGATCGGATAAGGGATATGTCCACGTATACCTAGGGAACTCCATACGACTCTGAATTAGTTGTCGCATCTAAGTGCTGATTATAACCATTTGTATAATTCCTTAGATTCGACCTTGCTAACCCGGTACCATTTCGGTAAATGAACCGGTTTCACGCCTCTACCTTGACAGTAGTGTCAGAACGTGACTAGGTCTAAGTGGGATTGTAGTTCCTAAGAAATGATTGATGGTAAGATGAAGTACTAAGAAAAGGATTTAATAGCATTATGATCAGTAGAGCTTAGCAAAGAATATCGTACGAAGCGGTTTATAGCCATGATTAAGAGGTTGAATTTAGAATGTCAAATAAGCCAAAAATATTAGTCCTATTAGAGATATTGATTGATAGTGATAAGTGAACACTACTAAAATAAGTACAGTGAAATGACGAATTATTACAAATTGGATTAAGTGTTGATCCCTAGAAACACGTAAGTACAGATGTACTGAGTAGGCTAGAATTATAGTAGAGTAAGTATGAACAAGTTGTTTTTCAGGTGAGATCTAACTAAGTTAAAACCCGCAGATGAGATAACCAAGTAAAGAAGTACGGTGAGTCAGTGTGGCGCGCGGAAGTATGGTGAATTGGAATGCCCTAAGTCGATCAATATTTAGTATGCCATACTAGGATTGAATAACTTAAGCTAAAAAAATTTATAAGAGACGGTACATAGGTGGATTTTCACTCACGTTAAGAGGTGACTTAGAAAGAAAAATTGTATGGAGTATTGGACCATTATTTTACAAGTAGTTCAACGTTTTCTTATAAGCTCGTACACCAAGATATATTCTCTATTCCAAAGTTATTTCAAAGATTTTGATTCTAAACATTTCGACTAATTTCATTATTTTTATATAATATATTACTTTACAAGGTTATAATCCTCCGAATTTGTTGATCAACATAATAGAATTTCAACTACTCCGGCAACTTTGAAAAAAATAGATATATTTTTAAACGTTGATGCTTTCAAAGGGCGATATGTTTATATGTTTCTTATATTTCTCAATTTTCGTTTAGCCATATTTATTTTGCTAAAATAATTTTATTTGTCAACTAGCAATGTCGCAAGCATTTTACCCATTAAATGCTCTTAAAGTTATTTATCTGCTTGCGGTGAACTTATTTAATTTTGTGAAGCAAAAATAGTTTCAAAATATATGTACTTATTTTTGAAAAAGAGGGGTACCTTATTGTTCTATGAAACTTTATAATCGCTGACTTTTCAATTGTTGGATTTTGCGAAACAAAACATAGCTTTCAAAGTATGTACTTTGTTGGAAAGAAAAAGATACCGTATTCAAATCGTTTTGTAAAAAGAAACTTTAAATTGTTGTGTCTCAATTGTTTTAACGTGATTTTAACCGTAACACTTTTGCGAACCAGTTATATCATGGTTTTATAAGTAGTCATTTGAGGCATCGCTTTACAAAAACAAATATATGATACTTTGGTTTTTGTATTTACAAAAAAATAGAAGGCGTATTATTTTAAATAGTTAAATCTATATTCCATATTATAGCTACGTAAGCTACTTTTCTTTTTAAATAAAAATTTGTCCATGCACATATTTCGTATACTAGGTTGTTGATGATATCTATGAAAACGTAAATCATTGAACTAGATTGTAGGATTAAGAATTGATCTCGAGAATTTGATAATAAAGGAGAGTGATGGATAACATATTCGAGGACTAGATGGACATTTCAGATGATCATGTAACTAGGAGATCCATCATATATGATGAGTTTAAGAATACGAAATTGTAGATAGCAATAAGTTGAATGATACACATCAAGTGATGTAAGTAGAAGTTATAAGTTGTAACTATAGAGAACTAAGATAAGGATTATAGTACACCTAATAATTGATGTTAGAAGGCTGCTGATGGCCGCAGATATAAGTACATTGTAAATCGACGATTGGCGTATGGAACCCCCAGTATGATGACAATACCCCTAAGTTTGATCTTAGAAGTTTAAGATAGGTTGTGATCTTAAATAAGCAAAGAATAATGGACTTAGAAACTACCTCGTTAGTATACAAGGAATGATTTGGAATCCTTTGGCATGATAAGAAAGTAAATGGTTAACATAGTTGTATACGCAATGGGGGTTTATACGGTCAATATCTGGGTGAATGATTAAGTAGAACCATGTTAAGTCGATGATCACATCATATGCAAGTTTCAAGGACGAAACTTATTGTAAGGGGGAAGGTATGTTACATCCCTTGACCTGGAGACATGAAAAAAAAAGGATTACAAAATACAAATAAAACATAACACCTATCTTTAGGCTATTGGATAGGAATAGAAAATATGCAAAATAGAATTTAATTAAGAGGTTTACCATAAAATATGATCCTAAACCTATTAAAAAAACAAAATAATTACCTATATATATCCACCCTAATTGCAAACAGCCAAAACCCAAATCCCCACCCCATCAGGCGGCTGCCTCTTCTCCCTCACACATCTCAAACTTTCGGCCATACAATTCTCTAGCCCTCCATGCATTTTTCGTCCAGCACATGAGGAAGAAGTGATTTCCTCCCACTCCAGCAAACCAACTGCCTTCTTTTTTTTCCCACAATAATTGCCGCTAGTAGCAAGGAACGGAAAAGTAGATGCAATTTCCTTTATATATAAGATAATATGGATCTAAAACAAAGAAAGGCATATTTTGGATGAAGTTGGTTGTTGCTGCCGAGAAAAAAAAAGAAAGAAAAAGAAGTATAATAAAATAATAAGTTGATGGTGGTTTTAAAGTATTGTGCGCCTGTGTAAAATTGTATATATAAAAGTGAGTTCTCTTCCTTTTCTTTTGGTGCTGATCATACTATCAGGTTCGTATACTATTTTTTTATATAAAATTGAATATATATAATGTATAGTTTCTTTACATGCCGCATATGAATATATATATATATATATATATATATATATATATATATATATGTAATTATAAATTACAATGTGCTTGACCTATACGCATGAACCGAGACTAAGAAATTATATTTGGGAGAAAAGTGGGTCAAGAGTGAAACGCGTAAGTATAAGCGTGTATATGTACGTGTATGGATGTGAGCATATATGTGGGTATACCTACATGTGGATGATAAATTGGAATTAAAACGGTAATAAAATGATAAACGTTGTTAAAAGTTGTACTTGTCAAATTCTTGGATTAAGTGTGGAAGTTAAAGTTTTTGTCATTTTCCAAAGCAACGATCTGAGGCCTTTAGGAAGAAATGAAGGATTTGTCCAACACCAAGCATAGAGGTCGGCGGGGTTGGGGAGAAAAGATTCCGCATAGGAAGTTAATTCGTCAAAAAGGTAGGTGCCTCTTCCCCTTAAACGGGTATGATTCATGCATGCTTTGATGGTATACTAATGTGTTTCGTTGTTTTATTTGTTTAAGTTGTAAATTTTGTTTCGTTGTTTTTATTTATTTAAGTTGTAAATTTTGTATATGTTGGAAAGCATGAGATATATTGTTTATGGCTGCTATGTGCGTGTATGTATGTGAAATTGGTGGTATGATTGAATCGAAAACAAAATACCCTAAAAAAATGGGGAAAAAGGGGAACTTTTATATTAGGAGCCTTTAAAAAGTTGTGTTTTGGCCTTAAAATAGGTTCCTATAGACTGGAAATAGGAGAAAATGGGGGTTGGGATCGAAAAACAAATCACAGCGCGCGTTGCCACTGGTGGAACATCCAATTAAATAAATAAATAAATAAATTAAAGTAGAGAACAGGCCGGCCAGCGGGTCGGGCCGAAGGCGGCCCATTAACCTCTCAAAAAAAATGTATCGAGTCTGGCGGATCAGGCGAGGAAAATATAATTAAATACAAATAAGAATTCAAATAAATTCCAGAAGATATAAAAGGTTAAAATTCAATTATTTTCACTTAATTTCTGAAGTTTGGTAAATTTAAGTAATTAAAAATTAATAGTAATAAATAGAATTAAGTAAGGAAAACATAGGGGAAATTAGTAGAAAATTCTAGTAAATTAATACAAGCTAAGGAAAATAAGGGTGGTGATAAATAACAACTTTCCAATATTCAAAAATTTCACGAAGCCAAAATTGAGTGCCGGAGATGGTGAGGATGGGCGTACGGGCCATAGGCGACTTTGTTGTTGCATTCATGGCACGTGCATCGCATTTGGAGTGGGTTGAGATGTACGGGTCTCAGACGCTCGAGTAGAGTGGATCATGGTGTACAGACCATGGGTACTCGGTCATGGTGGATCATGGTGTATGGGCCATGGGCATCGGTTAAGGTGGATCGTGGTGTACGGGCCACGGGCATCGGTCATGGTGGATTGTAGTGTACGGGCTACAGGCATCCAGTCAATCCTGGGATCATGCATTGCATATAGGTCTAGGGGCATATTGCATGGCATGATTCTTGTTGCGTGTGACACGTTGATTGAGCATGCATCACGTACTTGCGCATTTTATGTGGAGTGCTTTACTTACCACATTTACTTTATCTTATGCATGTTATCTTATATTTATGTGCTATGTGGTTTTATCTTATATTTATGTGCTATGTGGTTATATCATTTTGGTATGCACGTTTTGTATTGGTTTGAGGCGGGAATCTACTGGGTGATTTCTGTCACTCACCACTACTTCCCAGGTGAGCCGGATGAGGACTACGAGCACATCTTTGTTGAGGACGGGACGGACATAGCTGAGTGGGCTGGTTGATAGCTGCATCTAGGATACGAAGGGGCTCTGCAGCTGTTTGTTCTTATTTATACCTTGGGAATTTTTCACAGACTTCTCTATTACTTTTATTATCAGAATTTTAATTCAGAAATGTAATGACGATGGTTGGAGTTTAATTTATGTTATGATTTACGTTTCCGCGAGAAAAAAATTTCTACGTTATTTCTGACATGTAAGAGATTGATTCGACGCCTTGTATTCTCCTTAGCGAGATACAGCGGGTGCACTGTTCCCAGTGCTAGGGCTCGGGAGCGGGGCGCTACATGCTTAAACTTCAATAATGTATTCTTCAATTGACTTACTTGTAAATGATCAATACATACATATATATACTCATACATACATACATATATATATATATATATATGTATGTATTGATGAGCCAGAATCTGACCTACTCAGAAAAGACCGAAGTTGTCAGTTAGTCAACAAGCAGTCAACGGCAAATCCAGGTTTGGGACAATCAACTCCTGCAGCTTGGCCAGAAAGCTACAGTCTCGGCCAATATTATCTTTAGTTGAAGCCAGTCTATTAAAGCGGCTAAGGCAAATTCAATCATAGCCCTTGGTCAGCTCGGCCGCATACCTGGGTCAGGTCGGCACTTGCTCAAATATGATCAATAATGGTTAGAAATGAAGTCTTATAAGAACAATTCGACATACTGCACCTCGGCTCTGCAATGCTTTAGTCAAAGCAACCGCTTATAGTCAACCTCAGCAAATAACAAGAATCAACAGTACACTTCTAAAGGAAGTATATTCAGCTCGGCCTCAGATCAACTTCGGCCTCAGTTTTATATCAGCACCGAGCTCTAGCCTCGGCTCTGCTCTCACAAACACTGTTATTCAGAATATCTTGGAGAAGATCAGAAAAGATATTATCAAACTGCCATCTGGGACCCACCAAGACAACTCTGTAGAGTACTTTTCAGGTGTCAGGCATCGACTAGTTTAGTACAAGGTCATCATTACAAGCCGACATATACGTTATAGAGTCAGCCACTGACACAGCTGCAGTCACAGGCATTTGTTCCATCAGACTACGCGCTTGCAGCGGACAAGACAGCCATCTCAGATACGTCACAATCCCATCCTCGGGCAGAGGGTCAGACCTCTTCAACCTTGAGTATAAATATACCTCTTTCCAGATGGGGAAAAGGATCCAATTTTCAGAACTTCGACAACTACTTTCAGAGCTTTCTTCCAATAGCTCCATCTCAGCTGACCATTAAATAGCCTAACACTCAGTGAGATTTTAAACCAGGTTTATCCTAAACTTTTATTCCAGCATAAATTGCCTACTAAAACACCCATAATTGACTTGAGCGTTGGAGGGTTTTTTCGGGGCAGCGCCCTGGGCCTCTAACATTTCGCTTCCTTCTCAGGTTCCGTCAACGGATTAAGATGGAGAGTTAACAACAAACCACAAGGATCATCTCTGATCCATCCGGTGAGGATCTTGGCCTCATCACTTGGCGCTAGAGGAATGGCAGCTGAACCTCTGTATTCCTTAAAAATAGCCTTTCAAGGGCTTCCTTGACTATTATCCTACCCATCCATCGTTGGAAGAATGGATAAAAGAGATGGGAAAGGGTCCAAGCGACCTATGAAACAAACGCAACAGTGTTCTCCAGAGCTAGAAAATTCTTCAACTCATACTGTTGCCTTTACATATGAGGAGCATATGCGGGCCATACGTTATGTGGCTCAAAATCCTAACGTATTCCAAGCTGTCGTGAAAGAGATGAAAGGAAAAGCTTCCGTGGAGGTACCCAGCGGGTTCCATCCCAGTAATTCTCCTCTGCAAAAGGAACTTCTAGAATATTCTCCAACTCGGCCAGAATATCATGCTGGGCCTCAGAGTGGATTCATGACTGAGGCTAGACGCTCAGGAAAAAGGTCTGGTCATTAGAAGAAAAACAAAGCTCTATTGCAAGAGAGGCGCTTTGTCAAGATTCGGTTGGGAGGCCGAGGAAAAAAAAGAAATTCTTTGCTAGCCTCAAAGGCCCATATTCTCTCCTACATAAGGAAGAAAATTCTAGCAAGAGAGTCTCAACCTCTCACAGGACCAATCCACAAAAGGAATCATCAACTGTACTGGCTTTATCATCATTATATTGGGCATGATACAGAAGACTGCAGGCAGCTCGGCCAGGAAACTGGGCGACTTATCGAGCTCGGTCACTTACAACGGTTCTACAATCCAAGGTCAAGGTTGCACAATAGGCTGGACTTTAGCCGGCCCTCTCCGGATGAAAGTTTCCGACCTGGATGTTAGCACAGGTCATCAAAAGACGAGGATTCAAATTCGGATGGACTGAGATTGCGGGTTTCCAAAAGTATATGGCTGACCTAAAAGCATAAGCCCACAAAAGAATTATGTTACACCTTTCTAGTGTGTATCCAAAATCCTCATGTACATAAATGTGCTTTAAATACATTTTCAATGTTTATTACAAATTTGCTATTTGCAAAAAGAGTTGTCCATGTATTCAACAGTGCTTTTTATCGACAAATGGGACTTAAACTCCCATCATCATCAAGTTCTTCAACCGGCTCAGCTCGGCACATTCTTTTGTTCTGCGATATGTTTGCCCAAGATCATGGAATATGAAGAACTTTACCTGGTTATCCTACACAAATATCTGGTTCAGATCAGTTCGGCCATAGGATATCAGTGTATCAATCATCATACTGGGATCAGCTCAGCTTGTCACACACAGATATTTGTCTTGGGTTGAGGGCATAATTATTACTCCTTCACCTTATGGTTCATACTGAGGGATTCATCTAGGTGTAAGAAAATTTTTGTGCCTACCTGACGTTCACTTTATGAGTTGTAACAGAATTGGAGCCAGACATGATTCGCCTTTAGCCGATCTCTGCCTTATGGCTCATTAAGGGACTCGGGACACAAGCTTTTCCACCTCGATGACTTCTCTCTTATGTCTCATCAGATAAAGGAAATGATATGATATCCTTCCAACCACGGCAAAGGTTCACCTCGGCCTTAAGACTTATCAGGGGTCAACTCTGGCGTGCACGTCCACCCTACAGTGGGCCTCGGTCTTAAGTCTTGTAAGGGGTTTACCTTAATTCTCTCCAGGCCTTGGTCCTCTGGCTTGGCAAGGTTTCACCAAGGACTAAATGTCTTCCCATGTTGGGGGCTCAACTATTTGCTATCTAATTATCTTAAAGGAATCATGAATGTGACAAGTGTCACACTTTAACAAGACGGATCCTGGAGTCCAGATTAGTCTTCTCAAAATTATTCAGCTCAAAGAATTGCTGAACAGAATTATCTCGGTCGCCACAAAGGAAACCTGGGCCATATAATATAGGGCAGGCCCTGGAGTCCAGATCGGTCCTATAAGAGTAAATGACTCATCCGTCAAAGCTTGGAAAATTCCAAGAAGTATTTGGCAGGATAGACCCTGGAGTCCAGATTGGTCCTACGAAAGTTTAGTTCAAAAAATTGCTGAACTATATCATCTCGGCCACTACAAGGGAAACTTAGGCCATATAATATAGGGCAGACCCTGGAATCCAGATTGGTCCTATAAGAGTAAATGACTCATCAGTCAACGCTTGGAAGATTCCAAGAGGTATTCGGCAGGGCAGACCATGGAGTCCAGATCGGCCTACGAAAGTTCAGTTCAAAAAATTGCTGAACTATATCATCTCGGCCGCTACAAGGGAAACCTGGACCGTAAGATATTATCTCAGCCTAAATGCCTCGGCTAGGTCGGACTAAAGACAGACTATTACTAAGCGTTATTCAGCTTGAATCTCAGCTAAAGCAGAGCAATTTATTATGTCAGTTGATTTATTCTTAAGCCAATTCTTGACTCAACTCGGCAGAATAACAGGTTTATTCTGAAAAACTTAGAGTTTGATGACTTGGTTTATTTTTATTTAAACTGAGTTGAGATTATCAGGTGAAAAAAGCTGACATCCAATTTCGGCCACAAGTTTGAAAAGTTAATAGAAAATCTGAGACGAAAGAGCAGAACAAGGGAAAGTTATAAGTTACAAAACTTTTAGAATTTTCCATTGATAAAAGATCAAGTACAGAGTACACTAATGTCTGCTCAGCAATGTTACAGAGAAAGATAAGACTAGTCTTCGTCTTCTCTCAAGTCAGCTCCCTCCAAGAATTGCTGGAATTGAGTATTGAATTCTTGGGCAGCAGTTGAGTTGTAATGATCAGCCAGCCGAGGATCTTCCTTGTTTAACTCGGGATAAATCTCTGAGCAGACATCCATGGCCTTTGTTTGACCGACCTCCATAGCCGAGCTCTGCAACAATACCATATTCTCTTCAAAGAGTTGGGATTTTCTGAAATCCGCAACTTCCTTAGCCTCAGCTTCAGCCAATTGTTGAGGCAGATGACCCAGTTTTTCTTCGAAAGCATCTCTTTGTTGCAGCAACTCGGCCTTGTCTTTCTTTAAATATTCATTTTCAGTAGAGGCTTGGTTGAAGGAAAATTCTAAGTCGGCCACTTTGTTTTCCAATTCACCCACCTTAGAATTGGAAGTGGCCAACATCATGTCAACCTCTTCTTTTCCTCGGCGGAGAGTAGTGACCTCGGCCTCTAGAGCAGATATTCTCCTGGCCTGCTCAGCTTTTATTTGGTTGGATTCTTCAAGCTCCTTCATTCTGATCTGGAGCTCTTCATTGAATTGTTGACCCCACTCACAGATCTCCATTTCTTGAGCTCGGATCTGTCAAAGCAACAAAGTTAGAAAATTTTCTAAGTGTTTCACACAATACCAGTACTTAGAGAAAAGTTACTCACCAAGGCCAGGTTTATATAGAAGGCGTTGAGAAGCTCATCCCATGATGGAGCCTTGAACCTTTCACGGTCCGAAGACAGGACCATCATCTGATTCAGACGTCTGGCTGTGGGAATTTCCACAGCAGAGTCTTGAGCAGAAAATGCACCAAGGACTGTCCTTGGTGCCTCAGAGGGCTGAGATGGGGGCACTCCAGATGGCTGAGGCAGATCCACTTCATAAGGCCGGGAAGAGCCAGCATCTGGGTCCCTGGATGAACCTTCACCCCTCTGCCTCTTCCGACGATGAAGACTGGAGCCCTCACCAACTTCAGATAGTGACTCATATTCAGCCGAGGCTCGAGTTGGAAAATGAACCTCGACCTCTTCATCTGGAATCTCCACAATTGGCGGAGCTGCAAAAAAGTGTATCAAAGAAAGTTAAGTACTACAATTTTTAAACACTACCGAGGATGAAATTTAAAGAAAATAAATTACCTGTTTCAGGTTCAGCCGTTCCAACAGGCTCATCCCTAACTGGGTCAGATCTGGGTTCGGCCATAGGAATGATCTCAGGTGGGGGCAGAGCTGGCGCAGATGTTCCCCCAACAGAAAGTGTTGCAATCAGTCTGGCTTGGCGAGCTCTTTTCCTCGCATCCGCCTCAGCCATTTTACTGGCATAGTCATTGTTGCCAAAAACCATTGAGCCTGCATCAAGAACGAAACAGTTATCAACTGGAAGTAAGAAAAATAAAAAAGTTAAAGCGTATCAAGACCAACCTCTGACAATGAGCAAATTATCAGGAGAAATGGGCAAATTGTTCTGACCCACAGCTAGATGGCTCAGGTCAGCCGCCACTAAAATGTCATAGTCCACCTTCTGCCAGTCAATAACGATGGGCAGACTCCGAAGTCTGGCTGCTTTATCATTGTAGTATGAGCCCGGCCTTAGGTTGTCTGCCTTGCCAGACTTCCAGATATTCCCTTTCGGCAGCTCAGCCTTCTTGACATAGAAAAATTTACCTTTCCAGTTCTTGGTAAAGGTAGGATTGTTAACAGCGAGATGGAAGTCGTTGTTAGGAGCTCGCTTGCTGAAATAATACCAGCTATGCGAAGCCCGACAAGAAAAAAGGGCTCTAAAAACACTTGTGCTAAAAGGAGACTGAGCTATTCTAAGAAATAGAAGATAACAAAGAATGAGTTTCAAAACATTTGGTTGGATTTGAGGAATTCTAAGACCATAAGCACGCAGAATTCGCACAAGAGGTTCAGGAATGGAAAAGTTGAACCTCGAGTTAAAGTATTCTTCGTAGATTGCTTCATAATCCTTTGGTGGATCATAAGCAGTCTTACTTGGCAGAGGCAGAACTGGGCCTAACCGATCCCGGTCAATTCTATACGTTTTACAGATCCGATTCAGATCGGCTTCGAACAAAGAACAAAAAGACTCTTGAACAAAAGAAGAGGGCGGACCTCTTTCAAGTATCCCTATAAACAGGGATGGAGCCCTCTACAGAATTGGGGGGTTTACAGATGCCGAAGCAGCAGCAGTCCCTGCTTGCTCCGGCAAAGAGTCAACCACCGTGACAGCTATGCTGGACTGAGCAGCGTCACCAGTGGTCCTGCTGTAGCGTCCTGCTCCCGAGCCCTAACATCGGGAACAGTGCATCCGCCGTATCTCACTAAGGAGAATACAAAGCGTCGAATCAATCTCTTACTTGTCAAACATGACGTAGAAATTTTTTTCGCGGAAACGTAAACCATAGCATATATTAAACTTCAATAACCGTCATTACATTGCTAAATAAAACTCTGGAAATAAAATAGTAAAGTAGTGTGTGGAAATCCTCAAAATATAAATAAGAACAAAACAGCTGTAGCGTCCCCTCATATCCTAGCCGCAGCTCTCAACCAGCCCACTCTGCTATGTCCGTCTCGTCCTCAATGAAGATATGCTCGTAGTCCTCATCCGGCTCACCTGGGAAGTAGGGGTGAGTGACAGAAATCACCCAGTAGATGCCCGCCTCAAACAAATACAAAACGTACATACCGAAATGATATAGCCACATAGCACATAAACATGATATAACACATAGCACATAACATGATATAACACATAGCACATAAACATGATATAACACATAGCATATAAACATGATATAACACATAGCACATAAATATAAGATAACATGCATAAGATAAAGTAAATACGGTAAGTAAAGAACTCCACATAAAAATGCGCAAGTACGTGATGCATGCTCAATTAACATGTCACACGCAACAAGAATCATGTCATGCAATATGCCCTAGACCTATATGCAATGCATGATCCTGGGATTGACTGGATGCCTGTAGCCCGTGCACTACAATCCACCCTTGCGGATGCCCATGGCCCGTACACCACGATCCACCCCAACCGATGCCCGTGGCCCGTGCACCACGATCCACCATAACCAAGTATCCATGGCCCGTACACCATAATCCATCATAATCACATACTCATGGCCCGTACACCATGGTCCTCTCCACTCGAGTGTCTGAGACCCGTACATCTCAGCCCACTCCCAATGCAATGCACGTGCCATGAATGCAACAAAAAAATCGCCTGGGGCCCGTACGCCCATCCTCACCAACTCCGGCACTCAACACTAGTCGTCTGGGGACCGTACGCCCATCCTCACCATCTCCGGCACTCAATATTTGGCTTCATAAAATTTACGAATATTGGAAAGTGGTTATTTAGCATTACTTTTATTTTTCCTTAGCTTGTACTAATTTTCTAGAATTTTCTACTAATTTTTCCTTATTTAATTCTATTTATTTTTAATTATTTTTAATTACTTACATTTGTCAAAATTCAAAAACTAAATGAAAATAATTTAATTTTAATCTTTTATATTTTCTGGAATTTATTTGAAATTTTCTGATATTTAATTATATTTTTCTGATATTTAAAATGATTTATTTATTATTTTCTAATTTCCTGAAATCAATTTATTAAATTAAAACAGAATTTATTCTTTACTGGCCGGGTCCGCCATCGCTTCTGGCCTGACCTGCGGTCCCTGGCCCGTTCCGCTATCCCCCCCTTTTTTTATATATATATTAGAAAATTGGGCCGGCCTGCCTTCGGTCCGGCCCGCTGGCCATCCGGTCCGGCCCGTTGGCCGGCCGCCCATTTAATATTTTTTTTAATAGTAAACGTAATTGGGCTTGGTCCTGCAGCCGCGGCCCGTCGTTAAGACCCGGCCCGGTCCGCTGCGCTACAGACCAGCCCGATCCGCTGCCCTCCTTTTTTTTTGTTTCCCTTCAGCCAGCGCGTGAGGCCCACTCTCGGCCGCCTCTGGCGGCGCGTGAGGCCCACGCGCCACCCTTCCGGCGGCGTTTTCGTTCCCCGATTCAATTTTTTCTCTATTTCCAGGCTATATGAAATGATTCCAAGGCCAAAACGAAATTTTTAAACATTCCTAACTATATAAAACCCTAATCTTTTGAGTTGATTCAAAGGTATTTCCGCCCTAATCCAATCATACCATCAAATTCATATTCATACGAGTACATAGCAGCTAAATAGACAAATACCTCATGCTTTTCCAAATATAAACGAATACAAATCAATATTTTAACAATTAAAATAAAAGAAAGACAAAGAATCACATAAAATATATCATCGAAGCATGCACGGATCGTACCCATTTGAGGGGGAAGAGGCACCGACCTCGATTGACGATAACACAAACAAATCCGACGGAGTAACACTTGGGTTCGGAGCCTGGCCTCCCTTCTTCTTCTCCTCTCTTTTTTTCTCTTCTCCCTAGCCGTGCGTGTGTGTGTGCCGTTTGGGTGATATGCGTGTATGTGTATATAGGGTGGGGGAGTTAGGGTAGATTTTTAGGTTTTTCCATTTGATTTTGGTTTAGGTTTCCTAATGTGATTCTAATACTATTAGTTTATAGTTATCTTTATTATCATCATCACTTTTTATTATTATCATTATTATTATTATTATTATTATTATTATTATTATTATTATTATTATTATTATTATTATTATTATCTTATTTGGTAACATTAAAGTATACATATATCTACTATATATATATAAACATTTTTTCCGGCCATAACATCCTACCCACCTTACAAAAAGTTTCGTCCTCGAAACTTGACGTACCTTATTCGAAAAGCTGTGGATATCTCTCTCGCATTTGCTCCTCAAGCTCCCAAGTTGCCTCGTGTTCGGTGTGATTGGTCCACTGCACTTTGACATAAGGGATGACTCGGTGCCTCAACACTTGGTCCTTGCTATCCACTATCCTGATAGGAGTCTCCTCATATGTAATGTCCGGTCGGATCCTTAACGGTGGCGCGTTTAGAACATGACTTGTGTCTGGAACATATTTCCTCAACTGAGAAACGTGAAATGTGCATGAACCTGAGCCAAGGCAGGAGGTAATGCTAATCGGTAGGCCAGCGTACCGACCCTCTCGAGTACCTCATAAGGGCCAATGTAGCGAGGCTTCAGTTTACCCTTTATACCGAATCGCGAAACCCCCTTCGTAGGTGACACTCTCAAGTAAACCTTCTCGCCCACGTCAAATTCTAGTGGACGTCGTTTCGAATCGGCCCAACTCTTGCTTCTGTCTTGAGCAACCTTTAGTCTATCTCGTATCAACTTTACTTTCTCTCTAGTCTGCTCAACCAACTCAGGGCCGGTAATAACACGCTCACTGACCTCATCCCAATGAACAGGGGACCTGCACTTACGTCCATAGAGCGCCTCAAAGGGTGCCATACCGATGGCACTGTGGTGACTGTTGTTGTAAGAGAACTCAATGAGCTTGATCATACCGTCCCAGTTCCCCTTGAAGTCCAATGCGCACGCTCTCAACATGTCCTCTAAGGTCTGAATGGTCCTCTCAGACTGCCCATCTGTCTGTGGATGGAAAGCGGTGCTCAGTCGCAGCTCCGTCCCCAACCTTTTTTGACAAGCTGACCAAAAGCGAGAGGTGAACTTCGAATCACGGTCTGAGACGATACTGACTGGGACTCCGTGTAGGCTAACAACATCATCAATATATAACGTCACCAGTCTTTCCACGGTACATCACTAGGAACGGGTAGGAAGTGAGCAGTCTTCGTCAATCGATCAACGATCACCCAGATCATATCGTTACTGTTTCTTATTTTAGGAAGTCCTGCTACAAAGTCCATCGTCACATGCTTCCACTTCCACTCCGGTATCTCTAACGGCAACATCAAACCTCCTGGCCTCTGATGCTCTGCCTTAACCTGCTAACAAACGAGACATCTCTCAATGAACTCAACAATGTGTCTTTTCATCCCACTCCACCAGTAGTGTTTCTTTAGATCGTTATACATCTTCGTAGCACCAGGGTGGATCGACAACTTCGAATTGTGTGCCTCCTTCAGCAATTCCCTCCTTAGCTCTTCATCCTCAAGCACGCACAACCTTCCTTGGTACCAAATACTGCAATCGTCATGTATTTGGAAGCCCTCAATTAGATTGGTCAACATGCTATCTCGGATATCACTAAGCGTCACATCTTCC
Organism: Eustoma russellianum; assembly: GCA_036186865.1. Lineage (NCBI taxonomy): Eukaryota > Viridiplantae > Streptophyta > Magnoliopsida > Gentianales > Gentianaceae > Eustoma > Eustoma russellianum. The sequence continues at coordinate 24,361,882 of AP025058.1, forward strand.
TTTTGCGCCTCTTTGATTTGCTCAACCAGAGATGGTGTAATGACTAAGGCCGCCAGGACGTTAGCAGTGGAATCAACAATGTCGAGATCAAACTCTGCCATCTCTTTCTCTAGTGGTGTCTGTCTGGCGTGATTAGACTTTCTACTCAAGGCATCAGCAACTCAGTTTGCCTTCCCCGGATGATAACTAATTGTTAGGTCGTAGTCCTTCAGTAGCTCAAGACATCTCCTCTGGCGCATATTCAATTCTTTCTGTGTGAACAAATATTTCAAGCTCTTATGATCGGTAAAGACCTCGCACTTCACACCATATAAGTAATGATGCCAAATCTTTAGCGCAAACACCACCGCTGCTAACTCCAGATCATGGGTCGGGTAGTTTTGCTCATATTGCTTCAACTGTCTCGATGCGTATGCGATAACCCTACCTCCTTGCATTAACACGCATCCTGCAACGAGAGTGTTAGGTTAAAGTTAATATGTACATGAGGGTAATTTAAAATTTTATATACATATACCTAGCCCATTCTTCGAGGCGTCGCTGTAGATGACAAATCCTTCAGTGCCGAAGGGTTGCGCCAACACTGGTGCAGTCGTCAATTTCTGCTTCAACTCTGCAAAGCTTTTCTCACACTCGGAGGTCCATACAAACTTAGTCTTTTTTTGAGCCAGTCGACTCAGTGGTGCTGCAATTCTCGAAAATCCCTCCACAAACTTGCGATAATAACCGGCAAGGCCAAGAAAGCTGCGTACCTCAGTGACGTTAGTAGGTCGTGGCCATTCTGTGATCGCCTCTATCTTCTTTCGGTCAACCAAAATACCTTCTTCAGAGATTACGTGACCCAAGAAGGTCACACTCTTCAACCAGAATTCGCACTTACTGAACTTAGCGTACAACTTCTTCTTTCTGAGAGTCCCCAATACCTCCTGCAAGTGTTCAGCATGAGTCTCCTCATTAGGCGAGTACACCAAGATGTCGTCAATGAACACCACCACAAAATGGTCCAACTGCTCCCTGAATACTGTGTTCATCAGATCGATGAAAGCCGCAGGCGCATTCGTTAGTCCAAAGGGCATTACAAGAAACTCGTACTACACATATCGAGTGCGGAACGCAGTCTTTGCTATGTCTTCTGCCTTAATCGTTAGCTGATGGTAGCCTGATCGCAGGTCAATCTTCGAGAATACCCTGGCACCCTGCACGCAATTTTCGTTGTACACCAGTTGATATACCAAGTGACCGAATTCACAATAATTTATTAAAGACATTACCTTCAATTGATCAAATAAGTCGTCGATCCTTGGTAGTGGGTATTTATTCTTTATTGTGATCTTGTTCAGCTCACGATAATCGATACATAGTCTCATAGTACCGTCTTTTTTCTTCACGAACAATACTGGTGCTCCCCCGGGCAAAACACTAGGCCTAATAAATTTTCTGTCCAGTAGCTCCTGCAACTGCTCGTTAAGTTCTTTTAACTCTGTGGTGCCATCCTATATGGTGCCTTCGAGATCGGCTTGGCTTCAGGTACGAGATCGATCTCGAACTCCACTTCTCTGCTCGGTGGCAAACCTGGTAACTCGTCGAGAAAGACATCCTTAAAATCTCGTACCACTGGAATATCCTCAATCGATGGCGTCTCAGCACTGGCATTTAGAGCATACACAAGAAAACCTTCGGCTCCTTTCTTTAACGCCCGAGAAGCCTGTGCTGCGGTAATATAGATTTTCCTGGAGGACTTCTTCAATTTGACATCCCCCTGGAAGATGGTCTCTCTCTTATCTAGTGTCTGCATACTGACCTGTCTCTGGCGGCAGTCGATGTTAGCACTGTATTTCGCCATGAAGTCCATGCCCAGAATAATGTCAAAATCTTGCATCTGGATCGGAATCAGAGTGGCGGAGAACTCAAGCTCATTAATCTCCAACGGGCAATCCTTGTACTGATAATGAGATACTAACACTTGATCCCCTGCGGCTTGAACACGATATGGAATCTCTAGCCGTTCTGGTAGGATACCTAGGTTCTTGGCAAATCTCCTAGCAACGAATGAGTGGCTAGCACCACTATCGAATAGAACGTATGCTGGGACTTGGTTAATTAATATTTCCCCTAACAGGTTCGTAATTATTCACATAGCACAAATCATAAAACAAAGAGAAAATATATGTTTAAGGTTTTAAAATAATAATTGCTTAAATTTAAACGTACCGGTGACTACGTTTCCGACCTCCTGTAGCTCAGCGTCTGTCATGACATGCACTCGAGCGTTGGTCTTTCCTTTTCCTCTCTGCTGCGTCTGACCCTGTGGCAGAGGTGCTTGTGCCGGTGCAGGGCACTCTCTAGCATAATGTCCTTGTTTGCCGCAATTGTAGCAAACCTGCTGAGCTCTCCAACACAGTCCCCTATGGGGACGACCACACTGAGCACATGCTGGGGGTGGCGGTCCAACCGCCCTGAGTGGCTGCGCTGCCGTCACTGTAGCACCCTCGATCATCAGTGGCCGAGTCGCCGACCCCTTACCCTGCTATGGTGGCCCAGAGAATCGCCCGGTCGGATGTCGACGTGGAATCTTTAACCATCTCCCTGATCTCCCTGAACGGAACTCCTCCCGCGATCTCTTGGCCCTGTCGGCCGATGCAACCCTCGCAAGGTCACCCTCGACCTTATGACACACCTCTAACAATCCCTCGAAAGTGGTAGGCTGGGCACATATAATCAGTGATTGAATGCGTGAGCTCAAACCCGTCTCGAATTTCAACATCTTAGCCTTCTCGTCGTCCATGATGGCAGGCATGTATCTCCCAATCGCATGAAATCTCTCAGAATACTGATCAACAGTCATAGACCCCTGGGTCAGGAGCTGAAACTCTGTCATCCTCCTCTGAATGGCACTCTCAGGAACGTAGTGCCTTTTGTACTCCTCCCTAAACTGGGCCCAAGTCGGCGATGTGGTCCGTCTGCGTACCACCCCCTGCCACCATCGCTCTGCGTCGCCCTCCAAAAATGGTACCACCGCATCCACTTTCAGGTCATCCGGAACCTCTAACAACCACAACTACTCAGATACGTTCTTGAGCCGAATCTCTGCCTCCTCTGGTCGGGTGGTACCCCTGAATATAGGTATCCGGGAGTGCTGCATCTCCCGGTAAAAGAATCAAAGCCCCTGAGGTGGTGGCGGTGGTGGTGTTTGTGGCGGTTGCTGCTGCTGTTGCTGCAGTTGTTCCTGCTGTTGTTGCAGGTGAGCCATCTGCACCTGCTGCTGGGCCACCAAGGCAGTCAGAGTGGCCAGCGTATCTGCCAGTACCTGGGGAATGGCCCCCTGACCCTGCTGATCATCGCCGTTGTTACCAACCGGATCACGTCGTGGAGGCATTTTCTGAAATCCAAGTTCATGAGACGAAATCAAATTAGTCAATAGGAAGTTGAATGGTGGAATGCGGATAAGTCGAATATTTAAACAAGAAAAGCTCACCATCGGCACACATCTCCATAACCCGATCATAACTTAGGTCTAAAATCATTCCTTAAGTCTACTTTATTTATTAGGGGTAAAATCGTAGCCTATGTCTAAGTGTTCAAATTAATCCTGCGTTTCCGAGGCGGATCTGAAGCCTCGGCTCTGATACCACCTGTAGCGCCCCGCTCCCGAGCCCTAACATCGGGAACAGTGCATCCGCCGTATCTCACTAAGGAGAATACAAAGCGTCGAATCAATCTCTTACTTGTCAAACATGACGTAGAAATTTTTTTCGCGGAAACGTAAACCATAGCATATATTAAACTTCAATAACCGTCATTACATTGCTAAATAAAACTCTGGAAATAAAATAGTAAAGTAGTGTGTGGAAATCCTCAAAATATAAATAAGAACAAAACAGCTGCAGCGTCCCCTCATATCCTAGCCGCAGCTCTCAACCAGCCCACTCTGCTATGTCCGTCCCGTCCTCAATGAAGATATGCTCGTAGTCCTCATCCGGCTCACCTGGGAAGTAGGGGTGAGTGACAGAAATCACCCAGTAGATGCCCGCCTCAAACAAATACAAAACGTACATACCGAAATGATATAGCCACATAGCACATAAACATGATATAACACATAGCACATAACATGATATAACACATAGCACATAAACATGATATAACACATAGCATATAAACATGATATAACACATAGCACATAAATATAAGATAACATGCATAAGATAAAGTAAATACGGTAAGTAAAGAACTCCACATAAAAATGCGCAAGTACGTGATGCATGCTCAATTAACGTGTCACACGCAACAAGAATCATGTCATGCAATATGCCCTAGACCTATATGCAATGCATGATCCCGGGATTGACTGGATGCCTGTAGCCCGTGCACTACAATCCACCCTTGCAGATGCCCGTGGCCCGTACACCACGATCCACCCCAACCGATGCCCGTCGCCCGTGCACCACGATCCACCATAACCAAGTATCCATGGCCTGTACACCATGATCCATCATAATCACATACTCATGGCCCGTACACCATGGTCCTCTCCACTCGAGCGTTAGAGACCCGTACATCTCAGCCCACTCCCAATGCAATGCACGTGCCATGAATGCAACAACAAAATCGCCTGGGGCCCGTACGCCCATCCTCACCAACTCCGGCACTCAACACTAGTCGTCTGGGGCCCGTACGCCCATCCTCACCATCTCTGTCACTCAATATTTGGCTTCATAAAATTTACGAATATTGGAAAGTGGTTATTTAGCATTACTTTTATTTTTCCTTAGCTTGTACTAATTTTCTAGAATTTTCTACTAATTTTCCCTTATTTAATTCTATTTATTTTTAATTATTTTTAATTACTTACATTTGTCAAAATTCAGAAACTAAGTGAAAATAATTTAATTTTAATCTTTTATATTTTCTGGAATTTATTTGGAATTTTCTGATATTTAATTATATTTTTCTGATATTTAAAATGATTTATTTATTATTTTCTAATTTCCAGAAATCAATTTATTAAATTAAAACAGAATTTATTCTTTACTGGCCGGGTCAGACCCGGCCCGCCATCGCTTCTGGCCTGGCCCGACCCGCGGTCCCCGGCCCGTTCCGTTATCCCCCCCTTTTTTTATATATATATTAGAAAATTGGGCCGGCCTGCCTTCGGTCCGGCCCGGCCCGTTGGCCGGCCGCCCATTTAATATTTTTTTAATAGTAAACGTAATTGGGCTTGGTCCTACAGCCGCAGCCCGTTAAGACCCGGCCCGGTCCGCTGCGCTACAGACCAGCCCGATCCGCTGCCCTCCTTTTTTTTTGTTTCCCTTCAGCCGGCGCGTGCAGCTCACGCCTGGCGCGTGAGGCCCACTCTCGGCCGCCTCCGGCGGCGCGTGAGGCCCACGCGCCACCCTCCCGGCGGCGTTTTCGTTCCCCGATTCAATTTTTTCTCTATTTCCAGGCTATATGAAATGATTCCAAGGCCAAAACGAAATTTTTAAACATTCCTAACTATGTAAAACCCTAATCTTTTGAGTTGATTCAAAGGTATTTCCGCCCTAATCCAATCATACCATCAAATTCATATTCATACGAGTACATAGCAGCTAAATAGACAAATACCTCATGCTTTTCCAAATATAAACGAATACAAATCAATATTTTAACAATTAAAATAAAAGAAAGACAAAGAATCACATAAAATATATCATCGAAGCATGCATGGATCGTACCCATTTGAGGAGAAAGAGGCACCTACCTCGATTGACGATAACAAAAACAAATCCGACGGAGTAACACTTGGGTTCGGAGCCTCGCCTCCCTTCTTCTTCTCCTCTCTCTTTTTTTTTCTCTTCTCCCTAGCCGTGCATGTGTGTGTGCCGTTTGGGTGATATGCGTGTATGTGTATATAGGGTGGGGGAGTTAGGGTAGATTTTTAGGTTTTCCCATTTGATTTTGGTTTAGGTTTCCTAATGTGATTCTAATACTATTAGTTTATAGTTATCTTTATTATCATCATCACTTTTTATTATTATTATTATTATCATTATTATTATTATTATTATTATTATTATTATTATTATTATTATTATTATTATTATTATTATTATTATTATTATCTTATTTGGTAACATTAAAGTATACATATATCTACTATATATATATATAAACATTTTTTCCGGCCATAACACCTGCGCAGATTACCTATAGGACAGTCATCATTAGAAACCGTCCTACCAAACGGAGATGGGGAATTGGAGCTTCCTCCCTCGCCGTCGGCATAAGAAGCGCCTTCAGAGAAGTTTTGGGAGTCGTGAGAAGAAGAAGCAGACATAATGAAGAACTAGAAAGGAAGACTTACAGTAAAGATGAGAAAAAGAAGAAAGAAGACCGGAGGAGACTGAGAACGGCCGGAGAAGACAGGAATTGCCAGAGGAAATTTGGGGAAGATGCCAGAGAAAGCAGAGCGTAGGTGCAAAAGGGCAGAGAAAATAAAGAGTTCAAAAAACCGTCAGAAAGCTCTATTTATAGACCTCTTCTCGGCCATCCCAAAAGTCACCTCGAATGATTCGTCCTCGATTCCTACAAACGCCAGATCTGAAAAGGTGCGTAACTGACGCCTCGTGCTCTACGCAGACAGTAAATGCGCAGTACGACCCAATCAAAGGCAGACACGTCATACTTGAAAGGACAGCGCCTTAAAAGCTCTGAATCGATTAGCCTGCCCTTCCTGGTCAGCTCGGCCAAACTAATCTGGGGGCAAATGATGAGCCAGAATCTGACCTACTCAGAAAAGACCAATGTCGTCAGTTAGTCAACAAGCAGTCAACGCAAATCCAGGTTTGGAACAATCAACTCCTGCAGCTCAGCCAGAAAGCTACAGTCTCGGCCACTATTACCTTTATTTGAAGCCAGTCTATTAAAGCGGCTAAGGAAAATTCAATCATAACCCTTGGTCAGCTCGGCCGCATACTTGAGTCAGGTCAGCACTTGCTCAAATATGATCAAGAATGGTTAGAAATGAAGTCTTATAAAGACAATTCGACATACTGCACCTTGGCTCGGTAATGCTTTAGTCAAAGAAACCGCCGCTTATAGTCAACCTCAGCAAATAACAAGAATCAACAGTACACTTCTAAAGGAAGTATATTCAGCTCGGCCTCGGATCAACTTCGGCCTCAGTTTTATATTAGCACTGAGCTCTAGCCTCGGCTCTGCTCTCACAAACACTGTTACTCAGAGTATCTTGGAGAAGATCAGAAAAGATATTATCAAACTGCCATCTGAAATCCACCAAGACAACTCTGCAGAGTACTTTTCAGGTGTCAAGCATCGACTAGTTTAGTACAAGGTCATCATTGCAGGCCGACCTATACGTTATAGAGTCAGCCACTGACACAGCTGCAGTCACAGGCATTTGTTCCATCAGACTACGCGCCTACAGCGGGCAAGACATCCATCTCAGACACGTCACAATCCCATCCTCGGGCAGAGGGTCAGACCTCTTCAACCTTGAGTATAAATATACCTCTTTCCAGACGGGAAAAAGGATCCAATTTTCAGAACTTCGACAACTACTTTCAGAGCATTCTTCCAAGAGCTCCATCTCGGCTGACCATTAAATAGCCTAACACTCAGTGATATTTTAAACCAGGTTTATCCTAAACCTTTATTCCAGCATAAACTGCCTAATAAAACACTCATAACTGACTTGAGCGTCGGAGGGTTTTTCCAGGGCAGCGCCCTGGGCCTCTAACGTTTCTTTTCCTTCTTAGGTTCCGTCGACGGATTAAGACGGAGAGTTAACAACAAACAACAAGGATCATCTCTGATCCACCCGGTGAGGATCTCGGCCTCATCATGTATATATATATGTATATATATATATATATATGTATGTATGTATGTATAACGAAGAAGAAAATTGCAACATTGTTGATGAAGGTACAAATAATGGATTTGATGGTATGACTGCCTGCAATTTTGTATGCACTAGACTGCCTGGAATTGTGAAAAGGATTTGTCTAAAATCTACTCATTTATAAGGTATATTCTCAGTTTTGAAATGGAATTGCCTTTTGACGGCGAAAAGGGAGAAAGGAAAAAAAGAGGAAAAAAAGAGGGGGGGGGGGGGGGGGGAGATGACATTTGTTTTCTGGAAAAAGTAGCGGATGAAATTTGAAAAAAAGGCAGGTTAGAGAAGTTGACAGGTTTTTGCATTGGATAATATGGACAGTAATTTTGATCACAATTTTTGTGTATCATAAATTTTAGAGTTTATAAATTAAGTCCTACTATTATGGAAAGTTATTTAAAAGAGTCATAATTCATGCAAGATTAATTGGAAAAGAAGAGTAATTACAAGGGTAATGATGAACTTTAACAAATATTAACTCTGTCTTGAGGTAATTTGCGCTGCCTCTAACATCACTGTAGCATCATATGGGAAGAGGATCCTAGGATCCAATTGAGTTGACATTATCAGATCAAGATCGAACTTTATTATTTTAGTAATTGTAAACTCTCTTTTTAGTTCCTTTTTTTTTAATTTAGAAATGCATATGATATTAGTCAATATGGTTGATAAAGGTAAATCCGATCTTGATAAGGATACGCAACTCAACCTATTTTTATTATAAACATATAATTTTTTTAGGCAAGGCCGACATGTTTTAACTCAGCAAATAAATGAAATAAAACAAGAATGCTTTATGCTCTTACGGCAACCACTTCCACAAAATTAAACAAAGGAAAAATGGAAAATTTGGCGGAGCCAAACCAGGTTATTAATTCGAAAAATAATTAACACGTTATAAAGTAATTGTAGATTTTAATAAAAAATTTCTCCGCCTTAAAAATATTTGTTCTTCCTTTATCATTCGTTATAACACAATTGCTCTATTCTTACAACTAGCCAGTACGTTAACTTGAATTTTCTACAAGTTTTTCAAATCGACCTCTAGAATATTCAAAATGCAAGAATATAGGGGGGAAACCGAGACAAGATCTTTTCACCCCAAATTTTTATACCCCATTTTCCACTGCACGACACGTAGCAGCAGGAGATGATGAGGCTATATGAGGGTGACGGAATTTGGATGAGGGGATCCAAACCCGGAAAAACCTTCAGGAAAACGAGAGTGAGGTGGGAATTAGCCAATATGAATTTTAAACAGCAAACGTTGTCTTTTTACCATATAAAATATGAAAGGAAATTTGTTTGTGAAGATTGCATATATATATTTTTTTTTTTGATCGACGACCTTAGTAAATTGACCATCTTCTTCGATTACCACTATCATTTGCACAATTACAGCAAAAAATTTTCAATAGAGTATTGGCTAGTTTGTGCCACCAATGAGTTGGTCGTAATTACCGGCAATTCTATTGATTGGTTACTTAAAATATAAATATATATAGCATAAGTTAGTGCGAAAACGGAATGTGCCAAATGGTAGTAGGCAATGTCATTAAATAGTGTGTTGGAAGAGCAGAACGATATGAAACTCATATTTCTTGTGTAAAATCAAAAAAGAAGTTGTTATTAATGTTGTATCACAAACTTATACCGTGACATTACAAATTAAGTGAATAATAAGGAGGCATGAAAATGGGAGGCCAAGCAGTGTTGGGGGAGGAACTCTTGATACCACTGGATGATTATCCCACATTCCACCTGGAAAATGCAGTTTGCAACCATGGCTTCTTCATGATGGCTCCCAACACTTGGGATCCTTCAACCAAATGCCTTCATCGTCCCCTGCGACTCGCCGACTCCGACACCTCTGTGAATGTAACAATTTCACAGCCAAACCACACGAATTATCTTTCCATCGGACTTAGTTACACTCACCAAACCATTCCTTCACTCTCTGACAAGGAGGCTATTCTGGTCTTTGTTTATTCATTTAGTTTTTTTTTTTTTATGCAAAATATTCATGCCAATTACTCCTGAAATATTATGGAAATTTATTGCATTGTTTTGCAGTGTCAGGTAAGAAGGATGCTGCGGTTGTCCAGTAGGGATGAGAAGGATGTTCAAGAATTCCATCAACTCCATCCACATGCCAAACAAAATGGCTTTGGTCGGATTTTTCGATCACCCTCTTTCTTTGAAGATGCTGTCAAGTGCATTCTTCTATGTTTCTGCAAGTATGTCTTCTCCCTCGTAAGTTTACTATTTTACTTATAATATATATTGCAAATTGAGCGGAGTCAGGCCTCTTGTTGAGTCAAGCCTTGAACCACCGAAACAGCCTCTTGTCTCTTGCACTTTGTGTAGAGTAATACTGCGTACACGAAGCGATCCAGCTCTTTCTAAGACCCTACACAAACGTAGTAGCTTAATGCACCGAAAACGTCCTTTTTAACTTCTTAGTGCTTATATTAACTTTGTTGTTTTAGCATTGGGAAATCATTGAAGATGGCTCGATTGCTTTGTGAGATGCAACCGGAAATGTCCAAAAAATGTAAGAGCAAAACGACAGTTGAAAGAAAAGGGCGGAAGAGGAAATACAAAAATTCTGAACCTAACCAAAGTGTTGAACCATTGGGGAACTTCCCGAACCCTAAGGAACTAGCAGGTATGGATGTGAATATTCTAAAGGAAAGGTGTAAATTGGGGTTTAGGGCATATCAGATTGTGGAATTTGCAAAGAAGGTTGAGAATGGAAAGATTAAGCTGAGCATGTTTGAAGAATGTAAATCCTTCAAAGAGCTTTCTCAGAGACTAAGGAAAATTAAAGGTTTTGGTAGCTATGCATCTGCCACCGCATTGATGTGCTTAGGCTTCTACCAAACTGTTCCAGTTGATACTGAGACAAGAAGACATTTAACTGAGGTAAATTAGGCTATATAATCAGCTTTTTAGTTTTCCCTTGAGTTATGCAGTTTTTAATAAATTTGTGATATTTTTTGATTTATTTTTCAGCACTTGTGACTATCTAATGAGATCAAAACGATTGATTTTAGATTCACGGAAGAAAAGGTAGGGGCAAGAGAGATACTGAAGCTGTAATAAAGGATATTTATGATGCATATGCACCACACCAATGTCTTGCTTTTTGGTAATTTCCAGATTTTGTATCGAAACTTTTGTATCTAATCTTTATCGAATCTTAATATGTTATGTTCCCTTTTTTCTTTTGGATTTTTTATTATGATATTGTAAAATAAGTTAGTCACACATATACATATACACATGGACACATATACATACATGTATAAACTATTCAATATAATTTTGCTTTTGATCATTGTTATGTATTTTTAACAAATGAAAATTAATATTTATAAATAATGTCACTATTTTACGAAAGTTTTATTTTTTTTCCCAAGTGATCGGTAAATATAAAAGTGAAAAGGTATATTAGAAACGTGTAATTAAAAAATGAACAAAAAGTATTAGAAAATACTATCTATCACCAGTGATACTTGTGTTGAGATTCTTGTTTTACTTCGTGCGGGTTTTTTTGGAAGCTGGTGATTTTAAAATTTAGGCACATGATATGTAGTTCTATTTAGCCTTGAGTTTTGTTTTTCCATATAATTACTAAATTCCTTTGAACTTCAGTTTCTTTATTAAAATGCTAATATATTAATCAAAGCATCAAGGGGATGCAACCCATACAATAGCCTTACTCGTAGGTGAACAGGTTGACCAACTCTTACTACACAGAAATGTAAAGCAGTCTTAAATGATAGGTAACATAGCGCCTATGTTTAAGAGATGTGGGTAGAGTTTATACATAACTCCATATACATGCGTGCATATTCTATGATTCCATCTGCTGTCCATGAGGTGATTACTTCTACAACCGAGCTGTAGGAGCCTGCTCTCACCAGCAACTTGTCTCTGATCTCCATAAGTTTTTTCAAGATTGGGGAGTCTGAGCTGCGGCCCATCCTTGTCCATAGCGTGTTGTACAGTCTATATTTATGGTTCATCCACTGCACCCATAGCGTACCCTTCTTATGATGCAGGTCCCATAAGTGTTTGGCTAGGAAAACCAGGTTCCATGCCTTCAGTTGAAGAACTCTCAGACCACCCTCCTCTTTAGGCATGCTCACCTGAGAACAGGATACCCAAGCCTTTTTGGACCCCAGCATAGAATTTTCCATAAGAAGTGCAGACAAATTCTATTCACAAGGGTCTTAACTGCTGCAGGCAGAGGTAAAGCACTTAACCAAAGGCAGTTCACTCCTTGTAGTACTGATTTTATCAATTGTAATCTACCAACATATGAAAGGCTAGTTGCAATCTAAATCCCCACCTTGTCCATTAGCTTCTTAATGAAAGGAGCATAATGCGAGCTTTGTAACTTGTGTCCTGCTATGTGAATGCGCAGATATTTGAAGGGCATGGTGCGTGCTGAGAAGTCTCTGCTGACCTATAGCCAGTTAGTGCCTCAACCAGGCTTGCATGGAAGAATTGAGACTTGGCCAGATTGGCCCTGAGTCCTAAGCAATCTCCAAAGGTAACTAGCGCATCCATAATTTTCTGTACCGAGCTGGCATCACCTCTGAAAAAAAGGATAAGGTCATCAGCAAAGCAGATGTGAGTGATATATTACTCAGCACAGCCGAAATGAAAGTGAAACTCCTTTTCAGAGGAGTCTTGAGAGGTACTCCATGCTAATAAAAAATACAAAGAGGGAGATGGGGTGTCCCTATCTCAACCCACGTCTGCCCTGAAAGAATTCATATGGGCTGCCATTGATAGAGACTGAGTATGAGGTGGATGTCACACACTCTATGATCCATTCAGTGAATGCAGTGGGGAATCCAAGACCTAAAAGCATGTTTCTGATAAAAGCACAGCTAATGGTATCAAAAGCTTACGTCCATTTTTAGCATGCATTTAGGTGCAGTATGTTTTTTCCATATCCCATGATCAGCTCTTACACCAAAAAGAAATGCTCTATCATATATTTGCCCTTGGGAAAACCTGCTTGGGCATGCTCTATGAGGCTAGTCATAATTGACGCCAATCTATTTGCCAGGATCTTATATATGATCTTGTATATCACGTTGCAGCAAGAGATATGTCTGTAGTCTTCCACTCTGTTAACATGATCAGCCCTGGGGACCAGAGCAATATTGGCGTGGTTGAGCTTTTTAAGTAGTACCCAATTCCTGAAGAACTACTGTACTACAGCAACCCGATCAGGTCTAACTATCCCCCATGCCTTGATAAAGAAGTAAGAGGTGTAGCCATCGAGGTTAGGTGCTTTATCTTTTCCAATAGAGTGTAGAGCTGATTTGATCTCATCTTCTAGGGCAGGAGCAATAAGTGAGCCAGCAAGCTATGCAGAGAGTTTGGGACCTCTATTCAGTACTTGTGTCTTGATTTTATGCACTGCTGAGCCGAGCCAAGCAGGTCACAGAAGAACTGAACAAATTACTGTCCAGCTTGCTCAATAGATGTGGACAACTGCCATAGGCGAGTTGCACTCTAGTAATACTTCTTCTTGCCCTGTTTCTCTTAATTATAGAGTGGAAGAATTTTGTGTTCCAACCACTCAAAATTAAAATGTTATCTTTGGCGAGCTGAGTAAAGAATTTCTTTTCAGCCTCCAGTAGGTTGAATGTTAAGTGTCTTTGTTTCTGCATCCTGTCCTTCCAGTTGGGTGTGCCCTATTGACCATCTGGGCATTCTTGTATGCATTCCATCTCTTCCACAGCTTGATTCGCTATGCATGAGATATGCGAGTAGGACTTCCAGTTTAGCTCTCTCATGGGAGCTTTCAGTGCCTTAAGCTTCTTGCAAATCTGAAACAAAGCTGAACCATAGACTCTTTGACTCAAGTGTATACTGGCCAGAGGAAGGAAATCCTCGTGCTTTGCCCATGTATTGAAGAATTTAAAGGAGATTTTGTGTGCAGGTCTGGTATGATCAAGGTAGAGCACACCTGGTAAGTGATTAGAAAGACATCTAGATGGGAAAAAATATACCTTCACGATAAATTCATTGTTGGCCATGACTTTGTCAAGTCTAAATTGTACAGAGCCATTATCCCAAATGTGAAAGCATCATCACGAGGTGATCTCCATCAATTCGCTCTGTAGAAAATAGTTGAGTTGGTCATGCAGTTCATAATTAGTTGCAACCTGCCTTCAGTTAGAATAATCCAAGGATCAGTCTGCATTTGGCTCCAGTTGAAGAGTATATTCCACAGTGGGCGCCTATCAACAAGTCTGTTAAATCCATAGACAAAAGTGGCTAGCAACCTCAGTCTAGTCACCTGAGAGGTGATTTTCCAGTACATGGCTTGGGGTTTGTGGTGATGACCTGAACAGTAATTGAGGGTGGTTTCCAGCATCTCAAAATCGTTTGCCCGCATGGGAATCAAAATTATTTACAAACTCCTAGATTACAAACTTTTGCTTTAGAAACAGATACATTTTGTTGTTTAATTTTGTTTTTAACATTATGAAGATATCTATTTTGTGTTTTTTGGATAAATTATAGACACCAATTTGTTTTAGAGGCTTGTTGCAGCCCTTAATATTCCAAAAACTGATTATCATGGGGTTAAGTATCTGACTGTACCCTGGCCTTGCCATAAGGGGGTTTGAGTTTTTTCCTCATGGCAAGGGCTTTTGACCTAGATATTACTTCAGTGAAGCCATTCTAAACTAATATGTTGATTTTGTCGATATGATGCTCAACATAGACGCTTTCATGATGGCTCTGACCCGGTATTTCAGGATCGGTCTCATGTAGGGCAGGGCAGTCGTCCATTATTCGTACGTATCCTGGTTGGGGGACGACGACGACTAGCTCATGGCGTGAGTTGTCATTAGTGTCTGCGTTGGGTGGGCGGGTTGAGCTGGTGGTTGGCTAGGCTGATCTAGTGGGTGGTCGGGCTGAGTTAGTAGAAGGCCAGTCTGGTTTTGGCCGGCCCTTTTTCTATCTGTGTTTGGTGTTGTTGCTGTAATAGTTTGTGGCTGAGCTAAGCTAGGATGGGTTTTAGCAATGCTGGCACCAGGTCGTCTGTTGATTTTTTTTTATGGGGGGATGGTGGGAATAAGTGTGATAGGTTGTGACAAAGCTGACCTGGGATGTGTCGTGATGAGCTGAGTAGCCTGCATCTCGGCCTCAGTAGGGTTCGGTGGGGTTTGCTGAGCAGCTTGCCTATGACTTGATGCATTGTGCTCTAGCTGTATGCAATCTCTGCAAAACATAAGAAGTTGTTCGTATTCGACTTTTTCTGAATTATGGTAGTGCCATTTGATAGTAGTAACTCTATCAAGTTCATTACTTTCTTTCTGAGGTCAACTTCAACAAGAGCACGATCATAATTCCATGTGCTCTTGTTGGCTATGAGTTGGTCGGCATATAATGGTGTGTCCGAGCTGAGAGCAGATGCCAGATTGAACCTGGTCAACCCAAAGTGTCATACGAAAGTTGGGGAATTTCACCCAAAGGACCTACGTCATTTCCCTAGCTATAAACGTAAAGAATCTAGACATTTTCTTAAGGATGAGACATCCATACACATAATATGGTCCTACACAGAGCACCTCATCCATCACCTTGGCTGAATCTAACTTGAAGATTACCCATCTAGAGCTATGGAATTCCACTTTGTGCTTTCTTGGGGTGCTCACTTCAACTTTCTTGAGCCCGAGGCCATGCTCAGATATGCCACTGTTCGTAAAAGTGTGTTCCAAGCGCTGCCTTGTGCTGGTTGAGCTGTGGGTTGGTTGGTTGGGTTGGGTGTTGGGTGGAAGACTTGGGATTTCAAATTTTGGAGGGTTTGACTGTTGTAGGGGGAAAGTTGGTTAGCAGTCGTAGGGCCAGGTGGCAATAAGTTATTAGGTGTGGAGGGAAGAGGAAGTGGGGAGGTCACGTGATGGGGGAAATTTTGGAGGCTGGTTGGTGGTTGACTGACATAAGCTGTCAAATCTGGTAGATTTTACGCGTTAGACCATCTTTTAGGAGAGATTCTTTTTCTTGAACATTTTCTTCCTAGGGGTTCAAGCTTGAAGAACAAGCTGTATCTTCATCCAAAGCATCCGGCGCATCTGCAACAACTTCGCCATCAGTGGAACCAGAGGAGCATTCTCCAGCAATGACTCTTACACCTTTCTTGGGCTTTGGAGTTGATCCTTCATCATCAGAGCTTCCATAAAAGGAGAAGAAATCGCTATCTTCAGAGCTGGAGTCATTCTTGAAGAAGCCAGAGTCAGTGGGCATTCCGGCTTCACAAGAACTATGACCTTGTGTTCCCTCTGCTGCAACTTCCTCAGTAGAGCAGCTCTGCTTCTTTCTTCCTACCATTCTCGGCGGCATATAGCTCACACTAGAGCTAGATGCCATGTTTATGTTTCTTTTTAAAGCATGCTTCGGCTTCAATATGCTTTTTGCTGCTTTGGTTCTAAGCATGTCTGAGCCGTAGAGCATCAAAGAACAATTTAAGAGTTGTAAAAGATGTAGATAACAGAGAAGATGAGAAGAAGAGGAGAAATTTTGAGCTGAATCCGAGTATGAACAGAGCAAAAAATCAAGGGAGAGTGGTTCCTTTCTAGAGAGAAGGAACCACTCAAGACTCCTCAGACAACTACACCATGACAAGGAGTTTCACTTTCATTCCAGCTGTACCGAGCAGTATATCTCTCATCTTTGAAATTTAGTTATTGAGAAGTTGGAAAATTTGATAAACACGGTCTTTGTTATTTTTGCCTAACTTGTGACAAATATAAACCTGTACAACTTCTGAACCCTACATTGTAGAACTTCTAAGGCATAAGTATACATATAATAAAAAATAGTGAAAGTTCACATTTGCAAATAATTATGCATTTTGAAACATCTAGAGTCATTCGTTATGAATAAATATTTTCCTTCTGATGGATTGTAATTGAACTTGAAAGTATGATCCTAAAAATCTATAAATATCGTTGTTTGTATCATTTCTGAATCTCACGAAAAAAATCTGAGACGTTAATTAAATTAATGGAAAAGGGCAGGTTAGGTCTAAGAGTCGGTTAGGAGTGGTAGAAGAAAGCAATCGTTCCTCGAATAGTTCTTTCCAAAGATATTCATTTATCTTATTGATGAGCCATAAGATAAAAAATTTAGTTTAGTTAATCATATTTCTTTGTTGTTCTCTAGCTAATTTTGAGCAACACCCCATGGCACAAGTTTTTCAGAGATACAACTGTAAAAACATTTTAACATGTGGCTTCCTGGTGCATTAGGCTCGCGTGTTTGCACAGGGTCTAGGGAGGAGTCTAATCGCTTCACGATCTAATTTACGCAGTCTTAGCCTACACTTTGTGTAAGGGACTGTTTCTCCGGCTCGAACCCGTGACCTCAAGGTCACGAAGCAGCAACTTTGCCAGTTGCTCCAAAGTCCGCCCTCAAAAACTTTTTGACATGCAGAAAACCCTTAAAAATGTGACCTCTGGAAAACCAATTCCTTTTAAGGGTGGCAAACAGGTCGTGTTTCGTGTTTTTCGGGTTTCGAGTATCAAAGTGTCAGACCCATACCTCATCCGTTTGCTTCATGTGTATGGAAGTAGATACCCAAACCTGTACATGTCAGGTTTCATGTCGTGTATCAGGTATACCCACAAACTTGACCAGTGCAAATATATAAGGTCGTGTACAGGTCATTTCCTGTATTTTTCAAATATATGATTTTTACCCATGACGTGGCGTAATATTTTATGAAAAACATTGCTATAACCAGAAGAATAATAATGTTTTACCATATGAAATTATAACATAAAACTATAAGAGAAATAGTTTTAACATATAATCAGCAATATGATCAATAAGAAAGATATACAAAATCAAACATAAGAATCCATCATTTAACAAAACATATACACAAAAAGAACATATGTTAAGATAAGGTGCACTGACCTGAATCTTAAGAAGGTGGAAAGTCATGCAACAAAAGAAAGGAGAAGAGAGGAATATCTCCAGCGAAGAGGATGGGAACGGTAACGGTGACGACGTGTCCATAATGGAAGACATCTGGACAGAAACTATTTCAAATTTTGGAGCATAAAAGTCAAATCATAACTTTGAATCATCTCCATCTCTACAATGTCCTTTTCTGTTTGGAGTGTATTACGGCTCTCCTTCGGCTTCACTAACTTTGTCGGAACGGAACCAAGACCGTTGCTTGTCGGCTGATGCTTAAGTGAGAAGTGAAAATTGAGAAGAGTGAAGAGTGAGTGAAGAGATGAGGAATGGAGAATGATGGATAGGACAGTGGGGGACAATTGCAGATGGCAAGAAGGAAGGAAATAAGAATTTGGAAATCATGGATTATGTTTTTATGTTTTAGGAGTTTCTTTTTTATTTTATAATTTATATTTAAAATTTATTTAAATAAATCGGGTATAGCGGGTATAAATGGGTAACCCGTAGGTATACCTGGACCCAACCCGCTCTTAGCGGGTAAGTTTCAGGTCTTACCCGATTTGGACACAAAACCTGCCAAGGCTATACCCATACTTGCGAGGAGCGTGTCAGGATCGGGTCGTGTTTTCGTGTCGTGTATGAAATTGTCACCCCTAATTCTTTTGCTAGTTTAACTAACTACTCACTTCTTTTTTTCCGTTTAAGAGAGTTAATATTCCTTATATAAATATTGTTTACCAAGAATATTAATTACCAGATTTCCTTGTTTGCTTTTGTCAAATAGGTTTGAACTTGTTTGCTTTTATGAAGCTCGACTCGGGAAGCTCAGTGACTTGCCAAGTTCCAAGTACGATTTTGTGAGCGGAAGTATTAAGAAGGAGCACTAATGCTGAGGATCTCCATTTCTTGTTTCCATTTATGAATTTCAATTTTTATGAGGGACTAAATAGTTGTTTTGAACTGAGCCCTAATGCCTTATTGTTTCTTTAATTTATGTTGAATTAATGTTTATCTCATATTGTACTCTTCTCTTTGGGCATCCACCGCTTAAATGACTAAGAGTAGGACTAGCACTTAAATTTCAGAGTATCAAATTTATCACAAGTCTTGTAGATTAGTTTGTAACTAATCTACAAATGCCGGCAGATTTGTTTGTGTCTAGTTTTTGTTGGTCCGCAAATGCCCGGACTGTGCCCCTAGTGGAAAATAAAGAAAAATAAAATTAAAAATTTAACTAGAGAAAATTGATTCATAAAATGCAATTCATAAAAATCAAGAAAAAAATAATGCAAGAAGAGACGAGTTAAAATAATATAGAAAGTTTCTTAACCATATAAGGGAAATGCCACATGCCCTTGGCCTCCGCTATAATCTATTAGGTTAGGCTTGTCAAGAATATTCTTAAGTATCTTAGAAGGACTAAAGATGTATTCTTGGTTTATGGATGTTTGGATGACGAGTTAGTTGTAAATGGTCACACAAATGCTAGTTTTCAAATCGACACAGATGATTTTAGATTGCAGTCAGGTTTTATATTCACATTGAATAGAGTTGTTAGTTGGAAGAGTTTGAAACAAACTACTATAGCTGATTCTACAACAGAGACTGAGTATACAGCAGCACTAGAAGCAGCTAAGGAAGCAATTTGGATGAAGAAGTTCATCAATCAGCTAAGAGATGATTATGTGTATGATGATACAAATCAATTTCACATATACTTGTTAAAGAACAATGTATTGGATAGACCCATCATGAGATTACTACACGAATTAGAGTCATAAATAAATCTCATGATAACTATATTTTAATCCTTAAACTTGAGATTGTCATGGTTTCCAGCATAAGGACTATTATATTTTGATATGATCAAACATTATCTGTAACTGGATAATAATAAAAGTCATGATTGAATATGATATAAATTTTGTAGAGGATATTAAACAATCAAGATAAGGTTTGTGTCTCTTTTGAGAGAGACATCTTTTGGGCCCCTCGATAAGTGAGACTGTGAAATGCATGGCCGTGCTCAAATGAATTGATAATGTGATATTGTTTGTTTTGTCAGTCTACTTGGAGATCGAGTAATCATACGTTTGAACAATATAAGTATGATGCTAACCATGACTTGTGTTCAAACTAGATATCGTGTGACAAAGAGATTAATACATGTATGATTATTAGGCTAGTTGGACTATACTCGTATTAATTCGGTCATCGTAATGTATTGCTAAAGGCCAATTATGACTTGTTGGTTTAATAGAGATTTTACCACTGTCAATAATATGGGCCTGTCGAGTCACACACAAGAATGCGTATGGCCTGAGATTAATATTAGTAATATTAATAATATTATTATTAGATATTTTATTATTATTATTATTATTATTATTATTATTTTCTGCTTTTTAAATATATTTATATATTATTGGATAATATCAACAGAATCCATATTTGATATGGATTTTATTGGCCTTAAGCAATCCAATTTTGAAGCAAGGTGATTCCTTATCTCCCCTACTCTGTATACTCAGATCAGAGGGTTTCAGTAGGGGACTCAATCGTCTTTTTAGCATAGGCTCCTTGGTGGGATTTCAAACAGGGAGAACACTTGGTGTATCTCATCTCTCCTATTTGGATGATTTGTTGATTTTCTTGAATGGCAGCACACGTAATCTACAGACTTTTCAGTCCTTTCTCTGTGAATATCAAAGTTCATCAGGCCATCTAGTAAATTATTCGAAGAATCAGTTTCTCGCCAGCTCATATGTTGCCCTTCGCATGCGGCTGGGGATGGGCTCAATATTGGGTATGCAACCTGCCTATCAAGTATTTAGGGTCATATTCATACCCTGGATTTAACAGGGCTCGATATTGTCAATCACTCCTCCAGCATTTTTATGCTAAATTATCTAGTTGGACTCGACATTTGCTGACACTTGGCGGAAGGATTGTGCTAATTCAGTCGGTACTCACTTCTATTTCGTTACATCTTATGGCTGCAGCACGACTGCCAAAGAGTGTGATACATTCTCTACAACAGAAGATTGTGAATTTTTTTGGGGCCCTAAATATCATTGGGTGTCTTGGCAAACAATTTGCTATGCGGAGGTGGAAGGGGGCTTAGGCATTCGTAGCATTCCTTTCATTCAACGGGCATATAATTGCAAGATTTGGTGGAACTTCCACACGGACTCCTCTTCGTGGGCCATTTACATACGTTAGAAATATGGATCTCGGTTGGATTATGTCCCCAGAATATACGACTCTCTGGGTTGGAAGCGGATCTGCTCAATGCATTCGATATATTTACCCCGTACAGCCCACTCGTCTACTTTATCTTGGACATCCTCTCCTACAGGACAGTTTACACTGCGACAGGCTTATACGGATCTACGACCTGCTCGTCCATAGAGATACTCAAATAAGTATATCTGCTGGGGCTCTTTGTCGAAGACAGTCAGCGTTTTCATGTGGAAGCTCTTCAATATTGCATTGCCCTTAGAAGATAATCTTAGACGGTTTCAAGCTTCTTGTCCCACGATATGCCCTTTTGTGAATCAAAATCTGCAACTTCTAATCATATATTTTCATGCTGTACCGCGGTTGCCTCTATCTGGACAAGATTTGCATTATATCTGCATGGGCCGTTCCTTGCTCCTTGACACTTCGGCAGTATCTTTTAAAATGGTGGCTCATCTCAACATCGCATACCTTTCTGGGCCATTATCGGGTAGTAGCTCCCTTGTTAATTTGTTGGAATATATGGAAGCTATACACTAATCGTTATATCTGGGCGTCTTTGTTATTTGGTACTAAGTTGGCTCCAATATCCCTTCTCTTATTCAGTAGGGCCTCTCCCCCCATTAAAGGTTCAGTGGCACCGTATCATGAAATGGCAACTTCTTCCTTCAGATAAATTAAAGCTCAATGTTGATGCATCTGCGGGTCACAGATCAGCCTTGGCGGGTGCAATTCTTTGAGACTACAGAGGGCAAATGTTAAGAGCTATCTCATTCACATTACCATGCTTACCACCTATCAGAGCAGAAATTCAGTGTGCTTTTTTAGCCTATTATATTTTAGTTGCTGGTATAGCAATATATTAATGGAAACTGACTGCATTCAAATCACAACGACAGATGATTCAACTTTGGCGTTAATGGAGGAATACGCACGATCACAGACCCTGTTGCATTTGATAGGTAGTTCCATCTCTTACATTCCACATGAGATTAACATGGTGGCACATCATTTGACACAGTATGTACGTATCCATCCGGCCACAGCCTATTTTGACAGACTAAACTCCCTTCCTCATGCTGCCTGTGGGTTTTATTCAACTGATGCCACTATTTATGCTTTGCGTGCTTCATCATAAGACTATTACTGCTGGTCATCCTAATTCGTTGCCTGTATCAGATGGATACAAGCAGCCCGGTATTGCCCAACCCCATTCAATTTCATTGTTATCAATTGTATGTTTCATCATAACGTTGATACTTTCTCATCTAGTTTGCTTTGCTTTTTTCTGGCTCACACATCACACTCACATGCCGGCGGTCACTTCATCATGATGGTGCTCACGAGATGGCCTCCCTTATGGGTTGTCATGTTTATGATTTAGTTGCCCGTGGTACTTTGGCCATGGGAAACGTGGGTATGCATATTGTTTCCCACTTTTTACATTTTTATATCTCTTCGTTCATAATGTACATTGAACTGCTTTATCTGCTTGTTGTTCAAGGATCACGTACCATGCCCCGCTCACAGCTTCGTCTTCCAGCTGAGATTGCCTTCCTACATAGACTTTCTTTGCCAACTTTACTCTTACTGAATAACAACTGGGGCTACCTCAGACTTACTTAGAACTTGATTGCGGATGCACCTCTACAAGACTTCACAAGCGGCTCACAAAGTTTTAGTATTACATATAGATGGAGTTTTGATTTCCAAATTGTAATTTGCTTTTGGACACAAACTATTTACTTTATGATTTATGTAATTATTTACCTTTTCAGTTATTCAGGGAGAGTCTCCCATTGGATTAGAGGATCAATTGTAACCACGGTATTCCTCCGCCACAAGTGAGGGCATTTACATTCATAAAACACCAGACGATACCGCCCGTCTTTCATCAATATATATATATATATATGTTGCTATATCATGTAATAATGATTAGAGGAGAGAAGAAAAGAAAATCCTAAATCGATTTTTGAGAAAAATGAGTACTTTCAGCCACGCCGTTCCAGAGAGCTAGCCCTCCATCGGAAGCATTCGTGTGGATACCGACATAGGGTGAGCGTATAATCATGCCTCCTTTATCTGGAGATTTCGAATCTACAAGAGGTTAATTTTTGAATCTTTTTTATCGAGTTAAACGAACAACATGGATGTTTGGAAGGAAATCAGAGATCGAGTTTTTTCGCTATGCATTTTTTACAGCAGTGATCTCGTTGATTTCCTAACACCGACATCACCAGTAACAGTTACCACGAACAACAAAACTGAAATTGAGAACTCGTGCGTTTGTGAATTACGTGGCAATCGGAATACTAGTCTGTTTGTAGGACCTATATAGCACCACTGAGGGGGGGGGGTTTAAATAGTGAGTGCGGAAAATTTGTTTTTTAAAAATTTTTGGACCAAATAACTCACTTTTGAAAAACAGTTTCTGTTTTCAAATCTTGATTTGATTTATCTAGATGACCTGGTTGTAGACCTCCAAAAATTATACAATTTGGTGAAGATGTGCTCTCAGATGTTATAAGTGTCTCACAAAAATTTCATATTAAAACTCCAAGCCTAACCCCTTGAAAATACGTTTTTTTACAGATTGCGTCAATCTACCAGAAACTCTACTTCAAAATGAAAAATTTATTTCTATTAATTGGCAACTCTAAATGGCCTGAAACTTTTATGGTATGACCCTCACAATGTGTACTTTAATGGTTTAAAACAGTTTTTAAAAATTCCTTTGCTAAGTATGTCAACTACGTTGATTTTTTCAACCTTTGCAAATCTGAGAATCAGATTGCACTAGTCTCAAAACTATCAACGTTTGACTGACTTATACTTATCCAAGTGTGATGAAACTTGTGCCAAATGAAAGATAGGGCTCTTGGCTATGTTTATACAAACTTTTGTGATTTTTGAAAAGCGTTTGCTACTTTTTCCGTGAGTATGAAAACAGTACAGAAAACTGAAAACTCAAAGTAAAATTGCTGAAAGTAAATAAGACCAAATTTTTATACTGGTTCGGTTAAAAGAACCTACTTCAGTCTTCGAGGACATCTTTCTTAGTATTCACTAATCACAAATAACACCTTGACACAAGGGTGACATGAGTCAAACACTAACTCCAACTTTTTACAATCAAACACAACAATACGAACACCACCACCAATCGAATGAAGGTTTTGATCACACCTTGATCAACCTTTTACACAAGATGAACGTATGTGGGTGGTTTACACAAAGACTATATAGTATATGGAAAATATGTATGACAGGCTTAAGGCTAAGAGCAACAGAAAAGAATGGGAGAAGAAGAGAGTAGTCTTGCTTTGAACTTGCAAGAATATACACTTTTTCTTAGCCTTATCTTGCACCATCTTACCCATTTTTATAGTGAGTTGGCCACCCTCAAGGGTTAGAGTCTTCCTTGAAAATTGTCTTGAATACCCTTGGAAGATTTCTTTGTATAAATGATGACACAACCTTGCTTACTTGGTGCAATACGATTGGACGAATCACTTGTCTTTGCATAGTTGTCACTTTTTGATAGGTCATCTTTAATCCACCTTGGCACTCCTTAAATGTGCTGGAAATTTTCCTTAAAAATATGTAACGCATGCTCAAAATCAAGGTGGTTAATTTCTAATTAATCATGGTATGATTCCCCCACAATTTTGCAATAAAAATGGTGCAAGGATGAGGTAAAAATCGGCCACTTTTTGTCCATGTGCTGAAATTTTCAGCATGTGGTTTATTTGAAATGTTTCCTTGTGTGTTGCCCTCTTCAATGTCACCAATCATGTGTGGCTTATCATCCCTAATTAAAGTCCTAAATAAGCTCCACCTATGCTCCAACAATGCTAAAATGGTGTGTGATCTTAACTGCACATGTGCTGAATTCTCTTTTGGTAAACTTTGTCACAAAACGATGCACAATCTTCATGCACATGGTAAATTGCAATAAGCCCTAAATTTATTTTTCTAGAACACTCTAATATGTCTTGAATATGTAAAAACTGTCTAGAGATATGTGTTATCAAGGCCAAAACGTTTTCATGTATGCCTAAGTGTAGTAAACTGAATTTTCGACTTTCGTCGATTATGCGATTTTTCTCCGATTAAACTCAAACTTCTTACACATGTAATATATATTATGTTACACATAATCTACATAAAATAAGATGTATATTCAGATCCAATTCCTGAGAAAAATCCCATGTGCCCTTTTTAAAAAAATGAGTTTGAATTATCCACTAATTTAGGCCAAATTGTAGGTGATTTGTGTGTTTAAACATTGTATGACTTTGGGGCTGAATATGACATGTGAAGCAACGAAATTTCTGAATATTTTTAATGTGAAGTTTTAGTAGTTACCCGATACGACAATTTTCGGTTTATGACCTTGTGACATGTCATTATAATTTTGATGGCAACATGACTTGTAGTATATGATATGAGACCGGTATATGCTGATAAATATAAGATGTATATAGTAGTGTGACGTCGACGCACGTTTATAACATATATGACGTGTGGGTAGAACGTCAGAATATAAGTATATAGTTTGTCGTAAAAAAATATGGATATATTATATGTGTATGTATGTGGCGCGTATATTGAGGTGTTTGAGAGGGAACTTTCCATTCCAAATTTGCTTCCAAATCGCTCTTTCTAAATATATCCGAAATATGTCTTTATTTAATGAACTAGTTAGTTCATCTCTTTAAGCACTTCACTTAATGAGTTCATTAATTATGGCACCTGAAAATAGTATAAAGACAACAAATGTTTGCCATATGATATAAGCCTTAATGCTTCATGGCTTGTTAGTACGACAACATTATATATAAACATGTAGAACATTTTTATCACATGCATGTATCAAGTAACACTTATTTCGTGCATTTCGTAAACACGTAAAATTTAAATCATGCATTTTCGAAATCACCCAAACTCTGATTTTTCAACAGTCTTCCCCTTTTGATGATTTGCAAATAACATTTATCCATAATTTAAATGTGATCGCTCCCCCTATAATTATGCACAAATTTAAAATTTGAATTTCATAATGTCGTACTCCCCCTTAAATCATAATTTTCTCTCCCCTTTATTTTGTAAGTGTCATCAAAAGTACAAGTAAGAATGGAAAGAAATAGCAATTCATAGCATATCAACAGAAATCATGCCTAATTTCGAACGTAAATTTTCATACGTGGCTTGATTAAGTGCTTTGGTGATTAGGTCGGCTACTTGTGCTTCAGTATGAACATGTTCTATAACGATATCACCACTGTTCACATGATCACGAAGAAATTGATATCATACCTCGATATGTTTTGTCTTAGAATGTAAAACGGGGTTCTTAAACAAGTTAATAGCACTCATACTATCACAATATATAGGGATGCGATTTTCAAAAATCTGATAGTTGTTGTTTTAGCCAAAATAGTTGTGTGCAACAAAGACTAGGTGCTATGTATTCTGCTTTAGTCGTAGATAATGCTACACTAGCTTGCTTTTTCGAAAACCAAGATATTAATTAATTGCCGATGAATTGACATGTATCACTTGTGCTTTTTCTATCTATTTTACATCCACCATAATCTGCATCACTATATGCATGCAAGTTGAATTCACAATTTTTATCATACCAAATTCCTAATGTGGGAGTATGCTTAATGTACCGAAATATCCTTTTTACAGTATTATAGTGTCACACTTTAGGGTCATTTTGAAAACGAGCACGCATACAAATACTAAACAGGATATCGGGTCTAATTGCAGTAAAATAATGCAAAGAACCAATCATAGACCTATACAAACCATTATCAAAAGCTTTTCCATTTTCACTTTATCAAGTTTAGTGGTTACACACATAGGGATAGGAGATGGTTTTATGTTTTCAAAGTTAAACTTCACTTCTTTATTGTTACAGCCGTGACCTCGTATGCCAAAAGCATGCAGACGCATGCTCATACACATAACATGTATTAGATATATACACTACACATGGAAAAATGAAAAGGTAAAGAAAATAAAATAGATAAATGTAAACTTAAAATCCTAATATGACTAAGAAGTAGATAAATGAAGTTTGAATAAGAACAAATCACACTAGGATAAGCTAACCTAAATATCTTAGGATTTATCTAATATAACCTATAAATATATATACACACCACACAAATGAAGAAAACCCTGTCCCTCAAAATTGCAACAGAAAGCCCCCCCCCCCCTCCCAACTTTCAGCCGTCCCTTTTATTCTTCAAGATTCAAGATTGCCGCCAGCCATAAGGCCAAAATCCAAGTGATTCTCATCCATCCAATCTACAATTATTTGCATAATACGTATAATCGAGACACAAGGCAAGTATCCTTGCTATATTTGTTATGTTTTTATAAATCTTATGGCTTTATGTTCATATCAAAATCAGACCATGCATGAATACTTTTGGTTGCATAGTTGGTTGAATTATATGTGAATATATATACACACACATATACATATAGTGTCGATTGTGTACGGAATATATATAATATATGTTTGATGAATTAAAAGTTGAGTTGACAGACGAAAACAAAGAGAAGATAGAGAATAGGATACTATGCTTCCTTTTACTTTCTGTAAATGATGCCGTGTGCATCAATTGTTGCAATATGGGATAATTGTATTGTTGTGATTTCTTTGGTGCTGTGATGCTGCTGTTTGCGAAAATCGTAATGGCTGAAACTTGCTGAGAAAATACGAGAGGTGAGAAAAGTGGGTCGAGGGTGAAACGCACAAGTATAAGCGCGTATCTGAACGTGTATGGGCGTAGGTATATACATGGGTATACTTATACGAAACGCGTAAGTATAAGCACATATATGCACGTGTATGGACACAGACATATACGTGGGTATACTTATACGTGGTTGATAAATTGGAATTGGAAAAGAAATAAAAGTGTAACGGTAATTATAATAAGTGTTTGCGAAATTCATGTTTTCGGAAAATTCACCATTTACAAAAGAAATATATTGTATAGTTGGGTTTGGTTCCAGAAAAACGAACCGTCCAAGCACATATTGACCTTTGATGTAAGGAGCTAGGCCGCTCGGACACATATTGAACGCCAACTTGTTCGGGGAGTGCCAAAAGCAGTTTGCAGAGAAACAAGTAAGCCCCAAGAACTGGAGCAACAACGCAAACAAACATGGCAGAGACTGGTTATTATTGCGGCATGAGTGGTTGAGCCGTGGCGGTTATAAGCAATATACAGGGCTTGTGGTCATGTAAGTGGCCTATTTGTGCTTGTTATGTTGTCATGCAACAGAGGTAAACAGACTATTTGTGCTTGTTATGTTTGTCATGCGTCAGTGTGTTCTTCGTTTCATATCTGTGATTGGATTTTCTCTATAGTCGAACTGTGTGTATGTATGAGCGTCGATGCACTGGATTAAAAAAAATATGACAAGAACAAAAATGAGAATGAGAATGAAAATGAGATAAAACATAAGAGAGCCGGGCCAGGTAGGCCGTCGAGTCAGGCTAGATGGCCAGCGGGCCGGTTGAGGTGGTAGGCCTCGGTCCAAAACATAATAATGTGAAATTTGCATTGCATTCATGGCACGAGCATTGCATTTATGGTGGGCTATAGCGTACGGGCTACAAACACCCAGTCAGGGTGGCCGGTGGTGGGTAGTACCCACAGCCACATATGGTGGATTGTGACGTACGGGCCATAACCTATAATATCATCATCATTTTATTTCCTTAAGCCATAAAATTATTGAAAATCATTATTTTGTTCTTTAAGGGGGGCGGTTTTGGGCTTCTAAAATCAGCCCATTTTTTTCTGTAATTTCCGCAACTTAGTCCATAAATTTTGTACAATCCTATCCATTCTCAAACCAACCCAATTGAGGCTAATGCTTCTCAAATCCTCCACCTAAAAAGCCTCATAAACATATGTATTGTTAGTCATGGCATAGTACAACTTAATATATTATTTACATAATACATGTATACTTGAATAATTTCCAGCTACACATAAATACACATTCTAAGTATCATATTATATCATATATTGCTCAAAAGAAGATAAAAAGAATGTTGGCTCACCATCGGGGCTCTCAGCCGAGGGGTACTAACACCCTCAAGTCACCAAAATTTTCACTCATTTAAGTCACTTTGTTACAATACTTTGCTTCTAGTTTTTTCTTCTTTAACTTAGTATGTTCTTAGCATGTTTTTGATGGTACAAAAAGGAAATACATCATCATAAATAATGGTCATCTAAATCATATAATTCATCAAAAGAAAATTAGTTTCTTGATTTACATAATTATAATGTCTCTCTATTTCAAAGAAGCTTACTTTAAATTTTTCAAAGTCACATGCGTGACTTCCATATCCATTCCAAAAATGGTCACATGCAACATG
Source organism: Eustoma russellianum (assembly GCA_036186865.1). Taxonomy (NCBI): domain Eukaryota; kingdom Viridiplantae; phylum Streptophyta; class Magnoliopsida; order Gentianales; family Gentianaceae; genus Eustoma; species Eustoma russellianum. Next base: position 24,391,407 of record AP025058.1, read on the forward strand.
CATCAATCCTCACTTAAACTTAGACCTATGTATCAAACAAAATACTTTCTTCATATGTATAGAAACTTAGGTTAAAATCAAGCTTGTTTGACCCATTTGAGTAGGAACATAACATGCATTTTTTTCTTCACAAATGACATGGTCGATTCAAGGAAGATTACTTGCCTCTTGAGTCTTGAAATGCACAATATATATATTGGAAGCTTCCTATAAGATTGGGGCTTTCTTGAGAGTTGAGGAATCAACCCCCACCCACACCTATGAGCAAACGGCTAAGTGAGAGAGAGAGAGGAGAAGATGAAATCAAGCCTAGAAATGGTAGTGGAAAGAAGAATAAGAGAGAAACATTCATGAACTTTACCAATGAGTTTGACTAATACTTGGATGGTCTTATAGCTTGAACTCGAATAGTTCTTCCTCTTGATTCCTTAGAGGCACGGTCCATAGATGAGAATAGGAAGGAAAATGTGAGCTTATGGAGAAGATAATGTTTGATATTGAAGAACATTGTTTGATACGGTAAACATATAGAGCTCAGAATTGTTTTTTCTTATATTGAAATGGTGGCTGAGCCACAATATAAATATTACAATGGTGGAGTCCTTTTAGGAAAAATAGAATCAATCACAATTATTACAATAATCACAAAATTAAACACCCTTTGATTTGCTATCTCCTTTGATTTGGTTGTTTGATATTCTTCCTTGATTGGCTCCTGATTTCTTTCCTTGTGCGTTTATTATTCCTGATTTTCTTCATGCTGACACTCTCCCTCAAGTTGAGTCAGCGGATCTTCGATGCTCAACTTGCCCAGTATTTCTCGGAACCTTGTCCCGGTTACTCCCTTAGTGAGTATATCGGCTAGTTGTTCTTCTGATCTGACAAATGGAAGGCATATCACCTGGTCATCAATATTTTCCTTTATAAAGTGTCTATCCACCTCCACATGTTTTGTTCTGTCATGCTGTACTGGATTCTCGGAGATCCGGATAGCTGCTTTGTTGTCACACATGATGCTCGGCACAACTTTAGGTGGATACCCTAGTTCTGTCAACAACTTTTTTAGCCAAAGAACTTCTGCTAATCCTCGAGCAATCCCCTGGAATTCAGCCTCAGCACTCGAAAGTGCTACGACTTTCTATTTCTTGCTCCTCCATGTGACTAGATTTCCCCCAACTAGAGCGAAGTAACCAGATGTAGATCTTCTATCGTTCGGATTTCCAGCCCAATCTGCATCGGTATAAGCTTGTATTTCTAGATTCCCATTCCGTTGGAACACTATTCCTCTTCCTGTTGACCCTTTTAGGTACCGTAAGATCCGTAGTGCTGCTTCCATGTGTGCCTTCTGTGGTCGATGCATGAATTGACTTATTACCCCCACTGCGTATGCTATATCTGGTCGGGTGTGAGAAAGATAGATAAGTTTGCCTACCAGACGTTGATATTGTTCTTTATCAGTAGGATCTGCTCCCTCTACTATCTGAAGTCCATGGTTGGGTACTATCGGAGTATCATCGGGTTTGCAGTCCAACAGTCCCGATTCTGCCAGTAGATCGAGCACGTACTTCCTTTGAGATATAAATATTCCCCTCTTTGAGCGGAGCACTTCGATTCCCAGGAAATATTTCAACAATCCAAGATCTTTCATCTCAAACTCCTTGGATAATTGCCCCTTTAGATTTGTGATTTCATGGTTATCGTTCCCTGTAATAATCATGTGATCTACATAAATTACCAGACATGTAATCAGATTTCCCTGCCTCTTTAGGAACAATGTGTGATCAGAGTTACTCTGTCGATAGCCACATCGTTTCATGGCCACAGTGAATCTTCCGAACCATGCTCTAGGTGACTGTTTTAAACCATACAATGCCTTTCGGAGCCTACACACTTCCCCGTCTTTGAATTCGTCAGTGAACCCAGGAGGAGGATCCATATACACTTCTTCTTTTAAGTCTCCATGGAGGAATGCATTTTTAACATCCAGCTGGTACAACGGCCATTCAAGATTAGCTGCGATTGAGAAAAGTACCCGGATCGTATCTATCTTTGCCACTGGAGAGAATGTTTCAGAGTAATCTATGCCGTACGTCTGTGTATATCCTTTCGCCACAAGTCGCGCTTTGTATCTCTCAATGGTTCCATCTGCCCGGCGTTTCAAAGCGAACACCCATCTGCATCCGACAGGTCTTTTCCTGGGGCTCGCCAATGTCTTTTCCCAAGTTTCATTTTTCTTTAGGGCATCCATCTCATCCTCCATAGCTTTTCTCCACTCAGGATGATTCTTTGCCTCCTCTACTGTTCTAGGAATTTTGTGTTCCATATATAGAGATGTGTGAAATGCTAAGGCTGACTCTGAAAGTCCTTGTACTGCTTTAGACACCGGATATTTCGAATTTCTGGGACTGTACTCCGGCTCATATCTTTTTGGAGGAATTCCTCGATTTTTTCGTGGAGGAAGCATATACCTGGTACCTGTAGATACTGGCTCGACTAGAGAATGATCAGTAGAGTCAAGGGAAGGTAATACAGGTACAGATTCACTTACCTCAGGGCATGCGTCCGGAGTTGATATTGGTTCATGGTTCTGAGGGTCAGAGGTTTGTCCGGTGGTTTGTCCTTCTTCCTTTGTTGGAACAGTTTCAGGCAAAATTGGTATGTGTAACCACCTGAGTGAGTCATCTGTACAACTCTCCCCCTGACTCCGAGGAGTGGTATAGTAATATTCTGTTTCAAGAAAATCACAATCCATAGTAGTATAGAGACGACGTGTACTTGGGTCAAAACAGCGATATCCCTTTTTGTTCACCCCATACCCAACGAAGACACATCGTATAGCACATGGATCGAATTTAGTTCGATGTGTTTTAGGAATATGAACATATACTGTGCAACCAAAGATACGAGGGGAGAGGGTAAGATGTAGTGGGACAGAGTGGTGCTCGGCTAAGACGTCTAGAGGGGTTCGATGATCGAGGATTTTTGTGGGGAGTCGATTGATAAGATAGTTTGCTGTGGCAATTGCTTCGGGCCAGTAATAGGTGGGTACTTGGGACTCGATCATTAGAGAACGCGTAATTTCAAGTAGTATTCGGTTTTTCTGTTCTGCTACTCCATTTTGTTGTGGAGTATCAGGGCAAGTGGTCTGATGAACAAGGCCATTTTGTTGGAGAAATTCTTGAAAAGGTTTGTTGACATATTCAGTGCCATTGTCGGTTCGGAGAATTTGGATTGTGGTACGGTACTGGGTAGCAATCATGTGATAGAAGCTGACAAATTTATCGAACACCTCGGATTTTCGTTTGACAAAATAAACCCACGTCATCCGGGTACAATCATCAACAAATAATAAGAAATATAAAAAACCATTTGGACTTGGTGTGGGTGACGGCCCCCATACATCTGAATGAATAAGGGAAAATGGTTTAAGTGTTTTTGTATTATTCTGCGGATATGAATGTTTGTGGCTTTTTGCTAAAATACATGTATCACAAGGAAATTGAGAATAACGATTGAATATTTTAGGAAACAATTTTTTTAAGTACCCCAACGATGGATGACCGAGACGTCGGTGCCACAACCAAGCTTGCCTGTCTATTGTTCCGTGAGTGAGCGCTGCCATACCGTGTTGGTCCACCTCATCAACAAAGTAGAGACCTCCACGCTCAGAACCACGCCCAATTATCTTCCCCGTCCGAATGTCCTGTACCAAGAAAAATGTCGGATGCATTAGTACGGTGCAATTTAATTCTTTGGTTAAGTGACTGATAGATAACAACTTATGAGATAAGGTCGGAACGTAAAGACAGTTTTGTAATTTCAATGTAGGAGAAAGACTAATACTGCCGGCGCCAGTGACTGCGGAGATTCCTCCATTGGCAGTACGAATGGATTTTTTCTGTGGAATGGTATTAAATTGGAAATCTCGGGCATCATAGGACATAGTATCAGTGGAGCCACAGTCGAATAACCAGGCAGGAGTCTTGTGGGGGGCGTTTTTAGTGAGGGGGTATTTTTGGTAAATAGTGGTTTGGGTAGAGGGGCATTTTTGTAAATCTGGTCGAATGTCCAGATTCAATGAACCTGGCGCTATTAACGTCTGCTGCCTCTCCAGTTCTCTTCCCTCTTTCGACATCTCCATCTCTGGTAACTCCGCCAAACCCTGGGTCTTCGCTGCCATCGTTGGCGGCCGTAAGGTTGCCCGTGGCTCCGCCCCTCTTCCCTCTTTTCCGCGTGTCAGGCCACCATTCTGGGTATCCAATTATCTGGAATCAGCCCTCCGCTGTGTGGCGGCTGCCACCGCAGTGAGTACACCGGAGATGTGTCTTGTCATCTTCCCGGCGGGATGATGAGTCTGGTCCCCCCTGTTTGGCCAGATCTGACCGCTGCCTGGTAAACCCCCCTGTTCTGCCTCCTGTCTTTCCTCCCCGGGACGCCAGACCACTCCCTATTCCGGAGGAGGTCTTGCCCGGAGATCCCTCTCTGTTTCCTTGCATGATCTCTCTTCTGTGAGCTTCCCTGCGTATCTGCGCATAGGCTTCTTCCACAGATGGGAGAGGATCAGTTTTCAAAATGTCCCTTTTTTCTGTATCATATTCATCGTTGATGGCCTGCAGGAACTGATATAAACGGTTTTGTTGTTGAATTTGATTGAATATTGTCATGCCCTGTGGACAGTGCATGGGATTTGGAAGCCTCCTGTCTATGTCTTTCCAAACGGCTTGCAGTTGGCTAAACACTCTCTCTAGGGACTGTGTTCCTTGTTTGAGATTGTTAGCTTTTACTGTTAAATCATATATCTGTAAGGGGTCTTTCCCGCTGCTGTAAGTGGATTCAATTCCCTTCCATAGGTCCCATGCCGTCGGGTAATCGATATACTGATTTACGATGTCCGGTTCTATATTTTCTAGGATCCAAGTTAGAACAATGGAGTCAGATTGTCTCCATTGTTCATACAACGGGTCTTCCTTCTTGAGGGGTAGGGCTGTGATATGCTTGAGCCTCCCCCTTCCATCGATAGCAAGACTGATCTTTCTTGCCCATACAGAATAATTGTGATCTGAGAGTTTATCTGTCAAGATGAGCTGTTGGTTGGAGGTATTTTCTGCTGGGCTGGACTTCGGCGCCCATTTTTGCAGTAACTCCAGGACTTGAGACAGATTGAGTGCTTCTGTCATTGAATTGGTTGCCCCCTCAGACTGGGATGTACCAGACTGAGGAGTGTGGTCGGCCATAAGTTTTTACTGTTTCTGGTTTGATTGTGGGGATTTCGGACTGATGAGTTTTAGGTAGATGATGAGCATTTGTATTTCATCACAGGTAAGGATGGAATACTAGCTCTGATACCATGTTTGATATTGAAGAACATTGTTTGATACTGTAAACATATAGAGCTCAGAATTGTTTTTTCTTGTATTGAAATGGTGGCTGAGCCACGATATAAATATTACAATGGTGGAGTCCTTTTAGGAAAAATAGAATCAATCACAATTATTACAATAATCACAAAATTAAACACCCTTTGATTTGCTATCTCCTTTGATTTGGTTGTTTGATATTCTTCCTTGATTGGCTCCTGATTTCTTTCCTTGTGCGTTTATTATTCCTGATTTTCTTCATGCTGACAGATACTTTCTCAAGAGAATTTGCTAGAAATACTTACTTTAGAGGTGGGGGTAATTTGGAATTGGTCTTAAAAGTGTCTTGAATTCTCTTGAGCTTGCTAAGATTTCCTCCTATACTCTCAAGGGCACACGGTTTTGCTTGAGAGAAATGGGAAGAATTTCCTTCTTACCTTTAGGATGAGATGAAAAGAAAATGTTATAGAAGTTGTCTTGGAATTACCATGGAGTGGAGTGAAGTGAGAGGTTGAATATGTTTATTTCACCCTTGGCCTTATGGCCGTTTGCTAGGAAAGGTAGAGGATGAAGGAGTTGTTCTTGGTGAGATGTTGGAATACCTCTTCAATTGAATGGATGGAAGCTTGGTTGTAGTTATTCTCTCACCTTCCCTCTTGGTGCTGCCGAATGTTGGGAATGGGAGGGATGAATGATGGTAACTTGTTTTGGGTAGGAGAATGGGGATGAGATCTCCTCACCGCGCGGTGAGTCCCCGCGCGGCCCAGGACGCGACACGTGACAGCAGTAGGGGGTGATGAGGCTGGATGAGGGTTACCCTCACCCAGCCTCACTACCCCCTCTTTTTGCAACGTGTCGCGCGGTCACGCACGCGGTGAGGGAGTAGCGGTGAGGGGATCCTATCCCAGGAGAATGATGGGACTTTTAAGAAAAGGGTCCAATGCATGTATAAAGTGGGCAGCTTTTGCTGGAGATTTGGCCTTTTGGGAAGGCTTTTTGGCTTTTACCTCAAGGGTAGGCCAGCAAGGTTTCTTTGGGGAGGGGCTTTTTATTATTATTTTTTCTCCTTTAGTAGGTACAATTTTGCATTATGTGATTGTTAAATTTTTAATGTTGCTTGTTATAATTTATTTAATCTTAGTAGTAGCCTTATATAAATTAATTTTTCTTTATTTAATCCACCTAACACACACATATGAAAAATTAATGCGCTTGCGAATACGTAAATTGCTTGGTCGGGCGTATGTCACGATGCCGGGTTGTAACATAAAGCATCAAATAAGCTCCACCTAGGCTTCAACAAGGCTGAAATGGCGTGTGATCTCAAATGCACATGTGTTGAATTTTCTTTTGGTAAACTTTGTCACATAATGATGCACAATCTTCACACACATGGTAAATTGCAATCAACCCTAAATATATTTTTCTAGAACACTCTAATATGTCTTAAATATGTAAAAAGTGTCTAGATACATGTGATATCAAGGCCAAAACGTTTTCATGTATGCCTAAGTGTAGAAAACCGAATTTTCGACTTTCGTCGATTACGTGATTTTTCTCCGATTAAACTCAAACTTCTTAGACATGCAATATATACTATGTCATACATAATCTACATAAAATAAGGTGTATATTCAGCTCCAATGCATGAGGAAAACGCCATGTGCCCTTTTTGAAAAAATGAGTTTGAATTCTCTAGAAATTTAGGCCAAATTGTGGGTGATTCATGTGTGCAAACATGGTATGCCTTTGGGGCAGAATATGATATGTGGAGCAACGAAATTTCTGAATATTTTTGATGTATACAGGCTGACCATCTTTATATGTTAAGTACGTGACATGTCGGTGAAGTTTCGGTAGTCATCTGATACGACAATTTTCGGTTTATGACCTTGTGACATGTCGTTATAATTTCGATGACAATATGACTTGTAGTATATGATATGAGACCTGTATATACTCATAAATATGAGGTGTATATAGTGGTGTGACGTCGACGTACGTTTATACTATATATGACATGTCGGTAGAACTTCGGAATATAAGTGTATAGTTTGTCGTAAAAAAATATGGATATATAATATGTGTATGTATGTGGCATGTATATTGAGGTGTGGAGAGGGAACTTTCCATTCCAAATTTGTTGTCAAATAGCTCTCTCCAAATATATTCCAATATGTCTTTATTTAATGAAATGTTAGTTCATCTCCTTAAACACTTCACTTAATGAACTAGTTTAGTTCATTAATTATGACACCTGAAAATAGTATAAAGACAACAAATGTTTGTCATATGATGTAAGCCTTAATGCTTCATGGATTGTTAGTACGGCAACATTATATATAAACATGTAAAGCATTTTTATCACGTGCATATTTCAAATAACACTTATTTCATGCATTTCGTAAACTAGCATTTAAATCATGCATTTTTGAATCATTCAAACTCCGATTTCTCAACACCGTTGGCGTTTCAATTCAACCGGGAAAGACTAATATTTTTTCCATGTTGAGATTGTAATGTGAAAGTGATAATGTGAATGACGTAAAGTTGTAGACTGACTAATGAAAGAAAAGATGTATAAAAATATGTCATCTACTCTTTATTTATTGATCAGCATCATTATAATTACCGTTTTTGCGTTATAATTTCACCGTATATTACCATGCTTATTGTGAAATTACATGAACCATAATCGTTCACAATTTCAAGGGATAAATGCAGCACTTTTCTTTCTCGGACAAATATCACTCAAAATTTTGAAAGTCGGGGATCCCAAGATTTAATAATAAAGTACCAATTGTTTGTGAAGTTACCTTTTTTATAACGTCTTTTATTTTTTTAAAAAGTAACAATGTACCGATATTATTTGTCCATTTAACTATTTTATAACGTTGTTTTTACTGTACATCCGAGAAGAGATGATAACAGTAAATAGTTGCGCAATTTCAGTAAAAAATCAACTATTTCCTTCAACAATGTTTAATGATGAGCCAAAAAATACCCCTCGTTAGTCAATAACGATCAACGCTGAAGTAGGGGCGTAAAAATGACTAAGTACTGCAGGTCGGCCTGGAGGTTGACCAGGTCATATGCGGACAAACAGTCCGTCTCGGCCATAGGGCCCCTTCGCCATCTCGGCCACACGGTCTCAGCGCCTTCTGGGGCTAAAGATCCCATCTCGGTCTAAAGGCCTCATCTAAGCCTAAGGGTCACATCTCGGCCTCAAGGCCTCATCTCGCCTTACAGCTCCATCTCGGCCAAAGAGATGTACTCGGTCTCGGATCCGATCTACCTACTGAACTCGGATCACACTGGTGACGTCAGCTGCGAACATTGTAAGAGGCCTACCAATGCTCTTTGAAGTCGGCCACTCTCATCTCGGCAAGCTGACCCCACACCCTAAGCCATCTCGGGCACTTCTGAGTGCTTCTAGTGGACTCGATCTCGGTTCTAGGAGTTTACCCTGGGAAATTCTACCAGGTGAAACTCTCAGCCAGGTGTCCCAAGCTAGCTTACTCAGCCCAGTACCGAGCCACGTGGCGAGCATGCAAAAGCAGGAGTCATCCAAATGACCTCCTTGCCTGTCACGGTTTCCGGGCTCTGCCCATGCATTGGCCCAAGCCGCCATATAAAAAGGCAGAGCAGCAGGAGAGAGAAGGACAAGCTACATTTTGACAACTCACTACAGTAACTCATCTTTCTCACGGTGAAAGTATAGGTTTACCAGAAAACCTCTATTTACGAACTTTCCTCAGTATATAAACCTCTCCTAAAATGGCCTTGATTGACTTGACCGTCGGAGGGTATTACCCGGGGCCATAGATCCTGGGTCCTCTGATCCTTTTCCTTTGTGCAGGTCGGCTAGTCGCCCAGAACAAACAACTAACGGAGATCTAACAGCGTAACCCACCACATCAAACAAATACTTGGTGATATAATCCGACATCATCATATTGGCGCTAGAAGAAGGGTTGAACCTCCGTCACTTAAGTCTTCTTAATCGCACTATTTAAGCTTTTAAGTTAGCTCAGATGGGAAAAGAAGCCCGCAAGGGACTAGGAGAGTCCTCAAATTTACACCGTCAAAAAGACACCCGCTCTGTTCATCCTGGACAGGATTCCAGGAGGCTAGAGCCGGAGATGAAGAAGGCACCGGTGGTAACTGCGGACGAGAAAGAAAGGGCCATGAAATACGTGGCTGAGAATTTGGACGTGTTTGAGGCCGTTGTGGAGCGGCTTAAAGGAAAGCGTCCTGAGATAGAGTACATAGAGGAAGATTCTACTTCCTTCCATGCGGAGGAGAAGACTCAACGGCAATCTTCTCACCATCCCCAGGGTTTTATGGCAGATGCAAGGCGTAGCGGTGACAAAGCCCCTATGGTGGAGTCGGTACCTTTGCCCAGGCAGTGCCTCGGCGTAAGGCCCCGATCTTTCAAGTGCGTACGTCAGGAGGCTGACCCTCGCAAGCCGATGAGCCGACCTGAGGAACCCAGACCAGAATACATGAGGGTGGTCCAAGAAAGCCCATTTTCTTGGGACATCGCGGAGTATTTGGCTCCAGACAACTTTAAGGTGCCAAAAATGGATACCTATGATGGAACGTCTGATCCAACTGATCATCTTTTCCAGTTTCAGACGGCCATGAGCCTGAAAAACATTCCAGATCCGCTCCGGTGCAAGACCTTCCCCATGTATCTGCGGGAGAAGGCAAGAAGATGGTTCCAGGAGCTTCCACCTCAGTCGGTGGACTCCTTCAGACAGTTGGCGCAGAAGTTTAAGTCCCAGTTCGTATCAAGTGCGCCGTTTGTAAAAAACTCTTCACACCTGATGACTTTGAAGCAAGGTCCTGAAGAGTCCGTGCTGAAATATATGCAGCGCTTCTCGGACGAGTCACTACAGGTCAGTGACCGGAACGAAGGAGTAAAGGCCGCTGCGTTCATCAATGGTCTCAGGGCGGGTCGTCTCTTCTCTCAGCTCGCTGAAGAGGGACCCACCATGCTGAGGGAATGCCTGGAAAAGGCACACCAGTTTGCCCGCAGAGAAGAGGCAAACCAGTTGAAGAAAGAGGCCGAGCAGAGTACTCGGCATGAAGCTCGGCCCAGTTCCAAAACGGACCGACGTGAGGACAAGCGCGATCGACGCAGTGCGTTCGCTCGCCTTGGGGGCCGAGGTAAACGAGGTAGAGAGGGTCTGCCCCTTTTGGCCTCAAAAGACAGAATCTTAGCTGTCATGGAAAGAGATGGTTTAAGAACGGACCCGAAACCTCTGGCAGGTCCTAGAGATAAGAGGGATCCGAAGCTGTACTGCCGATATCATCGAGATGTCGGCCATGATACAGAAGATTGTCGGCAACTGGCCCAGGCAATTCGGAAGTTGTTTGAGTTGGGGCACCTGAAGCAGTTTTATGACCCACGCTCACGACTCCACAATCGTCTGAGTTTCCAAAAAAATCCTCAGAAGGATAAATGCCGACCTGAGACCCCACCCGCACGTCCCAGGTCGGATGATGATGGGGACAGAGACCGACAAGAGGCCGCAGTGCAGCCCCAAATAAATTTTGTAATTTACACCATCTCTGGAGGGCCGCCTATCAAAATCAGGGGGGACCCAGTACGTCAGGGACGTCGACTGGGCCTCCCCCAAAAAAGAGAAGGTTAGCTCAGGAACTGGTCTACAGACCATAAGATTTTATTCCACTAGACTCTAATAACACGGGTCTAGTAATTGGATTGTGTATACATATGGCACCAGATAGAATTGTAGAAGTACGAAGAGTCTATGTAGACACCGGGAGTGCTGTGAATACTATCATGTATATAAACAATTGGGTTTAGCAGACTCCCAAATGACTCCAGTAGCTTCTCCTTTATTTGGATTCACTGGTATGCCTGTTCGGCCAGCTGGCCTGATCACACTTAGTGTCAGTTTTGGCAGACCTCCTGTTTACCGTTGTTTATGGATGGATTTCGTGGTGGTCAAAGAGAGGTTGGCCTATAATATTCTCTTAGGCCGACCAGCGCTGGTAGCTCTGGAAGCCGTAATATCCCCCTTGCATGTCAGCTAGAAGTTTCCTACCCCAGGTGGAGTAGTTACTTTACAAGGGGATATTCCTATACCCCAGAATTGTTATGCAGTGGCTACCCAAGGGAGTGGGGCCGTCCAGCAGGTTGTTCTGGATGATCTCATTCCCCCAACTGACGAGCATTTGCATACAGATGACGCAGTTCAGGAATTCATCTTCGACCCAGGTCGGCCCGATAACACGATCAAAATTGGAACCTGGATGCCGGTTGAGACACTGGCTCAGCTTCAGAGCTTGCTAAGGGAGTTCGCAGAAATTTTTGCATGGACAGCAGAGGACATGCCCGGGATTCCGACTTCCTTGGCAGAACATCGGCTTAATGTGGATCCTCAGGTCAGACCCATTAAGCAGAAGAAAAGAAACTTTGCCCCAGAAAGGAACAAGGTGATAGCAGGAGAGGTCAAAAAACTCCTTGTTGCAAAGTTCATTGAAGAGGTCTTGTATCCGATTTGGTTGGCCAATCCTGTTGTGGTCCCCAAACCCGACAAGACCTGGAGAATGTGCGTAGACTACACCGACCTGAACAAGGCGTGCCCGAAAGACTGTTACCCCTTACCAAAGATTGACAGATTGGTGGATTCCACCATGGGGTACGAGGTCTTTGATTTCCTTGATTCTTTCAAAGGCTATCATCAGATCATGATGGCAAAGGAGGATCAGGAAAAGACTTCTTTTATTACAGAGTTGGGCACTTATTGTTATGTCAGCATGGCCTTCGGTCTTAAAAATGCAGGGGCTACTTACCAACATTTGGTCAACTCGCTATTCTGAGATCAAATTGGCCGGATTATGGAAGTTTACATTGACGATATGTTGATCAAGAGTAGGACTCTTGATCAGTATATCTCCAACCTCCGGGAAGTGTTTGGCATCCTAAGAGAATCCCGTATGAGGGTGAACCCGAAAAAATGTACCTTTGGAGTACGTACGGGAAAGTTTCTCAGATACATGGTTTCCAAGGAAGGGGTACAGGCCAACCCAGCCAAGATTGAAGCTTTAGAAAGTATGCACCCACCTCGGAACATCAAAGAGGTTCAGAGGTTGACAGGCCGAATTGCTGCCTTGAGCAGATTCCTTTCTAAGTCGGCTGAAAGATCATTACCTTTCTTCCAAATCTTGAAGAAACGAACTGCCTTTCACTGGGATGACCAGTACCAGAAAGCTTTTGATGACTTAAAAGCACACCTGGCCGAGGTGCCTATGCTGACATCTCCTCTACCTGGGGAGACTTTGTACATATATTTGTCAACCTGTCATGAGGCAGTGAGCGCAGTTCTGCTCAGAGAGCAGGTTGCTGTTCAGAAACCCATTTACTTCGCTAGCAAAGTTCTGCATGGAGCTGAAGTGCGTTATCCTAATGCTGAAAAAATCATCTTAGCACTGATAGTGGCGGCAAGAAAGTTCCGACCCTATCTTCAAGCTCATCCCATAATCGTGGTGACGGATCAGCCCTTGAAGCAAATTTTATCTCGGCCAGACACTTCAGGCCAAGCTGCTAAGTGGGCAATGGAGCTTGCTGAGTATGACATCAACTATAAGTCACGCACTTCTATTAAAGCTCAAGCTCTGGCCGACTTTCTAGCCGAAGGGATATTTATTGAAGAAGATCTTCCCCAGCACAAGGCTGGGTCTTATATGTAGATGGGTCTTCTTCGAAGGACGAAAGTGGAGCCGGGCTCCTAATAATTAATCCAAATGAGGAAGAGATGGAGTACGCCTTGCGTTTCGACTTTGAGGCCACTAATAATGAGGCCGAGTACGAGGCTCTGATAGCTGGGCTGAGTTTAGCTCAAAAACTGGGGGCACAGCAAATAACCGCCCGAAGTGCCTCACAGCTCGTAGTTTCTCATATTAATGGAGACTATGAAGCCAAGGAGGACAACATGAAGCGGTATTTGGCTAAGGTTAAGCATTTAAAAGGAATGTTTGAACGCTTTATGATAGAACACATCCCCACGTCGGCCAACAAACGGGCCGACGCATTATCTCGGCTGGCCTCGTCCACCTCGGCCACTATCGGGAAAAAGATTGTTGTAGAGCTGGTGAAACATCGTGCCTTTGATGGAAATGAAGTCTTGCAGCAAGACTATCATAATACCTGGATGGACGAGATAGTCACCTATTTGCAACATCCGACCCAACTCGAGGACAAGTCATAAGCTCGGCGACTCCGCCTGAAGGCTTCCAGGTACGCACTCTTCAACGATCACTTGTACAGAAAATCTTTTTCTCAGCCGTGGTTGCGTTGCGTACCTGAGGATGAAGGTGATTATATTCTTCGGGAAATGCACTTGGGCATATGTGGAAGCCATTCTGGAGCACGCTCTCTTGCCTGCAAGTGTTACTTAGCCGGTTATTATTGGCCCACTTTTCGCAAAGTCGCAGAAGAGTTGGTTAAAAAGTGCCCATCATGTCAAGCTCATGCTCCGACCTCTCATTTGCCGAGCCATGAGTTGACCAGTATTTCCAGTCCTTGGCTGTTTGTGCAGTGGGGTATGGACTTAGTGGGGCCTCTGCCTCGAGCTCCCGGCTCAGTTAGGTTTTTGTTAGTAGCGATTGACTACTTCACCAAATGGATAGAGGCTGAGCCACTAGCCACCATAACTGGGGCCCAAGTCAAAAAGTTTCTATGGAAAAACATCATCTGTCGATTTGGCCTACCCCAGATCCTGATCTCAGACAACGGCAGGCAGTTTGTTGAAGATCCGGTGAAGAGTTGGTGTCTTGATTTGCACATCAAGCAACGCTTCATCTCAGTAGCTCATCCTCAGTCAAATGGCCAAGTAGAGCTTGCCAACAGGATCATCAAGGATGGTCTTAAAAAGCGCCTGGACAAAGCTGGCACTAGTTGGGTGGATGAATTACCCAGCGTCCTATGGGCCTACCGTGCAACTCCATCAACTTCTACAAAGGAAACCCCTTTCTCACTAGTATATGGCACAGAGGCCATCATTCCTGCGGAGATCGGCTCTACCTCAACTCGAGTGGATTATTACTCTGCTTCAGATAATAACCAAGAACTACGGTTAAACTTGGATGAACTCGAGCAGAAGAGAGATCGAGCTCACATCCGCATGGCTCAGTATAAGAACTTGATTTCCCAGTATTACAACTCTCAGGTACATCCGAGATCCTTTCGAGTGGGAGATCTAGTGATGCGCGACAATGAAGTCAGCCATGCTGTCTCAACGGGAACTTTTAAGCCTAGGTGGGAAGGTCCTTACCATATCATTGAAGTATTTCCCACGGGAGCCTACAAGTTGGAAACTTTAGAGGGACGAACTCTCCCTCGAACTTGGCATACTTCTCACCTCAGACTCCTGCATCAATGATGTAAATTGTAACAATTTTGTATATCAATACAATTTTTCTGAAGCATCTCTCAAGATCAAGTGTCCAAGAAAATTCTGAGCACTATGGAAGGCTCATACAAGACCTCGGCAGGTCCGAGGAAAATGCCCGCTAAAGGGTACAAAAAGACCTCGCAGGTTCGAGGCAAATGCCCGCTAAAGGGTACAAAAAGACCTCGCAGGTTTGAGCCAAATGCCCGCTAAAGGGTACGAAAAGACCTCGCAGGTTCGAGGCAAATGCTCACTAAAGGGTACATAAAGACCTCGCAGGTTCGAGGCAAATGCCCGCTAAAGGGTGCATCAAAACCTCGGCAGGTCCGAGGCGAAAACTCGCATGAGAGTACAATAATACCTCGGCAAGATCGAGGCAAAAACTTGTTAAAAGGAAGAACAATACCTCGGCAGGTCCGAGGTAAAAGTCCAAAGAATGACTTCTAAAACCTCAGCAAGCTTGAGGTAAAAATTCATTAAAGAGAAGACTTGTACAAACAAGCCTCAAAAATCCTCTTAACTCAAGGAGGCTGGACTGAGATCGAGCTAGGTGCCTATGCCTAATCTGATCAAGTCCAATTAGTTAAAGTTGCACAAAAAAGCAATATTACATATGCAAGAATTGAAAGCACAACTGTAGTCCGAGTCAGAGCCTAATCTAAACAAGGCAGAGTTCATCTCCAACTTATTCATGAGTTAGTTCAGCCCAAGCAACATGTTTATTCTGACTTGAAGACTTAGTTTATTTTCGATGTTGATCAAGTTTATTAAGACTGACATGAAAAGTTAGCAACAATAGTACTGAAGAATAAACTTGATAAAACTGCTAAAGGCAAAAGAGTCAACTGAGCCAAAAAGAGATTTTCATTGATGAAGAGTTGGAGTACAAATCGATGTCTGCTCAAACTAAAGATAAACAAAAAGAATCCTAAGCCTAATCATCTTGATCTTCATCCCTCAAGTCAGCTCCATCCACGAACTTCTGGAATAACTCTTCGAAGTCTTGAGCAGCTAGAGGGTTGTATAGCTCAGTTAGGCGAGGATATTCTCTGTTCAAATCTGGATGCACAATTGAGCAGACATCAATGGCTCTTGTCTGGCCGACCTCCATGGCTGAGCCTTGCAGCAGGATCATGTTCTCTTCAAAGAATTTGGACTTTCTGAAGTCCCGAATGGTTCTGATCTCAGCCTCGCTCAAGTTTTGACGCAGCAGATTAATCATCCTCTGATCATCCTGGCTCCTCTGCGCCATCTCAGCCATTTGTTTCTTCAAATACTCAACCTCATTGAGAGATTGAGTGGAGGCCAGCTCTAGGTCAGCAACCTTATTCTCCAACTCATCCACCTTAGAGTTGGAGGTGGCCAACCTCGTCTCAGCATCTTCGGCCCTTTGCTGGAGTTGAGTATTTCCAGCCCGCAGATCAGTGATCTCTTGGGTCAGCTCAGCCTTCTTCTTCTCAGCCTCTTCGAGCTGCTTGTTCTTGGTCTCAACCTCCCCAGAAATTCTTTGCTGCGAGTTAGAATCTCCAACTCCTGAGCTCAGACCTACAAAGGAAGCAGGGTTAGGAAAAATTGAGTGATAAAAATGAACAAGGCACTCAAAGAAGATCGTACTTAACAAAGCAATGTTGGACTGGAAGGCGTTGGTCAGCTCGCCCCAAGCAGTTGCCCTGAACTTTTGATGGTCCAAGGGCAGCACTGCCACTTTATTCAGCTTCTCCACTATGGCGGGATCAAAAGCTGTGTCTCCTTCTGAAAACCCAATCAAGATTGGGTCATGAACTTCAACCGGCTGAGGCAGGTTCTCCTCAACCGGTTCAGCAGTGATCATCTCTGGGGGCTGAGATGGCCCCGGATCACGACTGCTAGAGCCTTCGCCTCGTTGCCTTTTCCGGGGGCGAATGCTGGAGCCTTCACCAGCATCTGCTGGGATTTCTGAATCAGCTGGAGCCTGAGGCTGGACCTCGGCCTCAGGCTCATCATCTACTATTGTGATTGGTAGAGCTGCGCAGAAAAGAAAATGAGTCAGAACTCAAACAAGTGTTAAACACTTGGAAAATTTTTGCGTGTGAAACAAGAACTCACCTGATTCAGGCTCCGCTGGCTCGGGCTCGGCAGGAGCAACACTTGAAACTGGGGGCACCGCCAAAGTGGAAGCTCCCCCAGGGCCAAGAGTGGCCAATCTCCTTTCTCTCCGAAGCCTTTTCCTAGCTTGGGATTCAGCCATCATCTCAACTCTGGTAGAAGGACCAGTCATTGCACCTGCATTCAGAGTTAAATAGTTAAACACTGAAAAAGAGAAAGAAAATGGCTAAGAAAAGAAAAACCACAGTATCCACCTCGGATGATGGTTAACTGATCCGGAGAGAGTGGCAAATATTGGTTACCAACAGCCGAATGGTCCAGGTCGACTGCTAGTCAGATCTCCGAGTCCACCTTCTGCCAGTCAATGACTATTGGAAGTGCTCGAAGTCTATCTGCTTCATTGCAGTGATCTTGGCTTTGCCTCGTGTTATCAGCTCTGCCAGCCTTCCAGATACTTCTGCTCGGCAGCTCGGACCTCTTGACGTAAAAGAATTTCTCCTTCCATCTCTTATTGGAAGAAGGAATATTGACGGCAAAAGGGAAATCAATGCTAGACGTTCGCTTGCTGAAGTAATACCAGCTTTGCAAAGTCCGACATGCAAAAAGGGCTCGAAAAATAGTGGTATTGAAAGGTAGTTCAGCAAGTCTTAGGAAAAGAATGTAACAAAGAATGAGTTTGAGGCCGTTGGGCTGAATTTGAGGAAGCCTGAGCCCATAAGCCCGCAGAATACGGAGAAGTGGCTCAAGAACAGGGAGATTAAAGCCAGACTTGAAGTAATCTTCATAGACTGCTTCATAATCCCTAGGGGGATCATAAGCAGTCTGACCCGGCAAGGGAAGAAGAGGGCCAAAACGATTTTTGTCAACTCTATAATATTTACAGATCCTATCCAGGTCGGCCTCAGACAAACTAGAAGAAGTTTCCTGGACAAGAGGAGAAGGCCGACCTCTTTCTATGACTCCGGAAAAATGGGAAGGGTCCCTTACGGGGGCCGAAGGATTTACAGATGCCGGAGCAGGGGTAACCCTCACTGGCTCCGGCGAGGAACTGATCACAGTTAGGGCTCTGCTGGACTGAGCAGAGTCCCCGGTAGACTGGAGTAAATTGCCGATGGGAAGATCATCGGCAGAGGCAGATCTGCCAGACGGTGATAGAGAAACAATAACCTCTCCGCCTCCGGTGGCGTAAGAACCACCTTCAGAAGGATTTTGCGAATCAAGGGAGGCAGAAGACATAATGAAGGAGGAAAGAAGAAGACTTACAGAGAGTTTGAAGGAAGAAGAAGACCGGATGAAGACGGAGCACAGGTTGGAAGAGGCTGGAAGTCGCCGGAATCAGAGGAACTCACCGGAGAAGAAAGTAAAATGCAGGAGTAAAAGGGGAATGCGAATAAAGAGTAAAAATGATTCAGACGGGACCTATTTATAGGACTCCATCTCGGCAGCTCAAGAGTCGCCATAAATAAATAGCCTCGAACCCTGAAACGGTCAGAATCCGAAAAGCTGCGCAACTGACGCTTCGAGCTCTGCGCAAACAGTAAATGCGCAGAAGAGACCAATCAAAGGTGGACACGTGCCAGAACAGATAGCATACCGAAGAACCTAGTCAGTATCATCTGATCAGTTCGGCCAAGAGCTATCATTAACGCCTCGTACTTTGAGCCCCTAATAAGTACGCTGAGTGGCTTAATTAGAGGCTGACACGTCATCAAGGGAAGGACGACATAGGAAAAGTTTGGACAGATTAGCCTGCCCTCTCAGGTCTGCTCGGCCAGCCTAATCTGGAGGGCAAGTGATGAGCCAAAATATACCCCTCGTTAGTCAATAACGGTCAACGCTGAAGTAGGGGCGTAAAAATGACTAAGTCTTGCAGGTCGGCCTGGAGGTTGACCAGGTCATATGCGGACAAATAGTCCGTCTCGGCCATAGGGCCCTTTCACCATCTCGGCCATACGGTCTCAGCGCCTTCTGGGGCTAAAGATTCCATCTCGGTCTAAAGGCCTCATTTAAGCCTAAGGGTCACATCTCGGCCTCAAGGCCTCATCTTGCCTTACAGCTCCATCTCGGCCAAAGAGCTGTACTCGGCCTCGAATCCGATCTACCTACTGAACTCGGATCACACTGGTGACGTCAGCTGCGAACATTATAAGAGGCCTACCAATGCTCCTTGAAGTCGGCCACTCTCATCTCGGCAAGCTGACCCCACATCCTAAGCCATCTCGGGCACTTCTGAGTGCTTCTAGTGGACTCGATCTCGGTTCTAGGAGTTTATCCTGGGTAATTCTACCAGGTGAAACTCCCAGCCAGGTGTCCCAAGCTAGCTTACTCAGCCCAGTACCGAGCCACGTGGCGAGCATGCAAGAGCAGGAGTCATCCAAATGACCTCCTTGCCTGTCACGGTTTCCGGGCTCTGCCCATGCATTGGTCCAAGCCGCCATATAAAAAGGCAGAGCAGCAGGAGAGAGAAGGACAAGCTACATTTTGACAACTCACTACAGTAACTCATCTTCCTCACGGTGAAAGTACAGGTTTACCAGAAAACCTCTATTTACGAACTTTCCTCAGTATATAAACCTCTCCTAAAATGGCCTTGACTGACTTGACCGTCGGAGGGTATTACCCGGGGCCATAGATCCCGGGTCCTCTGATCCTTTTCCTTTGTGCAGGTCGGCTAGTCGCCCAGAACAAACAACTGACGGAGATCTAACGGCGTAACTCACCACATCAAACAAATACTTGGTGATATAATCCGACATCATCATTTAAAATAGTCTAAAATGTGGTATTTTAATTTTTACTGTGGGCAGGTTTGATACTTTCATATACTCTACAAAATTACTCAAATAACATAGTATTTTGTTCACTAAAAAATATGATTTTCTTTACATGTTAGTTCTTTGTTTGTGAAGTAATTACGAGAATCCTACCTAAAGTTAGTGATTTCCATTTTTCCGCGATTGCCTTTGGTGAGGATTTATAGCAGATCTGTGTTTTCTATTTCCTATTTCTATAAGCTAAATATACTTACATTTCTCACGTAATAAATTTGTAATCCTCAAATTATGGTTATGGCAAATGGAGAATCTACGTGGATTACTTTTGCACCTATTGATTTAAAAATTAGATATTACTTTTCTAACTTTAAAATCGACCGAAATAATATTTTTAAAACGAAGGAAGTATGACCAATGTTGAAAATATACCAAACACAGATATTCTCTTAAAGAACAATAGGGTGACTCGTATAAGAATTACTTTCTTTTCTCCGTTGCCTAAAGTGTGGTTGGACTTTGTAATTTTTGTTTCCTATCCTCTAGAATAAGTCTTTCAAGTTAATTCAATATTACCGTATGGGCGATCTTTTTGATGTTGTTGTGATATGCTGGGTATGCGTTGTTGTTGGGAGGAGGATCCTAGGTACTAAGCGAGCGGAAGTGATCAAATCAAGTTAAAATTTTACGTATGTTTTATTCATAAAAAAATCTCGTTTCATTCTTTTTTTTTTCTAGAAATACACATGGCATTAGTCAAGGTCATTAACAAAAGACAACTCTGATATATATAAATACACGCCATTTTACCTCTTTTCTATCTTTCATGGGAAGATAATGCTATTTTTTTATGTATGGCCAACAAATTTTAACTCATTGAATGAATGAACATTACCAGAACATGGACCAAACAATATAATTGGCCTTTTCAAGCCAACCATCTTCACAAAATGAAAAAGGAAAAAAGAAAAAAAATAAAGAATCTTATGAAATCATCATTTAATCATCCATAAGAGGAAATTTAACGGGGAAAACACAATATTATGCCGAGAAATTAATTTATCCAAAATCTTGTGTTATTATTTTAATTGCTTATACATTTTACACTTTGTTCACATACTTTTGCTATTCATTCTGAGCCTTTTCTAAGATGTACAATGATAAAAAAGGTGGACAAATCATTTGGTTTATATGAATAGCAGTTATATCCAGGAAACATTATTTCACTCGATAATAACAATAACCTTCTAATTTATCTTAATCTTTGATTAAGGATTTGATTTATTGCCTGAAAAAGAGGATTTGAGCAGTAAATGTTGTAATCAATAATAAACCCTTTTAGTATAGTTTCCTTGTTTTGTTTTTTAATATTTAGATTAATTAGAAATATAAATGTGTAGAACGTATTCATTATTATTAGAAATAAGAACCATGTGAAGTCAACTTCTGGACTTTTGTTACTGTCAAAGAACGATACAAAATTAGAAGTCACTGTTAACGACAAAAGTTGTTTACCTTTTTGAAGCTTGGTCGTTCTTTGCTTTTTCTTTTTTTCCAGGAACTGCTCTCGAGAGAGTTAGCTCTATTTATACTCCATGATTTATTTACTTAGCTGGACTATTGGTTTTTATCATTTTTCACACATGACATTCACATATTCGTAGTTTACTAAATATTTTTATTTATTTACTATTACATATAAAGGAACTTACATGTACTAAGATAAATGTCTCTTTCACCTATTATTTTTATCACATTATTCCTAAACTACTAAAACTATAAAAACATTGTGTGTTTATATATATATATATATATATATATATATATATATATATATATTGCTTACTACATCGATAACATGTTCATTATTTCATGCTATTGTTTTTACCAATTTGGTCTAAAAGTTAATTCTTCTTTGTCGTTTGTTCTTGTTAATTGAAGAATTTAATTTATGCGATAAATACATCATATTTGTGTCGTTCAAACGAATCACTATGTACGATTTTGTAAGTCTTGACGGAAACGTTCCATCAAATATGTATAAAATTGAATATATAACCATTATGCCTCTAAATTATAAATGTCAATTACAGAATATTTTACGGTGTAATGCATGCAAAAAAATGAAATTTACTGGTATCTATTCTCAATTAATGAAATTGCAAGAACAAAGGAGCAGGCGGGTTTGGATAAAAATAAAGAGATTCTTTGATCAGAATCAATCAAGAACGAAACATAAGGCATGATTCTGCACATTATAAGGTAATAAATCTCAACAGCTTTGTTAGAGAAGAGGGGAAAGAAAAGAAGCCTGAAGGAGCAGCCGTGCATCATCTGACTTAGGGCCATACTTTTGCCATCAAAGCCAGAAGCGTATAGTGGGATCAATCATTAGAGTGAATTCTGCAATGGAGAAAAAGAGTTGTTCAAAAGACGCCAAATCTCAGAAAAGCAACAATGGGAAACGCAAAACAATGGAGAAAAGCAACAGTCCAAAGCCCAAAGCAATAGACGCCGTCGTTCCTTGCTCTGATGAGGATTTCAGTAAAAAATATCCTTACTTGTTTGAGTCGGTGAAAAAGAATGTCTTTCTATGTGAACGTGCCAAATTTATTGGTCACGAAAAGGCTGAAGAGTTGGATAAAAAATGGAGGAGATTACATATAAAAAAGCTCAAGATAGAGTGTAGAAAGTTATACACTCTTATGGATCAAAATGAATTGGTGAATCAGGCATTGGAAAGACAATCAAAAAGAAATGAAGAACGTTCACTTGAGTAATTTTTGCATCATTATAAGGTTTTTATTCTTTTTGTTATTTTTTTTCTAGTCGTATTGTATGGTCAATTCAAGATCTATCAAGGATAGTTTATTATATATATATGGTTCTTGATTTCTTCTTATTGATGTGATATGGAAATGTTTTGGTTGCTACAAGTGAAAATGCTCCACTTCATTCATCTGCATGCCTA
The DNA here is from genome assembly GCA_036186865.1 of Eustoma russellianum. Taxonomy (NCBI): domain Eukaryota; kingdom Viridiplantae; phylum Streptophyta; class Magnoliopsida; order Gentianales; family Gentianaceae; genus Eustoma; species Eustoma russellianum. Next base: position 24,414,016 of record AP025058.1, read on the forward strand.
GATCCCAGAAAGCCATCTTGAATTCTGATATATATGTTTTCACATCACCTTCATTCACTATTTATGTCCTTTTTTTCCAATTAAAAACATGAGAAAGTTACATTTTAAAGAATGGTTTTTTGATTTTTGATTTTTGTTTTTCTTACGCCCTTTATCCAATTAATCAAATTTTATACTTCAGTATGATGAGTTGGGAGCCTAAAGGTGTTATTCGATGAAGTTATATCGCTGAAAATGGAAGGGATAGTTTGAGTTCAGGGTCACTAAAATTAGAATATTATAAAAGAATGCAATAGTTAAATAATTATCATAAAGGACAAGAGGGAAATAAAAAATTTGAGGGAAGGGCAAAAGGCCCTTCTAAATAATTTGGAAACTTGATATTGCCATTAATACAACTTTAATGAGTATTAGTTATTTTTTATGAAAATTCACTTAATTAAATTAAGATTAATTTTTTAATGCTCTACTGTTTTATTAGTGTAGCACCCCATCCGGGACTAAGGTCTCGGCACGGTGCATCCGTCGTACTCTGCTACGAGAAGTACAAGGCATCGATACCATACATATGCATGTCGACATGAATCATGAATCGATATAAAGGAAGCAACATAAAGATAAAGATACGACATGCATATCCACACAAATCGTCATAAGCTCGTATAAATCACAATGTACAAATGTTGCAAAATAGTTTAAGTACATCATGATTGAAATATCCAACATGTCTAAAAGATAACTCCGTCATACTTCTTCATTCACGAATAATCTAGCCGGGGTTCGTCCTCAATGAATACCGTATCGCGATCCCTGTTTTCTACAATATGACAAGGTAAGTATGAGGGGCAACACTAATCGCCCAGCAAGTAGTCCGCTTGGATACGTCATGTGGATCATACATGGGGAGACGGGGTGATAAAATAATAATGCGTAAATAAAGAACATAACGTGTCACATCTCCATTTTTAATAAATAAAGTGCATAACATAAATGCATTAAGTCCCTACACAAACCATGCATTAAGTCTTATCCCCTATATGCATTAAGTCCCTACACAAACCATGTAAATACAATATCCTTACGATGCGATGTCTCTAAAACGATGCCATAAAAGTCCCGTAATGATGAATGATAAATCATGATAACAATATACATCTTCCATAACATTTCAAAACATAACATTTTCATAAACACGACATTTTTCATATAGTGGATAAATGTTGTACCCAACGGAAACCATTATGTACTCAAGACTCGTATGAAGTGATTTAATAAAATGTTAGTTCTCTCAAGTGCATTTTATTAAGTTTTATTACCTCTTCTTTAATTACTTTTCCTTAAAGTAAATACTATAAGAAATAGTATAATACTCCAAGTAGGTCTTATGAAGCATGTGAAATGGCAATTTTGCCCTCCCAAGATGTTTAGAATTTTCGGCCCTAAGGGTCTTGAAGACTCTAGAGCACTTTAAATTCTTACAAGACAACTAGCTTTTAATAGCCCTCTTAAAGTAAGCCTAAAAGCTTACACATGAAATTAAGTATTCTACTAAATGTATTTCAAGAGTTAAGGAAAAGTTTTTCCCTTTTCTTTCTTTTAAAGCTGCCGGATGCACATCATGGAGGCATCCATGAGATTCTTTTCAACTTAATACTCCAACTAATCACTGTATTTGTCTATTAAAGAAATTCTAAAAAAGGCCTTAAACATGTAGTAATAGCTTTATGATGGTGATTTCTCCCTTTTTCCCCTTAAGGCCGTTGGATGCAAGCAATGGGAGATTCATGAGATCACCTTTACCATTAATGCCTCAACTAACCACTTTAGTAACCTTTTTACTTTAATTTATCCTCAAAAGCAACTAAATAATAAAGGAACCACTAAGTAGTAAATGAGAGCAACACTAAATAAGCTTGAGACCCCTTCCCCTTGCCACCGGGTATTACACCCATGGTTAAGCCATGAGAACTTTCTTCAACAACCCTAGTTACTTTTTCTTAACCCAACCTCAAAAGTAACTCAAGGAGTAAATGTTGCAAGACCTCATGATGGTGTTACATGCAAGTGAAAGGTCTCTCCTCCTCCTCCTTTAAGAAACCGTCGGCTACCTCCTCTTGGTAGCACAAGAAACCATTTTCAAGTGGTCCTAGAAGCTTCCTTCCATCCCCAACTCTCAACACTCTCAAGAGCTTACTCCAAGCAAATCACTAAAGACTCATTGGACACTTAAGCTACTCTCCAAAACTCTCCTACGACAATTTTGGCTAATGGAGTCCCAAGATTATCTTCATCTTCAAGCTCTAAGTTCCATCTAGGTGAGTTACATCCTAGCTTCTAAAGTGGATTCCACTTTCTTTAAATTATAGGACTCACATTTTACTTATTTCTCATAACAAAACCGTGACCTTCAAAGGGTCACTAGGTGAAGATTCTTCAAGCTACTAGGTGGTACTAAGCATCTTGGTGGATTGAACCTCTTTCAATCCCCATTGGAACCCTATTTTGGTAAGACAACCTAACCTCAATATAGCTCTTCTATACATTTAAGTGGTAGCTAATATCTACTTGCATTTTCTCTCCAAAACCGTGGGCTATGTGGAGAAGTTGGAGGAAACTTCACTCCATTTCAACCAAGGCTCAAGCTAGGGAAAGTTCTAAGCTCAAAGAGGCAAGTATACTCTAAGCAATCTTGACTTATTTGTGAAGTGTATGCTTGAATGACTAGCCATTTTAAGTTATAAATCTTAGTTAAAGATTCTAAGTACAAAACATGAGAACTTAGTTGTTATAAAGAAAAGTGTTGGCATGATTGAATGACTTACTATATGGATTTGTTATGTGCTCAAACTTGAATATGATGTGAGATCTATTATCCACAAAAATGGGCTTTTTTGGTGACTATATGAAAGGTATATTAGTTTTGCTAAGAATAAACTTTATGAGGTGTAAAATGTATGAAAATGGCGTGTGCTAGGTGTAAAATTGCAAGGCTGTTTTGGCGTGGTTCATGTGTAGCCTAAAGAATCTTATGAGACTTGGAATGATTATGTTAAAGTGAGAATTTAGTGGTTAGTAAGTTATTTTAGGGAAATAAAGTTAGTTGGGAAATGTTGAATAAGAAAAAGTGATAAAAGACAGATTTTCTGGAACTGGACATTTTTGAGTAGCGAATTGTTTGGCCTGAAAACAAACCGTAGGAGTGCACAATTTAGCTAAATTTGGTATGATGGTAGCCTTATATGTATAGTAAATTTGAGGGGTGGAATTTTGGTAAAAAGACTTGTTGTTTGACCTTAAGGAAATTTTTAGTAGGAATAGGTCACTGCAGTTCCTGCAAGTACCTAGACTGAGAAAGATAATTAAATGACCCTCTTAAGCATATTGGATTGCCTTGAAATTTCTATGGTATTTACCTAAGACATAGATGAACACGTCCATGCAAAGAATTTGCTTGAAATTACTGATTTTATGGGGTAACACTTAAGGTGAATGTCACGGTGCAAAACTGGAAAATACGGCAACATGGTGGCTTGTATTGTGAGGCCTTGATCTTGTTTCATTGGACTTTCATGTCATGTTTGGGCCTCTGAATATTGCTCCTTAGTATATTGGCTATGTTTTCCAGGTAATAGCCCTAATTGAATAAGGTTTTATGACCCATGGAACTAAGGTAAGGGCGGGTACTGCACTGCCAGACTCAGCAGTACCCCTTTTTCGTAATTTAATGATTTGAGTGTTTTAATCATATCGGAATGTTACGAAATTTTTATGGCATGTAACTAAGATTCTATTATGCATATGTGTGGCATAAGTTTATGAAAATAGGCCCTAAATTAGTAAGTTTGAGGCCGTATGAACAGAGCAATAACGATGGACTATTTTCCAGCTTAAGGGATAAATCCGTATATGTGATCTATGATGTATTTAGTCATGAATTGCATGTTGCATATCATGAATTTCATTGTTCATGTTCATACAATTTATGAGACTGATTTTATGCCAAAGAAATTTAAGAAAAGCTCTTTTGAAGAAAAGATTTCAGTTTTGAAAGAAAGACTCCTATTGGTACTATTAATTCCTGGTCAGCACAACCCATTCCAGATCTGGGGTTAATTGATCTGATGATGAGTATGACCGTCCAGGCTCGGAGATAATAGACCTGAGGATGATGATTTATGACCGTCCACACCCGGAGATAATAGACCTGAGGATGATGATTTATGACCATCCTGGTCCGGAGATAATAGACCTGATAATGATGATCGATTGCATGACCATTTTCAGATCCGGAAATAATAGATCTGAAGGGAACGGTATGACCGCCTCAGATCCAGAGATAATAGATCTGAACACTCTCTATTCTTGTTTTATGACGATTATGTTTTGAAAGAAAGAATGATCGAGTTAGCTCTCATCTTATCAGTTGCACCACGTTTGCATATCCATACACACTGCATCTAATTGCTAGTCGGATGCTAAGATGTACTGTTACTTAGGTTATGATCTTATCATTTTCCTTCATCTAAGTTATGATCTTATTATATTTCGTCACATAAGTTATGAGCTTATTTCCTTTGCGACTAATGGATTGAAGGTCAGGTATGTTGAGAATCCAAATTCTGGAAATTTGGTTCTTGTGTATACTTTCCATTTAATTCTTGATTGTTTATGGTGTACTTGCTGGTGCCTTTGTCACTTACCCTCCTATTTTTCCCCTAGAGCTTGCAGGAAACGGGGTAGAGTGGATTGACGACGAGGCTAGAGTTCCATATCCATAGACGTGCGAGAGGATGGCATCTTAAGGATTTTTATTATGATGGGTTTATGTTTCGATGGACCTATGATGGGACATTAATTCCGGATTTTCCTTTATTTTGCGGACATGGTTGTAAACTTTATGTCGAATATTCGGAATGTTTTGTTTAAAAGTTTTTATTCTGCCTAAGTTTTTGCTTACCTGTTAAGATGAGGGCATGGAGGTCCATGAATTTTGTTATGGACTGTGACATGTCATGCATTGATGCCTGGTACCCTCTGTAGCGAAGTACGTCGGGCGCACCGTAGGTGGACAGGCTGGGTGCGGAGCGCTACAGGTGGTATCAGAGCCCAGGCTCTAGATTAGGGCAGAATAGAGAATTAAGTTATGATTTTAGAAATCTAAGTTTGACTTTAGACCTAAGTCATGATCTTAGAAGAGTGTCGACCTTAGACTAGAATGACTTAGACTGGAATTAGGCCCTTAACTTAATGATTAAATCCTAATCGATGAGATTTTAAATGCCTCAGGATTTAATCCGAATCTTATCTTCTCGGATATTCGTTTAAGTTTTCATTGAATTATGAATTGATTTCTATCACTTATCCTGATATTTCAACTTTGAATAAATTCCGACGCTCCGTAGTGCAAATGCCTCAACCTCGTGGCAGACTCGCTAGAGCCCGACCCGCTGCACAGGAGCCGATCCCTCCACAGCTTCAGGAGCCTGTTCCTCCTCTACCCGCTCAGGTCCCTCTGCCACCACCACAGCAGGATCAGAACCCACCTCCTACTTAGAATATTCCCCCACCTCAGGGGCCTTTATCCCAGATGATTCCCGATATCCATGCCTTTCAAGCTTTCTGCCAGACTGTGATGCAGATTGGCCAGGTTATGATCCAGCAAAATGCCCCTCCTTAGCCTCATGAACCGGTTAAGGATGCACAGTATTATTTTGAGAAACTGAAGAGAGCCAATGTACCACCCTTTGAAGGAAAATTAGACCCAGATATTGCTGAAAAATGGCTAGATGAAGTGGAGAACTGCTTTCAGTTAATCTGTGCACCCGAAGAAATGAAAGAACAAGCTGTTAGACCATTCTTGCTTGGAGAAGCAAATCAGTGGCGGAAAGCAAATTTGCAATCTTTACCGAGACCAATACCATGGGAAAGGTTCTTACAAGAGTTCAACAAGTTCTACATACCCCTTCAGTTAAGCTACAGAAGAGACATGAATTTGAGTTGTTGAAGCAAGAGCAAGGAATGACTGTTGCAGACGATCCAAATAAGTTTATAGCTTTGAGGAGGTTTCAGCCGTCGACGATGAACGATGAAGAAACTAAGATGTTGAAACTTGAAAGAGGATTGAATCCGAGAATCAGGACTTGGTTGGTTAACACAAATCCTGTAAACTTTGGAGCATTACTTGATGCCTGTTACAGGATTGAGAGGGACATCATACGTCGTGATGAGATTGGACAAAAGAGAGGAAGAGAAGCGTCTGGAAGTGGAGGATCCCGTAAGGCAGCAAAACAGAATTTCAGAGGACCCGGTCGTCAAGGCAAGAACAAGAATCGCTTTCAGCGCCACTCGCAGCAAAAGAATCAGCCGAGAAATCAAGGTCAGCAGCAGCCAGCTATTCCGGCTTGTCCTCATTGCCAGAAACACCATGTGGGAGAATGTTTTATTCAGGCAGGAAAGTGTTTCGAATGTGGCAAGATGGGCCACGTGCTCAAGATATGTCCAGACAAGGGGACCACGTGTTTTGGATGTGGAAAAGTTGGCCACTTGATCAAGGATTGCCCGGAGAAAGGAGCCCAGCAGCAACAGCAACCAAGGAACCAACGTCAGTGTGCAAATGCAAGTGTTCATGTTATGACCGATGCTGCTGTTGAGGAAGCTATTGATGTTGTGACTGGTATGTTTTAAGATTTATGCAATGTTCTATTTTACAAGATATTGTTGTTTCTGTTGTCGCTTAGTCAGTCTTGCATAATTCAGGAGCTATCTTAGTGTTTACTGTGCCTACAAATGATTGTTTAATAGTGGCACTAGCCACTCATTTATCTCGAGGAAATTTGTAAATAATATTGACCATAGCCCAGTCCATCTTGGGACGCCATATAGAGTTCAAGCAGCTGGTGATTAGGTGCTTGTATCTCACCAACTGTACAAGGGCTGTGAGATTGAATTTGACAAGCAACGGTTTGCAGTGGATTTGATTCCGATAGCTATGAGCGACTTCGACATAATTCTTGGAATGGATTGGCTCTCCAAGAATTGCACGCACATTGATTGACGCGGAAGACGGGTTACCATTAAGAACCCAGAACGAGAAGAAGTAACTTTCCATGGAGGCTCGAAATTGAGGAAATTCCCTAAGAATATCTATGAGAATGCGGCCCATGCCTGTAGTGCGTTGAAGAAAGGACATGAAGGATTCTTAGTCTATGCTTTAAGTGTCGATCAAGCACCATCTGACCTTTCTCAAGTCCCAGTAGTTCAGGAGTATACCGATGTTTTTTCGGAGGAGTTGCCAGGCCTTCCTCCAGATTGAGAAATCGCATTTGAAATCAATCTAATTCCGGGAGCCGAACCGATATCAAAGGCTCCTTACGGAGTGGCGCCTGCTGAATTGAAGGAACTGAAGGAGCAGTTGCGTGAGCTGTTGGAGAAGAAACTTATTTGCCCAAGCGTCTCACCTTGGGGTGCTCCCGTGCTATTTGTAAAGAAAAAGGATGGAAGCATGCGTCTGTGCATAGATTATAGAGAGCTCATTAAGATTACAATAAAGAACAAATACCCGCTGCCTTGGATCGATGATCTGTTCGACCAGTTTCGGGGAGCACGAGTTTTCAGTAAAGTTGATCTTCGTTCTGGATATTATCAATTGAAGATCAAAGACGAAGATATTCCGAAAACCGCATTCATGACACGTTATGTGCATTACGAATTCCTTGTGATGCCATTCAGATTGACAAACGCCCCCGCAGGATTCATGGACCTTATGAATCGAGTATTTCAGGAGCAATTGGATAAGTTCGTTGTGGTTTTCATTGAAGATATCTTGATTTATTCACCGAATGAAGAGTCCCACGCAGCTCATTTGAGGATCGTTCTTGATATCTTACGGAAGAAGCAGTTGTACGCCAAATTTAGTAAATGCGAATTTCGGCTGCACAGCGTAGCATTTCTAGGCCATGTCATATATGAGGATGGGATCTCGGTGGATCCCAAAAAGATTGAAGCAATCAAGGAGCGGCCAAGGCCAACGAACGTTACATAAGTGCGGAGTTTTCTTGGTCTCGCTGGTTACTATCGCAAATTTGTTCAAGGATTTTCCCGGATTGCTATGCCTCTCACCCGATTGACACAGAGAAGACGAAGTTCGAATGGACTTCGGACTGCAAAAGGAGCTTTGCAGAGTTGAAAGAGAAGTTGACATCTGCTCTAGTTTTGGCTCAACCTATTTCGGGTGAAAGTTTTGTGGTGTATAGTGATGCCTCGAAAAACGGCCTTGGATGTGTGTTAATGCAGAAAGATCGAGTGATTGCATATGCATCTCATCATCTAAAGCCATTTGAGCAGAATTTCCCAGTCCATGATCTTGAGCTTGCGGTCGTGGTTTTTGCCATAAAGATATGGAGGCATTATCTATACGGTAAAAGGTGCGAAATCTTTACGGATCACAAAAGTCTTAAGTACCTTTTCACCAGTATCATCTAGGGAAAGCCAATAGAGTTACCGACGCTTTGATTTAGAAGACGAGCCATCTGCATCAACCACCTTTGTAGCGCGATATGGAAGAGTTTGACCTTGAGGTAGTTGATTCCATTGATAATGTACTTGCTAAGTTTGTTTTGATTCCTTCCTTAATCGACAAAATTAAAGAGGATCAAGGAAAAGATGAGGCTTTTGAAGAGGATTAAGGATAAGTTGGAAATGAAGCCATCTGAAAATTTTAAGGTCAGAAATGATGACAACTTGTGGTTCAAAGGTCGATTGTGCGTACCCAGTGATGATGACATAAAGAAAGAAGTCTTCAGGAAGCTCATAGTTCTCGTCTATCCATTCATCCAGGAGCCAACAAAATGTATCAAGATTTAAAGCAGAGATTCTGGTGGCATGGCATGAAGAAACAAATTGCAGAATTTGTGGAGAAATGCCTCATTTGCCAGAAAGTGAAATCAGAGAAATAATGTCCGAGCAGAATCAGAAGAACCATCCATTGTAACCATCCAGACCTACCGCACTGTGTGGATCTAATTCCCATGCTGAGTGCTTAACTTCATTATCGAAGGCATACCTGTGAGCAACATGTTATCATCTGCCGTAACAAGCTGAGGGATGCATTGTCCATCCTCAATTTGCTGACTAGTAAACATACGAGTGAAGTAATCAACCGCTGCTGCATTGACCCCCTCAGGTATATCGCACATAGTCCCTTCATCTATATAAATATGTTGTATACTCTGTCGACGTTGCTTACCCTTAACCATTGCATGATAATATCTTGTATTGGCTTCCCCCTCTTTTATCCATTTGATGCTAGCCTTTTGTTTCCAGAATTCTAATTCATGCGATGCTACCAACGTTAATTCTGCTTGGGACTCATGATACGCCGGCCTCGCTTCTTCTGTAGGTGTTGCATCATATGCTTGTTCCAACATCCGAGTTCTATGTTCAGCATGTTTTAGGTGGCTAAAAATATTCCCAAATACTGTTTTATTCCAATACAAGAAGTCCTTCTTAAACTGTCGTAGCTTATAGCATAAACCACGCATACCTCCAACCGTGGGATAAGACAACCATGTAGTGCGCATAAACATTAGAAAATCCGGATGTGTTGTCCATACATTTAGAAAACGAAATTGTTTTGGACCAACAAACTCTGTCTATGTACACTGAATCAACAGAGGACAATGATCTGACGTGGTCCGACTAAGATGTGTTAATCGGACAGAGGGAAAGAAATCATAAAAAGCATCTGTGCAAAAAGACCAGTCTAGACGCCTCCACACATGACCTAAACTGCGGCCACCCTGCCATGTGTATCTAGTTCCAACATGTGGTATGACATGCCAAGCCCCATACTATGTCATATCATTAAAGTCTGTTAACGTTGACCATGATGGGCGAGAAGCTTCTTTACTATCAGTGATAGATAGGAATGTATTAAAATCTCCAGAAATCAACCACGGCTCCTGAGTAGCGTCATGATAGTGCCGAAGCACAGACCAGAGAGGCTGCCTATCCAATATTGTGTGCTTCCCATATACACAAGAGTGCCAAAAGATCTGTTTTGTAGATTGTAACAACAATCGTAAATCTGCTACTTGTTCAGACTGAATAGACTCCAATAATGTTAGCTGATTTTGCTGCCAAAAACACCATGCACGTCCATCACATACACTTAACATCGATGAAAATCCTAGCTGAAGGCGGGCATGTTCCATACGACCAGAAGACTGTTGTGGTTCAATAAGGAAAGGAAATGAATAGAATATTGTTGAAGCAATAAACATAATCGTGAAAAGGATGTAAATAGGCCCCGCAAGTTCCATGTGAGAATATTCATTGTGACAGCGGGGGTTGGAAGCTTGAAGAACAAGAAACACTACGAGTAACAACCTGCCTTGGAGGGCGGGGGATCTGACTGTTTGGTCTACGTTTGTGATGTCGAATGCATGGAGCAAATCCTGTGTTCTGAGTATCCTCTGACGGATGGAATAAACACTGGAAAAGTTCTTCATCCGATGTAAATTCCTATCTATTATGTAATTGGCGACCCCATAACTTAGATATGCTGTTGTATTCCTGCCTAAGCTTGTGAGGATGGATACGATCTAATTGATCATTCATGAGAGTTGGAACCTCTGAATCAGACACAGACTGCAGAGGTTGATGATCTCCCTGCGGTACGTGGTCTACAGCCTATGTATCTTTCAAAGAGCGGCCTAAAATATCCAGTGTTTGTGCATTGATGTGGGTAGGACCTGCCTCCGGTGATGATGTATGAGATGTTGGTGCAGTAGTAATCGCATCTGAAGGCTGTATATCAGCATTGGTGTGTGTAGGATGTACTTGCGGAGACTCTGACAATATCATTGGTTGCTTTTGCTTTGGATCCAAAATCTGTATAGCTTCTGATACTGGTACTGTACAGGTTGTCTGCTGCATAGCTTCTTTTTGTTTTGGGCGCCATTATTTATCTGGAACTGTGGGATCCGACTAGGCAAGGCCCTGCTTTCCACAACCATCTTTGTTGTGGCCCAAAATACAGCATTTCTCACAATATAATGACACATCTTCATACACTACTGTCTGAAAATGATGATGATCCACACTTTGAATATGCAATTTTGTCGGCAACTCCTCAGAAACATCAACCTCGACACATACTCTTGCCACAGATGGACGCAATATCTTCTGAGTGGCTGTACCTAAACGGATTGGCGCACCAACCATTGACGTAATAGCAAATAAATCCGACTAGTTATGGAGATAAACAGGTAGACCCGACAACGATAACCAAACGGGAACTATTGGTGCATCATATCTGGGATCAAAGGCATAGGTATATTTTGTGATGCGCATATGATAACCCAGTATATTCCATGATCGACGACAAAAACATCGATTATAGTCTTCCTCTTTCTCAAAACATAATAATACATGGGCCTTATCTAACAATCCTGCATGTACCTGGCTAGTAAAACCAATGCGTTCTAGTGATTTCTGTAATGCTGACATTCCCGGACGTCCATTCCAAAATGATCCAACCAAAGTATATCGGAACGGAGAAAGCATCGCGGCAGCCTCCTCATCCTCAAACACTATCAACGGATATCCCTTAAATCGCTGAGGAGGCTCCGGTTTGATGAGTGGGCTATCGGAGAAAGGTCCGCCGGTGAGGACTGATGCAAACGAGCGTGATGTCAGGGCTGAACGGCCCGGCAGCTGCATGGAAGACAGACGATCGCTGGCGTAGAGGGTAGGGTTGGCGGCGGAAGAGAGCGAAAAAATCCTTCCCCGTCTTTCATTATATATATGTGTATATATTATTTTCTTCTTTCTAAAATATCTTCTTGTGTCCTACTTTCTTTTCCTTGTATTTAAGTAGTTCTAATTTCTTGTGTGATGTCTTCTATTTTGATTTATTTTATTCTAATGACTTAAGTTGTTATCGAATTTAGTCGTACATTGATACTAGGTACGATATTGGAACAAGTTCCGATGTAACAAAATTTCAGAGCGTAACATTCTCCTCCCTTATAAAAAGTTTCTTATTCGAAACTTACGTACCTTTAATCAAAGAGTTGAGGATATTGCTTCTGCATCTGCTACTCTGGCTCCTATGTCGCTTTCATTTGGTATGATTAGTCCACTATACCTTGATGAACGGAATCGATCGCCTCCTCAACACTTGCTCCTTGCGATCCGCAATACGTACCGGAACCTCCACATTGGTAGCATCATCTCGGATCACTAATGGATGTTGCTCCAATATGTGACTAGGATCATGTACATAATATCGACATTTACCACCATACAGTACTTCAAACGGTGCCATACCGATAGAACTGTAATAATTATTATTGTATGAAAATTCTAGCAACTTCACCGACTTATCCCAGTTACCCTTGAAATCCAATGCGCAAGCATGCAATATATCTTCCAATGTCTTTATGGTTTGCTCCAATTGCCGTTAGTCTGAGGATAAAAAGCTGTAGTCATCCTGATATCAGTACCCATAGCCTGTTGATATGCCTTCCCAAATCATGAAGCAAAGCGTGGATCTCGATAACAAACAATGCCCACCAGTACTCTATGTAGGCTCACAATATCATCCATGTACATGTTCACTAGCTTCTCCATAGATGCCTGAATTGACATAGGTAAGAAATACGCTGACTTAGCAAGTCTATCAACGATTACCCAAATCGTATCATTTCCGCTGTGAGTCTCAGGAAGTCCAGTAAGAAAATCAATAGTGATATGTTCCCACTTCCATTCAGGAATCTCCAATGGCTGCAATAGACTGGCAGGTTGCTGATGCTCCGCTTTAACATGTTGGCAAATATGACATCTCCCCACAAACTCCGCAATCTGATGCTTCATGCCATTCCATCAATAATTCCTTTTCAGACCTTGGTACATCTTAGTATCTCTCGGATGGATAGACAATCGCGAACTGCATGCCTCTGTCATAGTCTCCTTCTTAAGCCGATCAACATCGGGTACACACAATCTTCCTCAAAAACCAGAGGCTGTCGTCATCATGAATCTGAAAATCCTTCACTAGCTCCTTTTTTCAATCCTCAGCTATCTTCATTAACTCTGCATCACCCTTTCGGGCCTCCTTTATTCGATCAATCAGTGTAGGGGTGATCCCCAACGTAGCTAGGATATTTTTGTTGGATTCAACCACGTCTAACTCAAATTCAAATATCTCCCTTTCAAGTGGAGTCTGTCGGTCATGGCTTGATTTTCTAGTCACTGCGTCTGCTACTTTATTCGCCTTGCCCGGATCGCGAGATCTTAGTCCTTTATCAATTCAAGACATCTTCGATGTCTCATGTTCAGCTCCTTTTGGTGAAGAGATACTTCAAATTTTTATGATCCGTAAACACCTGGCATCTTTCACCGCACAAATAATGTCTCCAGATTTTCAATGCAAACACCACTGCTGCCAACTCCAAGTCATGAGTAGGGTAATTCTGCTTATAGGGTTTCAACTGTCTCAAAGTATAAGCAATTACCCGATCCTTCTGCATCAATATGCAACCTACAGGAAAAGGATTAATGCTCATATACAATGTAGAGAATTCACAACAATGAAATTGTTTCTTTAATTACCTAAGCCATTCTTGGATGCATCGTTGTATACTATGAATCCTTCACCGAGATGGGCGGTGCTAGTACTGGAGCTGTGGTCAATCTTTTTTTGAGATCGGTGAAGCTTTGTTCCGAGTCTGAAATGTAATCGAATCTCTTCTTTTGCGTCAATCTTGCCAGTGGAACCGCAATTTTCGAGAATCCTTTAACAAATTTCCGATAATATCATGCAATTCACAAAAAAACTTTTGACCTCCGTCACATTCGTCTGCCTCGGCCACTTCGTAATAGCTTCAATCTTCCTAGGGTTAACTAATATACCTTCCTCAGAAACTACATGGCCCAAGAATACTATACTGCGTAGCCAGAACTTGCACTTGCTCAACTTAGCATACAACTGCTTCTCCTGCAATATACTTAACATCATCCTCAAGTGCTCGATATGGGTTTCGTCATCCGGTGAATATACAAGAATATCATCAATGAATACTACTACAAACTTGTCCTGCTGCTCGCGGAAGGCAGTGTTCATCAGATTGCGCAATCTTGTGCTTTATTATTTTGGAAACAAAAAGCCAATGTTGAGTGGTTGAAGGAAGGAGATGCCAACATACATTTTTATCATCAGACAGTTAAAGATCAGTGTAGACGGCAAGCTATACGGCATATTATTTTTGAGGACAGAGCTGAATGCGATTCTACACATGATATCAAACTAGAAGCAGTCAGGTTTTATAAGTCTCTATTTTCGGCTAGCACTACCTCACAACATGACTCCATACTTCATTATATACCGCATCTCATATCCGCCGGTGAAAACAACTCGCTATTATCTATGCCCATATTACTGAAGTTAAGCAATCAGTATGGGACCTTGGCCTTTCGAGTGCGGCTGGCCCAGATGGATTGCCCGGCTCATTTTATCATCGATTTTGGTAGGATATATCTCTGGATGTTCTTAAGGCTATTCAAGAGTTTTTCTTGGGTATTTATCCGCCTCATCAGGTACCTTCAGTGCTTATTACATTGATTCCTAAGGTCCCGAATCCACAATTTTTTTCTGACTTTCGACCAATATGTCTTACCAACTTTTTAATTAAAAGTGATTACTCGATTGATAGCTGCACAGTTTTCGTCCTTGCTCCCCTGACTAATTTCTCCGGAGCAAGCAGGATTTATGAAAGGGCGTGATATAACAGAATAGATGCTTTTGGCACAAGAAATGGTGCATGTTTTAGACCGGCTGGTTCGAGGTCGACAGGTATTTATTAAGTTAGATATGGCTAAAGCATTTGACAGAGTATGCTAGAACTATCTTGAAAAGTTGTTGCAACAATTTGAGTACGGGTTTCATACACGGTCGGTGATGATAATCTTGAACAATTTGTCAACCACTCGTTCCTCTGTGTTGATTAATGGAAAGCCGGTAGTCTATTTTCCTATAGCACGGGGAGTCAAACATGGAGATCCGTTATCTCTGCTACTTTTCATCCTAGCTTTTGAGGGATTCTGACGTGGTATTAAATCATCAATGATGACGGGGCATATTAGTGGTTTTCAGGAAGGGCGAGTGCCTCAAATCTCCCATCTAGGGTTTGCTGATGATCTGGTAATATTTCTCAATGGTTCTACGCAAAATCTTCAGCGCTTCAGGCTCTTTTTGGATTCCTATCAGCAGGCTTTGGGATAGTTAGTTAATTATCATAAAAGCTAGGCGGTAGCTAGTACGGGTATTTCTGCGCATCGGATTCATCAAACTTTAGAGATGCCATTGTACCTTTTACCTATTACATATCTTGGTTCTTTTATGTACAAGGGCGTCAATCGAGCGGATTATTGTTCTTCTTTGCTTGAACACTTTGACGCTAAGCTCAACTCGTGGTCTTCCTAGCTTCTTTCTACAGCTAGAAGAGTATTTTGATTTGACACGTGCTTTCATTAATGCCTCTTCATAAAGCTCCCGAAGAGTGTCTTACAAGTGCTAAATCATAATATGTCGCGTTTCTTATGGAATGGACGTCATCATTGGCTTGCATGGGATAATGTTTATCGTCCCATTGAAGCAGGAGGACTGGGTATCCGTAATATTGAGAAAGTACAACAACCATATGATTGTCTTCTATGGTGGAAATATCATCAATCGGATTCATTATGGGCAAATTATTGTTAGGCGAAGTATGGCCGCTGAGATATGATTACTGCAAATATTTATGACTAGGCTATTTTGAAGCGCCTTTGTCGAACGCATGTTTATATGCACCTACACGTTCAGTATACTCCGGAAGTATACTCCGGATGGAATTCTTTGGACATCACATTCTTTAGGGAAATTTTCCATTAAGTCTACATATAACTTGCTTTCCTCAAAACTCCCCACTCTCAATTGTTCGAGGTTTATTTGGTGGCCGGGTACACCACCGGGAGGACGTGTATTTCTATGGAAACTTTAGATGAAATCACTACCATTAATTGATAATCCCAGAGTATGGAAGGCTATATTTCCATCTCAGTGTGCTTTTTGCAGACATCATTCTGATACACACGATCATTTATTCTTATAGTGCCCAGCGATTCAACCGCTTTTGCAAGAGCTGGAAATATTGTTTTCGGGACCGATGCCCTAACAGTCAACCATACACTCACATTTAATTCGATGGTGGAGAGTATCTTCTTCAAAAATAATGATAGGTCAGTTGAGAGTTTTTGCTCCTTCCTTGGCAGCATGTTTGATATGGAAGGAATATGCATCAATTCGTTTTGGAGAAAATGTGTATTCTTATAGTAGGTTGTTCAAGAGGACACTAGACCACATTTATACTTGGTGCGCCTCTACGATAGGACGTAACTTTTCGCGGTCGATCTCTCATTTGATTACTTGACGTAACTTTTCGCGGTCGATCTCTCATTTGATTACTTTAGGTTTCTCTCTGCCCATGCGTACATGTCGGCCTCGAGTGGTTCGCTAGGAGCTTCCGCCTTCTGCTAAACTCAAATTAAATGTAGATGCTGCGGTGGGTCGTCATTCCTTAGCTGCAGGGGTAATTTTAAGAAATGCGCAATGCGAATTCGTGTCGGCTATTTGTTTTCTTTACTCACAACCCCACCATTGCAGGCAGAATTAATGGCACTGCTATATGTGCTAATATTTTATTCAAGGATCTATGATCGTCTCATAATTGAGACTGATTGTTGACTTATGCTTCACTATCTATCAGATCATTTTAGGTGTACAGGTACTTTAGCAAGGGATATTCGACGTACAATCGTTTTTCTATGTCTCAATTCCTCCTTGTTACAATTTTTCTTGCGTGAAGCAAATAATGCAGCGCATGCATTAGCTCGGTATCGATTGCATTCTGCAGGAGTAACACAATACTCCTCCTTCTCCTATTTGTCGTGCAATGTTCGTGGTGCTTTATTGCTGGATTTATGTGTGCCGAATCTGCGACTTTGATCATATGTCTCCCACAGGGTTGGCGATTTCAGAAAGGGGTTGCCTATGTCATGAATTGACACAGACAATGTTTGTTCGTGATCATTCTTTCTACTGTTTCATTGTTATATGCATATACATTCACTCTCGGAATAACTATTTTTGGTGCTTGACCCTGCCAATTCCTGTACTTACACGTGATATCGAGGAATGTTGCAAGGCTAGGATTATTTTCCTCCCCAATCGGCTGAAACATATGTTCACATTCATCGTTTGTGATGATAACTTTTGTCTTTCAATGGGTTGGCGTGTACACAAGCTGGTTGCCTAAGTCATCAATTGTCATAGGCAACATTTGTATGGCACTTTTTTATCCACTGCCTGCCCTTTTCAAATTTTTTTGCTATATCACTTGTCAGGATAACCATGTTTTTCTTCTCTAACATAAACTCGGAGTGTTATCAACTGCTACTGGGACTATGCATCGTCTTCTTCATTTGTCAACCACGGATCTACGACTGGTTATTCTTTTTGTTGCCTATGTTCAGTACGAATACAGGCAAACACAGTAAGTACTTCACCGTCTCTTTATTCTTTGGGCATGATCTTACCATTGCTCTTCTAATTCTCTTATTTGCGAGGACTAATAAAATGGCCAGTGACTTCTTTGTTGGATGCTTCAACAGACTTATGGATAGAACAAGACGTAGATAAGTAGTATTCCAAACATATATGTATAGAATAGGCTATGTATTGCATTGTCTTTTACTTTTTACGATCAAACGCTTAGTGATAATTTACTCGTTTTATGGTGGAAGAGTCTTCCACGGCAGATGTAACCATGGTATTCCTCCGCCACAAGTGAGGGTTTTATTATTAATAAAATATCAAACGGTACCACCCGTCCTTATATAAAAAACATATTTATATTTTCCATTTCATGTAACACACTTATTTGCTCCATGTTTTATTCTTATGGCCAAATCTTCACATGTCATACATATCTATATTTATAACATGTCATAAAGTTTATTCTTTCTCTTCATTTTGGCCTTATGGCCGAATATATATATATATATATATATATATATATATATATATATATATATATATATATATATATATATATATGGAATAGGTCACATAAATCTTTTCTTATCACATCTCCTATTTATATCTTGATTTTTGTATATTTATTCCAACTTTATGCATATTAGATTCCGTCAACATAATGATTTGCAATATCATCATAAAAACCAACATCATATGTTCCATACTTGTAAAAGGTTGATCAAGGTGTGATCAAACCTTCATTAGTGAGGTGGTGGTGATTTTGTTGATTGTTGTTGTTATTTGTTGTAAAAGGTTTGGGCATTCGCAGAGCTGGTGTATGTCTCCAGCCACCCTTATTTTAAGGTTACTTTGGTGATTGGTGAATACCGAGGAAGGTGTCCTCGAAGACTGGAGTAGGTCACATTGACCGAACCAGTATAAAAATCTGTGTGTCCATACTTTTCAACACTTTTGCTTTCAGTACTGTTTTTGCAACATTTTCAAAACAACTAAGAAAAATAGAAAACGTTTTTCAAAAATCATCAAATTTTATAGAGACATAGCCAAAGGTCTTAGGTTTCATTTAAGACAAATTTCATCAAAATTAAATAAGTATAAATCATCCAAACGTTCAGAGTTCTGAGACTAGTGCAATCTGATTTTCAGATTGGCAGAGGTTGAGAACATCAACATGGTTGACATACTTCCCAAAAGAATTTTGCAAAACTGTTTCAACCCTGTAAACTAGACATCTTAAGGGACATCTCATCAAAATTTCAGATCATTTAAGATAGGGTTCAATCAAAAACAATTTTTCACGATATTAGACTTTGAATTTTGATCTCAAATATTTATGAAATATATTTAACATCTTAAAGTATAGTGTGTCAAAATGTTATGAATTTTGGAGTTCCAGAACCTATTCACTTAATTATTCAAAAACGAGGTCCGTAAAAAAATCTGTGTTCAGATGTTAGTATTGGTCAATAAACATTTTTAAAAACCAATTTTCTGCACTCACTATTCAACCTCCTTTCTAGTGATGCTATACAGGTCCAACAAGTGGTATCAGAGCAAGGTTCACTCACAACAAGAAGATCTAACAATCTTTGTGAGATGGTATCTATTGGCCACAAAATTGAGCAAGAAGGTATGTCAGGCCAAATGCCTCCACTTTTTGATGGTGAGTCGCTTAATCAATAGAAACTTCACATGGAACTTTTTCTAATGGCTATTGGTGTAGATTTATGGTCTATAATAGAAGATGGTCCTTTTTTTCCATCTAAAATATCCACGGTTGATGGTGTTACCTTAGAGGTTGTAAAACCTAAACAAGAGTATACTAGTGATGATAAAAAGAAGTTGAGTTTGAACGCTAAAGACATGCAACTTCTCTTAAATAGTTTGAGTAAAAGTGAATCTAGCCATGTCTCTAATTGTTCTAGTGCTCAAGAGATGTGGAAGTGTCTAGAAATGAAGCATGAAGGAATTAGTCAAGTAAAATAGTCTAAGATATGCTTATGTCTACTCTTGAATCCTTTAAATTATTGCCAAATGAATTTATTGTTGATATGGATTTGAGATTGACTAACATCTATAATTCTTTTGAGTGTCTTGGAAAGGTTTTCCTTTCACAGGAAAAAGTACAGAAAGGCTTGAGAAGCCTCCCATCTGAATGGGATCCTAAAGTGACTGCAATTGAAGAAAGTAATGAAACAAAGTCAATAAAAATGGAAGAATTGATCGGACATCTAAAGGTACACGAAAACAAACTCACTCTAAGGAAATCTGAATCAACTTCTAAACAAGGCAATACCATAGCTTTTAAATCAAATGAATACGTTTCTACTTCTTCTGATCGTATAGATGATAGTGACACGGATTCTGAAAATGAAGATCTAATCTTGTTGGCTAATGGATTAAGAAAGTTTATGAGAAAATCTTTTAAAAATAAACCTAAGCCTACTTCATCTAAGAACCATAGGAATAAGAATAATGATAAAAATCTTAAGTGTTAGGATTGTTGAAGACTTGCACAAATATCTTATGATTGCCCGAAAAAGGACCCAACAAAATTATAAAGATCTTAAGTGTTATTATTGTTGAAGACTTGTACATAAATCTCACATCTCTCACCGTATAGATAATGCCTCCAAATCTTAAGCGCAAAGATAACTGCTGCTAGTTCCAGGTCATGGGTAGGGTAATTCTGCTCGTAGGGTTTCAACTGTCTCGATGCGTATGCGATTACCTGGTCTTTCTACATCAACACACAATCTACAAGGAAAAGTTTAACACGCATCTATTTTACAAGGAATTTACGAAAGTACTAGTTGTGTATTTGTTTACCTAGCCCATTCTTAGAAGCATCACTATACACCATGAATCCTTCTCTAGAGATTGGTTGTACTATTACTGGTGCTGATGTTCTTAAGCTTGGCAAAGCTCTGCTCGCAGTCAGAAGTCCAATCATATCGTGTCTTCTTCTGTGTCAGTCGAGTCAGTTGAACTGTGATCCGTGAGAATTCTTCAACAAACTTTCAATAATAACATGCTAGTCCTAAGAAACTCCTGACATCGGTCACATTTGTCAGTCTTGGCCATTCAGCAATAGCCTCAATCTTCTTTAGGTCCACTGAGATACCATCCTCGGACACAACATGACCCACAAATGCAACACTACGTAGACAAAACTCACGCTTGCTAAACTTAGCATACAATTGCTTCTCTCTATACATTCAACGCTACCCTCAAATGCTCCGTATGAGTCTCCTCATCCGATGAATATATCCAAAAATCATCGATAAAGACAACCACAAACTTATCCAACTGATCTCAAAATGCCGTGTTCATCAAATCCATAAATGCTGTCAGAGCGTTAGTCAACCCGAACGGCATCACCAAAAACTCATAATGTTCATATCTCGTACAAAAAGCGGTCTTAGCAACATCCTCCTACTTGATCTTCAACTGATGATATTCGCAGTGAAGGTCAATTTTGTTGAACACCTTAGCACCATGTACAAAAGGTTATACTTATGTTCATAAACACATTCATTTGAAAAGCGTGTCACAAAGTGGACTCCGGCATTTAATCCTAAGTTTGAAATTCCGGTGGTGCCGGTGTGGATATCACTTTTGGGTCTCCCAATTCACTTGCATGATCAGAGGGTGTTGTATGCAATTGTCCATGCTATTGGCCGCCCTATCAAAGTGGACGCTGCCACCCTAAACTTCTTCGGCCTTCGGTGGCGCGAGTATGCATTGAGGTAGATGTCACACAGGAACTTCCTTCCAAAATATATATTGACTGTGGTGATTCATCCTTTTTTCAATCTGTGGTTTATGAAGATCTTCTATTGTATTGTATGAAATATCGAACTTTTGGCCATAAGGATGGTCAATGTGTGGTGCGTGATAATATGGGGCCAGTGCATGCCCCTCTAAAAACAGATGATCAACCCAAAATCTGGTGGCCACGGCAAAAAAATGACACCCTCAGAACTTGCCCCTCTAGTAAATGTGGCTCCATTATCAGAGGAGGCTTTGCTGTCAACTAGTCACTCTCAAGATATTTCATGACTTGGGCAGGATGCACAGTATCATCCCCCGATTGAGGTAGTGGATGATGATGAGGTTGGACATAGCTCGGGTACAGAACTCTCTCCTGTGGATACTACCCCTAATATTCCTGCTCTCTACGGAAGTCATTCGTTGTATTATGCTACTACAACCCTCACCGGCAGAGGATGTACTTTTGTCTTGGCTTGATGGATCATCCAAAACTACTGGCTTCACCACTGTTGTTTCCCGCCGACGACGGCGGACTAAACGAGAATTGCTGCCTTTCCCACCTTCAACAGTCCTTAAACGTAGTGCCTCTCGCTTGTCCCGTATGAGTGATCCTATTTCTCTTTCTCAATGAATATTATGACTTGGAATATTAGGGGCATACGACCCTCACTCCCCCTGTTATGTCATCTAATTCATCTGCACAGTATTAATCTTCTTGCCATCATTGAACCAAAGCACTCATCTACTAGGATGACACGTTATTGTCTGGACATAGGCTTCTCAAACTCCTTTAGTTCTTCTACCAACGAGATATGGTTTTTTTTAGCATGATTCAAATTTTCGCTTAGTGGATGTTCATGACCAGGATCAGGTGCTGACTCTAAAATTTATTTACATTCCTACTAATTTTCGCTTTTGCTGGTCGGTCATATATGCAAGACATACGGCCTCTCTCCGGCGGCCGCTTGGCAAGCCTTACGTGAACATGCTCACACAAATAGCATGTCTTGGCTACTAAGTGGAGATTTTAATACCTTTCGAGCTATTAATGATCATAGGGGTCGTTCCAACCCAGCATTATCTTCACTACAAGATTTTGATGAGTGTATAGAGGATTGCTTGTTGATGGATCCCTCTTTTCATGGTAATTGTTACACTTGGGCTGATGGCCGTGGCCTGGGTCGAGTTCAGCGACAATTGGACTGGGTGTTTATAAATTCCCTATTTCAAGATGCTTTTGATGATTTACGCCTAACACATCTTTCTCGGGTTACATCGGATCATTCTCCCCTTCTTTTGATCTGCATCTTATCCCGTGAAATTGGGCCGTGCTCATTCCGGTTCTTGGATGCTTGGTTGTCTCACCCGGACTTTTATACTTATGTCAAGGAAACATGGGAAAACTATTCGACAACAGGTGGAATGTATGGGTTTTATCGGAAGTTATCTCGCCTAAAACATGATATACAACAATGGAATAAAAATATCTTCGGAAATATAGTTGATCGCCTGGAGCAAGCTGAGGCGAAAGTGAGACGTGCGGAGCAAGCGCTTGATGCAGATGCCACAGACATCCAGCACACATTATATCATAAAGCCAAAGCGTAATATATACCAACTTCCAGATATGAGTTTGATTTCTGGAAGTAAAAGGCCTGCCTTCGTTGGGTTCGTGATGGATATGCTAACACCAAATATTTTCATTCGATAGTTAAAGGCCGTTGTTGTCAGCTTTGTATTCAATAAATCTATACATCCTCTGATGTTTTATGTCATACGTAACAAACCATACAGCATGAGGCAGTTTCTTACTATACAGCTTTATTTACCAAAGAAAACACAGGTGGTTATGAACAAATTTTGTAGCCTATCCCTACTTTGATGACATTCGACGAAAATCTTTCCCTCACACGGATGCCTCAAGTGTCGGAGATCAAGGAGAATGTTTAGCATTTGGATCCGCAAAGTGCAGCTGGGCCAGACGGTTTTTATGTTACATTTTTTCGCGCTTGTTGGGATATCATTCAGCAGGATGTGGTTATGGTGGTCCAAGAGTTCTTCCTGGGTATTCCTCAGCCAATTGTGATGGCTAGTTCACTAATCATTTTGATCCCTAAATGTACCACACCTCGTACTTTTAGTGATTTCTGCTCGATATGTTTGTCTAATTTTCTGAGTAAAGTATGCACGCGGATCATAGCTACAAGACTAAATTCTTTGCTCCCTAAGTTAATTTCTCTAGAACAACGGGGTTTCCTTAAAGGATATGACATCTCATTTCAACTATTGTTAGCCAGGGAGATGATTCATATGTTGGATCGAGGAGGAAATCAATTATGTTTGAAGTTGGATATGATGAAGGCTTTTGATCGGGTAAGTTGTGACTACTTTGAGGTATTGTTAGCAAGGTTTGGGTTCTCCTCTTTTTTTATCTGGATTATCATTAATCATTTTTCTTGTACTCGGTTATCTCTCTTGATTAATATGGTTCAATGTGGCTTCTTTTCGTCCTACAAGAGGGGTTAAGCAGGGCGACCCACTCTCACCACTGCTTATGTTAGCATCAGAAGGTTCAGTCGAGGACTAAAGGCTCATGTTGCTGCTAGACGGATTCATCCATTTTGATTAGGTCGTATATTGTTTCATGTTACACATCTTGCGTATGCAGATGATTTATTGGCGTTCTTATGAGGGTCAATTCCTAATCTCACTGCGTTCAAGGTCTTTCTTAATTGGTATGAGACTGCCTCTGGTCAAAAGGTGAATTATACTAAAAGCCGATTTATTCCCTCGGCTCACGTTTTTTTAGTGCGTAGACAGTGGTTTGAATCAACGTTAGACATGCGCTCCTCTGGTCTACCATTTCGATATTTGGGCTCTTCATTGCATAAGGGAATTAATAGAGCACGTTACTGCACCACACTTTTACAGCATATTGACAATCGTTTAAATGGTTGGCACGACAGCCTCTTATCACAAGCAGGACGTTTAGTTCTCTTGAGGTATGTACTTTCATCCTTACCCTTGCACATTATGGCCGCTGGTAGCTTAGCTAAATCGGTAATTAGAATCATTGAACGGAAAATGGCTCACTTCTATTGGGGTCACAAACGCCATTGGGTATCTTAGTCTCGTATATAGTCACCTCGGTCTGAAGATGTCTTGGACATTCGTGATCTCGATGCTCTACAAGATGCTTATTCTTGTCGCATTTGGTGGCATTATCATCAAAACAATAATTTATGGAGTCGATATATGCATGCCAATTATGGTCATCGGGCAGATTATAGACCAAGGCTTCTTGACTCGCTAGTTTGGAAACTCATTTGTCGTTACCATGATTTTGCCTATTGCACAGTCAGATAGATGATGATATGATGATCTGGACACCTGCTTTGTCTGGCACATTCACTATATCTTTGGCATTTGAAGTTTGTCGGATACATCGCCCTTCTATATAGTCCTCGCAATTTATTTGGAATAGGCATCAACGCCTAGTTATTAGTCACTTTCTATGGAGGTTATATCATAGAGCTTTGCCGTTGGAGGAATATTTACGCACGTTCTTAACGACTAAACCAAGGTAGTGTCCTTTGTGTAAGTGGGCCTCGATAGACATTTCTCATATATTTTTACACTACCAGTGTATCCGTTTGATTTGGGATTACTATGCATCTTGTTTGGACAGTCTTTTTTCCACGTCTATGTCGATATGGGCTTATTTGATGGCATGGTGGTTTCGTTCCACGTCCACTACTTTCATCGGAGTTTTGCGTATCGTGGCACTGGACATCATTATCGACAATGTATGGTGGGCATATGCATCACTCATCTATGGGGATAAGCTTACTTGTACAACAAATACTATCATGGTGTCTATTCAATCTGATATCTATCTCTGGGGCAAATCAATTGATGGCATCAAGCTAGCGACAGGTTCTCAGAAAATGCAGAATGCGGAAACATTACCATCGCTCCGTCTCAAACGAGTTCAGGTGGTGCATTGGATGTTCCCTCCCACAGGACATTTGAAACTCAATACAGATGCAGCAGTGGGTCGTCACTTTGTGGCAGGGGGAAAAATATTACAAGATTCTACAGGTGCATGTATCGGTGCACTTTCTTTTCGCTTGCCACTTGTCTCTCCATTCATTGCAGAAACACAGCCGGCTCTTTTTTCCCTTCTATATTTCTTACCTGCTCATCCTCACATAATACTGGAAACCGATCGTCAAGTGCTATCCCCAACTCTTTCTCAGATAAGTGATGCTCCCCACAATTATCATTTAGGAATGTTGCACTCTTTGATATTGAGCACTCACACACAAGTGTTGCATGCATTTCGCGAGATGAATCTAGCAGCGCACTATTTAGCGCAATATGGCTTGCAGACTCCCACTACAGGTTATTATACAGCGCTCACAATACCACCTATTGTCCGTAGCTGTGTATCACTAGATGTTACTACAGGACATCTTCATCATGCTTAGCAACAATCATGAGTGCCATTGCTTCAGTCTTCCACATGGATTGGCAATCTTATACATTTGCCATAAGAATGCAGGCAAGCAGGGTATGATTTTATTTTTGGTTTCATGTATACTCCATCCCTTTTGCTGGCAACTACTGATGGATCTTATACTTATGTGTTGTCTTGCATGTTCTATGGTGGATATCATTGACAATTTACGTGAAGCACACCAACGGCACAACCTCCCAGTTTCTGAGCCTCTCATCTGATGTATTCTAGCAGTCCCAAATAGGGTAAATATGTACTCTTTTTCCTTCGTGCAAGATTTTATCCACAAGGGTGGTTTTGCTTGCCAAGGTTTGAATGAGGCATATCATATCCCATTTGGACAATATACATTGCCGCTGACTCTTAGTGGACTACACAACTATATCTTTCGGCCTTTAAGTTGCTTTGTTTTGTTGTATTTTGAACTCCTTTGTATTACGCCTATTCCTCCACCATAAGTGAGGGCAATCTAAAATGATAAACAACGGAGACGCCGATCTCCTTTTACTATATATATACACACATATATATATTTCTTTTCTCAAGACATCAAGCTATATTCTTCTATCATGGCATTCCAACCACACATCATCAACGTACATCATCAACGTTAAGCAAGTAAACTCTAGGCTCATCATCAATCCACTCTACCCTGTTTTCTGCAGGCTCTAGGAGGAAAAATAAGGGGTGAGTGACAAAGTCACCAGCAAGTAAACCATAAACAACCAAGAATTAAACGAAAGTATACACAAGAACCAAATCCCAAGAATTTGGAATTTCCACATACCTGATCCTCAATCATTGTCCGTCAAAAGAATTAAGATCGTAACTTATGCGACAATACGATCATAACTTAAGTTACCGTACATAATAAGTCTGTAACTTAAGCAGTAGTACACATAGCATTCGACTGACTGTTAAATGAAACAGGTATGAATATGCACATGTGATGCAGCATGATGAAAATGAGGATAAATTCGTTCCTTCTTTCTTTCAAAACATCATCGTAAGTAAAACGAGAACAGAGAGTGTTCAGATCTATTATCTCCGGATCTGAGGCGGTCATATCATTCCCTTCGGATCTATTATTTCCGGATCCTAAAACTGTCATACAATCAATCGTCGTAATCAGGTCTATTCTCTCCGGGCCTAAACGGTTATAATCATCATCAGGTCTATTCTCTCCGGGTCTGGAAGGTCATAATCATCGTCAGGTCTATTCTCTCCTGGCATGAACGGTCATAAACATCATCATCAGGTCTATTTTCTCCGAACTTGTACAATCATAATCATCTTCAGATCAATTAACTTGGGATCTGGAGCGGGTCATGCTGGCCATGAATTAATGGTACCAATAGGAGTCATTCTTTCAAAATAGCTTTTCTTCATTTCTTTGGCATAAAATCAATCTTATAAATCATGCAAATGGGGACAATGCAATGCATGATGTGCAACGTGAAATTCATGACTAAGCACATCACACAAAACATATACGGACTTGTTCCTTAAGCTGGAAAAATGTTCCAGCAATAACATTCTATTCATACAGCCACCAATCAAGCATTTCGAGCCTATTTTCATAAACTTATGCCACATGTATGCATCATGAAGTCTTAACTACATACCATAAAAATCCCGTAATATTACGAGGTCGATATAACCATCAAATTATTAATGTATTAAAAAGGGTACTGTTGAGTCTAGCAGTGTTGTACCCGTCTCGCCTCAGTTTAATGGCCCAACATCACATGCAAGTCCAATTGTGTTGTATTAAGGCCTCAACAAAACACTCTACCCTGCGGCCCTGTTTTCCCATATTTGTACCGTGACTTCCCTTTAATTGTTACCCCATAAAATCAATACTTTTAAGCAATGTTCTTCCATAAACATACTCCTCTAGGTCTTAGATAGGTACTGTAAAATTTTCAAGGCAATCCAATACACATAAGGGGGTCAAATAATTCTCTTTCTAAGTTAAGGTATTTACTGAAACTGCAATGACCCACTTCTACTAAAAATTTTATTAAGTACAAACCACAAGTCCTTTTACCAAAATTCCAACTCTCACTTTCACTAAACATATGAGGCTACCATCCTACCAAATTTTAGCTAATTTACACGTTCCTAGGGTTCATTTTCTGTCCATGCAACATACCCCTTAAAACTGTCCAGCTCCAGTAGTTTTGCTTTTTACCACTTTATCTTGTCCATGGTTGTCCAAATAACCTTATTTCTCTAAGGTAGCTTACTAACCATTAAATACCTGTTTTGACATAGTTGTTTCTAAATTAATAATTATCTTAGGCTTCACAATCAAAATAAAACAGCCTTGCCGTTTTATACACACACACGCCATCTTCATGCATCTTACTCTTCATGTGGTCAAATCTTACAAGATTACTTATTCCTCCAACACTTGTTATACAGCCCGTTCCTTGCACATGGTGGGGGTCATGTCACATCTTGATTTGAGCACAAACATAGACATGTAGTAAATCATATATCAAGATAACACCTTTTCTTTGAAATCTCTAAGCTCTTGTGCCTAGTTCTCAGAATATTCGACTAAAAATCAGATCTTAAAGAAACTAGTCATTCAAGCATATACTTTGCAAATAAGCCAAGGTTGCTTAGGGTGTACTTTCCTCTTTGAGTAAGAACTTCCCTTAGATTGAGTCTTGGTTGAAAAAGGTTGAAGCTTTCTTCCACCCTTGACACATAGCACACGGTTTTGGGGGAGGGAAAAGAGATGGTCATTAGATACTATTTTAAGAGAAAAAAAACTAGCTTGATGTTTGGATTTCCTTACCCAAAATGGAGCTTGAGATGGATTCCACCCACCAACAATGCTAGCTTTCCTAGTAGCTTGAAAAATCTCCTCCTAGTGGCCATTCAAGGTCATAGTTTTAGGGCAAGAAAAGAACCAAAATGTAAGCTTCACTTTGTAGAGAAATGGACTCTACCTTTAGAATCTAAGGTGTCACTTACCTAGATGAAGCTTGAACTTTGAAGATGATTCTTGAATCTCCTTGGCCCAAGGTTGTCCGTGTGAGACAGGGTGAGGGAGGGTTTGCTCAAGTATGTGAGGAAATATTGGATCTTTTGGTTTGGGTAAGCTCTTGAGTGGTTTGAATGTTGAATGTAGAAGAAGTTTCTAGGATCTTTGGAGATGGTTTTCTTCAAATGCTAGGGGGTGCCGTTAAAATACTTAAGGAAGAAGAAGACCATTCATTTGCATGGATCCATAATGAGCTTCTTACACCATTTACTACCTTGAGTTACTTTTGAAGTGTGGTTAAGAAAAAGTAACTATAGTAATTGTTCCAAAGTGTCCTATGACTCCACCATGGTTCACATCCGGCGGTTGGGGTGTAGTTGGGTTTAATTAGCCCTTAGTTACCTTCTTTAATACACCTTGAGTTACCTTTTTAGGATGGTTAACCAAAAAGTAACTAGAGTAATTGTTTTAGGGGTTACCATGGATTATCCATGGTAATCCGGTGGTAGGGCTTCCATTGGCCCTTTGTTCTTAAATTTCTTTATGAGGATAATTAGAAAAAGTTGTCTCAACTAAAAGTGGTTAGTTGGACTATTATGGTGAAATTGATCCCATGGGTTATCCCCTTTATGGTGCATCCGGCCTATATACGGAAAAGAAGAGAAAATCATAAATCTTAAATCAATACTCTCCTTACCTTTATGTGTAAGACTCTTGGAATTTCTTTAAGAAAGCCATAAAGTAATTAGTTGGGGTATTTAACAAAAATTTCTTCATGGATGCCTTACTATGGCCTTACCCGGCGGTTGGGAGAGGGAAAAGTGTAAAACTTTTTCCCTTAACTTTTTAAACCCCATTTAGTAGGAAACTTAATGGTAGTGGAAGCTTTATTGCGTTTGCTTTTAAGGAAATCATTAAAGACTAATTGTCTTGTAAGGGAAGAATAACCTAGAGTCCTTTAAGACCCTTACGGCCGATTTTTCCCAAATCTTGGGAGGGTAAAATGGTAATTTCCCATGATTCATATGACCTACTTGGAGTATTATGCTATCTCTTATAGTATTCAATTGGAGGAAAAATAAATAATTAAAGAGACATAATAAAACTTAAAAAGGTACTTGGAAATATTAACATGTTATTACACCACTTAATACGGTCTCAAGTATAGTATGATTTTCGTTGGGTACAACATCCTCCTCCCCCCTTATTACAAGTTTCGTCCTCGAAACTTAAAAGCACTAATCAAAAAGGTGGGGGTACAAGTTCTTCATATGTTTTTCTGTTTCCCAAGTGGCTTCCTCAACTGAGTGGTGTTTCCATTGCACTTTGACCATGGGAATGGATCGTTTCCTTAGGACCTTTTCCTTCCGATCAATGATTATTTCCGGTTCTTCTTCATATGACACGTCAGCTTTAATTATCAAAAGCTGCTCCTCAATGATATGACTGTGCTCATGCACGTACCGGCGAAGCTGAGATACATGAAATACGTCATGTAAATGAGACAATGATGGTGGTAGCGCTAGCCGGTAAGCGACTTCTCCAATTCTTTCAAGAATCTCATACGGCCATAAATCTTGGATTCAGTTTACCCTTTATGCCAAATCTTTTCACTCCCTTTGAAGGCGACACCTTTAAGAATACTTTTTCACCAGCCTGAAATTCCACTGGTCGCCGCTTTTCGTCAGCCCAAGCTTTGCTTCTATACTGGGCTGCTTTCAACCTCTAATTAACAATTATTACTTTCTCTCGGGTCTGTTCCACCAAGTCAAGTCCTGAAAGAATTTTATCTCTGATTTCATCCCAATAAAGTGGAGATCGGCACTTTTTCCATAAAGAGCTTCATAAGGAGCCATTCCAATAGATCGATGGTAGCTGTTATTGTAGAAAAATTCCACGAGTTTGAGACTCTTGTGTAGGACCTGCAAGACACCACTAGAAGGGGGGGTTGAATAGTGGTGCGTAAAATTTGGTTTTTAAAATTGTTTTAAACCAAAAACCCAATTTCTGAAAACAGTTTCTGTTTTCAGGATCTGTTTTGAAACGTTTTGAAAACTAGGTTACAGATCTTCAAAAATTCTGAAATTTGGAGAGATCTTAGTCTCAGATGTTCTGGTTATCTCCTAAAAATTTCAGATCAAAATTCAACCTTTAACCCTTTTAAAAACCATTGGTGGTCAGATTGCGCAAATCTACCAGAAATGGTAGTCTGACTTGAAAAATGTATTCTTATTAAACCGTGGCTCCAAATGATCTGAAAATTAAATGACAAACCCCTTACTAAGTGTATTTAATTGGGTTGAAACAGTTTTAAAAAATTCCTTTGGGAAATAGTCAAATACATTCAAAGTCTCAACCTTTGCAAGCCTGAAAATCAGACTGCACTAGTCTCAGAACTCTTGACCTTTGGATGACTTATACTTGTCCAAAAGGGTTGAAACTTGTGCCAAATGAAACTTAAAACTTTGTGGCTATGCTTATGGAAAGTTTCATGATTTTTGAAATTCGTTTGATATTTTTAAGATCATGATGAAAATGATGCACTGTGCTGGAAACTGAAAGTAAGTGCTGAAAAGTAAAAAACACAAGGAATTTTATACTGATTTGGTTAAATCAACCTACTCCAGTCTTCGAGGACACCTTCCTTGGTTATCACTAATCAAAAAACAACAAACAACACCTTACCAAACAAGGTTGATGGAGTTATACACCAACTTCAACCCTTTACAAACCTTACAAAGAATCACAATGATCACGAACACCACCACCGAGCGGATGAAAGATTGATCACACCTTGATCAATATCTTACAACAATATAGCGTGTATGGTGGTTTATATGAAGCCTATACAATATGTATGAATATGAATACAATAGGCTTTGAGAGAGAAGAAGAAAGATGTGTAGAAACGTCTTTGCTCTCTTGGACTTGTGAGACTTTTCTTGTTTTTGATTTGCTCTTCTTCTCCTCTTTTTAACTCCATATGACCGCCCCCTATTTGCATTTTCTTCCTCTTGGAAATTATCATTTAAGTCTTTGGAAGAATACCTTGCATCATTGTGACATTCACTTGCTTACTTGGCACACTTCATTGGATGATCATCTTGGCTTTGCTTATTTGGCACTCATTGATTGGATGAGACTTGTCATCATTTGATGACTGTATAAATCTAAAAATATCACTTAAAACATGTGCCAACTAGTGTTTAAAATATTGCCATAAGTCACATAATCAATCCCATAAAATTTGCAAGACAACTTATCTTCATTAACCTCACAAAAATCGGCCATAACATTTGTATCACATGCTGAAATTTTCAGCATGTGCTAAATCATTTCAAGACTTTGAAATGTTGCCATATTACTACAAATTACTCCCTTGAATATTGAGAAGCAAATTAATCACCATTAAGGTAGTAAAAATCGGCCATATTAATACACACGTGCTGAATTTTCAGCATGTGTTATATTTGTATCATAGTTTGAAACATTACCTTGTGTAGCTCCTTCCTTTATGTCAGTAACCTTGTATAGTCCATTCTTGACCAATCAAGATGCCAACTAGGCTCCACATAGGCTCCATCAAACTGAGATAGCCGTGTGAACTTGAGCTTGAACATGTGCTGAATTTATTTTTGCAAATTTTGTAAAATAGTGCACAATAATTATATACACATGGTATATTCCAATCAGCCCTAAATTGATTTTTCTAGAACACTAGGCTGTATTGAATATGTAAAAAGTGTCTATATACATGTTATATGTCATCCCAAAAACGTTCCATGTGTCGTGTTCGTAGAAAACCGAATTTCCAACTTTTGTCGATTTTGCGATTTTTCTCCGATTGAATTCAAACTTTTTGCACATGGTATATATATTATGTCACACATAATATACATAGAATAATTTGAATATTCAGCTCTAAAGGCTGAAGTAAGTGGCGCCCCATGTGCTTAAAATGTTGAATTTGAAATCTCAACAATTTGGCCTTAATTGGGGGTGATTTGTGTGTGCCAACATGGAATATTTTTATGGCTGAATATACCATGTAAGCCACAAAATTTGTGGCCATTTTTGAAGTGTAGGGTCTGGCCATCTATATATGGCAAGTACGTGACACGTTGGCGAAGTTTCGGCTGTCATCCGATACGACAATTTTTGGTTTAGAACCTTGTAATGTGTCGTAATAATTTTGTCATCACCATGACTTATATCATATGATATAAGACCTGAATATACTTATAAAAATAAGGTAAGTATAGTGGTATGACGTTAACGTACGTTCGGAAAATATACAACGTGTCGGTAGTACGTTGGAATATATGTGTATAGTGTCTTTTTTTAAAAAAAATTTGAATATATATGTATATGTAAAGGCGTGTGATAGGGGAAGGAGAAGACTTTCCATTCTTCAATTTGTTGTCTTTGTGCCTTGTCCAAATATGGCTTCATTTAATGAACTACTTAGTTTATTTAACTAAGTACTTCACTTAATGAACTAGTTTAGTTCATTAATGGTGGCACCTGAAAATAGTTCAAACACAACAAATGTTTGCCATTTGATATAAGCTTTAAAGCTTCATGGCTTGTTAGTACGGCAACATTATATATGAACTATATAAGGCAGGTTTCATGCAAAAACGTGTCAAGTCATAAAACGTGTCAATGCGTTATTTAAATTATGCATTTTATAATCACTCAAACCCCTTTTTCTCAACATCTTGTCCTAACTTCCTCCGAAATAAAGTATGCAAGCTCGTCACATATCTTCCAGTGTTTGGATGGTTCTTTGTGATTGACCATCAGCCTGAGGGTGAAATGCTGAACTCATCTGTATCTCAGTGCCCATCGCTTTTTGGAAAGCTGGCCAAAATCGAGAAGTAAAGCGAGGATTGCGATCGCAAATGATACTCATGGGTATTTCGTGCAGACACACAATCTGATCTATGTACATTGAGGCATGCTTCTCCAAAGAGGCTTTAATTGACATCGCCATGAAATGGGCGGACTTAGTCAAACGATCAACTATAACCCAAATAGCATCATGCCCATTCTTTTTCCTTGGCAGATCGGTCCCAAAGTCCATAGTAATATGATCCCATTTCCCTTTCGGGACTTCAAGAGGGTGTAATAACCTGACGGGTCTTTGGTGTTCTGCTTTCACTCTCTGGCAAACAATGCATTTCTCCATGAATTCGTTTATTTGTTTCTTCATGCCCTGCCACCAGAACTTCTGTTTCAAATCTTGATACATTTTATTGGCTCCAGGATGAATAGATAGACGAGAACTATGAGCTTCCCGAAGAATTTCATTCTTTATATCTCCATCATCAGGTACGCACAATCGACTTCTGAACCACAGGCTGACATCATTTTTGACCTCGAAGTCTTCAAAAGGCTCTGTTTTCAGCCTGTCCTTAATTTTCTTGAAGGCTTCATCTTTTTCTTGACCTTCTTTAATTTTGTCAATTAATGAAGGAACCAAAAATGACATATCCAGTATATTATCGATGGAATCAACTATCTCCAGGTCGAACTCTTCCATGTCACGCTGTAGAGGGGGTTGACGTGGATGACTTGTTTTTCGACTCAAGGTGTCGGCAACTTTGTTGGCTTTCCCCGGTGATACTGGATAGAAAGGTCGTAATCCTTCATCAATTCTAGCCATCGGCATTAGTGCATATTCAATTCCTTCTGGGTGAAAAGGTAATTAAGACTTTTGTGATCCGTAAAAATTTCGCACCTTTCACCATACAGGTAATATCTCCATATTTTTAGGGCAAAGACTACAGCTGCAAGCTGAAGATCGTGTGCTAGATAATTCTGTTCGGACGACTTCAACTGTCGTGACGCATACGCAATCACTCTTATCTTTTTGCATTAATACACATCCAAGACCTTTCTTCGAAGCATCACTGTATACCACGAAACTTTCAACCGAAATTGGCTGAGCCAAAACCGGAGCAGATGTCAATTTCTCCTTCAACTCAATGAAGCTCCTTTCGCAGTCCGAAGTCCACTCGAACTTTGTATTTTTCTGTGTCAATCGGGTGAGAGGCATAGCAATCCGAGAGAAACCTTCCACAAACTTGCGATAGTAGCCGGCAAGACCAAGAAAACTTCGTACTTCCATAACGTTTGTTGGCCTTGGCCATTCTGTGATTGCTTCAATCTTTTTGGGATCTACTGCTATCCCATCTTCAGATATAACGTGGCCAAGGAACGCTACACTGTGCAGCCAAAATTCGCATTTACTAAATTTTGCATACAACTGCTTCTTCCGTAATCTGTCAAGGACGATCCTTAAATGGGCTACATGGGACTCTTCGTCCGGTGATTAAATCAAGATATCATCAATGAAAACTACCACAAACTTGTCCAATTTCTCTTGAAACACTCAGTTCATAAGATCCATGAATGTCGCGGGGGCATTTGTTAATCCGAAGGGCATCACAAGGAATTCATAATGTCCATACCGCGTTCTGAATGCGGTTTTCGGAATATCTTCTTCCTTGATTTTCAATTGAAAGTATCCGGAACGAAGATCAATTTTACTAAAAACTCAGGCTCCCCGAAACTGATCGAACAGATCGTCGATCCTAGGCAACGGGTACTTGTTCTTTATGATAATCTTGTTGAGTTCTTTATAATCGATACACAAACGCATGCTTCCATCCTTTTTCTTCACAAATAGTACGGGAGCACCCCAAGGCAAGACGCTTGGACGGATAAGTTTCTTTTCCAATAATTCACGTAGCTGCTCCTTTAGTTCTTTCAATTCAGCAGGCGCCATTCGGTAAGTAGCCTTTGATATCGGCTCGGCTCCCGGAATTAAATTGACTTCGAACGCGATCTCTCTATCTGGCGGAAGGCCCGACAACTCTTCTGGGATAACATCAGGATATTCCTGAACTACCAGACTTGAGAAAGGTCAGATGGTGCTTGGTTAGAACTTAAGGCATAAACTAGGAATCTTTTGTGTCCTTTCTTCAGTGCCTTACAGGCACGGATCGCGTTTAAGTAGACATTCTTGGGGGATTTCCTCAGCTTCGAACCTCCATGAAAAGTCACTTCTTTCTGTTCTAGGGTCTTAATGATGACTCGTCTTTCGCAACAATCGATGTGCGTGCAATTCTTGGAAAGCCAGTCCATTCCAAGAATTATGTCAAAATCATTCATGGTTATCATGATCAAATCTGCCGAAAATTGTTGTTCGTCGAACTTAACCTTGCAGTTCTTATACAGCTGGTGAGATACAAGCACCTGATCGCCAGCTGCTTGGACTCGGTAAGGTGTCCCAAGGTGGATTGGGCTATGATCAATATTCTTTGCAAACTTCTTCGATATAAATGAGTGGCTAAAGCAACTATCAAACAACACATTAACAAGCACAGTACATACTAAGATAGTTCCTGAATTATGCAACATTGACTAAGCGAAACAGAAATAACAACACCTTGTAAAATGTAATATGGCACAATTCTTAAAACATACTGGCCACCATGTCATTAGCTTCTTCAACAGCAGCGTCGGTCATAACATGAACTCTTGCATTCGAGCGCTGGTGCTGGTTCCTTGGTTGCTGCTGCTGGTGGGTTCCTTTTCTGGGCAATCCTTACTTATGTGTCCAACTTTGCCGCATCCAAAGCAAGCGGTCCCTTTGTCTGGACAATTCTTGAGTACGTGGCCCACCTTGCCACACCCAAAACATTTCCCTGCTTGAAAGTAACACTCTCCCATGTGATGCTTCTGGCAGTGGGGACAAGCCGGGATGGCTGGTTGTTGCTGACCCTGGTTTCTGGGCTAATTCTTTTGCTGCGATCGACGCTGATAACGTTTCTGATTCTTTCATGTCGACCGGATCCTCGGAAACTTTGTTTGGCGGCTTTGTGGGGTCCTCCACTTCCTGACACTTCCCTTTCCCTCTTTTGTCCAACTTCATCCCTACGGATGATGTCTCTCTCGATTCTATAACACGCCTCCAGTAGCGCTCCAAAGTTTGCGGGGTTCGTATTCACCAACCAAGTCCTTATCCTTGGATTAACCCCTCTTTCAAACTTCAACATTTTAGTTTCCTCGTCATTCATTGTTGATGGCTGAAATCTTCCTAACTCTATAAACTTGTTTGCGTAATCTGCCACAGTCATTCCTGGTTCCTGCTTCAATGACTCAAATTCGTGTCTTTTCTGTAGCTTCACAGAAGGAGGTATGTAAAACTTGTGAAACTCTTGCAGAAATCTTTCCCATGCAATCGGTCTTGGTAAGGATTGCAAATTTGTCTTCCACCATTGATTTGCTTCTCCTAGTAAAAATGGTCTTACCGCTTGGGTTTTCATCTCCTCAGGGGCACGGATTAGCTCAAAGTAGTTTTCTACTTCGTCTAACCATTTCTCAGCAATATCTGGGTCGAATTTTCCCTCGAAGGGTGGCACATTGGCTCTTTTCAGTTTCTCAAAGTAATATTGCGCATCCCTAACAGACTCATGAGGTTGAGGAGGGGCATTCTGCTGCATCATCACTTGGCCAATCTACGTCGCAGTCTGGCAGAAGGCCTGGAAAGTGTGGATATCCAGCATCATCAGGGGTAAAGGCACCTGAGGTGGGGGATTGTTCTGAACAGGAGGTGGGTTCTGTTCCTATGGTGGTGGTGGTGGTGGAACCTGAGCGGGTGGAGGTGGAACAGGTCCCTCAGGCTGTGGAGGGACCGGCTCCTGTACATCGGGTCGGACTCTGGCTAGTCTGCCATGAGGTCGTGCCATCTGCAGCAGGGAGCGCCGAATTTCATTCAAGGTGGAAATATCAAATTGACATAAATAAATTCATAATAAAATTTAACTAATATTCCAGTTAAATTCTGTGACATTTTAAAATTTCATTGGCTAGGGTTTTATCGTTAGGTTGAAACCCTAATTCCAGTCTAGATCATCTTATTTTCAGTTCAACACTCTTCTAAGATCATGGCTTAAGTCTAAGATCAAACTTAGATCTTCTAAAATCATCATTTAATTCTATATTCTGTCCGAATCTAGAGCCTGGGCTCTGATACCACCTGTAGCGCCCCGTACCCGGCCTGCCCGAATACGGTGCACCCGCCGTACTTCACTACGGAGAGTACCAGGCGTCAACGCTTAACATGTCATAATCCATAGTAAATCTTAGGGACTTCCATGCTTACATATCAACAAGTAAGCAAAATTTAGGCAGAATAAAAACTTTTAAATAAAAATTCCGAATAACGTCTACAACCATGTCCACAAAATAAAAAGATCAATCCGAAATGTTTGTTCCAACATAAGTTCATCAACATAAACCATCATGAAGAAAAGTCCTTAAGCTGCCATCCTCTCTCTCATCTATGGATACGAAACTCTAGGCTCATCATCAATCTACTCTACCCCGTTTCATGCAGGCTCTGTGAGGAAAAATAAGGGGTGAGTGACAAAGTCACCAGAAAGTAAACCATAAACAGCCAAGAATTAAATGAAAGTATACATAAGAACCAAATCCCCAGAATTTGGACTTTCCACATACCTGATCCTCAATTCATTGTCCGTCAAAAGAATTAAGATCGTAACTTATGCGACAATATGATCATAACTTAAGTTACCATACATAATAAGGTTATAACCTGAGCAATAGTACACATAGCATTCGACTGCCTGTTAAATGCAACAAGTATGAATATGCACATGTGATGCAGCATGATGAAAATGAGGATAAATTCGTTCTTTCTTTCTTTCAAAACATCATCGTAAGTAAAACGAAAATAGAGAGTGTTCAGATCTATTATCTCCGGATCTGAGACGGTCATATCATTCCCTTTGGATCTATTATTTCTGGACCCAAAAACGGTCGTACAATCAATCGTCGTAATCAGGTCTATTCTCTCTGGGCCTGAACGGTCATAATCATCATCAGGTCTATTCTCTGTGGGCCTGGACGGTCATAATCATCGTCAGGTCTATTCTCTCTGGGCCTAAACGGTCATAAACATCATCATCAAGTCTATTCTCTCCAGACCTGTACGGTCATAATCATCTCCAGATCAATTAACCCGAGATCTAGAGCGGGTCATGCTAGCCAGGAATTAATGGTACCAATAGGAGTCATTCTTTCACAAACATAAATCTTTGTTTCAAAATAGCTTTTCTTCATTTCTTTTGCATAAAATCAATCTTATGAATCATGCAAATGGGGATAATGCAATGCATGACGTGCAACGTGAAATTCATGACTAAACACATCACACAAAACATATACGGACTTGTTCCTTAAGCTGGGAAAATATTCCAACAATAACACTCTATTCATACGGCCACCAATCAACCATTTAGGGCCTATTTTCATAAACTTATGCCACACTTATGCAACATGAAGTTTTAACTACATACCATAAAAATCCCGTAACATTACAAGGTCGATATAACCATCAAATCATTAATGTATTAAAAAGTATACTGTTGAGTCCAGCAGTGTGTACTCGTCTTGCCTCAGTTTAATGGGCCGTAAGGCCTTAACCAATTAAGGCTAAAACCTGGATACATAGCCAATACACTAAGAAGTAATAATTAAAGGCCCAACATCACATGCAAGTCCAATTGTGTTGTATTAAGGCCTCAACAAAGCACTCTACCCTGCGACCCTATTTTTCCAGATTTGTACCGTGACTTCCCTTTAATTGTTACCCCGTAAAATCAATACTTTTAAGCAATGTCCTTCCATAAACATACTCCTCTAGGTCTTAGGTAGGTATTGTAAACTTTTCAAGGCAATCCAATACACATAAGGGGGTCAAATAATTCTCTTTCTAAGTTAAGGTATTTACTGAAACTGCAGTGACCCACTTCTACTAAAAATTTTATTAAGGACAAACCACAAGTCCTTTTACCAAAATTCCACCTCTCACTTTCACTAAACATATGAGGCTACCATCTGCCAAATTTTAGCTAATTTACACGTTCCTATGGTTCATTTTCTGTCCATGCAACATACCCCTTAAAACTGTCCAGCTCCAGTAGTTTTGCTTTTTACCACTTTATCTTGTCCATGGTTATCCAAATAACCTTATTTCTCTAAGGTAGCTTACTAACCATTAAATACCTGTTTTGACATAATTGTTTCTAGATTAATAATTATCTTAGGCTTCACACAATCAAAATAAAACAGCCTTGCCGTTTTATACACACATACGCCATCTTCATGCATCTTACTCTTCATGTGGTCAAATCTTACAAGATTACTTATTCCTCCAACATTTGTTATACAGCCCGTTCCTTGCACATGGTGGAGGTCATGTCACATCTTGATTTGAGCACAAACATAGACATGTAGTATATTATATATCAAGATAACACCTTTTCTTTGAAATATCTAAGCTCTTGTGCCTAGTTCTTAGAACATTCGACTAAAAAACACATCTTAAAGAAACTAGTCATTCAAGCATATACTTTGAAAATAAGCCAAGGTTGCTTAGGGTGTACTTGCCTCTTTGAGTAAGAACTTCCCTTAGATTGAGTCTTGGTTGAAAAAGGTTGAAGCTTTCTTCCACCCTTCACACATAGCACACGGTTTTGGGGGAGGGAAAAGAAATGGTCATTAGCTACTATTTTAAGTGAAAAACAACTAGCTTGATGTTAGGATTTCCTTACCCAAAATGGAGCTTGAGATGGATTCCACCCACCAATATTGCTAGCTTTCCTAGTAGCTTGAAAAATCTCCTCCTAGTGGCTATTGAAGGTCACGGTTTTTAGGCAAGAAAAGAACCAAATGTAAACTTCACTTTGTAGAGAAATGGACTCTACTTTTAGAATCTAAGGTGTCACTTACCTAGATGAAGCTTGAACTTTGAAGATTATTCTTGAATCTCCTTGGCCCAAGGTTATCCGTGTGAGAGAGGGTGAGGGAGGGTTTGCTCAAGCATGTGAGAAAATCTTGGATCTTTTGGTTTGGGTGAGCTCTTAAGTGGTTTGAATGTTGAATGTAGAAGAAGTTTCTAGGATCTTTGGAGATGATTTTCTTCAAATGCTAGGGGGTTCCGTTGGAACCCTTAAGGAAGAAGAAGACCTTTCATTTGCATGGATCCATAATGAGCTTCTTACACCATTTACTACCTTGAGTTACTTTTGAAGTGTGGTTAAGAAAAAGTAACTATAGTAATTGTTCCAAAGTGTCCCATGACTCCACCATGGTTCACATCCGGCGGTTGGAGTGTGGTTGGGTTTAATTAGCCCTTAGTTACCTTTTTAATACACCTTGAGTTACCTTTTTAGATGGTTAACCAAAAAGTAACTAGAATAATTGTTTTAGGGGTTACCATGGATTATCCATGGTAATCCGGTGGTAGGGCTTCCATTGGCCCTTTTTTCTTAAATTTCTTTATGAGGATAATTGGAAAGAGTTCTCTCAACTAAAAGTGGTTAGTTGGACTATTATGGTGAAATTGATCCCATGGGTTATCCCCTTTATGGTGCATCCGGCCTATACAAGGAAAAGAAGAGAAAATCATAAATCTTAAATCAATACTCCTTCCCTTTATGTGTAAGACTCTTGGAATTTCTTTAAGAAAGCCATAAAGTAATTAGTTGGGGTATTTAACAAAAAGTTCTTCATGGATGCCTTACTATGGCCTTACTCAGCAGATGGGAGAGGGAAAAGTGTAAAACTTTTTCCCTTAACTTTTTAAACCCCATTTAGTAGGATACTTAATGGTAGTGGAAGATTTATTGCCTTTGCTTTTAAGGAAATCATTAAAGAATAATTGTCTTGTAAGGGAAGAATATCCTAGAGTTCTTTAAGACCCTTATGGCCGATTTTTCCCAAATCTTGGGAGGGTAAAATGGTCATTTCTCATGCTTCATATGACCTACTTGAGTATTATGCTATCTTTTAGAGTATTCAATTGGAGGAAAAATAAATAAGTAAAGAGACATAATAAAACTTAAAAAGGTACTTGGAAATATTAACATGTTATTACACCACTTTATACGGTCTTAAGTATAGTATGATTTTCATTGGGTACAATATTCAAGACATGTGTGCTGAGGTGGGCGGCTGTTTTGTGCTTATTTGGAGCCTAGATGGAGCTTATATTGCACTATGATTGTTGGAGAATGATCTAAAAAATAATTCAAAGTTTCCTAGAGTACAAATATACAAGGCTATGTTTCAAATTTCAAAAACAATGCTGAAGATTTCAGCACGGTGGCCAAATTTTAGGAAGGCACTTTCAAGACTCAAAATCATTCCAAAAATGATAAGACATCACGTTAATGGTTGATTGGGAATCAAGATATTCAAAATTCAAATTTTTTTCAGATTTTTGATGATTATCCATGTCATATACTATGTGCCAAGGTGACTTAATGAAGACCCAATCATAGAGTGACAACAAGACGAAGGCACATCAATTGTCCAATCATATCTCGCCAAATAAGCAAAGGTATGTCACAAAGCTTTACAAGACATCTTCCAAGGGTATTCAAGACACTTCTTCCAAACATTTCTCAGCTCTAGAGTCGTGCAACACATTACAAAAAGGAGGAGGAAGATCAAACACAAGACAAGACACTTTCTACAAGCTATCAAGTGAAAAGCAAAAGTTCTCTTCATCTCTTATATTTTTCTCTCGCACAAAACCTTAAGCCTACCAAACATACTTTTCATATTCTGTATAGGCTTCATATAAACCACCATCATATGTTCCATATTTGTAAAAGGTTTATCAAAGTGTGATCAAACCTTCATTAGTGACGTGGTGGTGATTTTGTTGATTGTTGTTGTGATTTGTTGTAAATAGGTTGGACATTTTGGTGTATAACTCCAGCCACCCTTATTCTAAGGCTACTTTGTTGATTAGTGAATAGCGAGGAAGGTGTCTTTGAAGACTAAAATAGGTCATATTGACTGAATTGGTATAAAAATCTGTGTGTCCTTACTTTTAAGTATTGTTTTTGCAACCTTTTCAAAAGAATTGAGAAAAATAGCAAACAATTTTTAAAAATCATCAAATTTTACAGAGATGCAGATAAAGGCTTAGGTTTCATTTAAGACATATTTTATCAAACTTGAATAAGTAATCCAAGCATTCAGAGTTCTGAGACTAGTGCAATTTGATTTTCAGATTGGAGAGGTTGAGAACAACAATGTGGTTGACATACTTCTCAAATGAATTTTGCAAAAATGTTTCAACCCACTAAACTGTACATCTTAAGGGACATCTCATCAAAATTTCAGATCATTTTGAGTTTTCATTAATTGGGAATTAATTTTTCATTAGAAGGAAAAGTTTTTCGCCGATTGACATGATTCAATCAAAAACGATTTTCTAGGGCTTTAGAGTTTGAATTTTGATCTCAAATTTTTATGAAACATATTTAGAATCTTAAAGTACAGTGTTTCAAAATTTCACAAATGTTGGAGGTCAAGAACCTATTCAGTTAATTTTTCAAAAATGGGGTCTGAAAACATATTCGATTTTCAGAAGTGAGTATTGGTCAATACACATTTTTATAAAGCAATTTTTCCGCACTCACTATTCAACTCCCATTTCTAGTGGTGCTATATAGGTCCAACATCTATGAGGCATGTGTTGTATCTTCTTTCGGTAAGTTTTATATCATTGATGGATTTTTATTTAAGAAAACAAGCTGTGTACTCCGCGTTGTTCTATCTGTGAATTGTTGGTTAAAGTAGCCCATGGGGGCAGCCTTATGGGTCATTTGGGCCTTATGGGTCATTTGGAAATATTGTGTTACCCGTCCCTTCTAGTCCTTGGCCCGAGATTTCTATGGACTTTGTTCTTGGATTACCAAGGTCTAAACACGGGAAAGATAGTATCTTGTGGTTATCGATAGATTTTCCAAAATGGCACACTTTATTGCATGTAAAAAGGTCGGCGATGCTTCAGATATCGCTGCATTATTCTTTAAAGAAGTGGTACATTTAAATGGTATGTCTGGCACAATTGTTACCGATAGAGATACTACATTCTTGAGCCATTTTGGGTGTGTTTTGCGGGGTAAGTTGGGAACTAAGCTTTTGTTTTCTATTACTGCACACCCACAAACTGATGGTCAAACAGAAGTAGTTAACAGAACATTATCTCAATTATTGCATGCCATAATTCAAAATAATTTAAAGTATTGGGAGAATTGTTTTCTGTACATTGAATTTGCATATTCATATGGTACTACTCATTTGCCTTTTGAAGTTGTCTATGGTTTCAATCCCCTATCTCCCCTTTGACTTATTACTTTTGCCTACTAATGAACATGCTAGCTTATATGGTAAAGCTAAAGCTTAGTATGATAAGAAATTGCATAAAAAGGTAAAAGTGTAACTTGAAAAGAAAAATGAACAATATGCAAAACAAGCTAACTAATTGTATAAGCACGTGACCTTCAAACCAGGCGATCTAATATGGATCCATTTGCATAAGGAACGATTTCCAGAAGAGCGGAGGTCCAAATTTCAACCTAGAGGACATGGACCATTCAAAGTACTTACTCGCGTGAAAGA
This sequence comes from Eustoma russellianum, assembly GCA_036186865.1. NCBI lineage: Eukaryota > Viridiplantae > Streptophyta > Magnoliopsida > Gentianales > Gentianaceae > Eustoma > Eustoma russellianum. The sequence continues at coordinate 24,458,422 of AP025058.1, forward strand.
AAACTCTTATGTCATCGACCTTCCCCAGGTAAGTACGGAGATGTTTTGAATATTTTCAATGTTACTGATTTAACTCCTTTACTTGCAGATTTTGGTTCGAGGACGTCTCTTTTTGACCGGGGAGAGAATGATGAAGATGTTGAGTACAACCCTCAAGTAGAAGACATGCATAGTGATGGAGAGAAGGAAGCATGTCCGAGGAAGCTTCAAAGGTTCCAATCACGAGAAGCATAGCGAAAGAACTGAAGCAGGGCATGATCACGATACTTACAGAAATTGTACGTCATCAAGAGAACAACATAGCTAAGCATTGGTACTATCTTTTGGAGCCTCAAAATCTGTTTTGAAGAAGGAAGAAAGAGCATGGGATGGAGGGATGGCTGGACGCAATGTCTAGGCATGTTCGTGTATCGATCGTGCGTAAAAGGTCTTGCATGGCCTAGTTTTCGGCCATCATGGCTTGTACTCTTTTGTAATATATTTTAGGGTCATTTTACAGGTTTTTAGAATGTTTTTAAACATTAAAAGCGTTAGTCAAAAGATAGGAAAGTAGGCTTTCTAAGTTTTGGAAAACGCCTAAAAAGTAGGGGTTTTCACAAGATGACCCTGTCTCAGTTTTTTGTCCATACCTCACTCATAAAACGTCACTTTGAGGTGATTCAAGATGCTATAAAAACTACACATCCGGGATACAACTTTCTAGAAGAACTCATCAACATATTCGGCCCCTATATATCTGAGATATCATGTGCAATGTTGATCAGATGCTGAGGTGATGAAATCCAATAGAAGACCTATCCTATCTCTTGTAAACTAGTCTTATCACTTGTAGGGTGATATGTATACATGTTCAGCTGCCTGGAAACTTAGAATATGAAATGAAAAGTTATAATTTTTTTCCAAAGGTTGTTTAGCAAGGTTCTTCCATGTGCTTTCTTTGATCATTGATCAAAACAAGGTTCTGTATCAACGTCTTGAGCAAACGTTGTGGGGAAATTGAATCCTTCCATCTTGAAGACATGTACAAAAGGTGAATTGCCATTCTTGAATCACGAACAACCTTCAAGGAGGTAGATATTGCTCAGTCCAAATGAGAAGTACATAGCCAAGTTTGGTTTGTAAACCGTTCTTGTCACCACACAAGGTTTCTTATGGAAGACACGATTAGAATGAAAGAAAGGTTTGTTATTTTGCGTGTAACGTGTATCAATAGATGTGACATAATATATGTAATGCTTGAAGAAATACCGAGAAATCCAAAAACCGAAGTCCTTCATAATATATGATTGATGGGAAATAATCATGAAATCTATGTATATATACATGAAGACCATAAATACCATATATAAGAAGACCATATAGTAAACACATTAGCATTACACAAAAAATATGCTTGTACAAATGACCAAAATGCCCTTCTAGCTAAAATGACGAAGATGCCCTTGAAACCCAATTTGTCAAATAACCTTGTAATATTACACCGTCTTTTTGTCTTTTTTGTAGGACCTGTATAGCACTACTAGAAGAGGGGGGTTTGAATAGTGAGTGCGGAAAATTTGGTTTTTAAAAATTTTTGACCCAAATTACTCACTTCTGAAAACAGTTTCTGTTTTCAGATCCTGATTTAAATTATATAAATGACCTAGTTGTAGACCTCCAAAAATTATGAAATTTGGTGAATTCGGACTCTCGGATGTTATAATTAACCCACAAAAATTTCAAATTAAAACTCCAAGTTTAACCCCTTGAAAGTATGTGTTTGGTAAGATTGCATAAAAATCTGCCAGAAACTGTACTCTGAATTGAAAATTTTATTCCTATTAAAAGGTAATTCTAAATGGTCTGAAAATTTTATGATAAGACCCTTAAGATATATATTTTGATGGGTTGAAACATTTTTTGAAAATTACTTAGGGAAGTATGTCAACCACATTGATGTTCTCAATCTTTACAAATCTAAAAATCAGATTGCACTAGTCTCAGAACTATTAACGTTTGATTGACTTACTTATGCAAATGACGTGAAACTTGCGTCAAATGAAAACTAGGACGTGTGACTATGTTTCTGCATAATTTTATGATTTTTGAAAATCATTTTCTATTTTTATCGTTGCAATGACATCGATGCAGAAAACTGGAAACTGAAAGCAAAGTGCTGAAAAGTAACAACACCAAGAATTTTATATTGGTTCAGTTAAAACAACCTACTCCAGTCGTTGAGAACACCTTCCTTGGTTATCACTAAACACAACAAAAACCTTAACACAAGGGTGACTGGAGTTAAACACTAACTCCACCCTTTTACAACCAAAACAATCAAGCAAATCAATCACGAACACCACCACCGATCAAATGAAGGTTTGATCACATCTTGATCAACCTTTTACAAACATTGAACGTGTATGGGTGTTATATCCAAAGCCTATATTATATTTGGAGTATATGAACAATAGGCTTGAGACTAAGAAGAAGAAGAAAGAAAGAAAGGAAGAAGAGAGAGTAGTCTAGCTTTTTGCACTTGTGAGAATATGAATTGTAGCTTGGCCTTGTCTTGCACATCTTCTTCTTTTTATCACTCTTTGGCCGCCCCCTAGGATTCTCTTCCTTCTTGAGAATTGTCTTTAATGTCCTTGGAAGATTGCCTTGTGTAGAAGATGACATAATCTTGCTTACTTGGTGCAATATGATTGGAAGGATGACTTGTCCTTGCCTGGTTGTCACTTGTTGATTGGTCCATCTTGGCACCCTTTAAGTGAGCTGTAAATTTTTCAAAAATCTGAAAACATGTGCTAAAAATCAATTCAAATAATTATCATACAATCACACATTAATCCCTTGAATTTTGGAAGACAAATTGAAGCATAAAATTGCCCACTTTAACACATGTGCTGAAACTTTCAGCATGTGTTTTTCTTTTGAATTCTTTCCTTATGTGGTGCCCTCTTTAATGTCACCAATCTTGTGTAGCATATCCTCCACCAATTGAAGTGTCAAATAAGCTCCACCTTGGCTCCAACAAAGATGTATCAGGCGTGTATGATGAGCTGCACATGTGCTGAACTTTTATTTTAGTAAGCTTTGTCAAATAATGCACAATATTTACACATATATGGTAAATAATAATCAGCCTTATTTTGAATTTTCTAAAACAGTTTAACATGTCTTGAATGTGTAAAAAGTGTCTAGATACATGTTACACCTGTGCCAAAAAAACGTTCCATGTTGTATGTTCGTAGAAAACTAAATTTTCGATTTTCGTCGATTACGATTTTTCTCCGATTAAATTCAAACTTCTTACACATGTCATATATATTATGTCACATATAATATACATAAAATGAAGTGTATATTCATTTCGAATGATAAAAACGTCACATGTGTAGAAAATAAAATTAATTTTGAATTCTCCAAAAATCTAGCCTAAATTATGGGCGATTTATGTGTGCCAACATGGAATGACTTAGTGGCAGTTTGTAACATGTGAGCCACAAAATTTTTAGCCATTTTTGAAGTATATGGGCTGGCCATCTTTATATGGCAAGTACATGACATGTCGGTGAAGTTTTGGTAGCCATCCGATACGACAATTTTCGGTTTATGACCTTGTAACATGTCGTTATAATTTTGATGTCATCATGACTTATATCATATGGTATAAGACCTTAATATACTCATAAATATGAGTTGTATATAGTTGTGTGACGTCGAGGTACGTTTATAATATATGTGACATGTCGGTGGTACGTCGGAATATATGTGTATTGTGTCTTTTTTTTAAAAATATGGATATATATATTGTATATTTATTAGGCGTGTAAATGGAAATGGGTAGAAGATTTTCCATTTTCAAATTTGTTGTCATATAGCTTTCTCCAAATATGTCTTCATTTAATGAACTAGTTAGTTCATTAACTTAAGACTTCACTTAATGAACTAGTTTAGTTCATTAATTGTGGCATCTCTTAGGTTCTTAGTAGCAGTCGGCGACCCTTTCTTTTTTTACTTCACATAGCTTTTCGTCTCTTCACTTCACATAAGATCATATAGGAATGAGAATAACGAAAATAGGAAAGATGTGCGGAGCTCTGTTCCACACGCATATCTGTCCGGATGCTGTGATCAGATAATCAGGTCTTGCTTGACCCGCGGACTTGATACTATTTAAAGATGACTTTTCTAGGGGCTCTGAAAAAGAAGGTTCCAATGAATCCAAGGAAAATAAAACAGCACATTATGGCCATGACCAGCTAAAGATCATTTCTATCTCACGAATTTTATTTAAACCAATATCGA
>AP025058.1:24462724-24536976 GCA_036186865.1 Eustoma russellianum
AGAATCAATCCCGCAAGCCCTTTTTGATCATTTTTATAGAGGGGAAGCACACAACTCACTAAATGAATGAAAAAAATCTTCACATTCTCTTAGGTTCTTAGTAGCAGTCGGCGACCCTTTCTTTTTTTACTTCACATAGCTTTTCGTCTCTTCACTTCACATAAGATCATATAGGAATGAGAATAACGAAAATAGGAAAGATGTGCGGAGCTCTGTTCCACACGCATATCTGTCCGGATGCTGTGATCAGATAATCAGGTCTTGCTTGACCCGCGGACTTGATACTATTTAAAGATGACTTTTCTAGGGGCTCTGAAAAAGAAGGTTCCAGTTCATTAATTGTGGCATCTGAAAATAGTACAAAGACAACAAATGTTTGCCATATGATGTAAGCTTTAGCGCTTTATGGCTTGTTAGTACGGCGATAATATATCTAAGCATATGAAGTATGTTTATCACATAAACGTGTCAAATAATAATTTATTCATGCATTTCGTAAGCACGTAGCATTTAAATTATGCATTTATAAATCACTCAAACCTTTTTTTCAACACTTTTCTCCTTATATATCCTTCTAGAAAGATATCCTTACAAGAATTCAAAAATACTCTCTTGCCCTTGTGGTAAGTTGTCAAAACTTATATGGCAAGTTAGTGACACAAAAATATATGAGTTTAAACATGGAATCATTATGAACATATATGATATGCTACAAAAACTTATCATATATAAAGGAAATTATATGTGTAACAAAATTACTTACATACTTATCCCACATTAAGGAAATTATTTCAAACTAGTCTGACATCGATCAATCTATGTCTCAGATTTAGAGACTAATGTATACATCGATCGATCCATCTGTTTAGATTGAGAGATCCATGTCTCACGGTATGGTTTCAGTTTTAATCAGTCTGCTATCGATCGATTTATGTAGGGTATGATGTGTACCTCGATCAATCTATTTGTTTTGGGTTGAGAGATTGATGTCCTACAGTAAGTTTTTCAATTTTGATCTTTGCAAACATCAATCGATCTATGCCTCTTTTGAAAGACTGATATACAGATAGAACGATAGATGTATTTCAATTTGAAAGACTTACTCCATATTTGTTTAAATCTTTTGTTATTTTCAAAGTCTAAAATAGCTTTTTAACATCTTTTTAAGTTTTACCAACACTTATCAACAATAAAATCATGTTTTTAAAATCATTCAAACCTATATTGAAATTTCTTGCAGAAGTATGGTTATCTTAAGGGGGAAAAAGATAATACAGGAGCAGTCAAACTTTGAGGCAGCCTATTGTCTTGGAACTTTTCATGGGTTACACTTAGAGCGATACATTGAAGCAGCCTATTGGCTCTTTTTTTAGAGTCTTTTGTATTTGCTACATCTCTATATGCATTGATTTTTTAGGTTAATACAAAATTTGTATTGAACCAAAAAAAATACACAGGTAGATGTTTTTGCCTAAAAGTTATAAAGATAAGATTAGTCTTCTAAAATTAAATGGTTGGTATTCACGAAATTTAATGTAAGTCTATTAATTCAAAAACATATTAAGATAGATTTGCTTCGCATTAAAAAAACACGAAAGCCAAAAAGTGTATATTCTACTATGCAAAGAAATTAGCTTGCAAAGAAAAAATGGTTAACATGTTACGACAAAGTTGACGTAATTTTTGTCACTGAAAATTAGAACAAATATATTCATACGAAAGATACATCATCAATGTCAACACAAAATATTCTCAAGTAGCATAAAAGTAAAATATTGCGAAACGTAGACAAAATAATTTATAGATTTCAATAGCACATTGGATAATCCATCCTAGCAAACTATAAAATACTGCTGCGATACAATCCTAAGACCTCTTGATTTTAAGGTTTTAGATTTAGCCACTTGAGGTGAGGTTCATGAATGACGACAACCATGCATAATTTTTAATTTTTTAAAATTTTTTGGTTCCATCTTCAATAAACGAGTAACTGTGATTAATCACTTTTTTACATTAGGTTATAATAATTAGACATTTATACACTTTCACCTACATGTTGTCTTTTTAAGTTTTCACATTTATAATATCAATTCTTTTCATTCAACAAATTAGTTTATTAATAGATTTGTTGTTTTAAGTACATAAATATTCTACTTATGCATATATGTATCTTAATGTTATCATTTAATTCTGTATTTCCGTACACATTGCTTTTTCTTATTATGTTTTGACCTGCATAGCACGGGCTACCGACTAGTTACCATAGTAGTATTATCACACTATAAGGAAACATGTGAGAGAAAGTTTGGAATGTATTTAAATCGTTACGGGAATAAACGATAGGAGAAGAATTTGTTATGATATATAGGGTGGGTAAGGAGGAAGAAGAAAAATAATGTACGGGAAATTTAAGAAAAAATAGTAGAAAGAAGGAAAAACCTTGGCAAAATTGATGGTTTCTCACAAAACATTGGGGTAGAGTAAAATCATAGTAATATATATATATATATATATATATATATATATATATATATATATCTGTGTGTGTGTATATATATGCGCGCGCATGGAGGAATATGTAATAGGTTGCGGTTTTGGCAAAAACAAGAAGATATTCATCACATAGATCAAGTTTTAATTGTTGACATATGAAACAATAATACACTAATTTGTTGTTTTCGTCAGTAGTGCACGTATACAATAATTTTGCGGGAAAAGAAGGGTTTTTTTCCTTTGAGCGCGAAGGGTTTTCTATTCAAACCTAATATTGCGTATTATTGTCCGCATAACGTAATTAGTGTCCATATCTTTTATTTACAAATATTTCCATCTGTAGCTTTCAATCACGTTGATTACGTTTCCCTTTCTAACTGAAATTCTTACCACCTAGGAATATTAGCTTTGTATACATATCTTTGCCGGGCAGTATGAATGCACACAATTATTCTATCCTCTGCTAGGAATATTAGCTTTGAAACCCTAATATTTAACACAGCCTTTTTCGCCATAGTAACACCTCCTTCTTCTTGGCACTCTTTTTCTCTTCTTTAATTTTTTTTTTTCAAATTGACCTCAACCCTAACGTCTGATCCTTTTTTTAACCCCTTCTACATTATTTCAATTTTTTTTTCCTAACATTGTCTCCTTCAAGAAGACGGTAAAGAATTTCAGGCAAGTCTTTGAAGTACCCAAAAGAAGCCATGGACGCCAATTTACACCCCAAAGTTTGATGATGGAGTTTGTGAAGCCAGAGGACAGAGGTACGGTATCCCTCTTTATCATTTTTTTGGGGGTACGAGTATTACATTACAAAACATTGGATAAAACTTACAAATTATTTTGTACTGTTGATTTATTGAAAGAAGATATCAAAAAATATTTATATAAAATATATATTGAATAAAGATATCAATATATACTTTGTCTAGTCTAATTTTAAACAACCCATTACTCTATCAATTGATATGATTATGGCAAAGACTTTCCTTCCACGTATAAACTAGCATCTCATGATTAGGATCCAGCAAACTATATTCCACCACTCAGAAGACAAACTTTAGTAATATTAAGACATGTTGGTATCAGACATACATGTCTCAATTGTCGTTGCAGACATGCATGTTTTTAAATACCGGCAGTAAGGACATGAATCTTAATGTTTTTTTAACTTTCGTATTTAATGATTAACTTGTAATCCATATGTTTAATTAGCATTAGTCTCACAATATCACTTGTTCCCATATAATTGTATTACGTGTTTACACATAATATACTTTCTTTGAATTGACAATCACAATCAACCATCTTACCTTTCTTAGTACTCTAGAAAAACACGTTACCTTTCTTTTATGTTTTACATGTTTGTGAAGCTTAGGTAAGAAGGACCAGTTCTAAATGGGTAGAAAGAGGTCTTATCCACAAGGCAGTACTGATGAAGAATATGTACCTGAGAGTGTAAGTTCCAAGAAACCATTTACATGGGAAGAGCATCATGTCATCACTCTACTCAAATCTGCTATAGAATATTGGCAAAAGAAGGGTGATCCAAAAGCAGATAAAGGTTCCTACTACGATTTCATTGGACATAAACTCCAGACAGGTGTGACGAGAACACAAATATATGAAAAGCTTAGACGATTGAAAAATAACTATAAAAAAAATAATGAAAATATCGATAATAGAAGTACTTTTAGTGTTCATGAGAGGGTAGTTTTCGACCTTTCGAAAAATTTATTCAACAGAGATAATATAGTTAAAGAAAAGGCTAAAAACCATGATGAAAACCCTGAAAAAGTAGAGGAAAATTTTTGCATGAATGAAGAAGATGATATTCTTACTGAATTTGAGAAGGCTTCAGAATTAGAGAGGAGAGATATAATTCTGGATTTTTGGGAAGATTATCCACATTTGACAAATTCTGTTGATAAAAGTAGGGTATGGATGCGTGACCATTTAATCATGTTGGGGCATAACAAAGCAAAGGAATTTGACGATGAATGGTGTGAAATTTCTTGTGATGAAGCCAAATTGCAGCAAAAGATGCAAATGTTGCAACAAAAACAATATGATTTAATTCTCAGTCAAATGCATGGAGAAATGTAGTTCCTTAACATATGTTGTGCTTTCCATTTAAATATAAATTTTCGTTATTGCATGATCATAGTACGTTTTCATTCTATTCGAGTCATAGCTCTTATTCGAATACTAGTTTTTTGCTTTATCTGTTCTCAATTATTTCAAGTTGGAAAAATTTTGATTTGTGCAACCATTTTTTTTCCGGTGTGATTCTGACGATCTTATCAACTTTACAGCTTTTGCAGATTATTTTGATGAATGAATCATCTTTTAAGCCAATTAAGAGAAAAAAAACTGGATAAATGAATTATTTTTAAGTATGAAGGTAAGTTTTTTTCTCATTAAACTTAAAATATTTAAGATAAACCAAAGACAACTAGAAAAAAGTAAGGTTTCCTTACAGTCCAATAAAAGTTGATTGAATAGTTTTCACTCGACATTTCTCTTTAGTTCCGCACTATCATTTGGCCTTCAGTATTTCATCCACTCAAAACAAATAGTTCTTACCTGATGATGTCGGATTTATCACCAAGCAATAAATGTGCCCTGGGGGTTACGCCGTCAATCTCCCGTTAGTTGTCCAAAATCAGCCGTGTCTGCTGAGCTGCACAAGTAAAGACGTTAGAGGACCCGGGTAATAAAGTCCCGGGTAACACCCTCCGATGCTTAAGTCAGTTTGGGTCATTTATCAAGTGAGATTTAAGGTTGGACCAGTAAATTGAAGTGATTTTTCCTATTTTACCGTGAGGAAGATGAGTCGCAGTTTTGTCTTTCTGGATTTGGCTTGGTCTCTTCTTTCTTGCTTTCTGTCTTTTATATGTATGTCTGGGCCAATGCATGTGTATGGATGCGTGGGAGATGACACGTAATGAGGCAACAAGGATGACTCTTGTTTCTGCAGGCTCGCCATGTGGCGCCGTGCTTTGTTGGGCTTGGCTACCATGGACACCTGGAGACGAGTCTTACCTGGCAGAATTACCTAGGGTAAAATCCGGAGACTTGAGGCCGAGCTTGATTCCTTTGAATAACTATAAGCCAAGGTGCCCGTGGCCAGGGCGTAAGTGGCCGAGGTGTAAGTGGCCGAGGTGCACTGGTCTTTCCGTCAGTTGACCGTTTATTGAAACAGGACAGGCCGAAGTCATATCAAGCAGCTGAGGCATGGGCCCATCACTTATGCCCCCAGATTTATCTTGACCGCGCTGACTGGCAAGGGCAAGGGAATCTGTTCAGGTATGCTGGTGGCGTGTTTGCAATGTATTGGGCAGCAACCTGCATTTAGTGCTAGCGGTTCAAGTATTTTCCCCCTCGGGTACTGAAACCGCCGAAAAGATAATGATGAGGCGTTGGAATTAACGCTTACATTAAAAGCAGGAACTACGACGCAGCTACGGGGATAACTGTTCAGTTAATGAAGACACGTCATAGACTCATTAGAACAAGATTTGTCTGCCTTCACAGTTCAGCTCAACCACACAAAATCTGGGGACAAATGATTAGCTAATAAAAGCAAGCTAATGTAGACCTAAAAAGGGATCCGAAATCCATATTTCAAACAACTTGGAGCTAATTCACTGAATCTTCTCTTCAGCCAATAACTGTGAGAATTTTCTAACTCCATACACTAAACTACATTCTCCGTGAGAAGTGACCCAAACTGATTTGAGCGTCGGAGTGTTTTTCCCGGGGTCATCCCTCCGGGACCTCTGATCTTTGCTTCCTTATGCAGGACATTCAGGAAGCTATTCCAGCTGCAATCTTCAAACCAGTTAACAACTCTTCAAGTTAACTGACGACGTTTATTTGAGGTCATCTTTGACCCTTGGTGAAGATCCGGCTTCATCATTTGGCGCTAGAAGGAGGGCCACCTTGTCCCTTAACCCAATAAAACCGTTACTCAAAGCTTTCTTAATTTCGTTCTTACCAAGCTATTGAGAGAAAGATAGATAAAAAAGATGGACAAGGGTCCAAGCGACCTATGAAATCTAAGAGAAGTCAAAAATCTTCTCAATAGCAAACAAAATAGTGTTCTACAGAGCCGAAAGAATCTTCAACTCCCACCATTGCCTTCACATATGAAGAGCATATGCGAGTCATACGCTATGTGGTTCAAAACCTGGGTGTGTTCCAAGCTGTAGTGAGGGAAATGAAGGGGAAGGCCTCTGCAGCAAGGTCCAGTGGGTCTCATTCCAGTAACTCTCACCTACAGGAACACCTGAAGTACTCTCCAACTCGGCTTGATTATCACCCAGGCGTCAGGCCGAATTTATGGCTGAGGCGAGGCATTCAGGACAAAGGTCTAGCCACCAGAGCTTAAAACGCACCCAAAAAGCATCTTTGCCATTTAAATATGGCAGAGAAGTTGACAATAAAGGCAAAGCTTTGCTGCAGGAAAGGTGCTCTGTCAAGATTCGGTTAGGAGGCCGAGACAAAGAGAGGAACTCTCTGTTGGCTTCAAAAGCCCATATCCTTTCCTACATGAGGAAGAAGTCCCTGGCAAGGGAACTTCAGCCCCTGGCTGGACCAATCCACAAAAGAGACCCGACTGTGTTGCCTTTATCATCATGATATTGGGCATGATATAGAAGACTGTAGGCAGCTTGGACAAGAAATTGGGCGTCTTATCGAACTTGGTCACCTACAGCGGTTTTACAACTCGAGGTTAAAGCTGCACAACAGGCTGGACTTTGGCAGGCCCCTCTGGATGAGAGTTGTAAACCTAGGCCTCATCATGGGTTGCCAAGTGATGAGGATTCAGATTCTGATGACAAGGGCCTACGGGTTCCTGTGCGTACAAGGCTAACTTAACCGCAGAAGTCCGTAATTCAAATGAATCAGGATTTATTTCTTCTTGTGTTCATCCGGTGTCTTTCCGCTCAGCTTTGTCTTATTAAAGGATTGATCTTTTGCTAGATTCCCGCCTGGTTCAGTTAAGCTGAATCCTCTCATTCGGCATTCAGCAAGGAAAGTTAAGTCACCATATGGTGCATGAAGAAATTTCTCTAGAGGAGAGAAATAGTTTACGCCTATCTATAACCCGCGACGGAAGTGGGGGCAACTCAGCATGACTGAGAAGGTTGAGCAGGACTTTACATCTGGGACAAGTTTTCCTATATTTTACCTCAGCAGGTCTAGAAGGTTGAGCAGGACTTAACATTGGGACAGGATTCCTTATATTATAACTCAGCAGGACTGAGAGGGTTGAGCAGGACTCAACATCTGGGACAGGTTTCCTATATTTCACCTAGCAGGTCTGAGAAGGTTGAGCAGGACTCAACATTGGGACACGTTTCTCTATATTCTAACTCATTAGGACTGAGAGGGTTGAGCAGGACTCAACATCTGGGCCAGGTTTCCCTATATATCACCTTAGCAGGCCTGAGAAGGTTGAGCAGGACACAACATTGGGACAGTTTTCCCTATATTCTAACTCAGCAGGGCTGAGAGGGTTGAGCAGGACTCAACATCTGGGACAGGTTTCCCTATATTTCACCTCAGCAGGTCTGAGAAGGTTGAGCAGAACTCAACATTGGGACAGGTCTCCCTATATTTCACCTCAACAGGTCTGAGAAAGTTGAGCAGGACTCAACATTGGGACAGGTTTCCCTATATTCTAACTCAGCAGGACTGAGAAAGATTGAGCAGGACTCAACTTTGGGACAGTTTCCCTACACTCTAACTCAGCAGGACTGAGAGGGTTAAGCAAAACTCAACATTGGGACAGGTTTCCCTATATTCTAACTCAGCAGGACTGAGAGGGTTGAGCAGGACTAAAAATTTATGACAGGTTTTCCTATATTTCACCTTAGCAGGTCTGAGAAGGTTGAGCAGGACTCAACATTGGGACAGGTTTCCCTATATTCTAACTCAGCAGGACTGAGAGGGTTGAGCAGGACTCAACATCTGGGACAACTTTCCCTACATTCTAACTCAGCAGGACAGAGAAGGTTGAGCAGAACTCAACATTGGGACAGGTTTCCCTATATTCTAACTCAGCAGGACTTAGAAGGTTGAGCAGGACTCAACATTGGGACATGTTTCCCTATATTCTAACTCAGCAGGACTGAGAGGGTTGAGCAGGACTCAACATCTGGGACAGGTTTCCATATATTTCACCTCAGCAGGTCTGAGAAGGCTGAGCAGGACTCAACATTAGGACAGGTTTCCCTATATTCTAACTAAACAAGACTGAGAGGGTTGAGCAGGACTCAACATCTGGGACAAGTTTCTCTATATTTTACCTCAGCAGGTCTAAGAAGGTTGAGCAGGACTCAACATTGGGACAGGTTTCCCTATATTTTAACTCAGCAGGACTCAGAGGGTTGAGCAGGACTCAACATCTGGGACAGGTTTCCCTATATTTCACCTCAGCAGGTCTGAGAAGGTTGAGCAGGACTCAACATTGGGACAGTTTACCCTATATTCTAACTCAGCAGGACTAAGAGGGTTGAGTAGAACTCAACATCTGGGACAAGTTTCCCTATATTTTACCTCAGCATGTCTGAGAAGGTTGAGCCGGACTCAACATTGGGATAGGTTTCCCTATATTCTAACTCAGCAGGACTGAGAGGGTTGAGCAGGACTCAACATCTGCGATAAGTTTCCCTATATTTCACCTCAGCAGCACTGAGAAGGTTGAGCAAGGCTCAACATCTGGGACAGGTTTCCCTATATTTCACCTCAACAGGTCTGAGAAGGTTGAGCAGGACTCAACATTGGCACAGGTTTCCCTATATTCTAACTCAGCAGGACTGAGAGGGTTGAGTAGGACTCAACATCTGGGACAGGTTTCCCTATATTTCACCTCAGCAGGTCTGAGAAGGTTGAGCAGGACTCAACATTAGGACAAGTTTCCCTATATTCTAACTCAAAAGGACTGAGAAGGTTGAGCAGAACTCAACATTGGGACAGGTTTCCTTATATTCTAACTTAGCAGGACTGAGAAGGTTGAGCAAGACTCAACATTGGGACATGTTTCCCTATATTCTAACTCAGCAGGACTGAGAGGGTTGAGCAGGACTCAACATCTGCGATAGGTTTCCCTATATTCCACCTCAGCAGCACTGAGAAGGTTGAGCAGGAGTCAACATTGGGAAAGGTTTCCCTATATTCTAACTCAGCGGGACTGAGAGGGTTAAGAAGGACTCAACATCTAGCACAGGTTTTCCTATATTTCACCTCAGCAGGTCTGAGAAGGTTGAGCAGGACTCAACATTGGGACAGGTTTCACTATATTCTAACTCAGCAGGACTGAGAGGGTTGAGCAGGACTCAACATCTGGGACAGGGTTCCCTATATTCTAACTCAACAGGACTGAGAGGGTTGAGTAGGACTCAACATCTGGGACATGTTTCCCTATATTCTAACTCAGCAGGACTGAGAAGGTTGAGCAGGCCTCAACATTGGGACAGGTTTCCTTACATTCTAACTCAGCAGGACTGAGAAGGTTGATCAGAACTCAACATTGGGACATGTTTCCCTATATTCTAACTCAGCAGGACTGAGAGGGTTGAGCAGGACTCAACATCTGCGATAGGTTTCCCTATATTTCACCTCAGCAGCACTGAGAAGGTTGACCATGACTCAACATCTGGGACAGGTTTCCCTATATTTCACCTCAGCAGGTCTGAGAAGGTTGAGCAGGACTTAATATTGAGACAGGTTTCCCTATATTCTAACTCCGCAGGACTTAGAGGGTTGAGTAGGACTCAACATCTGGGACAAGTTTCTCTATATTTTACCTCAGCAGGTCTGAGAAGGTTGAGCAAATCTCAACATTGGGACAGGTTTCCCTATATTCTAACTCAGCAGGACTGAGAGGGTTGAGTAGGACTCCACATCTGGGACAGGTTTCCCTGTATTTCACCTCAGCAGGTCTGAGAAGGTTGAGCAGGACTCAACATTGGGACAGGTTTCCCTACATTCTAACTCAGAAGGACTTAGAAGGTTGAGCATAACTCAACATTGGGACAGGTTTCCCTATATTCTAACTCAGCTGGATTGAGAAGGTTGAGCAAGACTCAGCATTGGGACAGGTTTCCCTATATTCTAACTCAGCAGGACTGAGAGGGTTGAGCAGGACTCAACATCTGCGATAGGTTTCCCTATATTTCACCTCAGCAGCACTGAGAAGGTTGAGCATGACTCAACATTGGGACAGGTTTTCCTATATTCTAACTCAGCGGGACTGAGAGGGTTAAGAAGGACTCAACATCTAGGACAGGTTTCCCTATATTTCACCTCAGCAGGTCTGAGAAGGTTGAGCAGGACTCAACATTGTTACAGGTTTCCCTATATTCTATCTCAGCAGGACTGAGAGGGTTGAACAGGACTCAACATCTAGGACAGGTTTCCCAATATTTCACCTAGCAGGTCTTAGAAGGTTGAGCAGAACTCAACATTGGGACAGGTTTCCATATATTCTAACTCAGCAGGACTGAGAGGGTTGAGCAGGACTCAACATCTGGGCCAGGTTTCCCTATATATCACCTTTGCAGGTCTGAGAAGGTTGAGCAGGACACAACATTGGGACAGATTTCCCTATATTCTAACTCAGCAGGGCTTAGAGGGTTGAGCAGGACTCAACATCTGGGACAGGTTTCCCTATATTCTAACTCAGCAAGTCTGAGAAGGTTGAGCAGAACTCAACATTGGGACACGTTTCCCTATATTCTAACTCAGCAATACTGAGAGGGTTGAGCAGGACTCAACATCTGCGATAGGTTTCCCTATATTTCACCTCAGCAGCACTGAGAAGGTTGAGCAGGACTCAACATCTGGCACAGGTTTCCCTATATTTCACCTCAGCAGGTCTGAGAAGGTTGAGCAGGACTCAACATTGGGACAGGTTTCCCTATATTCTAACTCAGCGGGACTGAGAGGGTTGAGCAGGACTCAACATCTGGGACAAGTTTCCCTGTATTTCACCTCAGCAGGTTTGAGAAGGTTGAGCAGGACTTAACATTGGGACATGTTTCCCTACATTCTAACTCAGAATGACTGAGAAGGTTGAGCAGAACTCAACATTGAGACAGGTTTCCCTATATTCTAGCTCAGCAGGACTGAGAAGGTTGAGCAAGACTCAACATTGGGACATGTTTCCCTATATTCTAACTCAGCAGGATTGAGAGGGTTGAGCAGGACTCAACATCTGTGATAGGTTTCCCTATATTTCACCTCAGCAGCACTGAGAAGGTTGAGCAGGACTCAACATCTGGGACAGGTTTCCCTATATTTCACCTCAGCAGGTCTGAGAAGGTTGAGCAGGACTCAACATTGGGACAGGTTTCCCTATATTCTAACTCAGCAGGACTGAGAGGGTTGAGTAGGACTCAACATCTGGGACAAGTTTCTCTATATTTTACCTCAGCAGGTCTGAGAAGGTTGAGCAGGACTCAACATTGGGACAGGTTTTCCTATATTCTAACTCAGCAGGACTGAGAGGGTTGAGTAGGACTCAACATCTGTGACAGGTTTCCCTATATTTCACCTCAGCAGGTCTGAAAAGGTTGAGCAGGACTCAACATTGGGACAGGTTTCCCTACATTCTAACTCAGAAGGACTGAGAAGGTTGAGCAGAACTCAACATTGGGACAGGTTTTCCTATATTCTAACTCAGCAGGATTGAGAAGGTTGAGCAAGACTCAACATTGGGACAGGTTTCCTATATTCTAACTCAGCAGGACTGAGAGGGTTGAGCAGGACTCAATATCTGCGATAGGTTTCCCTATATTTCACCTCAGCAGCACTGAGAAGGTTGAGCATGACTCAACATTGGGACGGGTTTTCCTATATTCTAACTCAGCGGGACTGAGAGGGTTAAGAAGGACTCAACATCTAGGACATATTTCTCTATATTTCACCTCAGCAGGTCTGAGAAGGTTGAGCAGGACTCTATATTGGGATAGGTTTCCCTATATTCTAACTCAACAGGACTAAAAGGGTTGAGCAGGACTCAACATCTGGGACAGGTTTCCCTATATTTCACCTAGCAGGTCTGAGAAGGTTGAGCAGAACTCAACATTGGGACAGGTTTCCCTATATTCTAACTCAGCAGGACTGAGAAGGTTGAGCAAGACTCAACATTGGGACATGTTTCCCTATATTCTAACTCAGCAGGACTGAGAGGGTTGAGCAGGACTCAACATCTGCGATAGGTTTCCCTATATTTCACCTCAGCAGCACTGAGAAGGTTGAGCAGGAGTCAACATTGGGAAAGGTTTCCCTATATTCTAACTCAGCGGGACTGAGAG
This sequence comes from Eustoma russellianum, assembly GCA_036186865.1. Lineage (NCBI taxonomy): Eukaryota > Viridiplantae > Streptophyta > Magnoliopsida > Gentianales > Gentianaceae > Eustoma > Eustoma russellianum. The sequence goes on from AP025058.1 coordinate 24,475,549, forward strand.
GGTTAAGAAGGACTCAACATCTAGCACAGGTTTCCCTATATTTCACCTCAGCAGGTCTGAGAAGGTTGAGCAGGACTCAACATTGGGACAGGTTTCACTATATTCTAACTCAGCAGGACTGAGAGGGTTGAGCAGGACTCAACATCTGGGACAGGGTTCCCTATATTCTAACTCAACAGGACTGAGAGGGTTGAGTAGGACTCAACATCTGGGACATGTTTCCCTATATTCTAACTCAGCAGGACTAAGAAGGTTGAGCAGGCCTCAACATTGGGACAGGTTTCCTTACATTCTAACTCAACAGGACTGAGAAGGTTGATCAGAACTCAACATTGGGCCATGTTTCCCTATATTCTAACTCAGCAGGACTGAGAGGGTTGAGCAGGACTCAACATCTGCGATAGGTTTCCCTATATTTCACCTCAGCAGCACTGAGAAGGTTGAGCATGACTCAACATCTGGGACAGGTTTCCCTATATTTCACCTCAGCAGGTCTGAGAAGGTTGAGCAGGACTTAATATTGAGACAGGTTTCCCTATATTCTAACTCAGCAGGACTTAGAGGGTTGAGTAGGACTCAACATCTGGGACAAGTTTCTCTATATTTTACCTCAGCAGGTCTGAGAAGGTTGAGCAAAACTCAACATTGGGACAGGTTTCCCTATATTCTAACTCAGCAGGACTGAGAGGGTTGAGTAGGACTCAACATCTGGGACAGGTTTCCCTGTATTTCACCTCAGCAGGTCTGAGAAGGTTGAGCAGGACTCAACATTGGGACAGGTTTCCCTAAATTCTAACTCAGAAGGACTTAGAAGGTTGAGCATAACTCAACATTGGGACAGGTTTCCCTATACTCTAACTCAGCTGGATTGAGAAGGTTGAGCAAGACTCAGCATTGGGACAGGTTTCCCTATATTCTAACTCAGCAGGACTGAGAGGGTTAAGCAGGACTCAACATCTGCGATAGGTTTCCCTATATTTCACCTCAGCAGCACTGAGAAGGTTGAGCATGACTCAACATTGGGACAGGTTTTCCTATATTCTAACTCAGCGGGACTGAGAGGGTTAAGAAGGACTCAACATCTAGGACAGGTTTCCCTATATTTCACCTCAGCAGGTCTGAGAAGGTTGAGCAGGACTCAACATTGTTACAGGTTTCCCTATATTCTATCTCAGCAGGACTGAGAGGGTTGAACAGGACTCAACATCTAGGACAGGTTTCCCAATATTTCACCTAGCAGGTCTTAGAAGGTTGAGCAGAACTCAACATTGGGACAAGTTTCCATATATTCTAACTCAGCAGGACTGAGAGGGTTGAGCAGGACTCAACATCTGGGCCAGGTTTCCCTATATATCACCTTAGCAGGTCTGAGAAGGTTGAGCAGGACACAACATTGGGACAGATTTCCCTATATTCTAACTCAGCAGGTCTTAGAGGGTTGAGCAGGACTCAACATCTGGGACAGGTTTCCCTATATTCTAACTCACCAGGTCTGAGAAGGTTGAGCAGAACTCAACATTGGGACACGTTTCCCTATATTCTAACTCAGCAGGACTGAGAGGGTTGAGCAGGACTCAACATCTGCGATAGGTTTCCCTATATTTCACCTCAGTAGCACTGAGAAGGTTGAGCAGGACTCAACATCTGGCACAGGTTTCCCTATATTTCACCTCAGCAGGTCTGAGAAGGTTGAGCAGGACTCAACATTGGGACAGGTTTCCCTATATTCTAACTCAGCGGGACTGAGAGGGTTGAGCAGGACTCAACATCTGGGACAAGTTTCCCTGTATTTCACCTCAGCAGGTTTGAGAAGGTTGAGCAGGACTTAACATTGGGACATGTTTCCCTACATTCTAACTCAGAATGACTGAGAAGGTTGAGCAGAACTCAACATTGGGACAGGTTTCCCTATATTCTAACTCAGCAGGACTGAGAAGGTTGAGCAAGACTCAACATTGGGACATGTTTCCCTATATTCTAACTCAGCAGGATTGAGAGGGTTGAGCAGGACTCAACATCTGTGATAGGTTGCCCTATATTTCACCTCAGCAGCACTGAGAAGGTTGAGCAGGACTCAACATCTGGGACAGGTTTCCCTATATTTCACCTCAGCAGGTCTGAGAAGGTTGAGCAGGACTCAACATTGGGACAGGTTTCCCTATATTCTAACTCAGCAGGACTGAGAGGGTTGAGTAGGACTCAACATCTGGGACAAGTTTCTCTATATTTTACCTCAGCAGGTCTGAGAAGGTTGAGCAGGACTCAATATTGGGACAGGTTTTCCTATATTCTAACTCAGCAGGACTGAGAGGGTTGAGTAGGACACAACATCGGGGACAGGTTTCCCTATATTTCACCTCAGCAGGTCTGAGAAGGTTGAGCAGGACTCAACATTGGGACAGGTTTCCCTACATTCTAACTCAGAAGGACTGAGAAGGTTGAGCATAACTCAACATTGGGACAGGTTTCCCTATATTCTAACTCAGCATGATTGAGAAGGTTGAGCAAGACTCAACATTGGGATAGGTTTCCCCATATTCTAACTCAGCAGGACTGAGAGGGTTAAGCAGTACTCAACATCTGCGATAGGTTTCCCTATATTTCACCTCAGCAGCACTGAGAAGGTTGAGCATGACTCAACATACCGGGACTGAGAGGGTTAAGAAGGACTCAACATCTAAGACAGGTTTCCCTATATTTCACCTCAGCAGGTCTGAGAATGTTGAGCAGGACTCAACATTGTTACAGGTTTCCCTATATTCTAACTCAGCAGGACTGAGAGGGTTGAGCAGGACTCAACATCTAGGACAGGTTTCCCTATATTTCACCTAGCAGGTCTGAGAAGGTTGAGCAGAACTCAACATTGGGACAGGTTTCCATATATTCTAACTCAGCAGGACTGAGAGGGTTGAGCAGGACTCAACATCTGGGCCAGGTTTCCTTATATATCACCTTAGCAGGTCTGAGAAGGTTGAGCAGGACACAACATTGGGACAGATTTCCCTATATTCTAACTCAGCAGGGCTTAGAGGGTTGAGGAGGACTCAACATCTGGGACAGGTTTCCCTATATTCTAACTCAGCAAGTCTGAGAAGGTTGAGCAGAACTCAACATTGGGACACGTTTCCCTATATTCTAACTCAGCAGGACTGAGAGGGTTGTGCAGGACTCAACATCTGCGATAGGTTTCCCTATATTTCACCTCAGCAGCACTGAGAAGGTTGAGCAGGACTCAACATCTGGCACAGGTTTCCCTATATTTCACCTCAGCAGGTCTGAGAAGGTTGAGCAGGACTCAACATTGGGACAGGTTTCCCTATATTCTAACTCAGCGGGACTGAGAGGGTTGAGCAGGACTCAACATCTGGGAAAAGTTTCCCTGTATTTCACCTCAGCAGGTTTGAGAAGGTTGAGCAGGACTTAACATTGGGACATGTTTCCCTACATTCTAACTCAGAATGACTGAGAAGGTTGAGCAGAACTCAACATTGGGACAGGTTTCCCTATATTCTAGCTCAGCAGGACTGAGAAGGTTGAGCAAGACTCAACATTGGGACATGTTTCCCTATATTCTAACTCAGCAGGATTGAGAGGGTTGAGCAGGACTCAACATCTGTGATAGGTTTCCCTATAATTCACCTCAGCAGCACTGAGAAGGTTGAGCAGGACTCAACATCTGGGACAGGTTTCCCTATATTTCACCTCAGCAGGTCTGAGAAGGTTGAGCAGGACTCAACATTGGGACAGGTTTCCCTATATTCTAACTCAGCAGGACTGAGAGGGTTGAGTAGGACTCAACATCTGGGACAAGTTTCTCTATATTTTACCTCAGCAGGTCTGAGAAGGTTGAGCAGGACTCAACATTGGGACAGGTTTTCCTATATTCTAACTCAGCAGGACTGAGAGGGTTGAGTAGGACTCAACATCGGGGACAGGTTTCCCTATATTTCACCTCAGCAGGTCTGAGAAGGTTGAGCAGGACTCAACATTGGGACAGGTTTCCCTACATTCTAACTCAGAAGGACTGAGAAGGTTGAGCATAACTCAACATTGGGACAGGTTTCCCTATATTCTAACTCAGCATGATTGAGAAGGTTGAGCAAGACTCAACATTGGGACAGGTTTCCCCATATTCTAACTCAGCAGGACTGAGAGGGTTGAGCAGTACTCAACATCTGCGATAGGTTTCCCTATATTTCACCTCAGCAGCACTGAGAAGGTTGAGCATGACTCAACATACCGGGACTGAGAGGGTTAAGAAGGACTCAACATCTAAGACAGGTTTCCCTATATTTCACCTCAGCAGGTCTGAGAATGTTGAGCAGGACTCAACATTGTTACAGGTTTCCCTATATTCTAACTCAGCAGGACTGAGAGGGTTGAGCAGGACTCAACATCTAGGACAGGTTTCCCTATATTTCACCTAGCAGGTCTGAGAAGGTTGAGCAGAACTCAACATTGGGACAGGTTTCCATATATTCTAACTCAGCAGGACTGAGAGGGTTGAGCAGGACTCAACATCTGGGCCAGGTTTCCCTATATATCACCTTAGCAGGTCTGAGAAGGTTGAGCAGGACACAACATTGGGACAGATTTCCCTATATTCTAACTCAGCAGGGCTTAGAGGGTTGAGGAGGACTCAACATCTGGGACAGGTTTCCCTATATTCTAACTCAGCAAGTCTGAGAAGGTTGAGCAGAACTCAACATTGGGACACGTTTCCCTATATTCTAACTTAGCAGGACTGAGAGGGTTGTGCAGGACTCAACATCTGCGATAGGTTTCCCTATATTTCACCTCAGCAGCACTGAGAAGGTTGAGCAGGACTCAACATCTGGCACAGGTTTCCCTATATTTCACCTCAGCAGGTCTGAGAAGGTTGAGCAGGACTCAACATTGGGACAGGTTTCCCTATATTCTAACTCAGCGGGACTGAGAGGGTTGAGCAGGACTCAACATCTGGGACAAGTTTCCCTGTATTTCACCTCAGCAGGTTTGAGAAGGTTGAGCAGGACTTAACATTGGGACATGTTTCCCTACATTCTAACTCAGAATGACTGAGAAGGTTGAGCAGAACTCAACATTGGGACAGGTTTCCCTATATTCTAGCTCAGCAGGACTGAGAAGGTTGAGCAAGACTCAACATTGGGACATGTTTCCCTATATTCTAACTCAGCAGGATTGAGAGGGTTGAGCAGGACTCAACATCTGTGATAGGTTTCCCTATAATTCACCTCAGCAGCACTGAGAAGGTTGAGCAGGACTCAACATCTGGGACAGGTTTCCCTATATTTCACCTCAGCAGGTCTGAGAAGGTTGAGCAGGACTCAACATTGGGACAGGTTTCCCTATATTCTAACTCAGCAGGACTGAGAGGGTTGAGTAGGACTCAACATCTGGGACAAGTTTCTCTATATTTTACCTCAGCAGGTCTGAGAAGGTTGAGCAGGACTCAACATTGGGACAGGTTTTCCTATATTCTAACTCAGCAGGACTGAGAGGGTTGAGTAGGACTCAACATCGGGGACAGGTTTCCCTATATTTCACCTCAGCAGGTCTGAGAAGGTTGAGCAGGACTCAACATTGGGACAGGTTTCCCTACATTCTAACTCAGAAGGACTGAGAAGGTTGAGCATAACTCAACATTGGGACAGGTTTCCCTATATTCTAACTCAGCATGATTGAGAAGGTTGAGCAAGACTCAACATTGGGACAGGTTTCCCCATATTCTAACTCAGCAGGACTGAGAGGGTTGAGCAGTACTCAACATCTGCGATAGGTTTCCCTATATTTCACCTCAGCAGCACTGAGAAGGTTGAGCATGACTCAACATTGGGACGGGTTTTCCTATATTCTAACTCAACGGGACTGAGAGGGTTAAGAAGGACTCAACATCTAGGACATATTTCTCTATATTTCACCTCAGCAGGTCTGAGAAGGTTGAGCAGGACTCAACATTGGGACATGTTTCCCTATATTCTAACTCAACAGGACTGAAAGGGTTGAGCAGGACTCAACATCTGGGACAGGTTTCCCTATATTTCACCTAGCAGGTCTGAGAAGGTTGAGCAGAACTCAACATTGGGACAGGTTTCCCTATATTCTAACTCAGCAGGACTGAGAAGGTTGAGCAGGACTCAACCTTGGGACAGGTTTCCCTATATTCTAACTCAGCAGGATTGAGAAGGTTGAGCAGGACTCAACATTGGGTGACAGGTTTCCCTAAATTTTAACTCAGCAGGTCTAAGAAGGTTGAGCAGGACTCAACACTGGGGTACAGGTTTCCCTATATCTTAAAGTTATTAAAGCACAGCACAGCTGCAGTTCAGCCAAGTAGCGTGACATTTTTGGTAGAGCCAAGGATAGAGGCTGAAGCCCAATACTTGTGGGAAGATCCAACGTAGAAGTGATTAAAGAACTCTTTTGGCAGAGCCGAAGACAAATACTTGCAAACTATGAAAATAGATCAGGTAAAGTCTCTCAAGCCGAAGACAAATACTTGCAAACTATGAAAATAGAGCAAGTAAAGTCTCTCAAGCCAAAGATAGATGCATCAACTATGGAAATAGAACAAGTAAAACTTCACATGCAGAAGACAAAGTCAAGAAAATTGAAACAAGCCGAAGAGCACAAGTTGAAGAAAGTACAATTTTCATTGAAGAAAGTGTTTATTACAACTACAAGAAAATGGGAAAAGTTAAAAAGATCCTATTCTACTCTTCATTATCCTTATCCTCTCTGAGATCAGCCTGTTAGTGTATGTGCCCTAGGCCATGATTTGGATATTTATGTTATGCATTTATTATTAATATAAGAGGTTTTATTATTATTATTGTTGGTTAGTATGTTGCACAATTTTGATATATGTCCCTGATTCATTATTGTTATAGAGATAAAATAATTTATAATCAGTATGAGTATTGATTTGATAATCATGAGATGATTATGTGTATGGTGATACGAATCAATCTCATAGATACTTGTTAGAGAACAGTGTATTGGATAGACCCATCATGAGATTACTACATGGATTAGCGTCATAAGTAAATCTCATGATAGTCATGTTTTAATCCTTTGACTTGAGATTGTCATAGTTTCCAACATAAGGACTATTACATTTTGATATGATCAAACGTTATTCGTAACTGGATAATAATAAAGGTCATGATTGAATGTGATAGAAATTATGTAGAGGATATTGAACAATCAAGATAGAATTTGTCCCTCTCTTTTGAGAGAGATATCTTTGGGCCCCTCGATTAGTGAGACTGTGAAATGCATGGCCGTGCTCAAATGAATTGATAGTGTGATCAATATCATTTGTTTTATGAGTCTACTTAGAGATCGAGTAATCATATGTTTGAACTATATAAGTATGACGCTGACCATGACTTATGTTCAAATTAGATATCGTGTGACAAAGGAATTAATGCATGTACTATTATTAGGCTAGTTGGACTTTACTCGTATTAATTGGGTAGTTGTAATGCCTTGCTAGAGGCCAATTACGACTTGTTGGTTTAATAGAGATTTAATCAACTGCCAATTAATATGGGCCTATCGGGTCACACACAAGAATGCGCATGGCTGAGATTAATAATATTAATAATATTAATATTGGATATTAATTATTATTATTATCATTATCGTTTTAATATTAATAATATTAATATTGGATATTAATTATTATTATTATTATTATTAATTTCGTTTTTGTATATATTTATATCATCAGATAATAACAGAGAATCCATATCTGATATGGATATGGATTTTGATTGGTGTTATCTAATCCTAACAGAATCCGTATTTGATGCGGATTATGATAGGTATTAACCAATCCGATCAGGAATCGGATTTTGATATCTATATATATGTACGGAGCATGGTGTATCTCGTACACCACACAACCAGTAGAAAACGAAAGGGCAAGAATCGTTTTTGTGAAAACCGAATTCTTCAGCCGCGCCATTTGAAGAGCTAGCACTCCGGGCGGAAGCGTTCGTGTGGATACCGACAGAGGGTGATCGTATTTTCGCACCTCTTCCATCTGCAGATTTCGAATCTACGGAGGTACTTTTTGATTTCTTTTGTCGAATTAAACGAACAACATGGATCCTTGATAGGAAATCAGAGATCAAGTTTTGTTTTCCGCTGCGCGTTTTTGCAGTGATCTCGGTTGATTTCCTAACAGTGGTATCAGAGACACTTGTTGATTTCGTTTAAATCGAATATATCATGCTTATGTGATTATATGTTTACTGTTTTTCGTATGGCATGATATGTACAAAAACCCCAACTTGGATTTCATATGATGAGAGAAGAGTGGTGTTTTTCAAATCGTTTTCACGAGATGATTTGTATACGGCGGTTTTCGTTTGTCATGTGATGATCAAAACCGATTTTGTTTATATTAGATATAAACATACGCTATGTGTAAAACCCTATTCGAATCTCATCTGGTGAGAGCGGATTGATGTTTTCAATTCGTTTCCATGAGACCTTATGATTCGAGATTGTTATATGTGATATAAAGTTTTCGTTTTTCATGTGATGATCAAAAACGATTATGTTTATATCGATATGAACAACCGATAATGATTCTGTAAGAGTTATGCATATTCAAAACAGACAGATTTTCAATTCGATTGATGATTCGGTTTTCGGATTTCGAATGGCAGATTGATTCTGTTTCGGATTTCGAACAGCTGATTATCAATTCGATTGATGATTCTGTTTTGGGTTTTGAATGATAACTCTCGGTTCGATCGGTGCTTCTATAAGGGCTTACACGTAGTCAAAACAGTAAGATCGTTAATATAATTGACGCGTCTGTGTTAGGGATCCGAAAAGAAAATTTTTAATCTGAGAGATGTTTTCTGATCGTTACCGTGACATTGAGAATGTCAATATATATTTATTTATTATAATATGTTTATGTAAGATATATTATAATTGTTGATGTCTTTGCATGGTGCATAAGCATGGCCTCAGGACCTATGTGATTGACTTAGTCATATTTTTGTTTTGGGTTATTATGGCCTGCGTGCCGCTGTAGTTTTTGTTGTATTTTATTATACAAGTAGTTAGGTTTTTCTTTGTTATTGTAATAAATGAAGAATCAAACTACAAAATGGTGATGGCGACACACACCAAGGACGAGTGGATTCCATGGAGATGGAGGCACGGGCTCAAGACAGGAAGATATGTATCATTGCAAATGTTGTAATAGGAAGTCTTTCACATAGGGTTTCCTTTATGATCTTCATCTGGTCTCATGAAGATCATATTTAGTTTGGCTATGCTATGTCACGTTTACATATTTATCATTTTGTATGAGATGCGTGGATGATATATTATATATGCATATAGGATGCTACGATATAATGATCATAAACTAAGTTGAACCCTCATTAATAATTTAAGTCTTGATGCCATCCATGTCTTAAACACCTATTAAAACTGGAATCGTATTAAAGTAGGTATTGCCAAAGCAATGTGCTTTAAACATTCCTAGCTACGTAGGATGAGTTATAGTGCTACTCATATGTTTAAAATTGGTTAGACTCAATTGGGCTATAAAACGGTTTTGGGCCCAAGGCATTAGATGGAATCTAACATACAATGATATATGATGTCATTATTCCATAAATTCTAAGAGTTACATGAGATGTAATTGGTAAAGATGTTACCTACCTAAATAACTTAATTTTAAGCGTCATGCCAAAGCTGAGTTTAGAATTAAGTCAAATATGGATCTTAGCTCACTAAAATATTTCTTTTGAGGGTTATATTTTAGTGGGAGTTTTATAAATTTTAACCTCATTATTAATAAAGTGTTACTTTGCATGTTTTGTAGATCATAAATGGCTGCTAATAACAATTCCACCTTATCGCTGCGATCTATCCTTGAGAAGGAAAAACTAAAAGAATGTGGGACTAATTTTGTTGACTGGTTTCGAAACTTGAGAATTGTTCTCAAGCAAGAAAAGAAGTCCTACGTGCTCGATGATCCTGTCCCTGAACCCCCTCCTGCTGATGCTTCTGTTGCTGTAAGAACAAGTATAAGAAGCATGTTGAAGATTCCAATGGCATAGGATGTCTAATGTTGGCAACTATGTGTCCAGGACTTCAGAAAGACCTGGAACACTTAGAAGCTTATGAGATGAGTGTGCATCTCAAACAAGCTTTCCAACAACAGGCTAGGCAGGATAGGTTCGACACCGCTGTTGCACTTTTTGACTGTAAGATGTCTGAAGGTGAATCTGTTAGCGCTCATGTTCTGAAGATGAAATGCTATATAGATCACCTTGCAAGACTTGGATATCCCCTGAGTTTGGAACTCGCCACGGATTTGATCCTACACTCTTTGCCTAGCAGTTTTTCTCAGTTCGTCATGAACTACAACATGAATAATATGGAAAAGTCCATTCCTGAGCTACATGGTATGCTCAAAACTGCTGAGGGGAATATCAAGAAGCCTACCCATGTATTGAGTGTCAATACCAAGCTAATGAAAAGGAAAGCTAAAGGCAAGGGTAAGACTAAAAGTGCAAAGGGTGCAAAAGGGGCAAAGGGTCAAGCTAAACCGAAACCTGGTCCCAAGGCAAAGGTTCCTAAGGAAGGAACTTGTTTCCATTGCAACAAGCCTGGGCATTGGAAAAGAAATTGTGATGTTTATTTGGAGGAGTTGAAGAAGCTGAAGGGTAGTACGACTACATCTTCAGGTATTTATGTTATAGAAATTAATTTATCTACTTCTTCTTCCTGGGTATTAGATACTGGATGTGGATCCCATATTTGTACAAATATGCAGGGGCTCAAAAGGAGTAGGATGCTGAAGAAGGGCGAGGTGGACCTACGTGTTGGCAATAGAGCAAGAGTTGCTGCTATAGCTGTAGGGACCTATGAGCTTCTCTTTTATTGCCCAATGGGCTTTTGTTAGTTTTAAATAATTGCTTTTATGTTCCTACTATGAGTAGGAATCTTATTTCAGTGTCTGTTTTGGATGATGAAGGTTATTCATTTTTAATTAAAAATAAGAAGTGTTCTGTTTTTGATAAAAATGACTTGCTTTATTGTATTGCAAGTAGTTATAATGGCATTTATGTCCTTAACCTTGATGATTCCAATGACGGTAATATTTATAACATATCTTCAAAGAGAACTAAGCCAAACGAACTAAACCCTGCATATTTATGGCATTGTCGCCTTAGCCATATAAATGAGAAGCGCGTATCTAAACTCCATCAAGATGGATTATTAGATTCATTTGATTTTGAATCATTTGAAAATTGTGAGTCTTGTTTGCTTGGAAAGATGACAAAGACTCCTTTTACTGGACATAGTGAAAGGGCTAATGACTTATTGGGCTTGGTACATACAGATGTATGCGGCCCAATCAGCATTAGTGCCAGGGGAGGATTTTAGTATTTCATTACTTTTACTGATGATTTCAGTAGGTATGGCTATGTCTACCTAATGAAACATAAGCATGAGTCTTTTGAAATGTTTAGAACTTTTCAAAATGAAGTACAAAATCAACTTGGTAAGACAATTAAAACCCTTCGATCAGATCGAGATGGTGAATATTTGAGCCAAGAATTTGACCAACATCTAAGAAATTGTGGAATCGTTTCACAGTTGACTCCTCCAGGAACTCCACAATGGAATGGTGTTTCTGAAAGGAGAAATCGGACTTTATTGGATATGGTTCGATCTATGATGGGTCAAGTAGATCTTCCTTTATCCTTTTGGGTTTATGCCTTGGAGACAGCTGCATTCATTTTGAACCGTGTACCATCTAAAGCGGTTGAAAAGACACCATATGAGATGTGGAGTGGTAAGAGATCCAGTTTGTCTTTTCTTGAGATTTGGGGTTGTGAAGCTTATGTGAAAAGATTAATGTCAGATAAGCTAGCTCCAAAATCTATCAAATGTATTTTTGTGGGGTATCCTAAAGAAACTAAAGGGTACTATTTCTATATTCCCTCAGAGAACAAAGTGTTTGTTGCTCGAAATGGAGTCTTTTTGGAAAAGGAGTTTCTTTCCAAGAGAACAAGTGGGAGTATAGTACAACTTGAGGAAACTCAAGTTCCACAAGATATCGTTGAACCGTCTTTAGAGACGATTTCAGAACCACAAACAGTTGTGGAGCCTTAAAATGTAACACAAGTCCAACGCAGATCTGATAGGATACATCGTCAGCCAGAGAGATACGGATTTCTTGTGACTGATGATAGTCAAGTTATGCTCATAGATCAAGATGAGCCTACTACCTATCAGGAAGCTGTGTCAGGTCCAGATTCAGATAAATGGCTTAGAGCCATGAATTCTGAGATACAATCCATGTTTGATAACCAAGTTTGGTTTTTAATTGATCCTCCAGAGGGTATTAAGACTATTGGTTGCAAATGGGTTTTCAAGAAGAAAACTGACATGGATGGAAATGTGCAAACCTACAAAGCAAGGCTTGTGGCTAAAGGTTTCAAGCAAACTCATGGTATAGACTATGATGAAACCTTTTCACCAGTAGCTATGCTTAAGTCTATTCGAATTCTCCTTGCCATTGCAGCATACTATGATTATGAGATATGGCAAATGGATGTCAAAACTGTTTTCCTTAATGGAAATTTACTCGAGGATGTGTACATGACACAACCTGAGGGTTTTGTAAATCCTGAGAATTCAAAGAAGGTTTGCAAGCTTCAAAGGTCCATCTATGGATTGAAGCAAGCATCTCGAAGCTGGAATCTTTGTTTTGATGAAACAGTTAAGAACTTTGGTTTCATCAAGAATGAAGATGAACCTTGTGTTTACAAGATGGTTAGTGGGAGTGCAGTAATATTTCTGGTCTTATATGTGGATGACATATTACTTATTGGGAATGATATCCCTACCTTGTAAAAGGTTAAGGCTTGGTTAGGGAATTCATTTTAAATGAAGGACTTGGGTGAGGCTACCTATATCCTTGGTATCAAGATCTATAGAGATAGATCTAAAAGGATAATAGGCTTGGGTCAGAGTACATACATAGATAAAATGTTGAAAAGGTTCAACATGCAAGAGTCCAAGAAAGGATTCCTGCTTATGTCTCATGGCATTCATCTTAGCAAGAATCAATGTCCTCAGACATCTGATGAGCGAGATCGAATGAATAAAATTCCTTATGCTTCTGCTATAGGATCGATCATGTATGCCATGTTATGTACTAGACCAGATGTCTCATATCCATTGAGCACAACAAGTAGATATCAAGCTGACCCCGGTGAAGGTCACTGGACAGCGGTCAAGAATATTCTTAAGTACCTCAGAAGGACTAAAGATGTATTCTTGGTTTATGGAGGTTTGGATGACGAGTTAGTTGTAAATGGTTACACAGATGCTAGTTTCCAAACCGACATAGATGATTTCAGATCGCAGTCTGGTTTTGTATTCACATTGAATGGTGGAGCTGTTAGTTAAAAGAGTTCAAAACAAAGCACTGTGGCTGATTCTACAACAGAGGCTGAGTATATAGCAGCATCAGATGCAGCTAAAAAAGCAGTTTGGTTGAAGAAGTTCATCACTGAGCTAGGAGTAGTACCTAGCATTGCAAATCCTGTGGACATTTATTGTGACAACAATGGTGCCATAGCACAAGCAAAAGAGCCTAGGTCTCATCAGAGATCTAAACATATACTCAGACGGTACCATCTCATTCGAGACATCATCGATAGAGGAGATGTCAAGATATGCAAAGTTGACACAAACGATAACATAGCGGATCCATTGACTAAGCCTCTCTCACAGGTCAAGCATGATCAACACACTAGATCTATGGGTCTCAGATATTTGTAGGCCTAGTGCAAGTGGGAGATTGTTAGTGTATGTGCCCTAGGCCATGATTTGGATATTTATGTTATGCATTTATTATTAATATAAGAGGTTTTATTATCATTATTGTTGGTTAGTATGTTGCACAATTTTGATATATGTCCCTGATTCATTATTGTTATAGAGATAAAATAATTTATAATCAGTATGAGTATTGATTTGATAATCATGAGATGATTATGTGTATGGTGATACGAATCAATCTCATAGATACTTGTTAGAGAACAGTGTATTGGATAGACCCATCAAGAGATTACTACATGGATTAGCGTCATAAGTAAATCTCATGATAGTCATGTTTTAATCCTTTGACTTGAGATTGTCATAGTTTCCAACATAAGGACTATTACATTTTGACATGATCAAACGTTATTCGTAACTGGATAATAATAAAGGTCATGATTGAATGTGATAGAAATTATGTAGAGGATATTGAACAATCAAGATAGAATTTGTCCCTCTCTTTTGAGAGAGATATCTTTGGGCCCCTCGATTAGTGAGACTGTGAAATGCATGGTCGTGCTCAAATGAATTGATAGTGTGATCAATATCATTTGTTTTATCAGTCTACTTAGAGATCGAGTAATCATATGTTTGAACTATATAAGTATGACGCTGACCATGACTTATATTCAAACTAGATATCGTGTGACATAAGGATTAATGCATGTACTATTATTAGGCTAGTTGGACTTTACTCGTATTAATTGGATAGTTGTAATGCCTTGCTAGAGGCCAATTACGACTTGTTGGTTTAATAGAGATTTAATCAACTGCCAATTAATATGGGCCTATCGGGTCACACACAAGAATGCGTATGGCTGAGATTATTAATATTAATAATATTAATATTGGATATTAATTATTATTATTATCATTATCGTTTTAATATTAATAATATTAATATTGGATATTAATTATTATTATTATTATTATTAATTTCGTTTTTGTATATATTTATATCATCGGATAATAACAAAGAATCCATATCTGATATGGATTTTGATTGGTGTTATCTAATCCTAACAGAATCCGTATTTGATGCGGATTATGATAGGTATTAACCAATCCGATCAGGAATCGGATTTTGATATCTATATATATGTACGGAGCATGGTGTATCTCGTACACCACACAACCAGTAGAAAACGAAAGGGCAAGAATCGTTTTTGTGAAAACCGAATTCTTCAGCCGCGTCGTTTGAAGAGCTAGCACTCCGGGCGGAAGCGTTCGTGTGGATACCGACAGAGGGTGATCGTATTTTCGCACCTCTTCCATCTGCAGATTTCGAATCTACGGAGGTACTTTTTGATTTCTTTTGTCGAATTAAACGAACAACATGGATCCTTGATAGGAAATCAGAGATCAAGTTTTGTTTTCCGCTGCGTGTTTTTGCAGTGATCTCGGTTGATTTCCTAACACAGCCCCACTTTGAAACTTAGCTATTTGGTTCTCAAGAAGGTTTCCAGCCTCAGGGTTGTAGAGTTCAGCAATTTGAGGATGATTTTTATCCAAGTCTGGGTAGACTTCAGAGCAAGTGTCGATTGCCCAAGTTTGACCAACAACTATTGCTGAGCCTTGCATCTTCAAGAAGTTACCAGTGAAAAACTCAGACTGCCTGAACTCAGCAACGGCGGCCTTCTTAATCTCCTCAGCCTGAAGTTCAAATTGGTGGAGGAGATCAGCTTTGCTTTTCTTCTCAGCTTCCAATTGATGGTTCAGCTCAGCTTTGCTATTGGATAGCTCTTGTTCGAAAGTACTGAGTTCTCTCTGGTAAAACTCCAGCTCAGCTTGGGCCTTAGAAGACACTAACTCAACGTTGGCCAATGCTTCCTTCAGCTCATACACTTGAGAATTAGCAGCGGCCAACTTGGCATCAGAATCTCCTTTTCCTGCCCGAAGTCTGGAGTTCTCTTCAGTAAGAATGGCCACCTCAGACTGTAGACCGTTTACTTGAGCTTCTAGCTGATTCAATCTCAAATTGCTGGGTCTTGCCACCTCTGCCAACCCGTCATAGGCATTTCTGAGATTGGCATTGATCTCAGAGAGTTGGAAAAATTTGACACGCAACTCTTCAGCCCTTTTGAGTATGTTATACTCTTGAACCCAGTACTGCGGAAATCAGGATGGTTAGAGAAAAAAATGACCAAGATAAAAAAAATGGAGATATTGGGAAAACTTACCATGGCCATGTTCATTGCAAATGAATCCATGGTAGTGTCCCAGTCTAGACTACCATAAGTTTGCCAATCACTGGGTAGCACTGACATCTCAGTTACCTTCCTAGCTGAACTAGGATTTGCAGGAGTGTCAACGAAGGAGAACTGCAGTGTCCTTGTACCCCGGCGGTTTCGTGAGGAAGAATCTCCTTCCAGCGTATTTCCTTCGGAAGACTCTCTTAAGAACTCAAAAGAAGGAACAGCCTCATCAAAAATCCACCTTGGTGGAGGCATAATTTCCTCTTCAGCAACGGGAGAGGAAGGAATCAAAATGGGGGCATCAATTCCCCCACTCCCATCATTTGGCTGAGCTGAAGCTGGGGCAAGGGCTTGAGCTTCAGCCCGGACGGGATTATCAGAAGTTCTAACTGAAGAGAAAAAAGTTCAAATGATTAAATGGAAACCAAATGTGTTCAAGACTAATGCAAGGCAAAAATGTAACATGGAATTTCGATCTCCAGAGTTATCTGCACCTCAAATGAAGTGCTGGCAGAGGCCTGCCCCGAAGAGAAAGGTTGTCCTTCTGTCCTTTTTCTCTTCTTGGGGACCAAGTTCTTCAACCTTGCGAGGGTTTCGGATACCATGATTCCTGTAGAATTCAAGGAATAAAACAGTCAAAGCAAAGACACAATATCAGAACAAGTCAAAGATGTTCAAACTGTTGCTATATACCCCGAACTATTCTCAAAGCAATTGGAATGAGAGATCGAAAGTTATGTTCTGGCCACAAGTGTTCCAGGTTAGCATTCCTTACAACTGGCCTGTCAACTTTTTTCCAATCTACGGCCAAGGGCAAGTGTAACAATTGGGAGGCTTCATTGCAAGATTGCTTATTTGGCCTCCTGTTATTTGCACTTCAAGATTTCCAAGGGATTCCTTCCGGTAATCCTACAGCTTTAACAAAAAAACCGTCCCTTCTAATTTTCGGTAGAAGAAGGAAGGTTTATGACCTAGAGTTTTTCACTATTTTGTTGCCTCCTGCCAGAATAGTACCAACTACCCTTTTGCTCACACACAAATATCCCTCTAAAGACTGCAAGTGAAAAGGCTTTCTCAGCAGCTCTTAAGTAGAGCAGGTAACTAAGGATAACATTAAGGCCATTAGGCGTTATTTGGGGAATCCTAAGTCTATAAGAGTACAGGATTTGGAATAAAGGAGCTGGAATGGGAAGATTGAAACCGGACTTAAAGTATTCCTCATAAACTGCCTCATAGCCTGCTGGGGGATCATAAGCAGTTTGATGAGGAAGGGGAAGAATGGGGGAAAAGGTGCTCCTATCAACATTATAATGTTGGCATAATTCAGGGAGATCAGTGGCCTCCAAGGTGCATATTGAGTTTTGCACCGTTGAAAAGGGCACCATGGATTCTGGGGCAACCCAAGAAGAAGAAGAAATAACAGAAGTCATGGAAGAAAAATGGAAGATGAAGAAATGCTTACAGGGAGATTGAAGGGTTGAGCTGGAAAAAAGAGCACCAGAATAAGGATGAAGAAAGGCTTCAAAGACGAAGACGAAGAGCGAAGCGGCAGAATAGACAAACGTGCAGAATAGAAGAAGAAGAAAAGAAAGGGTTAGGGCAATTGTCCCTATTCATAAGTGGGAAAAGTGAAAGGTTACAACCTTACGTTTAAAATTCAAAAGGAGGTGACGGTTCAAGTATTTTTCCCCTCGGGTACTGAAACCGCCGAAAAGATAATGATGAGGCGTTGGAATTGATGCTTACATTAAAAGCAGGAACTACGATGCAGCTACGGGGATAACTGTTCAGTTAATGAAGACACATCATAGACTCATTAGAACAAGATTTGTCTGCCTTCACAGTTCAGCTCACCACACAAAATCTTGGGGCAAATGATAAACCATAATTAATCATCTGTTAGTCAATAACAGTCAACAGTACAACTACCGCAGTTCAGCACCCAAGCATTGCTGTTCAGCCTTGGCCACACTTCAGCGGGGCTGCATGACATTCATTATACTATTGAAAAATATGCGAAGGCTTGCACCTCGGTACCAACTTCAACTTCAGCTTCTGCCCAAGTGCCGTGCCTCAGACCACTTCAGTTAGATTCAATGCTGCACTTCAGCAAGACCTGATCTTGCGCTTCGACGAAGCTTGGTTGGGCACTTCAGCGAAGGAATCAAGCACAGCATTATATCGTAGAACCATCAGGCAGAAGTGCAATTCAAATATAGTGACTACAGCTGGCTATTCCGCCTGGTCACGCCAAGGTCACATCAGCCAGCCTATTAGTCACATCAGCTGATCTACTGGTCACATCAGCAGACGTACAGCATCCTAGGATTTCTGCCCCAAGCAAACATCTTATCTGCTACCAGAGGCCAAGAGCGGGAAAAGGCTAATAAAAGCAAGCTAATGTAGACCTGAAAAGGGATCTGAAATCCATATTTCAAACAACTTGGAGCTAATTTACTGAATCTTCTCTTCAGTCAATAACTGTGAGAATTTTCTAACTCCATACACTAAACTACATTCTCAGTGAGAAGTGGCCCAAACTGACTTGAGCGTCGGAGGGTTTTCCCGGGGTCATCCCCCCGGGACCTCTGATCTTTGCTTCCTTATGCAGGACATTCAGGAAGCTATTCCAGCTGTAATCTTCAAACCAGTTAACAACTCTTCAAGTTAACTGACGACGTTTATTTGAGGTCATCTTTGACCCTTGGTGAAGATCCAGCTTCATCAGGGCTGAAGGTAGTTCTTTGTTTTTTTTCTTTACCTGAGGGCTTATGGGCTAGAATTCGATATGAGGGTCTTTAGAGGGATGTTTATTTGCAAGTCCGTAGAAAGCTGGTTCTATTTTAGTAGAAGGTACCCTGATAAGGAGATCAATCACGCACTAGGCATTCCTAGCTCCAACAAAAACTGGAAGGGCCGGTTCTTTTTGTAAAAAAAGATAGGTTTGCTTGACATTGAGCGTTGGAAGGCAGGCAGAGCAGACAATTCGAGGCCGAGCAGTAAATTCTGCGATGAGGCTTCTAAGCTTCTGCATCTACCATTAGCAATTGATTGGTGAAAGGTGGACAGGTCGGTTGTGGAAGTTGCCGACCTGGACCATTTGTGCTCTGGCCAGCACTTCCAACTTCTCAGTCAGAGGAATTTAGAGATTGTTCAGGGTATGTATGGAACTTTTGAACTTGCCTTAGGTTATAGTTGATGACTGGTTTAACAGTGTAACCTTAATTGTGTAGGAACAATGGTGGCGGACGCTATGTCCAAAATGAGGGCCTTAAGGAAGAGGCCCCGTATAGAAGAGGGCCAGTCTTCTTCAGATCGAGCTCCTGTCCGCACTTCTGCTTCTCCTGTTCTAGTCCCACAAGCCGTGGATGGTCCCCCTGCGGCTGGTCAGTCTACTCATCCCATAGACATAGACTTAGGTATCCTTTCCTTGGATCCTCCCATTTTATAACGTGAGTGTACTTGTCAGTTTTGTGAACTTCTTTTTAATTGTAGTGGAGGTCTCCGAGGAACCTGCCTCGGCTCAGGCCCTTATGGAGTCTCATTGCTAGAGTTTGAAAATGGTGGTAGCAGCCTCGCCGAATGCTCCCTTCCCTATTGTCGTTGAGCAAGGGTGGTCTTTGAGGCGAGGCTTGACCCTGGTATGGGTAAGGAGCCTGAAGCTCCTCTCCCTATTGGGGTTCCTTCCCTGGCTGAGGCCCCTCTGCTTGTTGAGACCCTTTCTGAAAGTGGGTCCAGTGGGGAGCCAACCGGGCGAAATAAGAAAGGTAAGGCTCTCCACCCTGATCAGGGGGAGTCTTCTTTTGGACACTGACGGGGTTGTAAGACCATGACCTTCTGGACAGATGACACAGTTAAGGACCCGCTGGTGGCCAGGAGAGTTGTTGAGATATCCATCCTGCCTCGTGATTGGGAGAGTTAAGACAGGATGGACTGGACCACATATGTGAACACTTTTCAGACGAATATGGCTCTGGTAAGTTTTTGAGGAGATGCTTTAAGACGCTTTAAGTACTTCAGTTTACTTTGGAGTTAGAATTCTAACTGAGCATAAATAACGTAGATGCATGCCCAACAATTCAATTTTCTCTGGCGCACTGAAGAGATGCGCAAGCAGACGGTTTTAGCATGCGAGAGAAGCACCTTTCTCTAGAGGGCCAATGAGAAAGGCATGGAGGAGCTGAGGTCAGTTCGCGTCAGGGCCGAAGGGCTTGACATGGAGCTGGCTGGAGTGAGAGCCGAGGTGGCCACTTTGACTTCTGAGAACTCAACATTGAAAGAGGGGAAAGAGGAATCAGATACAAGGCTTGCCACCGTCATCTCTAAGGTGGACGAGCTGCAGAGGACTGTGGTTGAGGCAGAACAGGCGTCCGCCAAAACACAGGCTGAGTTGCAAGTCTATCAGGCTGAGCTGGAAGTATTTAAGAAGTGGGAAGAGGAGGCGAAGAGTAAATCAGAGCTGACTCAACAGGTGGAGCTCTGAATTGAGGAGATCAAGAAGGAAGCCATTGCGGAGTTCAGGCGATCTGATTACTTCACCGACAATCTTTTGGTTCTTCAAAGTTCTGTAATGGCCGCCAGCCAGACTTATGCGGTCAATGTTTGTGTAGAGGTTTTTCCTGGTCTGGATAAGAGTCATCCCCAAGTAGTTGACCTCTGCAAGCCTGACGCTGAACAAGAGTTTCAAACTAGACTAGAGCTTTTAAGAATGGAGCTGACTTGAGGGAGTTGTAGATCAGGGAAACTTTTGTATTTATTTGCAGAATTTCTTGAAGATTCTAAGTGCAACTCTTTTTTGCTCTTCTGGGCATTTCTGTTTTTCCAGTATTGTTTATCTCAATCTTTGTGCGTTATAATACTTCTTGGTCTCAACTCTGCTCACTGAGCAGAGTTTCATTTCAGTTCAGTCGAAGTGGTTCCTTTACTAATTGTTTGTTATACTTATAAAATCTTCTTTGATAAAATATTTACAAGGTCTCCACCTCAGATTTACTAAGGTGTCTCTGTTATTCCCTCGGCTCTGCCTGGGATTACAAAAATCCCTGCACCTTGGTGCAAGTTTCCCTAGCCCTGCTAGGTTTAAGGAGGTGCATGTACACTGTCACGCTTTACCTCCGCCCCCTATTTCAGGGGACTAATGAAACTTGTTCATATAAATTTACCCTTTAACGGGCTTGTGCCCCGGGCCTGCTGAGGTCTTATAGGGAAACCTGTCCCGTTGAGCTCTGCTCAGACACCTTGTTCCTACCGAAGCGATTTGGTTGTACAAACGCTCCTTTATTGGAGGATTAACAACGCTTTTATATACGGCGTAATTACAAGTACATCACTGATGTAAAAGTCGTAGGTGAGAAGAGTGCCAAGTTCGTGGTAAGGTCCGACCTTCTAAAGTCTGCAACTTGTATGCCCCTGCAGAGTATGACTCAGTTATACGATGATGACCTTCCTATTGAGGGTGGAGAGCCCCTGTTGGCATCGCATGACTCAGTTCATTGTTGCGCATAACTAGGTCTCCCACTCGGTAGGATCGTGGTTGCACCCGCGAGTTGTAATATTGGGCAATCAAGTTCTTATATTAGGCCATGTGGATGTGAGCTCGTTCCCTTTTTTTCCTCTAACTCGTCTAGGTTTACATGTAGTTCTTGGTCGTTGGTCCGGGCAGAGTAGTGGTCTACCCGGGCAGAGGTGGACCCAATTTTTGCAAAATAAGAGCTTCTGTTCCATAGACTAAAGAAAAAGGAGTTTCCTTCGTTGAGTTGGACGGCGTAGTGCGATAAGCCCATAGAACACTGGGGAGCTCCTCCCAGCTTTATCCAGCCGCTTTCTTAGGCCGTCTTTAATGATTCTGTTGGCAAGCTCCCCCTGGCCGTTAGCTTGAGGATGGGCCACTGAGGTAAAAAATTGTTTGATATGCAAGTCAGCACACCAGATTTTTACAGGATCTTCAGCAAACTCTCTACCGTTATCCGAAATCAAAATCTGGGGTAGGTTGAAGCAGCAAATGATGTTCTTCCATAAGAACTTTTTCACCTGTGCCCCTGTGATAGTGGCCAAGGGTTCAGCTTCAACCCACTTTGTGAAGTAATCAATAGCTACAAGCAAGAATCTGACCGAGCCGGGTGCTCGGGGCAGAGGTCCCACCAAGTCTATTCCCCATTGCACAAATGGCCAAGGACTGGTGATGACAGCCATCTCTTGACTCGGCAGGTGGGAGGTCGTAGCATGGGCCTGGTAAGATTGATTTTTCTTAACTAGCTCTTCAGCATCCTTGCGTATGGTAGGCCAGTAATAGCTAGCTAAGCAGCATTTGCGAGCCAAAGAACGTGCACCAGAATGACTTCCGCATATCCCCATGTGTAATTCCTAAAGAATGTAGTCTCCTTCCTCCTCAGGTACGCAGCATAACCATGGATGTGAGAAAGATTTTTTGTATAATTGATCATTAAAGAGAGCGTACCTCGTTGCCTTCAGGCTCAGGCACCGAGCTGCAGATTTGTCTTCAGGTTGAATTTGCTGCTGTAGGTAATTGACTATCTCGTCCATCCAGGTCTTGCGATAATCATGCTGCAGCACCTCATTAGCGTCAAAGGCACGATGCTTAACCAGCTCTACAACAATCTTCTTCTCTATCGTGGCCGAGGTGGACGAGGCCAAGCGGGAAAACGCGTCTGCTCGTTTATTGGCTGACCTAGGGATATATTCCACATTGAAATGTTCAAACGTCCCTCTAAGGTATTGCACCCTAGACAGGTATTGTCTGATGTTATCTTCCTTAGCCTCATAATCTTTGTTGATTTGGGAAACAACTAACTGCGAATCACTTCGGGCAGTAATTTGTTGTGCCCCTAACTTTCAAGCAAGGCTTAGTCCCGCAATCAAGGCTTCATACTCCGCCTCGTTATTTGTCGCCTCAATGTCAAAGCGCAGAGCATTCTCCAAATCTTCCTCATTTGGGCTAATTATTAGAAGACCTGCTCCACTTCCTTCTTTGGACGAGGAGCCGTCCACATACGGAATCCAACCATGTGTTGGAGGATGGTCTTCCTCGAGAGATATACCTTCAGCCAGGAAATTTGCCAAGAATTGAGCCTTGATGGAGGTGCGTGACTTATACTCAATATCGTATTCGATGAGTTCCATGGCCCACTTGGCAGCTCGACCAGAGGTGTCTGGTCGGGTCAGAATTTGCTTCAGGGGTTGATCGGTCACCACTATAATAGGATGGGCTTGGAGGTACAGTCTGAATTTTCTCGCAGCCATTATTAATGCCAAGATTACCTTTTTTGTGTTAGGATAATGCACTTCAGGCCCATGCAAAATCTTGCTGACAAAATAGATTGGTCTCTGCACGTTTTCCTGCTCCCTGAGTAGAACTACACTCACGGCCTCGTGGCAGGTTGCCAAATATATGTATAGGACCTCTCCAGGTAAAGGGGAGGTCAGCATCGGCACCTCGGCAAGGTGTGCCTTGAGATCGTCGAATGCCTTATGACATTGGTCGTCCCATTCGAAGGCAGTTTTCTTTTTCAAAACCTAAAAAAAGGAAGTGATCTCTCGGCAGATTTAGAAAGGAACCTGCTCAGGGCGGCTATCTGGCATGTCAACCTCTGGACTTCTTTAATGTTCCGAGGTGGATGCATACCCTTCAGAGCTTCAATCTTAGCTGGGTTAGCTTGCACTCCGTCCTTTGAAACCATGTATCCTAAGAATTTTCCAGTACGTACTCCAAACGTACACTTTTTTGGGTTCAATCTTATACATGAGTCCCGTAATATAACAAAAACCTCTCGCAGATTTTGAATATATTGATCAAGGGTCCTACTCTTGACGAGCATGTCATCTATATACACCTCCATGCTTCGACCGATTTGCTCCTAGAACAACGAGTTAACCAAACGCTGGTAGGTAGCCCCAGCGTTTTTTAGACCGAATGGCATGCTGACATAACAATAAGTGCCCGACTCGGTGATGAAGGATGTCTTCTTCTGATCCTCTTTTGCCATTAGGATTTGATGGTACCCTTTAAACGCATCCAGGAAATCAAAAACCTCATATCCTAGGGTAGAATCCACCAGTCTATCAATTTTAGGGAAAGGATAACAATGCTTCGGGCACGTCTTGTTAAGATCAGTGTAGTCAACAAACATCTGCTATGTCTGGTCTAGTTTGGGAACTACGACAGGGTTGGCCAGCCATATTGGATACAAGACCTTTGCGATAAACTTCGCCGCAAGGAGCTCGTTAACCTCCTATTCAATCACCTTGTTTCTCTCAGGAAGAAAGTTCCTATTCTTTTGCTTAATAGGTTTCATGTGGGGGTCGATGTTGAGTTTGTGTTTGGCCAGAGTAGGTGGGATCCCTGGCATGTCTTCTGCCGTCCATGCGAAGATCACAGCGAATTCCCTTAGAAAGTCCTGAAGCTGGGCCAGCAGCTCAGCAGGCATCCATGTCCCAATCTTAATGGTGTTGCTAGGGCGAAAAAGATCAAGGACGAACTCTTGGACTGCATCATCCGAATGCAACCGCTCCTCGGTCGGTGGAATCAAGTCATCTAAGCTGACCTGTTGGATGGCTCCACTACCCTGGTGGACACAGTATAACTGCTCTGCGCCATTGGAATATCTCCCTGAAGTGTGACCACCTCAGACGGTGTGGGGAACTTCATACTAACATGCAGAGGAGACACCACAGCTTCCAGGGCCACTAAGGCGGGTCGGCCTAGTAGAATATTATATGCTGACCTTTCTTTGATTACCACAAAATCTGTCCAAAGACAGCGATATGCCGGGGGTCTTCCGAAGCCGACACTGAGGGTGACCAGTCCGGCTGGCCGAACCGCAGTGCCAGTAAAACCATACAGTGATGAAGTTACTGGCCTCATTAAGGAGTCTAACAGGTCCAACTGTTTATATACACTGTAATACATCACATTTACCGCGCTTCCGGTATCTACGTATACCCTTCGTATTTCCACTATGTTGTCTGGGCCAGGTGTATGAATAAATCTATCACTAGGCCCGTGTTGTTGGAGTTTAGCGGGATAAAATCTTCTGGTCCATAAGTTAATTCCCTAGTTAACCTAACCTTCTTAGCAGGTGGTTCGGATGAAGTCTCCACTGAGCTGAGCTCCCCATGGCCTTGCTAAGGTGGCCCTCCAGCAATGGTGTATATGATGGAGTTAACTTGAGGCTGCCCTACAGCCCCACGTCAGCCTCGGTCCTCATCATCATCTGACCTGGGATGCCGAGGTGGCGTCTCAGCTCGGCACTTATCTTTCTGGGGACTTTTGCAAAAATCTAAACGATTATGGAGGCGTGAGCAAGGATCATAAAATTGCTTCAAATGGCCCTGCTCTATTAACTTTCGGATCGCCTGAGCCAGATGTCGGCAATCTTCCGTATCGTGGCCGATGTCACGGTGATAGCGGCAGTATAATTTGAGATCCCTCTTATCCCTAGGACCGGCTAAGGGTTTGGGGTCAGTCCTCAGGTCGTCCTTTTCCATGACGGATAAAATTCTATCCTTAGAGGCCAAAAGGGGCAGACCTTCCCTGCCACCTTTACCTCGGCCGCCCATGCGATGAAACGCACTGCGTCGATCATGATCTTTCCCCTCATGCCGATCTCCTTTCGAACTGGGTCGACCTTCGCGCCGAGAGCCCTGCTCGGCTTCTCTTTTTAGTCTGTTCGCCTCTTCACCTCAGGCAAACTGATGCGCTTTCTCAAGGCATTCCCTTAGTGACGTAGGCCCCTCCTCAGCTAATTGGGAGAAGAGGCGGCCAGCTCTGAGACCGTTAATAAAAGCTGCTGCTTTAACCCCTTCGTTTCTGTCACTGACCTGGAGCGACTCATCAGAGAAGCGTTGCATATATTTTAACATTGACTCCTTGGGACCTTGCCTTAAGGACATCAAGTGCGAAGAATTTTTGACAAAAGGAGCGCTGGACACAAATTGAGATTTGAACCTTTACGCCAATTGTCTAAAAGACTCTACCGATTAGGGAGGAAGCTCCTGGAACCATCTTCGGGCTTTCCCACACAAATACATTGGAAAGGTCTTGCAGCGCAGCGGATCGGGAACATTCTTTAGGCTCATAGCTATCTGGAACTGAAAAAGATGATCAGTGGGATCTGAGGTTCCATTGTAGGTATCCATCTAGAGAAGCAGAAGACATAATGAAGATGAAAGGAGAAGACTTACAGAAACTTTGGAAGAGGGAGGAGACCGGAGGAAGACGAAGCTTAGGCTGAAAGAGGCTGGAAATCGCCAGAATCAAAGGAATTTGCCGGAGTAAGAAAGTGAGAGCAAATAAAGAGGAAAAATGGTTTGGGGAAGACCTATTTATAGGACTCCGTCTCGGCAGCCCAAGAGTCGCCTGAAATAAATGGTCCTCGATTCGTGAAACGGCAGAATCCAAAAAGCTACGCATCTGACGCTTCGTGCTCTGCGCGAACAGTAAATGCGCAGACCGAGCCAATCAGAATCTGACACGTGCCAGAACAGAAAACCTGCCTAAGAATCTAGTCAGAATTAACTGATCAGTTCGGTCAGAAGCTATCAATAGCGCTTCGTACTCTGTGCCCCTAATAAGTACGCTGAGCGGCCTAATCAGAGGCTAACACGTCATCAAGGGAAGGACGACATAGGAAAAATCTGAGCAGATCAGCCTGCCCTCTCAGTTCAGCTCGGTCAAACTAATCTGGGGGGCAAGTGATGAGCCAAAAATAGCCCCCGTTAGTCAATAACGGTCAACGCTGAAGTAAGGGTGTAAAAGTGACTAAGTATGGCGGGTCGGCCCGGAGGTTGACCAGGTTATATGCAGACAAACAGTCCATCTCGGTCACAGGGCCACTTCGCCATCTCGGCCACGCGGTCACGGCGCCCTCTGGGACTAAAGATCTCACCTCGGCCTCAAGTCCTCATCTCGGCCTACAGCCCCATCTCGGCCAAAGGGTTGTACTCGGCCTCGGATCCGATTTACCTACAGGTCTCGGACCACCTCTGTGGCCTCAGCTACGAGCATCATGAAAGGTCCACCAATGCTCTTTGAAGTCGGCTACTTTCATCTCGGCAAGCTGACCCCATACCCTAAGCCGTCTCGGGCACTTCTGAGTGCTTCTAGAGGATTTCATCTCGGTTCTAGGAGTTCACCCTAGGTAATTTTACCAGGTGAAACTCCCAGCCAGGTGTCCCCAGCTAGCTTACTCAGCTCAGTACCGAGCCACGTGGCGACCATGCAAGAGCAGGAGTCATCCAAATGACCTCCTTGCCTGTCACGTTTTCCGGGCTCTGCCCATGCATTGGCCCAAGCCGTCATATAAAAAGGCAGAGCAGCAGGAGAGAGGGAAAGAAGCTACTTTTTCACAACTTACTACAGTCAATCGTCTTCTACACAGTGAAAATGCAGGTTTACCAAAAAACCTTATAACAAAACCTTCATCAATATACAAACCTCTCCTAAAATAGCCTTAACTGACTTATCGTCGGAGGGTATTACCCGGGGCCATAGATCCCGGGTCCTCTGATCCTCTTCCTTTGTGCATGTCAGCTACCCACCTATTACGGACAACTGACGGAGATCTAACGGCACAACATCCAACTTTATACTTGGTGATATAATCCGACATCATCAAAATATATTATGCATATCGCATTGTTTTGGTTTACAATAGAAACTAGCAGTCAATGAATAACTTAGTGAATTCGATGATATTGTTATATGGAAGATTCAAGGCCAAAAGTTACATCAACCAAATTAATACATTTTCGTTTGTGTTCTTCTTAGAGACTGCATTATATTTGCATTACTTTCATTTAAGGGAAGGATTGTTGGAGAAAATGTGTTGTACAGTGTATGTTAAGGTTCATTACAAAGCACAACATTTGGATGAATGAGAAATGAATTTTCAAAATTGGCAGTATATGTTGGGCTTGCGTGTAAGAGTTCTGGTCTGTGTGCTTCATATTCTTTTGGTAAATGTTTTTTAATTATTAACTATCTCTTTATAGAAAATATAGGGAAAAAAAGAGAAGACAAGAAGTATAGAATAAGAATGTATTTTTTACTATTCAAATGTATGTAAAACATGTCCGACATAGTGTTCTATTTATAGGACTTTGGGGATGAGGATACAGTAAATTGGTTACATCATTTGTTGTTCTATAGGATACATTTAGATTGATATAACCTTTGTAGTTCTCAGTAACACCTTTGGACATCCACAATATAATATTCATAGCATTCCCCCTTGGATGTCCAAATTGTATAGATTATATCTCGTAAAACCTTGCCAAAAAACCCAGTGGGATAAAAACTTGGATGAAGATAAAATAGTACACATTCATAAAAATTGGTTTGTATGATGGCACTACTTCGTTTAAACCTTGCCAAGAAAAACCCAGTGGGATAAAAACTTGGACGAAGGAAAAAGAGTACAGTGTGTATATACCAATCACACTCCGCCTGATGCAATCATGAGGTCTTTAAGTCGATGCATTCCATATAGACCATCTTTCTAAAAGTAGTCGTTGGTTGTCATAACCTGCAATTTTTGAGCAGACATTAAATAAATAGGAAGCATTTTTAAATACAACTTTAGTGATTCCATAAGTTTATAAGGCTTAGAGAAAGAGAATATAAAAAAATTGAAATTGATAAGATTAGGTCAATTGTCAAAATTGCCCTCAACTAAATGTTGAGGGAGTTAGTCAACATATGAGTAACTCCCCCATTAAGCCATTAACGGCAGTTACAAGACAAAGAAAGAAAATAAGGGAGTAATGGGTGGGGGGAATCGGCTGAAAGGAAAAAAGGAAGAGAGAAAGGGAGAAAGAAGAAGAGGAGGAAGAAGAAGAGGTTCGTAGTCAACCCTAGGTCCAAACCATTCTACATTCAATTCAATCATCGTAAGAATTTCTAGATTCAAAGGCAAGTAACTTTTCTATACATTTAACAATATTTTGATTCTTAGGACCTATCTTCTACAAAGAGAAAATTGAATCACACATTGGTATCTTCCTTTGTGCTATGTTAATTACGTGTTTATGTGTTATATAACGTGTTGCTGCAATAAAGATCTCATCTTCGGGCTAAATCTTGAGTAATTGCGTGATAAATTTGGTTTGCGAAAATAATGCCCTAAAATTGTTATTTTTCCTTGTGAAGAATGCTTGGTTTATAGATTTGTATAGTTGTATTGTTATGGTTGATGGGAAGTGATTGATGGTTGGGAGATGTGATGAGTGTGATGTGATTTGAGGGTTGATTCGGGGTGTGAAGAGAGGATCATGAGAAGTGTGTGAGTGAGTGATTGAAGAAAGTGCAGAGATCAAATCGTAGTTTGGGTTTACGTTGGAAAGCAATGGGATGAGTGGTGGCATAGGTTGAAATCACATTTTAGGATTGAATCTAGGTGTTTTATAGGTTTCAAATGATGGTGGATGAAGGTTGGGTCGATTTTAGGGTAAAACATGGAGGAAAGTTGCAGAAACAAGGACTTGGATCGACCCCAGAGGGACTTCGATCGATCCAAGTGGCCCCGGGGGACGTTTCAAACGTTTCTGGAGGACTTCAGTCGATTGATCGATCGATGTCCAAGAAACTGAACATCGATCGATCAGATGGGCCACATTGATCGGTCGATGTCCTGCAAATTAGGATAGGAACCTTTGGGAGGACATCGATCCCTTAGAAGTAAGACATCGATCGATCGATGTCCGGAGGGTGAAAAGTAGAAATGCTTCTGGAGGACATCGATCTCTCAACATTAAGACATCGATCGACCGAAGTCCTTGGAAAAAGACATCGACCGATCGATGAGACCACATCGATCGATCGATGTGGTCAGTTTTGTAGGTTTGATTCTTTATTCGTACAGGGGTTAGGGAATGACTGTTAAGCGGTTTAAGGATCCTTCCGAACGATATTTGGTAACTAGAGACTGTTGTGAAAGATGTCTTTAGGATTGATAGCATGGTTCTTGAGATGTATAGTTGTGTACGTGTTTGGAAGTGTGTGATTATGAGACATGAACGTATGCATCATATGACATAAGCATTTGACATTTGACATGCATTTTGTTTGCGAAAGATTACAAGTGTTACAAGAGAATTTAAAAGTTGTGAAAGACAAGCTATAGTTGCTTTTGATCACATGGTATAAAAGTCACGCCTGTGATGGCAGGGTATAAAAGCGTGACCTGTGGATCAATTGCAGGGTATAAAGTTAGGTTATGGGGCCATGGACCTATCAGCACAGAGTATAAAGTATACGTTATGGGGCCGTGGACCTATCAGCACGGGGTATAAAGTTATGTTTGTTGTGGACTGATCACCCACAGGGTATAAAGTACTGCTATGTGAAGAATAAGACAAGAAGTGTTGTAAAGTTTGTGAAAAGATAATGACATGCATTATGAAAAGTCATATGTTTGTGTTTGTTGGTCAAAGTATGATTTTGAAGAGAGAACATGCATCACGTTGTACGAAGCATAAGCATGAGTTACAAGATATGTTTTAGCCTGTGTTTATTGATGTAATTGTGTTTAACTTTGTACGTGTTTTTTTTTCTTTGGTGGTGATATGTGACTTACTTGATCTTGATGCATGATTATAAAGATGTATTTGTCAACCCGAGCATCTGATTTTGGGCATTGTTTATATAAGAACTTTGGTGACTCGTTGTGTGTGATTCCTTAAAATGTATAGACGAGTTACTTGCTGGCGTTGTTTCGCTAAGAACAATTATTTCATCTTTTTCAGGTGAGACCGAATATGAGATGATATTCGTAGAGGACGACGGCGAGCGGGCTCATTGGGATGAGAGATGTTGATTGGGAATTTAGAATGCTTCTAGTTGATAACTATTAGTTGTTTCACTTGTGGTTGGATGTAGCTAGACATATTACCAGATACATTTTGATTCTGCTGTATTTTGATTTGGAGTATTATTGCTGTCAAGGTTTTTAAATTGTTACGACGTTTCTGCTGATTCATATCCCGTCATAGGTGACGTATGTTTGATTTGATTGACGCTTCGTAGTTCTCGTAGTAGGCTACGGCAGGTGCACCGGTACCGATGACGGCATCGGGCTGGGACGCTACATGTGGTATCATAGCCCATATGTTTCAGATCTATCTCGGAAACTTAAGTTCATGATTTGTTTTGGCCAACTAAGATGTGAATTTCCTTTAAGTTTGGCCCTTAGGTTTAGGTGTTGATCTACTAGAATTTAAGTGTGATCAGGTTTGGGTGTGTGCGAGCACGTTAATCTATGTATTAATGTTCTGTTTCCATATCTCACCCAATCTTATGTATTCAATCTTCAGTAACATTCAATACTTATTAATGTCTAACGAAACGTTGACCTTTCAACAAGAATGCCTCCAAGGAGAAATAATACCGAAAATCCAGGAAATGGACGTGATGACCAGCCCCCTCAAGTGGTACTACCTCAAGTGCTTACAGACGCACTGACCAAGATTGCTCAGGGTTATGCACAAGAACAACAACCCCCGCCACCTTCGCTGCCTCAACATAACATCCGATTCTTCTATGGGGAGATGAGGAAGGTAAGAGTTCCAGAATTTGGGGGATGCACCGACCCTGAAGAGGCGCAACACTGGATGGCTGAAGTAGAGAAGTGTTTTCCGCTGGTGCAAGTGCCGGAAGAAATCAAGGTTGATGTTGCCACGCCCCTTCTGAATGGCAAAGCAGGAGAGTGGTGCGCAGGCACGGTTTTAAAAATGGCCCCACCAATCACTTGGACACATTTTTGTGATGCCTTCTTGAAATACTATGTGCCGGAAACAGCGATTCTGAATAAGATCCGGGCATTTGACCGACTTGAGCAAGGTCGGATGACAGTTTCAGAGTACGCGGACCGTTTCCATGCCTTCACAAAGTTCGCTCATGCGATCATGTCTGATAATCGCCTCAAGATGGCCAAGTTTGAAAGAGGTCTAGGCTCGAGGATAAAATTGGCGATCGTAAACGCCGGAATGAAAACCTTTGAGGATATGTTAGACGCATGTTTCCGAGTGAAAAGCGATTTTCGAAGGTTAGCAGCAAAGGAGGCTGGCACTGGATCTTCTGACAAAGGAAAGAGGCCGAGAGATGACGTGAGAGTGGGTGGTAGACCCGGACGATAGGTCAAGATCCCAAAGAGAGAGGGCCAACGGGAAGCTTCCAGAGACCTCCATTGCAGAATCCAATCGTACAGCAGGCCATAGGAATATGCCCGCATTGCAACAAGAGTCACGCGAGTGAATGTAGAAAGTTAGCAGGAGCATGTTATCATTGTGGACAAGTGGATCACTTGATCAGGGATTTCCCCGAGATGAAGAAGAACACTCCGGGGGAAACGGCCCAACAGGCTAGAGCAAACCCAAAAGCAAATGCACGCGTCCACCTGATGACTGATACCGATGTCCATGAAGCCACTGATGTGGTAACAGGTGTGATTTAACTTAAATCTAAATTATTACTGAATTAAGTTCATATGTGCTTAACTTTCTATACAAAACTTGATGTGGTCTTAGGTACTGCCTTAGTAGATAAGATGCCTGCAAACATACTTTTCGATAGTGGCGCAAGCTACTCCTTTGTGTCAAAAAGATTTGCTAAGAACCTTGCTATGCTACCTGAGTGGTTAGAAACTCCATACCATGTTCAAGCGGCTGGAGATCAGGTTAAGATTTCATACCAACGGTACCGGGATTATGAGCTAGAGTTTGAAGGACACCAACGGCCTGGTGGGTTGTTGATTCCACTAGAGATCCCAGAGTGGAAATGGGAGCACATCACAATGGATTTCATAGCCGGTTTACCAAAGACGAGAAATGGATGCGACATGATTTGGGTGGTAGTGGACCGGTTAACCAAATCAGCTCATTTTCTGCCTATCTCAAGCGAAGCATCCTTTGAGAAGTTAGTAAACTTGTATATGGACAACGTTGTTAGCTTACATGGGGTCCTAGTGAGCATAGTATCGGACCGAGACCCGCAATTTTCCTCCAAATTCTAGACAGCATTTCAAAGAGCCATAGGCACAGAATTGAGAATGAGTACAGCATATCATCCCCAAACTGATAGACAATCAGAACGAACCATTCAGACACTTGAGGACATGCTGAGGGCTTGTGTCCTGGACTTCAAAGGAAATTGGGACGGAATGGTGAAGTTGATGAAATTCTCGTACAATAATAGTTACCACGGTGCGATTGAGATGGCCCCTTTTGAAGCATTGTATGGAAGGAAATACAGACGCCCTGACCGTGATTGCTCAGGGTTATGCACAACAACAACAACCCCCGCCACCTCCGCCGCCTCAACATGACATCCGATTCTTCTATGGGGAGATGAGGAAGGTAAGAGTTCCAGAATTTGGGGGATGCACCAACCCTGAAGAGGCGCAACACTGGATGGCTGAAGTAGAGAAGTGTTTCTGGCTGGTGCAAGTGCCGGAAGAAATCAAGGTTGATATTGCCACGCCCCTTCTGAATGGCAAAGCAGGAGAGTGGTGGGCAGGCACGGTTTTAAAAATGGCCCCACCAATCACTTGGACACATTTTTGTGATGCCTTCTTGAAATACTATGTGCCGGAAACAGCGATTCTGAATAAGATCCAGGCATTTGACCGACTTGAGCAAGGTCGGATGACAGTTTCATAGTACGCAGACCGTTTCCATGCCTTCACAAAGTTCGCTCATGCGATCATGTCTGATAATCGCCTCAAGATGGCCAAGTTTGAAAGAGGTCTAGACTCGAGGATACGATCGGCGATCGTAAACGCCGGAATGAAAACCTTTGAGGATATGTTAGACGCATGTTTCCGAGTGGAAAGCGATTTTCGAAGGTTAGCAGCAAAGGAGGCTGGCACTGGATCTTCTGACAAAGGAAAGAGGCTGAGAGATGACGTGAGAGTGGGTGGTAGACCCGGAAGATGGGTCAAGATCCCAAAGAGAGGGCCAACAGGAAGCTTCCAGAGACCTCCATTGCAGAATCCAATCGTACAGCAGGCCGTAGGAATATGCCCGCATTGCAACAAGAGTCACGCGGGTGAATGTAGAAAGTTAGCAGGATCATGTTATCGTTGTGGACAAGTGGATCACATGATCAGGGATTGCCCCGAGATGAAGAAGAACACTCCGGGGGAAACGGCCCAACAGGCTAGAGCAAACCCAAAAGCAAATGCACGCGTCCACCTGATGACTGATACCGATGTCCATGAAGCCACTGATGTGGTAACAGGTGCGATTTAACTTAAATCTAAATTATTACTGAATTAAGTTCATATGTGCTTAACTTTCTATACAAAACTTGATGTGGTCTTAGGTACTGCCTTAGTAGATAAGATGCCTGCAAACATGCTTTTCGATAGTGGCGCAAGCTACTCCTTTGTGTCAAAAAGATTCGCTCAGCACCTCGCTAAGCTACCTAAGTGGTTAGAAACTCCATACCATGTTCAAGTGGCTGGAGATCAGGTTAAGATTTCATACCAACGGTACCGGGATTATGAGCTAGAGTTTGAAGGACAAAGTTTCGCTGCTGCACTGATCCCCATTCAGATGTATGACTTCGATGTTATCTTAGGGATGAAATGGTTGGCCAAGTACCATGCCAACATTGATTGTCGATTGAAGCAAGTAACTGTCAAGAACGCTAAAATGGAAGAAGTAATGTTCCAAGGGGATGCAGAAGAAAGAAAATTCCTAAGGTGTATATGTCAGTTGCTCAAGCGTGCAGAGCCTTAAGAAGAGGTGCCGAAGGTTTTCTAGTGTACGCAATGGATTCTACTCAGGAAGTACCATCTATTGAGCAGATTCCGGTGGTCAACGGGTTCCTGATGTGTTTCCGGAAGAATTGCCAGGAGTACCACCCCCAAGGGAAGTCGAGTTCGAGATAAATTTGATTCCAGGAGCCGAACAGATTTCTAAAGCTCCTTATAGAATGGCTCCGGCAGAATTAAGGGAACTAAAGGAACAACTGCAAGAGTTGTTGGACAAGAAGTTCATCTGTCCTAGTGTGTCACCTTGGGGAGCACCCGTTTTATTTGTGAAGAAGAAGGATGGCAGTATGAGACTTTGCATCGATTACAGAGAACTGAAAAAGATTACCATTAAGAACAAATACCCACTGCCATGCATCAAGGACTTATTTGACCAACTGAAGGGTGCTAGGATTTTCTCTAAAATTGACCTCCGGCAAGGATATCATCAACTAAGAGTAAAGGCCAAAGATATAGCAAAGGCAGCTTTTTGTACAAGATATGTGCACTACGAGTTTCTAGTGAGCCCTTTGGACTAACGAATGCCCCCGCTGCCTTTATGGATCTTATGAGTACTGTCTTCAGGGAACAGTTGGACAAATTTGTTGTAGTATTCATAGACGATATCCTTGTGTACTCTCCTGATGAACAAACCCATGCTGAGCATCTGAGAGTCGTTGTGAGCATACTGAGACATAAACAGCTGTATGCCAAATTCAGTAAGTGTGAGTTCTGGTTGAGGAGTGTGACCTTCCTGGGTCACGTAATATCAAAAGAAGGGATTGCAGTGGATCCGAGGAAAATAGAAGCTATCACCGAGTGGCCCAGGCCCACTAACGTCACCGAGGTACGAAGTTTCTAGGGTCTAGTCGGCTATTACAGAAAGTTTGTTGAGGGGTTTTCGACAATAGCAGTGCCTCTTAGTCGTATTACTCAAAAGAAGACCAAGTTTGAGTGGACAGCCGAGTGCGAGAAAAGCTTCACGAAGCTTAAAAAAAAGATTAACTACAGCTCCCGTTCTGGCTCAACCCTCCGGTACAGACGGGTTCGTGATCTATAGTGACGCATCAAAAAACGGTTTAGGTATGTAAATTATAGCGTAAGTTATGATAATTCCGCTCAGACTTAAGTTTAATCTAATACCTTACTTGTAGGTTGTGTTCTAATGCAACACGAGCGAGTCATCATGTATGCTTTGAGACAACTATAGACGTACGAACAAAACTATCCGACCCATGACCTCGAACTAGCTGTAGTAGTGTTTGCTTTAAAAATATGACGACACTATCTATATGGGGAGAAGCGCTCGGTATTCACGGACCCAAGAGTTTAAAATATCTGTTCTCTCAGAAGGAGTCGAACATGAGACAACGGAGATGGTTGGAACTGTTGAAAGACTATGACCTAACCATTCACTATCACCCGAGAAAGGCAAA
The DNA here is from genome assembly GCA_036186865.1 of Eustoma russellianum. NCBI lineage: Eukaryota > Viridiplantae > Streptophyta > Magnoliopsida > Gentianales > Gentianaceae > Eustoma > Eustoma russellianum. The sequence continues at coordinate 24,511,825 of AP025058.1, forward strand.
TAAGGTGGCGGATGTGCTGAGTAGGAAACCCAATCACACACGACAATCCCTATTAGAAAGAGAAATGGAAGAATTTGGGTTAGAGTTGGTAGAATCCACTGTGAATGTTCTGGCAACACTGACTATCACACCCAGCCTCGTTGATTGGGTGAAAGAGGCTCAAAGTAAGGATAGAAGCTTAAGTGAAATCGCGGAAAAGCTCAAGCACAATCAAGTCGAAGGATTCCAGACCAAAGAAGACGGGAGCCTATGGTTTAGAGGAAGATTATGTGTGCCAGATGTCGATGAGTTACGGAAGGAGATTCTACAGGAGGCTCATAGCTCCAGGCTATCCATACATCCTGGTAGCACCAAGATGTACAGAGATCTAAAACAATACTACTGGTGGTCCGGGATGAAGAGGCATATCGCGGAGTTCATTGAGAGATGTCTAGTTGCCAACAGGTTAAAGCTGAACACCAACGGCCTGGTGGGTTGTTGATGCCACTGGAGATCCCAGAGTGGAAATGGGAACACATCACAATGGATTTCATAGCCGGTTTACCAAAGACGAGAAATGGATGCGACATGATTTGGGTGGTATATCTCAAGCGAAGCATCCTTTGAGAAGTTAGTAAACTTGTATATGGACAACGTTGTTAGCTTACATGGGGTCCTAGTGAGCATAGTATCGGACCGAGACCCGCAATTTTCCTCCAAATTCTGGACAGCATTTCAAAGAGCCATAGGCACAGAATTGAGAATGAGTACAACATATCATCCCCAAACCGATAGACAATCAGAACGAACCATTCAGACACTTGAGGACATGCTGAGGGCTTGTGTCCTGGACTTTAAAGGAAATTGGGACGGAATGGTGAAGTTGATGAAATTCTCGTACAATAATAGTTACCACGGCGCGATTGAGATGGCCCCTTTTGAAGCATTATATGGAAGGAAATATAGGTCCCTGGTCTATTGGGATGAAGTCAGCATTAGGACCATCACAGGATCCGAACTCCTCGAGAAAACATTGGAGAAAGTGAGGATTATTCGGGACAAACTCAAGGCGGCTCAGGACCGTAATAAAAGTTGGGTGGACTCCAAACAACGACCCTTGGCATTCGAGGTAGGGGAGAAAGTATATTTGAGAGTGTCTCCTACAAAAGGTATTATGAGATTTGGTGTGGAAGGAAAGTTGAGTCCATGATTCATTGGTCCTTACGAAATATTGGAAAGAGTGGGGAACTTGGCGTATCGACTGGCACTACCCCCAATATTAGCACAGGTTCACAATGTCTTCCACGTTTCACAATTAAGGAAATATGTGACGGATCCGAGCCACGTGCTAGAAACGCAACCATTGGAACTAAACGGTGACGTCCACCTAGAAGAAGTGCCGGTGAAAATTGTCGACTGCAAAGAACAAGTGCTACAGAGACGAGTGATTCCTTACTTGAAGGTTCCGTGGAGCAATCACACAGAACGGGAAGCTACCTGTGAACTTGAAGAGTAGATGTAGGAGAAATATCCTCAACTCTTCAACTAAGGTACGCAAGTTTCGAGGACAAAACTTTTTGTAAGGGGGTGGAATGTCACAACCCGCAATTTTTTAGCAGACATTAAATAAATAGGAAGCATTTTTTAAATACAACTTTAGTGATTCCATAAGTTTATAAGGCTTAGAGAAAGAGAATATAAAAAAATAGAAATTGGAAAGATTAGGTCAATTTCAAAATTGCCCTCAATTAAATGTTGAGGGAGTTAGTCAACATATGAGTAACTCCCCCATTAAGCCATTAATGGCAGTAACAAGACAAAGAAAGAAAATAAGGGAGTAAAGGGTGGGGGGAATCGGCTGAAAGGAAAAGAGGAAGAGAAAAAGGGAGAAAGAAGAAGAGGAGGAAGAAGAAGAGGTTCGTAGACAACCCTAGGTCCAATCCATTCTACATTCAATCCAATCACCGTAAGAATTTCTAGATTCAAAGGCAAGTAACTTTTCTATACATTTTACGCAATTTTGATTCTTAGGCCCTATCTTCTACAAAGAGAATATTGAATCACACATTGGTATATTCCTTTGTGCTATATTAATTACATGTTTATGTGTTGTATTACGTGTTGCTGCAATAAAGATCTCATCTTTGGGCCGAATCTTGAGTAATTACGTGATAAATTTGGTTTGCGAAAATAATGCCCTAAAATTGTTATTTTTCCTTGTGAAGAATGCTTGGTTTATAGATTTGTATAGTTGAGTTGTTATGGTTGATGGGAAGTGATTGATGGTTGGGAGATGTGATGAGTGTGATGTGATTTTAGGGTTGATTCGGGGTGTGAAGAGAGGATCGTGAGGTGTGTGTGAGTGAGTGATTGAAGAAAGAGCGGAGATCAAATCGTAGTTTGGGTTTAGGTTGGAAAACAATAGGATGAGTGGTGTCATAGGTTGAAATCACATTTTAGGATTAAATCTAGATGTTTTATAGGTTTGGAATGATGGTGGATGAAGGTTGGGTCGAGTTTAGGGTAAAACCTGGAGGAAAGTTGCAGAAACAGGGACTTGGATCGATCCCAGAGGGACTTCGATCGATCCAAGTGGCCCCAGGGGACGTTTCAAACGTTTCTGAAGGACTTCAGTCGATTGACTGAGGGACATCGATTGATCGATGTCCAAGAGACTGAACATCGATCGATCAGATGGGCCACAATGATCGGTCTATGTCCTGGCGAATTAGGATTGGAACTTTCGGGAGGACATCGATCCCTTAGAAGTAAGACATCGATCGATGTCTGGAGGGTGAAAAGTAGAAATGTTTCTGGAGGACATCGATCTCTCAACATTAAAACATCGATCGAAGTCCTTGGGACAAGACATCGACCGATCGATGAGACCACATCGATCGATCGATGTGGCCAGTTTTGTAGGTTTGATTCTTTATTCGTACAGGGGTTAGGGAATGACCGTTAAGCGGTTTAAGGATCCTTCCGAGCGATATTTGGTAACTAGAGACTGTTGTGAAAGATGTCTTTAGGATTGATGGCATGGTTTTTGAGATGTAGAGTTGTGTACGCGTTTGGAAGTGTGTGATTATGAGACATGAACATATGCATCATGACATAAGCATTTGACATTCGACATACGTTTGTTTTGTGAAAGATTACAAGTGTTACAAGAGAATTTAAAGGTTGCGAAAGACAAGCTATAGCTGCTTTTGATCACAAGGTATAAAAGTCACGCATGCGATGGCAGGGTATAAAAGCGTTACATGTGGATCAATTGCAGGGTATAAAATTAGGTTAGGGGGCTGTGGACTTATCAGCACGGGGTATAAAGTTTATGTTATGGGGCCGTGGACCTATCAGCACGGGGTATAAAGTTATGTTTGCTGTGGATTTATCACCCACATGGTATAAAGTATTGCTATGTGAAGAATAAGACAAGAAGTGTTGTAAAGTTTGTAAAAAGATGTGCATGACATGCATTACAAAAAGTCATATGTCTGTGTTTATTGGTCAAAGTATGGTTTTGAAGAGAGTACATGCATCACATTGCACGAAGCATAAGGATGAGTTACAAGAGATGTTTTAGCATGTGTTTATTGATGTAATTGTGTTTAACTTTGTGCGTGTTTTTTTCTTTGGTGGTGGATATGTGACTTACTTGATCTTGATGCATGATTATAAAGATGTATTTGTCAACCCGAGCACCTGATTTTGGGCATTGTTTATATAAGAACTTTGGTGACTCGTCATGTGTGATTCCTTAAGATGTATAGACGAGTTACTTGCTGTCGTTGTTTTGCTAAGAACAATTATTTCATCTTTTTCAGGTGAGACTGAATATGAGATGATATTCGTAGAGGACGACGGCGAGTGGGCTCATTGGGATGAAAGATGTTGATTGGGAATTTAGAATGCTTCTAGTTGATAACTATTAGTTGTTTCACTTTTGGTTGGATGTAGCTAGACATATTACACGATACATTTTGATCCTGCTGTATTTTGATTTGGAGTATTATTGTTGTCAAGGTTTTTAAATTGTTACGACGTTTCTGCTGATTCATATCCCGTCATGGGTGACGTATGTTTGATTTGATTGACGCTTCGTAGTTCTTGTAGTAGGCTACGGTGGGTGCACCAGTACCGATGACGGCATCGGATGGGACGCTACATTGGTAACGCTTTGATGAACAAAATTAGCAAAATCTTGCTTGATTGTATCTGTTGGATATCTATCACAATTCTTCTCAAGATCATAGTGTAGAAAAATTTCGGTGATGTATGCTTCGTTCTATCTCCTTTGATATAGCCATCCTTAATTTGACCAATACATGCATCTTTATCTTTAAACAATATTGTCGGAGTCTTCCTTAGTGAATATAATCCACATGACTCTTGGATATGCTGAATCATTGACCTCAACCATATGCATTCACTGTTGAGAAATATGTTTGAATAATTTTCAAAGTCATGATTTTAAGTGTTGAATGCGTAAAAATGTCACACATGGTGTTATATATGATTAAAAGTTGAAATAGTTGAGAAAAATGACATTGATCTCTCAGGTTGTTGCACTTCAATCGATCAATGCACTTCGATCCCTCACATCGATCGATCTATGTAAGGCAGTGAAAGTTCAAGACCTTACTGTGAGACATCGATCTCTAAACCTGAGACACATCGACCGATCGATGTATACATCGAACCCTCACTTCGATCGATCGGTGTAGGTAAGAGACAAACTCTGAAGCTTACTGTGAGACATCAACCTCTGAAGCTGAGGCACTTCGATCAATCGATGTCTAGGGTTTTTAGAAATATTTTTCTAAAATGTGATAAAGTGGTTGTTTTCATTTGTACATGATTTATACATATTCATTATATGGATATTATATGTTTTTGATGATTATAAATGTCTTGTGACTAATGTGCCTTGGAAGTTTCTACAACTTACCAAAAAGGACAAAATTGGTATTTTGAATTTTGTAGGAACGTGATATGGTGTAAATACTTCAAGGACATATTCTCATCTTATTTATTATGACAAAGGTGGTATTATATTTATTTCTGATCATCAGGGTCATTTCTGGAGTTTCTCTCACCAGGGGCATTTTGGTCATTTTACCCTGAGAGTATTTTGGTATTTACACTCAAGGAATCTCTTGAGTATATTCTTATCTTTATTCTGGAGTTGAGTTATGGTTATCTTGAAGATTATATGGTGGTTTTATATTATTTCTCTCACATGATGATATTATAGACTATAGCGGGGTATGTGACGAGTTGTGATGTCACATTCTATTTCTTTCTTGAAGACTCTCTTCTATAGGTTATTGGAGTATCTTTATCATATATTTCAGAGAATATAAAGGTGTTCAAGGTGTGAAAATGATGACAACATACAAGAAGAAATATTGGGAATTTTGGTGTTACATGTTGACATAATTTTGTCAATTATTATTTGTTGATTTCTTCTTCAAAATTCTGAGTTGATATACATATATGTAAGCCTCCAAACGTGTATTAAAAGGTGGAAATGATGGTGTACTCATTTTATAGCTTGGTGACAGATGGACCAACCAAAAAAGAGCTAGTTGGCAAAAATGCCAACTTGGAAAATTTGACTTAGTAGCCAACGGCTACTACACACATTTTGGAGATGATTTTTGGTTTGAATTTGTCAATTCTCACATGCCTATTCTCAAGCCAAGGAGTTGAGGGGATATTGGAGGAATATGACATTCTATCTTTTTCTTATTATCTTCATTTTGCAAAGGATAATTAGGACATGCCAAGGTGGAAATTTCGGCCAACAATGTGTGTTCAAGGTGGACCAATCATTTTGCATGATGTTGCGAAGTGTACAAGGCCAACCAATGATGTGAAGACACTTAAGCTTGATGATGAAGATAGTGACACATGTGCATTCTTATCTACAAGGCTCACTTCACACTATAAATAGGAGGCAATGGTGAAGAAGATGAAACACACTTGAAGCTCACTTGAAAGCATTTGTTGATTTGTCTAGCTATCTTTTTCTTGTCATTCTTGTTCCATTCTTTGTAGCCAAGGTGTTCTTGTTGTATTTGTTGGAGAGCTACAAGCCTCCTAAGCTTCATTTGTAAGATTGATTAGCCAATTCTATAAGGCTATATCACCTAGGTGGTAGGGGTGTTGCAACTAATTGTTACATAGGAGGTGTTCATCCAAGTCTTGAAATGGTTGGTGTATAACCCAAGGATCAAGCTTGGTTCTTGTTGTAATTTGGTTCATACCATAGTGAAATCCAAGGAAAGGTGTTCCTTGGGACAAGAGTAGGTCACATTGACCGAACCAAGATAAATCCTTGGTGTTCTTGTCTTGTTTCTACAATTCTGCATTCTGCCCGTTTTTCACTGCAGTTTTCACACAATTTCACACGTTTTGAAAAAACAGCTAAACACTTTCAAAATTCGTGATTTTTTGTGGAGTTATATTTCCGACTGTTAGCTTTCATTTACAACAAGAATCACTTGAGTTGAGCAAGGGAAAATTAGTCTTTCAGTCGTTGCAACATAACTGCTCCAATCTGGCTACAATCTGACTAGTTTTGTGAAAACTTGAACTCGGTTTTAATCAAGAATTGTTTAAGGTCATCGCCTTTTGGAAACACAAACTAGACATCCTAAGGAGTATTTTGACATAAAGATCAACCTTTTTGGTTGAATATTCAAAGAGAAACACGTTTTCCAATATCAGCAACATTCTATCCAATTCTGTCCAGATTGACCATCTGAATCTTTTTATTTGTTTGAAGGGCCAAAAGATCTTATTTTTATCTGATTTTTGGATAGAATCTTGTCAAAATGTTGAAGTTGAGTTCTGAAAATTTTCATAATTTTTGGAGTCGTGTACACTGACTTTTAAATTTTTCAAAAACGGGTTCTGAATCTGAGGTGGTCTCAGATTTTGTTTTCAAAGGGGTTTTTAATCAAGGGTATTAGTGTAATTTCCGCTAACCACTATTCACCCCCCCTCTAGTGGTGTTTACTGCAGGTGCATGGTCCAACAATTGGTATCAGACGAGGTCTACCCCACTGAAAAAAGCAAGATTCAACAACGTACGAACAATACAAGGCCAAGAAACAATATTTCAACTTAGCCTGCTATTCTCAGGTTAAAGGTACATACAATGGCCATAGTCACTCACAAAGGTGAGCTGGAAGGTATGTCCATACAACGTCCTCCTCTTTTTTATGGTAATAATTTTGTTCATTGGAAACTTAGAATGAGGCTATTCTTAATGGCTATAGACACTGATTTATGGTCTATAGTTGAAGGTGGGCCATACATTCCAATGAAAATTGTACAAGTTAGTAGATTCACTCAAGAAGTTGAAAAATATAAAAATGAATGGTCATCGGAAGATAAAAAGAAAATGTCCATGAATGCAAGGCTATGCAATTACTGTTAAACGGACTAACGACTTCTGGAGCAGGATATGTGTCAAATTGCACAAGTGCACACGATATGTGGAAATCACTTGTATTAAAGCATGAAGGTACAACCGGTGTAAAAGAATCAAAAATAAACATGCTTATGACTAAACTTGAATCTTTCAAAATGTTGCCAAACGAATCCATAACATCTATGGATTTGAGAATTACTAACATTTTCAATGCCCTTGAAGCTTTAGGAAAATCATTCACCAACAACAAGAAGGTTCAAAAGGTGTTGCGAAGCCTTCCTGCTGAATGGGATCCTAAGGTCACGGCGATTGAAGAAACAAAATCAATCACTAAAATGGACGAACTGATAGGCTCACTAAGAGTATACGAGGTAAAACTAAACCAACGAAAGTCCGAGTCATCTAAATCATTCGGTAAGTCTATAGCTTTCAAATCAACTGAGTCACATACAAATAATGATGATAGTAATAGTGATAATGAATTAGACGATGACTTAATATTGATAGCTAGAAAACTTAGAAAGTTTTTCAAACGTCCTAATAAGAATAGACAACGATCTTCTTCTTCTTCTTCTTCTTCTTATCAACCTAGAAAAAATAATTCTAAAACAACAAATGGTATCATAAAGAGTTAAAATGTTATGAATGTGGTAAAAGAGGACACATCTCTTATGATTGTCCGACAAAGAAAAATGCCAACAATAATAATAATAACAAACAAGAAAAGGAGACGCAAATACCAAAGGCAAATGAGACCAAGCCAAGGAAAGGCAAACGAGCAATGAAGGTGAGCACATGGAGCGACTCATCCGACTCAGAATCCGACACTGAGGAAGCTGAAGTCTGCTTCGTATCCGACGAGGTAAGTTCTTCATCCGATGATGATGCTGATAGTGAAATGACTTTTGATGAAATGTACGAAGAATTTTTAAGAATTTTTTTAAGAATGCATGCTCACTGTAAGAGGCTCTGTAAAGAAAAGAAGAAACTAATTGAAGAAAATGACAAGTTGAAGACGTCCAACTTGGAACTTTCCGATCAATTAGAATCTTTTAAACAAGAGTCTACTAATGCTCTAGATTCTTTAGCGATTAAAATTGAATCATATAGGAAAAGTGAACAAACATTAAAAACTGAAAATAGTATGTTAAAGTCTAAGTTAGAAAGCTGTGAAAATGAGATAGTACAACTTAAATCTACTAAACTAAACTTAGAAAAAATGTTAGAAAAATTCAAATCTGGAACCAACATGCTAGATACATTGATATCATCACAAAAATATGGATATGATAACACTGGATTAGGATTTAAAGAAGAAGATGACAAAGTAGATAAAAAGACTAAGTTTGTATCATCAACTACTAAACAACCTTATAAAGCTATAAAAACAACTTTGCCTGCTGAATCTTCTTCTACTCCTTCTTCTACTTATTCAAAGATAAAAATGCAACACGCACCCACAAATGTACACACGTATAAACGTGCAACTAGGTAAAACTTTGCATCTAGACAACCTAGAAAATATGCCTATATGTATACAAATACAACCAGATATAATAAAATGCATCCAACCTATTATGAACCTAAGTATAGGCAACACTCATATAAGTCTTATAGAAATGCATATGAACATACATACATAGCACCATATAAGAAACAAAATCATATGCCTTACATAAGCTATCAAAATCGGCCCCAACATAGTACATATAAACTAAGGTACAACATGTATAACAATGCATCTTCATGGAATGTATATGCTAATTCTCCTTATTTTTCCAATTATAAATATGCTAAATATGTGCCAAAAAGGTACATCCAAGTTTGGATACCCAAAAGGGAAAATAAACAAGGATGGTGCCCTTAACATTCAAGGACCCAAGTAAAGGGTACCTAAAACTTTGTCTCCATCGTAGGAAAATCACAAGGAATGCAAAAAGGAGTCAAAGTCAAAGAATCTAAAAACTAAATGGTTTTTAGATAGTGGATGTTCAAGGCATATGACGGGCAACCCCAAACTATTCACCGAGTTGGAACATATCAATAATGGAGGAAAAGTAACATTCGGTGACAACAACAAAAGACAAGTTGTTGGAAAAGGAACAACTAGGGACCCTAACACATTTCAAATACAAAATGTGTTGTTAGTAAGTAATCTTTCTTATAACTTATTAAGTATTTCTGAACTTATAGATTGCGGATATAATGTTTCATTTCTTCCCAATTCTTGTGATATAATAAATGAAAAAGGAGAAATTGTATTAAAAGGAAATAAATATGGTAACATTTACACTCTTACCTTAGATAACATGTTAGATGCTAAGGTTAAGTGTTTAATATCACATGACTTAGATGTGAATTTATGGCATAGAAGATTAGGCCATACAGGATTTTCAACCATTAAGAAATTATCTAAGAAGAATTTAATTAGAGGAATGACATAAGTTAGACTTAGATAATTTTCAAATGTGTGAAACATGTATTAAAAGAAAACACATTAAAGAAACATTAAAATAGAAACATGAAGTGAGTACTAGTCATGTACTAGAATTGCTTCACTTAAACTTATTTGGTCCAAGCAGGACAAGAAGTCTAGGTGGACACTACTATGTATGTGTCATAGTAGATGATTACTCACGATACACATGGACATTGTTCTTAACACACAAAGACAATGCTCCATTAGCAATCGAAACTCTTATCAAGCAACTCGAAAATATTTACGAAGAAAATGTTAAGAGAATTAGAAGTGATAGAGGTGCAGAATTTAAAAACAAAAATGTAATCAAGTTTTCTGAATTACATGGAATTAAACACGAATTCTCACCACCTAGAACACCACAACTCAATGGAGTTGTAGAATGCAAAAATAGAACAATTCAAGAAGTTACTAGAAAATGTTATGGGAAAATAGAGTACCAAAATATTTATGGTCTGAAGCTGTTAGTTGTGCATGTTATACAATAAATAGACTTTCTATTAGAAAGAAATTGAATAAAACACCTTATGAATTATTAAACAATAGACAACCTAAAGTAGATTATCTTAAAGTTTTTGGTTGTAAGTGTTTTGTGTTGAACACTAAGGATAATCTAGATAAGTTTGAACAAAAGTCTACTGAATGCATATTTGTTTGTTATTCAACTAATTCAAGAGCAAATAGGTGTTATAATCCTGCATCTAGAAAAATAATTGAATCTATACATGTGAAATTCAATGAAAATGCATGCTTTGAGATTAGTGATAAAACTCAACATAAACATGAGAATAATGTTGAAAATATGTTTCATGATGATATATTACTTGAGTTTGTACTTGATCATCTTGAATCAACTCCCCCTGAACAAGACATGCATGAACCCTTAGATGAAATAAATGAAGAAACTTTGCAATTGGAAGATAATATAACTAATGATCCAATTACATACGATAATGTTCATACAAATGAAACATTTGAACAAGATGAGGGTGAACCTAGTCAACCTAAGAATTGGTGGTATCCTAAAGAATTAATCATTGGGGATCCAAGTTTTGGGGTTAGAACACGTAGAAATATAAGTCAACCTGAAGGACATAGTTTAATCTCACATTTAGAACCTAAGAATGTAAAGGAAGCCTTAGATGATATATCTTGGATAGATACCATGCATGAGGAATTGAACCAATTTACAAGGAACAACGTGTGGAATTTAGTACCTAAACCCAAAAATAAGTCTATAATAGGAATGAAATGGGTGTTTAGGAATAAAATGGATGAACAAGGAAACATCACATGGAATAAGGCTAGGCTAGTCGCACAAGGTTATAATCAACAAGAAGGAATAGATTATGAAGAAACCTTTGCATCCGTTGCACGACTAGAAGCAATTAGATTGTTACTTGCTATTGCAAGTCTAAGCAACATCAAAGTTTTCCAAATGGATGTCAAGAGTGCGTTCTTGAATGGATACATCCAAGAAGAGGTGTTTGTCAAACAACCCCATGGATTCGAAGATCCAAAGAATCCTAACCATGTTTACAAGCTTAAGAAAGCTCTATATGGTTTGAAACAAGCATCAAGAGCTTGATATGATGGATTTGCAAACTTTCTTATTGCAAATAATTATCAAAGGGAAACCATAGACAACACATTTTTCCTAAGAAGAAAAGATAATGATTTATTAATAGTTCAAATATACGTAGATGATATAATCTTTGGTTCAACCAACCCTACCTTAGTAAAAGACTTCGAAGAGTGTATGAAGTCAGAATTTGAAATGTCAATGGTAGCAGGGTTGAATTACTTATTAGGGCTCCAAATCAAACAAACCCCTCAAGGAATTCACATTAGCCAACTTAAGTATGTCAATGATATGATTAAGAAGTTTGGCTTTGAATAGTTGAAACCAACACCTACACCTATGAGTGTTAGCACCAAACTAGACAAAGATGAAAATGGTAAACCTTTTGATGACACACTTATAGATCTATGATTGGCTCATTGTTATATTTAACTGCATCAAGACCTTACATCATGTTTAGTGTGTGTATGTGTGCTAGGTTTCAATCTTGTCCTAAGGTATCTCATTACAATGCGGTGAAAAAGATCATTAGATATCTTAAACACACACCTCACTTAGGACTTTGGTATGATAGAAATGCTAAGTTGGAATTATACGCATATAGTGATGCTGATTATGGTGGTTGCAAATTAGATAGAAAATCCACTAGCGGTACATATCAACTCTTAGGAACCAACTTAATCTCTTGGTTTTCTAAAAAGCAAGCTAGTGTAGCACTCTCTATCACTGAAGCCGAGTATATAGCCTTGAGTTTGTACACTACCCAAATACTTTGGCTTAACCAACAACTTAGTGATTTTTATTGAGAAAAAGGGGTTTGAGTGATTACAAAATGCATGATTTGAATAAAGTGTACTAAAGAAATGCATGACACGTTTTATGACTTGACACGTTTTTGCATGAAACCTGCCTTATATAGTTCATATATAATGTTGTCGTACTAACGAGCCATGAAGCTTTAAAGCTTACATCAAATGGAGAACATTTGTTGTGTTTGAACTATTTTCAGGTGCCACTATTAATGAACTAAACTAGTTCATTAAGTGAAGTACTTAGTTAAATGAACTAAGTAGTTCATTAAAGGAAGCGATATTTGGAAAAGGCACAAAGGCAACAAATTGAAAAATGGAAAGTTTCTCCCACTCCTTTCTACACGTTTTTAACATATATATATATATATATATATATATATATATATATATATATTCAGATTTTTTTAAAAAAGGCACATACACATATATTCCAACGTACTACCGACACGTTATATATTTTACGAACGTATGTTAACGTCATACCACTATATCTACCTCATATTTATGAGTATATTCAGGTCTTATATCATATGTCATCCAAACGTCAAAAGTTCTGAGACTAGTGCAGTCTGATTTTCTGGCTTGCAAAGGTTGAGACTTTGAACGTATTTGACTAACTTTCCAAAAGAATTTTTCAAAACTGTTTCAACCCGATTAAATACACCTATTAAAGGGTTAGTAATTCAATTTTCAAAGCATTTGGAATCACGGTTTAATAGGAATTAATTTTTCAAATCAGACTACCGTTTCTAGCATATTTGCGCAATCTGACCACCAACAAATTTTAAAGGGGTTAAAGGTTGAATTTTAATCTGAAATTTTTAGGAGATAATCAAAACATCTGAGACTAAGATCTCTCAAAATTTCAAAATTTTTGAAGACATCTAACCTAGTTTTCAAAACGTTTCAAAACATGTCCTGAAAACAGAAATTGTTTTCAGAAGTTGGGTTTTTGGTCTAAAACAATTTTAAAAACCACATTTTCTGACCCACTATTCAACCCCCCCTTTGGTGTCTTGCAGATCCTACAATTTTGGCATTAAAATGAATAAGATTCCAATTTTTTGTGATAGCACAAGTGCGATCAATCTTTCTCAAAATCCGGGTACTTCATTCTAAGGCCAAACACATTGAGGTACGATACCATTTTCTTCGAGATCATGTTCAAAATAGAGATATAACCATAGATCATGTAAGAACTGATCACCAAATAACTGATATCTTCACCAAACCCCTTAATCAAGCCAATTTTGAAAACTTACGAGCCAAGTTAGGTATGATGACTTACGAAACCATTGCATAATTCTATCTTTTGCATGATTTGCAAAATAAAGGGGGAGATAGAATAAGAACATGATTTTAGTTGGTAAATCATGATTTGGACTTGAGTTGAATAATATGCTAAGTTTCAATTGGTATAAGTGTTAAGGGAGAGAGTATATTTTGAGGAAGAGCACATAAACATATGAGAATTGAGAGTTTGAAAACAATTGGTATAAAATTGATGAAACAACTGGTAAAGGGTGAGGTTTTAAAAAACAATTCAATTGGTGTAAAATTGGTAGATTTATGATAAACACTCGGTAAAGAGTTGTGACATTAAAATCATGTTAGGTTATTTTGAAAATCATCCAAAAGGGGGAGAATGTTGAGAAATATGTTTGGATAATTTTCAAAGTCATGATTTTAAGTGTTGAATGCATATAAATGTCGCACATGGTGTTTTATGTGATTAAAAGTTGAAATAATTGAGAAAAATGACATCGATCTCTCAGGTTGTTATACTTCGATCGATCGATGTACTTCGATCCCTCACATCGATCGACCTAAGTAAGGCAGTGAAAGTTCAAGACCTTACTATGAGACATCGATCTCTAAACCTGAGATACATTGATCGGTCGATGAATACATCGAACCCTCACTTCAATCGATCGATGTAGGTCAGAGAAAAAACTTAAGCTTACTGTGAGACACTGATCTCGGAAGATGAGGCACTTCGATCAATCGATGTCTAGGGTTTTTAGAAATATTTTTCTGAAATGTGATAAAGTGGTTGTTTTTATTTGTACATGATTTATACATGTTCATTTTGTGGATATTATGTGTTTTTGATCATTATAAATGTCTTGTGACTAATGTGCCTTAGAAGTTTCTACAACTTACCAAAAAGGGCAAAATTGGTATTTTGAGTTTTGTAGGAACATGATACAGTGGTAATACTTCAAGGACATATTCTCATCTCATTTATTATGACAAAAGTGGTATCATATTTATTTCTGACCATCAGGGTCATTTTGGTCATTTTACCCCTGAGGGTATTTTTGGTACTTTCACTCAAGGAATCTCTTGAGTGTATTCTTATCTTCATTCTGGAGTTGAGTTATGGTTATCTTGAAGATTATATGGTGGTTTTATATTATTTTTCTCACATGATGATATTATTGACTATAGCGGGATATGTGATGAGTTGTGATGTCACATTCTATTTCTTTCTTGAAGATTCTCTTCTATAGGTTATAAGAGTATATTTATCATCATATTTCAGAGAATATAAAGGTTTCAAGGTGTGAAAATGATCACAACATACAAGAAGAAATATTGGGAATTTTGGTGTTACACGTTGACATAATTTTGACAATTATTATTTGTTGATTTCTTATTCAAAATTCTGAGTTGATATACATATATGCAAGCCTCCAAACGTGTATTAACAGGTTAAAATGATGGTGTACTCATTTTATAGCTTGGTGACAAGTGGACCAACCAAAAAAGAGCTAGTTGGCAAAAATGCCAACATGGAAAATTTGACTTAGTAGCCAACGGCTGCTACACACATTTTGGAGATGATTTTTAGTTTGAATTTGTCAATTCTCACATGCGTATTCTCAAGCCAAGGAGTTGAGGGGATATTGAACGAATATGTCATTCTATCTTCTTTTTATTATCTTCATTTTGCAAAGGATAATTAGGACATACCAAGGTGGAAATTTCGGCCAACAATGTGTGTCCAAGGTGGACCAATCATTTTGCATGATGTTTCCAAGTGTACAAGGCCAACAAGTGATGTGAAGACACTTAATCTTAATGATGAAGATGGTGACACGTGTGCATTCTTATTTACAAGGCTCACTTCACACTATAAATAGGAGGCAATGGTGAAGAAGATGAAACACACTTGAAGCTCACTTGAAATCATTTGTTGATTTGTCTAGCTATCTTTTTCTTGTCATTCTTGTTCCATTCTTTGTAGCCAAGGTGTTCTTGTTGTATTTGTTGGAGGGCTACAAGCCTCTTGAGCTTCATTTGTATGATTGATTAGCCAATTCTATAAGGCTATATCAATAGGTGGTAGAGGTGTTGCAACTAAGTGTTGCATCGAAGGTGTTCATCCAAGTCTTAAATAGGGTTGGTATATAACCCAAGGATCAAGCTTGGTTCTTTTTGTAATTTGGTTCATACCATAGTGAAATCCAAGGAAAAGTGTTCCTTGGGACTGGAGTAGGCCACATTAACTGAACCAGGATAAATCCTTGGTGTTCTTATCTTGTTTCTACATTTCTGCATTCTGCCCGTTTTTCACTGCAGTTTTCACACAATTTCACACGTTTCGAAAAATAGCTAAACACTTTCAAAATTCATAAGTTTTGGTGGAGTTAAATTTTCGACTGTTAGCTATCATTTGCAACAAGAAGCACTTGATTTGGGCAAGGGAAAGTTAGTCTTTCAGTCGTTTCAAGATAACTGCTCCAATTCGGCTGCAATCTGACCAGTTTTGAGAAAACTTGATTTCCGTTTTAATCAAGAATTGTTTAAAGTCAGGGCCTTTTGGAAACCCAAAGTAGACATCCTAAGGAGTAGTTTGACATAAAGATCAACCTTTTTGGTTGATTATTCAAAGAGAAACACGTTTTCCAAAATCAGCAACATTTTGTCCAATTTTATCCAGATTGACTATCTGAATCGTTTTATTTGTTTGAAGGGCCAAAAGATCTTATTTTTATTTGATTTTTGGATAGAGTCTTGCCAAGACGTTGAAGTTGAGTTCTGAAAATTTTCATAATTTTTGGAGTTGTGTACACTGACTTTTGAAGTTTTCAAAAACGGGTTCTGAATCTGAGGTGGTCTCAGATTTTCTTTTCAAAGGGGTTTTTAATCAAGAGTAGTAGTGTAATTTCCCTTAACCACTATTCACCCCCTCTCTAGTGGTGTTTGTTG
This sequence comes from Eustoma russellianum, assembly GCA_036186865.1. Taxonomy (NCBI): domain Eukaryota; kingdom Viridiplantae; phylum Streptophyta; class Magnoliopsida; order Gentianales; family Gentianaceae; genus Eustoma; species Eustoma russellianum. Next base: position 24,528,336 of record AP025058.1, read on the forward strand.
CAGGTGCATGGTCCAACATTCACGACTTGCTTCATGCAATGCTAAAATCTCAGAATGGTTCGAAGATGTGGCTGTTAATGTCTGCTTCACTGATCTCCATGATATGTCTACACCTCCACAAGTAAAGACATATATACTCTGTGATCTTCCCTTATAAGGGTCGGATAGATACCCAGCATCAGCATAACCTACTAATTGTTACTCGGAATTCTTAGAGTAATATAAACCCACATCTTGTGTTCTACGAAGATAACGTAAAATGTGGTTGACACCATTCCAATATCTTCGTGTTATTGTTGAGCTATACCTTGCCAATAATGTAGAGAATGCTATGTCTGGTGTTGAGCAATTTGCAAGTTACATTCATGCACCAACAGCAGTTGGATGTCGTACTTTTGGACCTAATAATTCTTCATTTGCTTTTGGTGGTTGAAATGGATCTTTTTTTTACATTTAACGAGCGTACAACCATAGGAATACTCAATGGATGAGTTTTATCCATATGGTTTTAAGATCTTCTCTGCACATGTGAATTGATGGAGAAAAATTCTATTCGACAAATGTTCGATATGTAGGCCGAGACAAAATATGGTTTTGCCAAGATTTTTCATCTCAAACTCTTTCATGTGATAATGAGCAGTTTCAATAAGCTCTTCAGATGTTCCAACAAGATTTAAATCATCAACATTTACCGAAATTATAGAGAATGCACTATCAGATCTCTTCAAAAATTTGTTCATTTACTTCTTCAAGAGCAACTTGTTCATTAATTTTAGACTGATCAGTTTCTATTTCAATAGCGCTTTCAAGTTGTGAACTTCTTTTCTCTTGTGGAGTATTAACTTATACCCTTCTTTTTCGAGCATTCTTATCTTTTGTACTGACTGGGCACCACGTTTCATACTAGATTTTGGTATACCATCATTATATCTTTTGGAAACATCAAGTCGAATCGGCATATTCATCGTTGGTATGTGGGATTTTGTTACCTTTGTACTATCAGTAAATGCGTCAGGCAACTAATTTGCGATATTCTGTAAATGGATTATCCTTCTTACTTCTTCCTCATATTGATTTGTCTATAGGTCAAGACTAGAAAGTGAAGGATTGTTCCATGTAATGTCACGCCATTCTTTAGAAAAAAATACTTTCTCTCCCCCTTACGGTGGAAAAACTTGCTCATCAAAATGGCAATCGACATACTCTCCTTAAATAAAACATCCGTCAGGGGCTTAATATATCTCACAATCGAAGGAGAATCAAAACCTACATATATTCCCCAAACGTTTTTGAGGACGCAGTTTTGTCCATTGTGGTGGGCAAACAGAACATAAATTGCACAACCAAAAATTTTTATATGTGAAATATTAGGCTGCTGGCCAGGTACCATCTACAATGGCAAATATGGTTGAAACAAACTGGGTCTAAGCCGTATCAATACAGATGCATGCATAATTGCATGTCCGCAAGATGATGTGGGTAAATTTGACCTTAAAATCATAGGTGGAGCAATCAGTTATAAACGTTTGATAAATGACTCTGTCAGACCATTTTGAGTGTGCACATGTGCTACTGAATGCTTAACGTCAATTTTAATCAACATGCAATAATGATTAAAAGCTTGGGAAGTAAATTCACTAGCATTATCAAGACAAATAGACTTAATCAGATGATCCAAAAATTGTGCTCTTAAGTGTATAATCTGAGCAAGAAACTTGGCAAAAACTACGTTCTCATCGAGAGAAAACTCACATGAGACCATCTCGAGAAAGCATTCAACAAGACCATAAAATAACAAAATGGTCCACGAGGGGGATCAAGAGGTTCACAAATATCCCCGTGTACTCCTTATAAACATATAGGGGATTCAACATGAACTTTCATCAATGATAGCCTCTTGATTAGTTTCCCTCGTGAACAAGCGACACACACAATCATGAGGTCAAAGAATCTTCTTGTTCTTTATGTCAAGTGCAGCAATTGTCCGTGGTGCGTAGGCCGTGTGGGCCAAGTCACAGTCAAATGTCGTGGGTGCTTGTGCGTGTTGAATGCACAATAAGGCTAAGGTATGCGCATCTCCTATCACCAACTGGCTTTGGGAGAGTTGGTAGCGCCTGATGTCCTACAAGTGGTATCAGAGACAAGGTCACGAGTTCGATTCCCAGCAGGAGCAATTGCTGAAGGGGAGATTGTTGGGTGCAGCAATTGCCCTGTGGTGCATAGGCCGTGTGGGCCAAGTCACAGTCGAATGACATGGGTGCTTGTGTGTGTTGAATGCACTATAAGGCTAAGGTATGCGCATCTCCTATCACCAATTGGTTTTGGGAGAGTTGGTAGCGCCTGAGGTCCTACACTTTAAAGGGTATCCATGTGAGCTTTGTACAATCCTACGCATAATTATCAAACCCAGGTGACCAAGTCGATCATGCCACAACATAAATAGCTTTAAGCCATTGAACTTTTGGTTCATTACAATATTAGACTCTAATAGATGTATAGTCGCATAATACAACCTATATGAGAAAATTAAAAAATTTTCTTTAACATGTTTTTGACCTGAACTGTTATGACCCGCACCCCCAATCCTTCTAGAAGAAGAAGACCAAAGAATTCAAGTTGAAGAAGATGGGGTATATTGAATTACGGTTAGAAGAAGACCAAAGAATTCTACCCCCACCCTATGGACCGCCCCATCTAATTATGGTTAGTGGAATATTATGTCATTTGTCCACTAACATTAGCTTTACTACACCACTTCAAGAATTATAAGTGTACAACCTTATTCATTTCCCTACCACAAGTTATATTGTCATCACTCTCAGTCTTAAACCCATCATTCTGCTTTATTAGCCATGTTACCACCACCTAGGATGAGGAAGAAAAATGAGACTTCTTGCAATATTCCACTAATACCCAGTCATATTTCGTGCACCTCCTAAGTTATCATCTTCTTATATTCTTCAAGACATAATCATTCCACTCCTCACACTATACAAGAAAGACAAATCATAGTGTCTTACACATCAACTTATTCATTTCTTTACCATGCCATTTCTGTCACCCAATTAGCTCTTACGCAAACCCCACCAACAATCTCCCTTCCTTATTCTCCTTCTTTACACTCCATAATAGAAAATTTATCTCCGACTATTCCTTTTAAACTTTTGGCTACAATATTAAAGAAGAAGACAAGAAACTTCTTACTTTTTTCCACTTTTCAACCATCTTTCACATCTCTTCCTTTGTTCCCAACCAACCAACTCCTACGCATGCCACAGAACTTAGCAATGTCTCTTCCCAACCCAAGCCTCATCATTGGATTCCCTTCCCTCCCCACTAACATCCTATTTTCGGCCACAAGAGGGGCAAAGAAACACAATTGCCTCTCATTTCCATTCACATCTTCATTTCCATTCACATCTTCTTTCCATCAAGTTTTTCCAAGAAAGAATTATCCCCCTTCTCTCTAAAAATTCCCTCCCTCTCTCTCTCTCACTTGAATCAAGATTCTTCTCTCCCTTTCACCCTCCCTAAGTCCGAGAGTCACAAGCAAGACAAGAGGGAACAAGTGGCTTCCAAACACTTCATCTTTTCTTTGTCTTTGTATGCAAATCCTTACCACTTAAAAATCCATGCATTCTCCCACCCACTATTTCATTCTCTTTCCCCTCCAACACAATGATGAAGATGCTCTTTCTCTCCCTTACAAGCTCGGGTAGGTGATGTAGATAGGGAAGAAATATCTCATTTCCACATAATTTCCCTCATTTCATGAAGTTACCAAATAAATCTCCTTTCCACACATTATGTCAAAACCATTTCCTCCAAGATAACTCCGACATTTCTCCATTTTCTTCCACTCATTTACCTCTTGGTCAACCAAGCAAAGAGAGGAACTCACTTCTCTTTTCATCTTCAACACCAAAGGAAATTCTCCCTACCTTAAGTACATTTCACACCTTCCTCCTTCCTTCTAAAAACATCTTCAAACCTCCTAATAAACTCCCCAACCCGTGACCATCTCAAAGAGACAATTCTTCAATATCAAGTGAAGCTCCAAGCCTGCATGTGTAGAAATCTTTAAGGTAAGAACCACACTACCATTTCTAGTCCTCTTTTCTTTCATCCATCTTCAATTTGCTCAAAGTTTCTCTTCAATTGGACACCTAGGCTGAGAGCTCCCTAAAAGATGAAGAAGGGCTTTCCTAAGTTGAAAAGTAGGGAAATATCAAGGATTTCCAAGGTGAGTTTCTTAAGAATTGTTCTTAAGCATCTCTTAATCATTATATCTCAAAAAATGACTCATTTTCTCATCCATTTTGGCCATTAGGCTGTGAGTTACCAAAGAGAGAAAAATGAAGAAATTTTTTTCATCTTAAGTGTAGAAATAAAAAAATGCAAGTATTCTTCTTAGATTTTTCATGCATATTCAAAAATAAATCATTTATGTTCATATCCAACTTTGTATCATGCAGGCAGAGTTTCAAATGATGTTTTCACTACAAAAATGAGGAAAGTATGTTTGCACGCCATTTATGTGATGATTTTGGTGTGATTCTCACTTATGTGCACACTTATGATTGTGATGATATGAAAAAAGTGTTGCATGTTAAACATAAGATAGGTATAAGCCTCATCTTGAATTTCATGTGAGATTCAGGACAAGTAATGGTCTTCTATGTTGTTGCATGTTCCATCTAGTATAAAAAGAGGGATGCTTGTGTCGTTATACCATGAAATCATGTATGTAACCATTGCATGTTAAAAAGGAATGAATGGAGTAATTGTGATACATACATGTTGTATGAAATAAAGTAGGGGTTATGTGAAAAAGGGATGTAGGCCTCTCGGCCTTGTGAATTATTTGATAGAAATGAGTGTCATCATCTATACATGGACATATGAGTATGAAGTTATGTGTTATATGCATTATATGACTTACCATTTAATATGTCAAGTGGGTGACATGCATGATGAGTACATAATTGATAAAATGTGCATAAGGAAGGTCATTCGGCCAAGGGTAGGAATATATGTACTAATCATGTGCTTATGTATCTACATAGATATATGTATATGAAATATATCTCAATTGATGTGTTATGTGGCATGGACACACATATCCATTGGCTAGTACATATGTTTGTGTGTAAATGAAGCTGTTTTGGAGGGTATTTATTAATATGTGTCTAAGAATGTATGAATGACATATTATATAAATTGTTAAACCAATGATATGCTAAATAAGTAACATCAAGGAAGTGATGATACATAACAAGACTAAAAAGGGGTTGATTTAAGGGGTCATGGAATAAAATGAAATTTAAACAAAGTAAGCTAAAGATTGTAGTGGTTAAAGACCAAAAAAGTGGGCTGATCTGAGGACCCAAAAACCGAGGGCTCTAAAGGTGGAAAAATGGTATTTCCCTTTAAGTTTATGATATGAAACATGGGCTAATTGATGGATATTAAGTGCTAGAATTTAGATGTGCAAAAAAGCACGAAGACGAGCATAAAGTGCATATGTACATGAGTCAAAGTTTCAAAATGAAAAGGTTTTCTAATACGATTGATTTTACGGAAACATGTTATCGCGTAAATGTTTTAAAAGAAGTTTACGCGACATATTTGATGAAGATGTTCTATCATGTGACACCGTTTTTAAAAAAAGGATTTTAATGAACCGTACCACGCATCGATTTATTTCAACAACACAACTATATGATGATATGATTTTCCGTTTCCACAGTTTATGTTTACGATGTTATGATTTGCTATTCTTACAGCTTATATTATATGATTGGAGGCCGAACTGACATCAGGTGGAGGAGAGAGGATGTTAGTGGCATAGAGTATGTTACAGATATTGGAGGCCATCATAACACTGGAACCTAGGAGAGGTTGGTGTCATGGGCATACTGTTTCCCTACCCGATTTGGCCGAGTGTAACACCGTGTCTGAGACCTAGGATCTCCGCCATTACACATCACCGTTAGATCTATGTACATATGATATAGCACCATGGTTGGACCTCTGGGATTCATATTTGATACATAGGACTATATGGAGAATTTAGCCGGTGTGCCGTGTGTTACCATTCGTATATGATGAAAAGTGTTACATTCATGTTCTGAGACAGATTTTATACGATGATTACAAAATGATTATGTTTTGAAAAGTTTCTGAAAAATGATCCATGTCATTTCTTCATACGAGCATATGCATATTACCCGAGTCACCTTACCAGATACAGGTTTAGACCGTCAGTGGACTTAAGAGAATGGATAGAATATGGTAATTCGTGACATAAACATAACGAGAAGGGGTTTAACATAAGACACTGGTTAAAAGCTTATTGAACAAATAATGAAAAAGAAACATGAAATGCTATAATTCCTCTGCGACTTTATCTTCTGCACTTTATATGTTTCCATGATGTTGATGTTACTTGCCTTATCTATCACTGTATTTGTGAAACGGAGGTGCATTATATTATTATTTCACTGTATTCATTTTATTACCCTGTCTCCCATGCATGATCCATATGACGAACCTGAGTGGAAATACTTGCTGAGCGATTCGTTATCACTCATCCCTATTTTTACCATCCTGTAGACGCTTGAGAGCTAGTTTCAGATATTACTGAGGATGATACAAGGATAATTCACCAGTGAGGAGTTTATGGGCCCAAATGGTGTAGTTTGATTTATGTTACCTCAGATTGGTATCACGACCTTTTGTACTGACGGTATTTTGGATGTATTCGGAGTTAGTTATTTATTGTAATGTATGTCTATTACACTTTGTACATTGTATGATGCTTCCGCCAATTCGATACATGTTTATGTCGACATGCATATAGATGCGATCGACACTTTGTGTTCTAACGTGTGGGTCCAAATGCTTACATTCTAGACCTTCCTCCAAGGTATGGTGTTGTTTCCTCTACTTTCAATGTTGCGACATAACCCCCTACAATGATGATCCCTTTGATTCGAGGATGAATCCTCTTGAGGAGGGGGGATTGATGCAGATCAAGGATCCCATCATAATGCCACCGGGTTTATAACAAGAAGCAAAGCGAAACGACTTGATCTTGATGTTGCAAGCTTCTTGTTTCAGCATGTGCAAGATGAAACAATGATCATTGGGTTCATTTACTTGAAACCAAAACCATTTAGTCAATCTTGAATGTGTATGTGTGTTTCCGAGTTGTATATCTCATTTAATTCGTGTTTTCATAACTTTGCATTACTAATGATTCTTGTTTTCATAACCTTGTTTTGTAGGAGAGTGGATGGTGTGAAAAGGATGATGAAATCTAGAAAGACAAAGAAGAATGCCCAAGAGAATGTTCAAGAGAATGTTCAAGAGAATGTTCAAAAGAGTGTTCAATAGAATGTTTGTCTCAAGAGAATGTTGTCCTGAAGAGAATGTTTCTCTTGAAGAATGTTTGTCCCAAGGAATGTTTGTCCTAGAGAATGTTTGTCTTAAGGAATGTTTGTCCTAATCCCTTCCCCAATAACTACATGGTTTGAAAAGCTACTCACATATCAACTTCCTAACAAGATGAGGACAAGCATATCCACACCTCAAGTCCTAAAGGGGGCAGCCAACTAGATGATAGAGATGAGAAAAATTTGAAATTTAATTCGAAGTCCACTCAAGATTAAATTTCAGCAACTTTTTGAAGACATATCCAAGCTTATCTCAACCTTCCAATTTGAATCACAAGTCTTCCACAAACATCTACAAAACTTGGTTGAAAGGGGCATAAACAAGAATCAAGATAACCACTCAAAAATTGAAGATAATTAGCTTTTACAAGTTTAATTTTAGTTCAAATTGTAGCTTGTTTATTTCAAACTTTTGATAGACTTTTAAGATAGAGTTTAAGGCTTTTAGGACTCTTATTATCTAGGACAAATCAGCATAAGAAGGCTTCTTATGGATGATTTCAATTAGCTTCCATGAATGAAATTTTAAACATTGTTTTCTCTTAAAAACTGTGAGACTTTATTTTCTTGATTTTGCATCAAAAATCAATGTTAATAACTCTCAAAAATGAGCAATTTGAGGGTGTTTGCCAAGGCTAAGAGTACCGTCTAAGAGGGCGTATTGAAGGTTTGCCTATCAACCTACGCTAAAAGTTTTCGGTGATTGCTCAAGCTTGCAACTTTCTACATAATAGAAGCAATGAGAAGATCACTTCTTTGTGCCTACACCTTTTTGAGAGGGGCGTTGGAGGTGGTAGAGTGGATCCTTCCATCACGTGCTTGCATCAAATTGGTATCAGAGCCACAAGTCACTCAATTCCACCAAATATCTTGCATCTTCTCCCCATTTCATATTGACTTTCCATTCTGAATTTTTCCCTTGATTCAATCATCACCATAGGTTCTTTTTTGAGTCGTAATTTAAAAAAAGAAATATTCCGTTGCATTTCCCAAGAAGAGGTTGTGAGTCTCAAGTTGATGAAAGCTGAAATTTTACTTCAATTGAGGTCTCATATCCCTTGTCATTTGTCTTATCCTTATCTCCCTTCATTTGGCATATTTTATATTGTGAAAACTCAGAACTTTTATTGACAACTTGGACATATGCGATCATTGCATCTAGAGTAAAATTCAGCCTTGCAAAA
>AP025058.1:24539318-24635955 GCA_036186865.1 Eustoma russellianum
CATTGATTTATTGTTCAAATGTTGATCATTGCACTACATAAACCCTAATTGCCAAAGAAACCCTAAATCGCCCAATCTATCACCACAATCGAAACACCCTCCAAACCATCCCCACAATCATCAAGCCAACCATAAACAGCCTCATTTGACCCCTCAAACAAAACCCCAACCCAAATTTTCCAAACAAAAATCAAATTGCAAAACCCCAATCCATTTGAACCTAAAAACCCTATGTTAACCCCTAACCAACCATTGCCAAAACCAGCCCAAAACTAACCCAAATAATACCCCAAATAAGACCTCTCACACCCCAATAAACACCTTAAACAAAACCCCCAAGGCAATTAAACCAGATTCAATCAAAATCCAAAAGCCCCAAATCATTCAAATTAAAAACCCTAACCCTAACCTAAATTCTTTAGAACTTCAATTTCCCTCATTTCCAAGGTTTACTTTACTGTGTGCCATATTCCAATTCATGGACAGTTACACATTCTGCCCAAAAACAAAAATTCTGAGGGCAAAAGTGTAAAATTATAATTTTACCCCTAGACCAAAGAAACGAAAATTTTCTAAACCTTGCTCATACTGAAAATAGCAAGAAAATAAAAAAAAGAGCAAAGAAAAGAAAGGAAAAAGAGCAAAAGAAAAAGGGGAAAACGATGGTTTCTTATTTGTGCCATTTTGGTCATTTTGTGTACCTTTGCAAAACCTTGAAGAATCTGCCCTTACCTTACCTTTTCCACCCTATAAACTTACCTTCCTATATTGATTACATACTTGAATACTTGATTTTTGGATGCATTGAGCCATATTGTGATTATAAGTGCATAGGATCGAAATTGACTAAAGATTGCCCACGACAACCCCTAGTCTTTCTTTGATTCAGCCTTTCACATCATTTTGGCCGCATTTCTTCTTTGAATCATAGTTGAATGGTTCAAGTTGGTGTCCCAATCGTTTGAGTCCATTTTGGTGTGATTTGGTATCATTTTGGTGCAAATTGTGAGTTTAACACACTGTTTGATTATCTCCCAGATTTTGCTGACTTTGAAACTTTTTGGAGACATTTTCCTGCTATTTTAAGGTCATTTAGGTGCATGAAAGTTCTGTTTTGGTCCATCAACAAGTTGAGAAGAAACCAAACTGTTTTGGTGTTGTTTGTGTCATTTTTGTGAACTATTTGTTCCCTCACTTTCTGAATGTTTTTGCTACTGTTTGGACCTGTTTTTGCCTTCCTATTGATGTCAAATACAAGGTAAAACAGCCAGTTTGAGTTCATCATGTGTTGGAAACAGTTTGGAGCAAAATTGTGCACAAGAGTGCAACGTCGGGTTTATTGTAGAAGACTTGGGATTCACCTATCTTTATTGATCTCTTTGAACTTTATTATCCTTAGATTGGTCAAGAAACAAGGTCGTAAGAGAGCGAAAAGAAAGTTGTGAGAGTGTACAAAGTTCTGTTTTCATTTACCCATTCGGATTCCTTGTTTTTGGTATATTGTTTTCTTTGTTGTTTTTGATTTTTCCAAGTTTAAGATAGAGTCTATAAGTCAAAATTCAGCAAGTAGGTCAAAGGAGGTTGAAAGACCCAAGGCTACATTGGAGCAAATCACTTAGATGTTGCCAACGGTCCTAAGCAATCAAAAAATGCACCAAGCGGAGTTAGATGACCTACATGAAAGGGTGAACAAAAGTGACGGCCAAGGAACAAGTAGGGCACCCCCTATACATAAAGCAAGAAGGCCTACACAAGAAGAACCTGAGGCAGAAAGTCAAACACAACCTACCATTAAACCAAGAAGGTTTGTACCTCAACTACCAAGGAGAAGAAACCCACCAAGAAGGTGTAATGATGATTATAATTCATTTGAATAGGATGAAAATGATTATGATGACTACCCTCCTTGTGGTTACCAAAGACATCACAATCCTCTTTATCCCCAAGACGATGATTACTTAAAAACTAAATTCAGCATTCCAACGTTTTATGGTAAAAGTAACACAGAGGAATACTTAGTGATAAGGCTCAAGAGCCTCCTCATGATGATCTTACACAAAGACCCTCCAAGAAGACACATACGGGTCCCTTAACAAGAAGCCAAGCGGGACAATTAGGGTTTGAAACTGGGCTTCTCGAAAAGGCATGTGCAAGAGGCGCCAACTCATGGTGGGCAGTGTTAAGTGCTCATCATTGAGGCTATAATTTGATTATCCTTGAGTTTAATGCATATCATAAGATGTAAGGGGCGGTGGGAGGGCAGGATAGTTATTTTATTCATGTGCATCATAGTATCGAGTCTAGGCATTTATCTTGTCTTTGTTTAGGTCTCGATTAGCATATATAGTCTTTTAGCATGTGTTTAATGTGCTAATGGTCGTTTTTGAGTGTCTTCATAGGTACAAGGACTAAATAAGGAAAATGGCTTGGGGAAACCCTACTTTTTCGGAGGACAGCCAGACACCCGTTTGGTATTTTTGATGTACAGTTCGGAGGATAGATCCAAATGGGTTCAAACCATTTGGAGGTGCTAGAAGCCTCAATTTTGACGACTTTCATGCTTTGCACTTTTCCTAATTTGGGCTACAAGAGGGTCCAAAGTCAGCATAAAGATTGGAGTCCAAATATGGAAAGTACTGAATCCCACTGAGTTGATACCTGATTTTTAGAAGACAATATCTCTGGGAAGAAGAGTCCAAATGAGGTGATTCAAGAGCTCAAATTCTAGGGAATTTTATGAGCTACAACATTTCAAAATAGAACAAACCCTAATTCCAAGGGTGTAGAAGACTAAAATCGGCAGGGTGTATTCTAGTACGAAATTTTAGGGATTTGATTGCACACTCTTTTCTTGATTAGTTTTAACTTACTTTCCTATGTGGATTTAATTTAGATTGATAGGGTATATTCTGATTACTCTTCATCATCATCAATCATACCCAGTATATCCCAACGATAGCAAAAGTTATCGCTAAGGTCTGGGAAGGGTAGGTGGCAGGCAAACAATACCTCTATCTCAAGGGATAGAGAGTTTGCTTCCAGTGAGACCCCTGACTCTATATGTACCTGCATAACAATAATAGGGATATGATGTGCTAGTGTGTTAGTAACGGAATTCAGGAAATACAAAGAGGAGGCTGTCGATATTAAAAAACTCATAACGTGTATATGTACATATAATGCAAAACAACAACAAAAACATAAACAAACAAGTGCAAAGTCAACCTAAAGCATAGATAGTGCCTACGCCTATCTACATTCCTAAATATACTCTAAAGCGCCCCTATATCTGGCCTATACCTTGTTTACCTTAATCCTATGTCTCCATGAACTCCTATCCTGGACCATGTCCTCAGAGAGTTGCAAATCTAGTAGGTCGTGCCTAATCCATTCATCACAAGTCAGTTTGGGCCTGCCTTTACTCCTGTTCCCCTCTACAATGAGGCTTTCAATTGCTATGACATACGCCGTTGTCTGTATCTGCTTGACATGTCCAAACCATTTCAGTCTGCCCTCCTTTATCTTATCCGCTATACTAGCCACGCCTAACCTTTCCCGAAACACCTCATTTCTGATCCGGTCTAGCCTTATATGCCCATACATCCACCTCAACATCCTCATCTCTACCACTTCCATCTTCTGAAATTGTGACCTCTTGATGGCATAGTAATCTGTCCCATATAGCATTGCTGGTCGCACTAGCACCCTGTAAAATTTTCCCTTTAATTTAGTTGGAAAATTCTTGACACACAGCACCCCTGAAGCCGCCCTCCATCTACACCAGCTGACTTGATCTCAGTGTGCTACATAACTTGACAGGTTAGGGTGGGAGAGAACAAAGCAGGAAACCCTACCCCTAGATTTAGGGACATTCAGTGCTTTAAATGTAATGGTAGGGGTCATTATGTGAGAGAGTGACCTAATCCCAAGAAGATTATGTATTTAGAAGAGACGCAGGAGTACTACACTGATGAGAGTGAAGAGGAGAAGCCTAAGATTGAGGAGGAAGAAGGAGAGGTAAGTGAAGAAGAGATCAGGGAGGAAGAGGGCGCCTACAAGGATTTCCTAGTGGTTAGAAAAATCTTGACCGCTCACTTAAAGGAAGAAGAGGAAGCCTTACAAAGAGAGAACATCTTCCACATCCACTACACGGTGGAAGGTAACTGTTGCACTTTGATTATTGATAGTGGATCCTGTGCCAATGCTACTAGCGTAGTACTCGTTAGAAAACTTGATTTGCTTTTGATTGACCATCCCCACCCCGATAGACTCTCTTGGTAATGATTGTGGTGTGTTAAGCGTTTCCAAGCATGTTTTGATGTCTTTTTCTATCGGTGGCTACAAAGATGACATTTTGTGTGATGTTGCACCCATGCATGCTAATCACATCATTCTAGGTAGAACTTGGCAATTCGACAAGGTGTTACATATGATGGTCGTTTAAATGTCTATTCATTCAAGTTTAACAACAAGTCTTTTAAACTTCATGCATTACCACCACACAAAGTTTTTGAGGATCATCAAAGAAGAAAGAAAACTCAGAATGATCCAACGGAAAAAAAGGCCAACAAGAGGTTCTTAGAGGACCTCAAAAAGGGAAAAAGAAGCCCGAGAAAGATCTCTAAGGGCTCGGCCAAGAGCATCAAGCCCTTGGCCATGACCCCCACACCCCCATCCCATTCACTTGTTTCACATCCATCCACGAAACACGCTTTCTTTTCAAAGACTAATGAAGTTACTCATGCATTGCATTATCATAAGGTTGTTTATGGGCTTTTGTTTAAGGAGAGCTTTGACTGCCTATTTTCTAGGGATGACTTGCCATCTTCTTTGCCAAGAAGTATTGTGACCTTACTACAGGAGTATTCCGATTTGTTTCCCGAAGAAGAACCCTCAGGACTACCCACTTTGAGAGGCATTGAACACCAATAGACTTCATTCCAAGAGCTATACTTCCTAATAGGCCGGCTTATAGGGCCAACCCTGAGGAAACAAAGGAGATTCAAAGGCAAGTAGAGGAGCTTTTAAGTAAGGGCAAGGTGAGATAGGGTATGAGCTCTTCTACTGCACCAGTGATAGTAGTCCCTAAGAAAGATGAAAGCTGGAGAATGTGTGTGGATTGTAGAGCCATTAATAAAATCACAGTGAAGTATAGGTACCCCATCCCTAGATTTGACGATATGCTTGACATGTTGGGCGGTGCTAAGTACTTTACTAAGATTGATCTTAAGAGTGGCTACATTCAAGTGAGAATAACAGAAGGAGATGATTGGAAGACCGCTTTCAAGACAAAATTTGGGTTGTACGAGTGGTTAGTGATGCCTTTTGGCTTAACTAATGCACCTAGTACTTTCATGAGATTGATGAACGAAGTTTTGAGAGCTTTCATTGGCAATTTTGTAGTGGTGTACTTTGATGAAATTTTGATTTATTCTAAAGACTTGTTTAACCATCTTGACCATCTAAAAGTTGTTTTTGACACGTTAAGGAAATAACAACGATATGCCAATTTTAAAAAGTGTTCTTTTTGCATGTAGAAGGTTGTGTTACTTGGATTTGTTGTGAGTGCTTCAGGGATAGAGATGGACCAAGAGAAGGTTAAGTCCATCATAGAATGGTCCATGCCCAAAACCATGAGAGAGGTTAGAAGCTTTCATGGTTTGGAAAGCTTCTACCAACGTTTTGTGAAGGACTCCTCAACAATAGTAGCCCCGTTAAACAAGATTGTTAAGAAAGACGTTGGGTTTCGTTGCAGAGAAGCTCAACAAAAGGCTTTTGATGGATTGAAAGTAAGACATACCTCATCCCCTATCTTACGATTACCTAACCTTAATGAGACTTTTGAGATTGAGTGTGATGCTAGTGGGGTAGGGATTGCCGTTCTTACAAGGGGAAAAGCCTATTGCATACTTCAATGAGAAGTTGAAAGGTGTGTCATCGAAGTATTCTACTTATGAGAAAGAGTTGTATGCATTAGTGAGATCTTTGCAAACTTGGCAGCATTACTTGCAACCTAAGGAATTTGTGATCCACACTGATCATGAAAGCCTTAAGTATCTTAAAGGCCAAGGAAAATTGAATAAGAGTCGTGCAAAATGGGTAGAGTTTATTGAACAATTTCCTTATGTCATTAAATACAAGCAAGGTAAGGATAACATTGTGCTGATGCACTGTCTGCGAGATACACTTTGATCACCAAGTTATCTTCACATTTGCTTGGTTTTGAACACATTAAGGAATTGTACAAGGGCAATACTTATTTTGGATCCATTTAAAATGCATATCTTAAGTCACCCTTCGTTAAGTTTTATTTGCATGATGGATATCTATTTAGGGCATGTTGTGCATATCGAAAGGGTCTATGAGAGAATTTCTTGTGAGGGAGGCTCATGGAGGTGTCCTAATGAGACACTTTGGGGTTTTTAAGACTTTGGAAACCCTGAAAGAACACTTCTTTTGGCCTCACATGAGAGTGGACGTTGAGAGAGTTTGTGGGAGTTGCATCACCTGTAAGCAAGCAAAATCAACCACGCACCCAAATGGACTTTATACTCCCTTAGCCGTACCTTCTTCACCATGGGTGGACTTGTCTATGGACTTTGTCTTAGGCTTGCCTACGTCCCAAAGTGGGAAGGATAGTGTGTTTGTGTTGTAGATAGATTCCCTAAGATGACACACTTTATTGCATGCAAGAAAGTTGATGATGCTTCCCATGTTGCACACTTGTTTTTCAAAGAGATTGTACATTTGCATGGTATGCCTAAAACGATTGTGAGTGATAGGGATACTAAGTTTTTGAGTCATTTTTTGAGAGTCCTTTACGGAAAGCTTGGTACTAAAATTTTATTTTCTACCACGGCCCATCCTCAAACCGATGATCAGACTGAGGTTGTTAATAGGACTTTATCACAATTGTTACATGCATTAATTAAAAAGAATATTAAGAAATGGGAATAATGCTTACCACATATTGAGTTTTCATATAATAGGGCTATGCATAATGGTTCTTTGTATTCACCTTTTGAGGTTGTTTATGGTTTCAACCCCCATTCTCCGCTTGATTTGCTCCCTATTCCTATGAATGAACGTGATAGTCTTGAAGGTAAGAACAAAGCTGACTTGATTAAATGTTTGCATGCTAAGGATAAATTGCAACTTGAGCGTAAAAAAGAACAATATGCTTGGAAGGCTAATAAAAATAGAAAACATGTTTCTTTTGTCATGGTGATCTTGTTTGGTTGCATTTGAGTAAAGCTAGATTTCCTTCTGAGAGGAAGCCGAAGCTTATGCCTAGTGGAGATGGACCTTTGAAGGTCCTACAGAAGGTTGGTGAAAATGTTTATGTTATTGATATTCCATAATACATGTATGGTTCTATTTCTCACACTTTTATTGTTCGAGATCTCACCCCTTTTGAGCATTTTCATGATTATGATTCGAGGTCGAATCCTTTTGAGTACGGGGATTGATGAGGCTCAAGAGCCTCCTCATGATGATCTTGCACAAGGACCCTCCAAGAAGACACATACAGTCTCTTAAAAAGAAGCAAGCGAGACAACTAGGGTTTGACACTGGGTCGTTCTTGAAAAGGCATGTGCAAGAGGTGCCAACTCATGGTGGGTAGCATTGAGTGCTCATCGTTGAGGCTATGATTTGATTATCCTTGAGTTTAATGCATATCATAAGATGTAAGAGTTTGTGGGAGGGCAGGATGGTTATTTCATGCATGCGCGCCATAGTATCGAGTCTAGTCATTTGTCTTGTCTTTTTTAGGTCTAGATTAGCATATATACTCTTTTAGTATGTGTTTAATGCGCTAATGGTTGTTTTTGAGTGTCTTCATAAGTGCCAAGACTAGATAAGGAAAGTGGTTTGGCGAATTCCTACTTTTTTAGGAGGACAGCCATACACATGTTCGGTATTTTAGATGTACAGGTCGGAGGACAGGTCCAAATGGGGTTGAAATACTTGGAGGTGTTAGAAGCCTCTCGACTTTCATGTTTTGCGCTTTTCCTAATTCGGGCTAAAAGATGGTCCCAAGTCAGCTTGAAGATTGGAGTCCAAGTATGGAAAGTACTGAAGCCCACTAGATTGATACCTGATCTTTAGAAGACTCGATCTCTGTGAAGAAGAGCCCAAATTCTAGGGAATTTCATGAACTACAACTTTGATGAAGAGTGAAAACCCTATATCGGTGTGTAGAAGTCTATAACTGACATGGTGTATTCAAGTACGAAGTTTTAGGGATTTGATTGTACACTCTTTTCTTGATTAGTTTTGACTTACTTTCCTTCGTAGATTTAATTTAGATCGATAGGTGATATTCTGATTAATTGAATTGACTTATTTAGCTTTTAGAATTAGCAAAATACTGGTTATAGAAAGGCTAGGAGCGGGAGCATTGTAAACAGCTTTTCTAGAAATTCAGAGCACTTAAAATTTTTGGCAGCTCCTTGTGTGCTTCCTTCTTGTGTGTTTTATTTGGTTTCACATATCCAAATCAAAGCTATATCCAATTCAAGGTTTGAGAAACCATTGTTGGTGGCAACAATCTACGTAAAAGGAACGACTTGGTGGATTGGACAGCTAAATTTCTCAGCACTGAAGTTTGTAATGCCATTGAGGAAGAAAAGTGGTGTCTTGCACTGTTGTTCAACCTTAACCAACATTGAGGGCTTGAGAGAATCGAAGGAAGGGTCCTATACACATACATACGTGCCTCAAACACGTATCACTTAGAGTGGGAAACAAAAGTGGATTTAATATTCTAATGTACTAATTATACGAAGTTACAAAAGGTGAGGTATGCGTCCATTAATTTTTCTAGATATGCTTTAAATTGGTGGACAAATATATATAGAAACCGGGCTAAAACAAGACAACCCCAAGTTCTTACTTGGGAAGAAATGAAATATGAAATGTGACATAGATTTATTCCAAACAACTTTGAGAGCACCATATTTAGTAATTTGCAAAATTTGCGGCAAGGAAATAAGAGTGTTGACGATTATTTTAAAAAGTTAGAAATTTTGTTGGAAAGATCTAACTTACAAGAACCCGAAGAAGCCACCAAGGCACGTTTTCTAATGAACTAAATAGATAAATTGCACAAAGGGTTGAGCTTCAACACTACCTTGACTTAACATCTATGGTGCACTTGGCTGAAAAATCGAGCAGCAATTTAAGGTACGAAGTTCTTCCGATTGCAATTCAGTTTCCTGTACTAATCAATCTTCTTATTCAAAGTTCCAAAACTATTCTTTTAGGAATGAAGGAGGCCGGCCTATCCAAGGCCAAAACAGTGGCCAAACTTGACCACCAAAACAAGAAAAACGAGTGTAGTCCACGCAGAAGCAAAATGAAAAAGACAAACCAAACGCCTCCACAAGGAGTTCTTCTAAACCCTCTAGTGCTTTTAGGGTCATTAAAGGCTTTAAATGTCAAGGTCGTGGTCACATAGGTCGTGATTGTCCTAATGCTAAACATGTGATGTTAATTGAGGAAACTAATGAATATGTTACTGAGTCTGAACATGAATCTGAACATGAGCATGAAAATGAACCCAAAATTGAAGAATAACTAGGTGAAGATAATGACTTTAAGAATCATGAATTTTCTTGTTGTTTGGAGAGCTTTAAGTGCATCTCAAAAAGTTGATGAGATGAACAACATAGGGAGAACATTTTTCATATTCATTGCACGATGAATAATAAAGTGTGCGCTATGATCATTGATTCTGGTTCATGTGCAAATGTGGCTAGTGTCAAGTTGGTTAGAAAGTTAAACTTGCCCATGACTAATCACCCTCACCCCTACAAACTTGCATGATTGGATGATTTGTGGTGAAGTTAGTGTTAGCAAACAAGTTTTACTTTTGTTGAGCATTGGTAGCCATAAAGATGATATTCTCTGTGACGTTGCATCGATGCATGCTAGTCATATCTTACTTGGTAGACCATGGCAATTTGATTGACATGTGACATATGATGATTGTTTGAACAAGTATTCTTTCCAATTGAATGGTAAATTGTACAAATTGCATGCACTCCCACCCCACAAAGTTCATGAGAATCAGAAACGTATGTGTAAGTCTAGGACTAACCCTAAGGAGAAAGAAGCCGAAAGAAAATTATGGAAAGCATGAAGAGTAAATTTATGGAAAGCATGAAGAGTGAGGCTAGAAGGCAAGAGGGTAAAAGGAAGGAGGTAGTACCCCTAGACGTTAGTGAAAACAAAAAAAAAGTGTCGGTACTTTGTAAAACAAAGAGAGGTGAGTCATGCCCTTTACACCAACAAAACTGTTGTAATTTTAGTGTATAAGGAGTGCCTCATCTCTAGCGACGAGTTTCAACCATCTTTACCCACCTTAGTAGTCTTCCTTCTAGAAGAATTTGATGTTTTGTTCCCCACTGAGCCACCCAAAGGATTGACACCCTTAAGAGGAATATAACACCAAATAGACTTTGTACCAGGAGCTATCCTCCCTAATAGACTAGCCTATAGAGCTAACCCCGAGGAGACCAAAAAAATTCAAAAACAAGTTGAGGATCTCCTAGCTGGTGGATTAGTAAGGGAAAGCTTGAGCCCATGTGCGGTACCCGTTAGCCTAGTCCTTAAGAAAGATGGCACTTGGAGAATGTACACGGATTGTAGAGCCATAAATAAGATCATTGTGAAGCATAGGTATCCCATACCTAGGTTGGATGACATGCTGCATATGCTGTATGGATCTAAATACTTCACCCAAATAGATCTTAAGAAAGGATATATCCAAGTCAGGATAAAAAAGGGGGACAAATGGAAAACGACATTAAAGAACAAGTTTGGGCTCTATGAGTGGTTAGTGATTCCCTTCGGGCTCACAAATGCTCCTAGCACCTTTATGCAATTGATGAATGAAGTTTTAAGGACCTTCATTGAGAAATTCGTTGTGGTATATTTTGATGACATCCTAATCTATTCCAAAACCTTTGAGGATTATCTAGACCACCTAAGAGTCGTGTTTGAGAAGTTGAGAGCCGAGCAACTCTGCGCCATTCTTAAGAAGTGTTCTTCTTGTTTAGAGGGAGTTGTCTTTTTAGGCTTCATAATCACTGTTGATGGGATAGATATGGATGAAGAAAAAGTGAGGTCGATTGTAGAATGGCCTACACCTAAGATTGTTGGCGAGGTGCATAGTTTCCATGGCCTAGCAAGCTTCTATAGGAGGTTTGTTAAAGATTTTTCTTCCATAGCCGCACCCTTGAATGAAATTGTCAAATAGGATATGCCTTTTCAGTGGATGCAGCGACAATAGGCATTTGAAGAGCTTAAGAGAAGGCTAACCACTGCTCCTATTCTTAGGTTACCCGATTTTGATGAAATCTTTGAGATGGATTGTGATGCTAGTGGCATGGGTATTGGAGTTGTATTGACCCAAGGAAAACAACTCGTAGCCTACTTTAGTGAGACATTAAAGGGAGCCTCGTTGAATTATTCCAGTTACGACAAAGAGTTGTATGCCTTAGTTAGATATCTCCAAACTTGGCAACACTACCTTCAACCTAAGGAATTTGTGATTCACACTGACCATGAGAGTCTAAAATACCTTAAGGGCCAAGGAAAGCTTAAGAAGAGACATGCCAAGTGGGTAGAATTCATAGAACAATTTTCTTATGTGATTAAATATAAGCAAGGTAAGGATAATATAGTCGCTGATGCCCTTTCTAGGAGGTACACCTTAATGACTACCTTGTCCTCATGTTTTCTAGGCTTTGAATCACTGAAGGAATTGTATGCGAATGATCATGACTTTGGCAACATCTTTGATGCTTGTCATGAGGCACCTTTTGGAAAATTCTACATGCATGATGGGTACCTCTTTAAGAAACAAAAATTGTGTGTGCCCCAAATTTCCATAAGAGAGATGTGAGTGAGAGAAGCCCCTGGGGGAGGATAAATGGGACACTTTGGAGTATTTAAGTCTTTGGAAGCCCTTAAAGAACATTTTTATTGGCCTCATATGTGTGTGGATGTTGAAAAGATGTGTGCAAATTGTATTACATGTAAGCAAGCCAAGTCTAAATCACAACCATGTGGCCTTTATTCCCCTTTGCCCTACCAGATCCCCGTTGGATTGACCTTTCTATGGACTTTATTCTAGGTCTACATCTAGGAGTGGTCGGGATAGTATCTTTGTTGTGGTTGATCACTTTTCTAAAATGACTCATTTTGTTACGCGTAAGAAAGTTGATGATGCTAACTATGTTGCTGATTTATTCTTTCGTGAGATTGTTATATTGCATGGCATGTCCAAGACAATCGTAAGTGATAGAAATACAAAATGTTTGAGCCATTTTTGGCATGTTTTGTGGGCTAAGCTTGGTACTAACTTGTTGTTTTCAACCATTGCTCACCCACAAACTGATGGACAAACTGAAGTTGTAAATCGCACACTTGCCGTTCGGCAAAATCATATTAAAAGTTGGGAAGATTGTTGACCATTTATAGAGTTTGCATACGATAGGAGTGTTCATCATGGTACATTGCATAGTCCTTTTGAGATTGTGTATGGCTTTAATCCTTTGTCTCCTATGGATTTGATTCCCATTCCTGTACAAGGACGTTCCAGTTTATATGGTAAACATAAAGCTGAAATCATTAAAAAGTTGCATGAAAAGATTAAACTCCAACTTGAAGAAAAGAATAAGGCATATGCACGAAAAAGTAATAAGCATCGTAAAGAAATTTCTTTTGAGCCGGGAGATTTAGTTTGGTTGCATTTAAGTAAAGAAATATTTCCTAAGGAGAGGAAAAATAAATTGTTACCTAGGGGAGATGTCCCCTTCAAAGTGCTCCAACGTATGGGTCCAAATGTATACATTCTGGACCTTCCTCCAAGGTATGGTGTTGTTTCCTCTACTTTCAATGCTGCCGACATAACCCCCTACAATGATGATCCCTTTGATTCGAGGACAAATCCTCTTGAGGAGGGGGGATTGATGCGGATCAAGGATTCCATCATAATGCCACTGTGCCTATAACAAGAAGCAAAGCAAAACAACTTGATCTTGATATTGCAAGCTTCTTCTATAAGCATGTGCAAGATGAAATAAGTGATAATTGGGTTCATTTACTTGAAACAAAAATCGTTTAGTCAATCTTGAATGTGTATGTGAGTTTCCTAGTTGTGTATTGCATTTAATTCTTGTTTTCATAACTTTGCATTACTAATGGTTCTTGTTTTCATAACCTTGTTTTGTAGGAGACTGGATAGTGTGAAAGGGATGATGAAATCTTGAAAGACAAAGAAGAATGCTCAAGAGAATGTTCAAGAGAATGTCAAAAGAGTGTTCAAGAGAATGTTGTCCTGAAAAGAATTTTTGTCTGGAAGAATGTTTGTCCTAGGGAATGTTTGTCCCAAGGAATGTTTGTCCTAGTGAATGTTTGTCCCAAGGAATGTTTCTCCTAGGGGATGTTTGTATTAAGGAATGTTTGTCCTAATCCCTTCCCCAACAACTACGTGGTTTGAAAAGCTACTCAAAGATCAACTTTGCAACAATATGAGGACAAGCATATCAACACCTCAAGTCCTAAAGGGACGGCCAACAAGATCATAGAGATGAGGAAATATTGAACTCAAATTCAAAGGTCACTTAAGATTAAATTTCAGCAACTTTTTGAAGATGTATCCAAGCTTATCTCAACCTTCAAATTTGAATCACAAGTCTTCCACAAGCATCTACAAAACTCGGCTGAAAGGGGCATAAACAAGAATAAAGATAGCCACTCCAAAATTGAAGACAAGATAATTAGCTTTTACAAGTTTAGCTTTAGTTCAAATTGTAGCTTGATTATTTCGAAATTTTGATAGACTTTTAAGATAGAGTTTAAGGCTTTTAGGGCTCTTATTAGCTAGTACAAATCAGCATAAAAAGGATCCTTATGGCCGATTTCAATTGGCTTCCATTCGATGACATTTTAAACTTTGTTTTCTCTCCAAAATTGTGAGACTTTATTTTCTTGATTTTGCATCAAAAATCAAGGTTAATAACTCTCAAAAGTGAGCAATTTGAGGGTGTTTGGCAAGGCTAAAAGTGTTGTGTAGGAGGGCCTATTGAAGGTTTTTCTATCAACGTACACTTGATGTTTTCGGGGATTGCTCAAGCCAACAACTTTCTACACAACGAAAGCAAGGAGAAGATCACTTCTTTGTGCCTACACTTTTGTGAGAGGGACGTTGGAGGTGGTAGAGTGGATCCTTCCATCACGTGCATGCATCATACTCCCACCACCAGAGCATGTTCCACCTCTGCATGCACATTCCCTAGGAGGTATACCACTGGCATTTTTTGATGCTATGATACAGTTGGGTCAGGCGGTCAGGAATGCCCAGGCTGCACCTGCACCCCCACCACCACAGCCGCATGAGCAGGTGGGCACCCGATTCTATTTTAGGGAGCTGAAGAGGTCCTAAGTACCTAGTTTTGAGGGGAAACCCGATCCTGACGAGGCTGAGAAACGGCTTGATTAGGTGAAGAATCGATTTGATCTGATACAGGTGTCGGATGAGATAAAGACACAGATTATCCGGCCATTTCTGATTGGCGAGACCAATCAGTGCTGGAAGACTAATATCCAGCCACTAACCAGGCCAGTCGTAGGGGTCCGATTTGTGGAGGAGTTCCAGAAGTTTTATATACCTCCGTCAGTGACACTTCGGAAGATCAGGGAGCTCGAGTCTTTGAGACAGCAGATTGGTATGATAGTTTTAGAGTATGCCAATAAATTCACAACTCTGGGCCACTATGTTCCTTTAGTGACGGCAGATGAGAGGCTCAAGAAGATCAAGTTTGAGCACAGTCTCAATTCGCGGATCAGGACATGGATCGTCAATGCAAATCTAAGAAATTTCTATGAGCTACTAGACGCCTGCTATATAGTGGAGCAGGACATTGCCTAGAGAGACGAGGAGGCCAGAGGCAAAAGGCCTCGTGATATTGTTGATGATCGGTCGGGGCAGCGGACCAAATTCCAAAAGAGGCCAGGCAGACAACCCCATTTTCAGCGTCAGCCACCGCACCAGCAACAAGGCTAGCGTCAACCAGTCCCTTAGCGCCAGTTTCAGGAGCCACGCCTACCGCTATGTGCTATTCCGATATGCCAGACCTGCCAAGGACAACACACTAGTGAGTGCCAAATGAGGACCGACGCATCTTTTAGCTGCGGTAAGATGAGACACATGATGAGGGACTGTACAGGGCGGAGAGTTGGACCCTAGGGAGGTGCGCAACAGCAGGGAAGACATCCACGAGCTAACGCCTGAGTATATGGTATGATGGGCATCGAGGTTGAGGATGCACCGAATATCATGACAAGTACATCTAGTTATGGAATTTAATCATGACTAGTGTTATCCATAGCGGGATCCTATATATTGACTAAGTGCAGACTGTGACCGCTAAAATACAATATTGTAGTAGGACAAGAATTCTTGAGGATGATCCACCAACGACAGGGAATAACAGAGTTGGTAATATAGTGGGTTAGGAGTTATAACCCAAATAAGATATTGATGATAGCATTATTTAAAATAGGTTAATGCACCCTAACTCGGTGATAATGTGGCACAGGAAATAAGTACATTACAAGTAAGCAAATGTAACATAATAGCGCACATGTGGAAAATAACTTAAACTGAATAGGTTTGAATCAAAACAAAATAAACCTGAACAAGAAAATAGTTGACTTGTGACTAGCGGTTCGTCAAAGTTAGAATCAGCATTGAAATGGTCAAGGAAAGGTTATTGGTCATAGTAGCGCAGCGGTAGCACGGAAGCTAGAATGCTCTGGGTGAATAATTTTTAAGGCTATCAAAAATAGGAGGAGTACCCTGATAACCAATAATCAAATTTTCCAAATAGGCCACTTAGGATACGACTTTAGAAAAGCATGTCCGAACGTCAAATTAGTTCACTAGATGATGGATGATATTCGAGACATGAGATAAGGGCAAATCAATAGTGTAACGCTAAGCAGCTGATTACGACTGAACTTATAAGTTTCGAGGACGAAACTTTTTGTAAGGGAGGAGGAATGTTATAACCCGCACCCCCGAGCCTTCCGGAAGAAGAAGACGAAAGAATTCAAGTTGAAGAAGATGGGGTATATAGAATAAAAGCAAGTTAATTGTTCTGCTTCGTTATGCGGTATAGATGAAAATTTTAAGAGTGCACTAAAATAAATAATTACAACCTTAGAGGACAATGTAACTTAGGTGAATTTGAATTAATATGGCACAACAAAAAGATTTTACACTTAAATAAAAGACAAAGGAAAATAGGACATAAGAAAAATAATTTATTCTACCCCACCCCTATGGACCGCCCCATCTAATTATGGTTAGTGGAAGATTATGTCATGTGTCCACTAACATTAGCTTTACTACACCACTACAAGAAGTATAAGTGTACAAACTTATTAATTTCCCTACCACAAGTTATATTGTCATCACTCTCATAGTCTAAAACACCATCATCCCACTTTATTAGCCATGTGACCGCCACCAAGGATGAGGAAGAAAAAGGAGACTTCTTACAATATCCCACTAATACCCAACCATATTTTATGCATCTCTTAAGTTGTCCTCTTCTTATTTTCTCCAAGACATAATCATTCCACTCCTCACACTAAGCAAGAAAGACAAATTATAGTGTCTTACGCCTCCACTTATTCATTTCTTTACCATGCCATTTCTTTCACCCCAATTAGCTCTCATGCAAACCCCACCCACAATCTACCTTCCTTCTCCTTCTTATTTACACTACATAATACAAAATTTATCTCCCACTATTCCCTTTAAAATTTTTGTTAAAATATTAAGGAATAAGACAAGAAACTTCTTAAATTTTTCCACTTTTCAAACATCTTTCACATCTCTTCCTTTTTTTCCCAACCAACCAACTCCTATGCATGACACACAACATAGCAATTTCTCTTCCCAACCCAAGCCTCATCATTGGATTCACTTCCATCCCCACTAACATCCTAATTTTGGCCACAAGAAGGGAAAAGCAAGGCAATTGCCTCTCATTTCCATTCACATCTTCATTCCATCAAGTTTTTCCAAGAAGGAGTTCTCCTCATTCTCTCTAAAAATCCCTCTCTCTCTCTCACTTGAAACAAGATCCTTCGCTCCCTTTTATCCTCCCAAAAACCGAGAGTAACAAGCAAGAAAAAAGAGAACAAGTGCCTTCCAAACACTTCATCTTCTTTGTCTTTTTACGCCACTCCTTACCACAAATCCATGCATTCTTCCACGCACTATTTCATTTTCTTTTCCCTCCAACACAATGATGAAGATGCTCTTTCTCTCCCTTAAAAGCTCGGGTAAGTGATGTAGAAGGGAAGAAATATCTCATTTCCACACAATTCCCCTCCTTTCATCAAGTTCATAAATAAATCTCATTTCCACCAATTAAGCCAAAACCTTTTCCTCCAAGATAACTCCAAAATTTCTCCATTTCCTCCCACTCATTTACCTCTTGGTCAACCAAGCAAAGAGAGGAACACACTTCTATTTTCATATTCAACACTAAAGGAAATTTTCCCTATCTCAAGAACATTTCACACCTTCCTCCTTCCTTCTAAAACATCTTCAAACCTCCTAATAAACTCCCCCGACCCGTGGCCATCTCTAAGGATGTAAGAAGACAACTCTTCAATATCAAGTGAAGAATCAAGCTTGCATATGTAGAAATCTTTAAGGTAAGAAGCAACACTACCATTTCTAATCCTGTTTTCTTTCATCAATCTTCAACTTGCTTAACTTTTTCAAATGGGCACCTAGGCCGAGAGCTCCCTAAAGGAGGAAGAAGGGCTTTCCTAAGTTGAAAAGTAGGGAATTTTCAAGGATTTCCAAGGTGAGTTTCTTAAGAATTGATCTTAGGCATCTCTTGATCATTATATCTCAAAAAATGGCTATTTTTCCTTCCATTTTGGCCATTAGGCCGTGAGTTACCAAGGAGAAAGGAAAGAAGAAATTTTTTTCATCTTAAGTGCATAAATCAAAGACAAAGTAAGTATTGTTCTTAGCTTCTTCATGCATATTAAAAAAATAATTCATTTATGTTCATATCCGTCCTTGGATCATGAGGTTTTCACTACAAACACGAGGAAAGTATGTTTACATGCCACTTATGTGATGACCTTGGTATGATTCTCACTTATGTGTAAACTTATGATTGTGATGATATGAAAACTACCTTGCATGTTAAACATAAGATATGTATAAGCCTCATGTGGAATTGCATGTGAGATTCAAGACAAGTAATGGTCTTATATGTTGTTGCATGTTCCCTCTAGTATTAAAAGATGGAAGCTTGTGTCATTATACCATGAAATCATGTATGTAACCATTGCATGTTAAAAAGGAGTAAATGGAGTAATTGTGATACATGCATGGCATGTGAAATAAAGTAGGAGTTATGTGAAAAAGGAGTGTAGGCCTCTCGGCCTTGTGGGTATATTTGATCGAAATGAGTGTCATCATCTATACATGGACATATGAGTATGAAGGTATGTGTTATCTGCATTATATGACTTACATTTATTTTGTCAAGTGGGTGACATGCATCATGAGTACATAATTGATAAAGTGTGTGTTGAGAAATTGGCGTTTGAATGATTTCAAAATGCATTATTTAAATATTACGTAATTTTAAAATGCATGATTTAACTGTTACATGATATGCGTGCATATTAAATATGTCTTATATTTTTTATATATATCATTGTTGTACTAACGTGCCATAAATAGTTAATGCTTAAATCATATGGCAAACATTTGTTGTGTTTACACTATTTTCACGTGCCATGATTAATGAACTAAACTAGTTCATTTAATGAAGTGGTTCAGAGAGATATATTTGAAAATGCCGATTCTTCAACAAATCTCAAGTGGAAAGTTCTTCTCCACACATCATGGATACATACACGGCATATATATATATATATATATATATATATATATATATATATATATATATATATATATCATCTGTTGTGATACTTTAGCTAGTGCTAGTGTCCTAACAGATGATCTATATTTATATTTTTTTTATATTTTCAAGACGACAAGCTATCCTCTTCTATCCCATCAATTCATTGACACGTCATCAACATACGTCGTCTAGCAACCATGTACACATCATCTTTTTGAATATATACATATCCAAAATATTCCAAGTCATATATTCCATGTCATCAAACTTCCAAAAGTATGCTAACATGTCAAAAGTTCGTAAACCGAAATTACCACATCAAATGACTATCGAACCATCATCGACATGTCATATACTTACCATACAAAGATGGCCATCCAATGTACACTCCAAACACCTCAACATCTCGTGCGCCACATGGCAAATACAATCCCATAGTCATATCATAATTACATATATCAATTATCCATCATTTTCCTTGATTTCTTGAAAATTCAAATTCAAAAATGTTACACCTCATGGCCTGATTTTCTACACTTTTTGGAGCTGATATTATACATTTTATTATGCATATTATATGGTACATATTGCATTTTACATGTCTAAAGGGTTCGTGATCAATTGGAGAAAAATCACGTAGTCGACGGAAGTCGAAAATTCATTTTTCTAAATCATCTATAAGGGGGCGTTTCTTACATGTGGTGACATGTATCTAGACATGTCTTACACATTAAAGACGTGTCTTAGAGTATTCTAGAAAACAAAGTTAAATGGTGATTGAAATTTACCATGTTTATGAAGATACTACATTATTATCATTCAAAATTCAAAAATTGTTTTCAGTACATGCATGCTGATTTGGGCGGCTGATTTGAGATGATTTGGAGGCTAGGTGGAGCTCATCTTCCACTATGATTGGTGGAGAATGATCCACAAAAGAATGCAAGTATTGATGGATATCAAGACACACAAGGTAATGTTTCAAAATTAAAAAGAAATGTTGAATTTTTCAGCATGTGCTGACCGAGTTTTTGCAAGACTTCAAGGCTCAAAATTATTCAAAAAATGAGAAGCTATCACACTTATGATTGATTGGCAATCAAGATATTTGAAATTCAAATTGTTTTCAGATTTTTTGAGTAATTTCCATGTCATATATTATGTGCCAAGGTGGCTTAATGAAGACCCAATCATAGAGTGACAACAAGGTGAAGAAACATCACTTGTCCGATCGTATCTCGCCAAATAAGCAAAGGTATGTTACAAGGCTTTGGAAGACATCTTCCAAGGGCATTTAAAACAATTCGTCAAGACTCTTCTCAGCCCTAGGGGCGTGCACCATGCTACAAAAGGAGGAAGATGATCAAACACAAGACAAGACTCATATTCTACATTCTATCAAGTGCAAAACAAGAATTCTCGTCATCTCTTATCTTCTTTTCTTGCACAAAGCCTTAAGCCTATCAAGCATACATTCCATAATCTGTATAGGCTTCATATATACCACCCATAACGTTTCATATCCAGCCACCCTTGTTCTAAGTGACTTTGGTCATTAGTGAATACTGAGGAAGGTGTCCGCAAAGAATAGAGTAGGTCACATTGACTGAACCAGTATGAAAATCTTAGCATTCTTACTTTCTGCACTTTTGCTTTCGTTTTCTGTTTTTGCAACGTATTCAACGCAACTGGAAAAATAGCAAAAGATTTTCAAAAATCATCAAATTTTTCAAAGAGACAAGTAAAGGTCTTAGGTTTAATTTAAGATAAGTTGCATTGAATTCGGATAAGTATAAGTCATCCAAACAGTCAAAGTTATGAGACTAGTGCAATCTGATTTTCAGATTGGCAAAGGTTGAGAATATCAACGCAGTTGACATACTTTCCGACAGAATTTTGAAAATTTGTTTGAACCCATTAAACTACACATCTTAAGGGACATCTCATCAAAATTTTAGATCATTTGGAGTTGTCATTAATTAGAAATTAATTTTCATTATCAGAGAAAGTTCTTCATAGATTGACAGAGTTCAATCAAAATCGTTTTTTTATTGCCTTAGCTTCGAATTTTGATCTGAGATTTTTATGACATATAGAACACATCTTAAAGTAGATTGTCACAAAATTTCACGAATTTGGGGGTCCAGACCTAGTTGTTCAGTTAATTAAAAACGTGGTATGAAAACAGAATCTGTTTTCAGAAGTGAGTGTTGGTCACTATAATTATTTAAAACCAATTTTTCTACACTCACTATTCAACCCCCCTCTCCCCATTCTAGTGGTGTTATACAGGTCCGACAAGTGGTATCAGAGCGAGGTTCACTCAAAACAAGAAGATCTAACAATCTTTGTGAGATGGCATCAACTAGCCACAAAACCGAGCAAGAAGGTATGTCAAGCCAAATGCCTCCCCTTTTTGATGTTTATTCGTTTATTCAATGAAAAATTTGCATGAAATTTTTTCTTATGGCTATTGATATAGATTTATGGTCTATAATAGAAGATGGTCTGTTTGTTCCATCTAAAATATCCAAGGTGGATGGTGTTACATTAGAAGGCGTAAAACCCAAGAAAAAGTATACTAATGATGATAAAAATTTGATTATGAATGATAAAGCTATGCAACTTCTCTTAAATGGTTTGAGTAAAAGTAAATCTAATTATGTCTGTAATTGTTCTAGTGTTCAAGAGATGTGGATGTGTCTAGAAATGAGCATGAAGGAACTAATCAAGTTAAAGAGTCCAAGATCAATATGCTTTTGTCTAACCTTGAATACTTTAAATTATTGTCCAATGCATCTATTGTTGATATGGATTTGACATTGACTAACATTTAAAATTCTCTTGAGTCTCTTTGACATGCTTTCTCTTCACAGGAAAAAGTATAAAAAGTCTTAAAAAGCATCCCATCCGAATGGGATCCTAAAGTGACCGCAATCGAAGAGATTAAAGAAACAAAGTCTATAAAAATGGAAGAATTGATCGGATCTCAAAAGGTATATGAAAACAAATTCACTCTAAGGAAATTGGAATCAACTTCTAAACAAGGTAAGACTATAGCGTTTAAATCAAATGAACACTTCTCTACTTCTTCTGATCACGTAGATGATAATAACACGAATTCTGATAATGAAGATCTAATCTTGTTGGCTAAAGGATTAAGAAAGCTCATGAGAAAGTCTTTTGAAAAAAAACCTAAGCCTACTTCATCTAAGAACCATAGGAATAAGAATAATGATAAAGATATTAAGTGCTATGATTGTGGAAGACTTGGACACATCTCCTATGACTGCCTGAACAAGGACAAAACTATATACAAAAATCGTGACAAGGAATGGACAAAAACTAGACCCGTCTCAGAACCTAAGCAAAGGAGTACGAGAAAAGCCCTCAAATCATCTGCATAGAGTGATTCATTCGATTCTGAAAGTGAAGAAGCCGAAGAGGAAACGGCTCATGTATGCTTTGCATCCAAAGCATCCAGTGAGGTAAATTCTAATTCTAAACCTTCTTATGATGATTTGTTTAGTCAATATCTTGAGTTACATAAATTTACCAAGACTCTTGCAAAAGAAAGGAAACGTTTAATTGAAGACAAGAAATTGTTAGAATCTTCTAACACAAATCTTGTATGTCAATTAAACCATTGAAAAGAGGAGTCGTCTAGCATGATTAACTCATTAAAATCTGAAATTGCATCTTTGACATCCAAAAATACTATAATTAAAGACGAGATCTCAGATTTGAGATCAAGAAAGCAGATCTAGAAAAGACGGTAAAACAATTCAATACAAGAACTTACATGTTAGATCGTCTCATGTCTTCTCAAAAACATGAAACTGACAAAACCTGATTAGTGTATATTGAAGACAATTAGGTACAAAACAAATCTACAAATTTCGTTTTATCTTTATCTAAGCAAACACATGTATTTAAAACGATTTTAAAGCCTAAGAAGGCAACAACACAAACTAGCAAGTCATCTATTGCATCTCATCGTACTATTTCTTTTTCATCACATGGAAAGTATAGTCACGTGCCATATAGATATGAAAGAAAGCCATCGATGTATATGCGACATTCATATCATACTAATACATCTAGATCACGCACCTTGCGGCGAATCGAAATGCATATCAAAACCAAAAATCACCTAATTTTTACAATGATAAGTTCGGCGATTATAGGCCAAATAGAAGTGATCACAATATATTCTATATTCCTTCTGTTAGGAAATCAACCGAGATCACTGCAAAACGCGCAGCGGAAAACAAAAACTTGATCTTCGATTTCCTACCAAGGATCCATGTTGTTCGTTTAATTCGATGAAAGAAACTCGAAAATTACCTTTGTAGATCCGAATTACGCAGATGAAGCACGTGCGAAAATACGATCACCCTCTGTCGGTATCCACACGAACGCTTTCGTCCGGAGTGCTAGCTCTTCAAACGGCGCGGCTGAAGAACTCGGTTTTTCACAAAAACGGCTCTAGGGTTTCTTTGATGATTCTGTATATTTTTTGTGCGTAGTGTATACGAGATACACAAATATATGTACACATACGCCATTAAAATCCGAGTCCTAATCGGATTAGCTGATGCCAATCAAAATCCGTATCAGATACGGATTCTATCAGGATATTCAAAATCCATATCAGATATGGATTCTCTCGTTATTATCCGATAATACATATATATATATATAATCACCAAAAAAACGAAAATAATAATATTAATAATTAATATCCAATATTAATATTATTAATATTAAAAACGATAATAATAATAATTAATATCCAATATTAATATTATTAATATTATTAATCTCAGCCTTACGTATTCTTGTGTGTGACCCGATAGGCCCATATTAATTGGCAGTTGATTAAATCTCTATTAAACCAACAAGTCGTAATTGGCCTCTAGCAAGGCATTATAACTACCCAATTAATACGAGTAAAGTCCAACTAGCCTAATAATAGTACATGCATTAATCCCTTTGTCACACGATATCTAGTTTGAACATAAGTCATGGTCAGCGTCATACTTATATAGTTCAAACATATGATTACTCGATCTCTAAGTAGACTGATAAAACAAATGATATTAATCACACTATCAATTCATTTGAGCACGGCCATGTATTTCACAGTCTCACTAATCGAGGGGCCCAAAGGTATCTCTCTCAAAAGAGAGGGACAAATTCTATCTTGATTGTTCAATATCCTCTACATAATTTCTATCACATTCAATCATGACCTTTATTATTATCCAGTTACGGATAACGTTTGATCATGTCAAAATATAATAGCCCTTATGTTGGAAACAATGACAATCTCAAGTCAAAGGATTAAAACATGACTATCATGAGATTTACTTATGACGCTAATCCATGTAGCAATCTCATGATGGGTCTATCCAATACACTGTTCTCTAACAAGTATCTATGAGATTGATTCGTATCACCATACACATAATCATCTCATGATTATCAAATCAAGACTCATACTGATTATAAATTATTTTATCTCCACAACAATAATGAATCAGGGACATATATCAAAATTGTGTAACATACTAACAAACAATAATGATAATAAAACCTCTTTTATTAATAATAAATGCATAACATAAATATCCAAATCATGGCCTAGGGCACATACACTAACAATCTCCCACTTGCACTAGGCCTACAAATATCTGAGACCCATAGATCTAGTGTGTTGATCATGCTTGACCCGTGAGAGAGGCTTAGTCAATGGATCCGCTATGTTATCGTTTGAGTCAACATTGCATATCTTGACATCTCCTCTATCGATGATGTCTCGAATGAGATGGTAGCTTCTGAGTATATGTTTAGATCTCTGATGAGACCTAGGCTCTTTTGCTTGTGCTATGGCACCATTGTTGTCACAATAAATGTCCACAGGATTTGCAATGCTAGGTACCACTCCTAGCTCAGTAATGAACTTTTTCAACCAAACTGCTTCTTTAGCTGCATCTGATGCTGCTATATACTCAGCCTCTGTTGTAGAATCAGCCACAGTGCTTTGTTTTGAACTCTTCCAACTAACAGTTCCACCATTCAATGTGAATACAAAACCGGACTGCGATCTGAAATCATCTATGTCGGTTTGGGAGCTAGCATATGTGTAACCATTTACAACTAACTCGTCATCCAAACCTCCATAAACCAAGAATACATCTTTAGTCCTTTTGAGGTACTTAAGAATATTCTTGACAGCTGTCCAATGACCTTCACCAGGGTCAGCTTGATATCTACTTGTTGTGCTCAATGGATATGAGACATCTGGTCTAGTACATAACATGACATACATGATCGATCCTATAGCAGAAGCATAAGGAATTTTATTCATTCAATCTCGCTCATCAGATGTCTGAGGACATTGATTCTTGCTAAGATGAATGCCATGAGACATAGGCAGGAATCGTTTATTGGACTCTTGCATGTTGAACCTCTTCAATATTTTATCTATGTATGTACTCTGACTCAAGCCTATTATCCTTTTAGATCTATCTCTATAGATCTTGATATATAGGTAGCCTCACCCAAGTCCCTCATTGAAAATGAATTCTCTAACCAAGCCTTAACCTTTTGCAATAGGGATATCATTCCCAATAAGCAATATGTCATCCACATATAAGACCAGAAACACTACTGCACTCCCACTAACCATCTTGTAAACACAAGGTTCATCTTCATTCTTGATGAAACCAAAGTTCTTAACTGTTTCATCAAAACGAAGATTCCAGCTTCGAGATGCTTGCTTCAATCCATAGATGGATCTTTGAAGCTTGCAAACCTTCTTTGAATTCTCAGGATTTACAAAACCCTCAGGTTGTGTCATGTACACATCCTCGAGTAAATTTCCATTAAGGAAAGCAGTTTTGACATCCATTTGCCATATCTCATAATCATAGTATGATGCAATGGCAAGGAGAATTCGAATAGACTTAAGCATAGCTACTGGTGAAAAGGTTTCATCATAGTCTATACCATGAGTTTGCTTGAAACCTTTAGCCACAAGCCTTGCTTTGTAGGTTTGCACATTTCCATCCATGTCAGTTTTCTTCTTGAAAACCCATTTGCAACCAATAGTCTTAATACCCTGTGGAGGATCAATTAAGGACCAAACTTGGTTATCAAACATGGATTGCATCTCAGAATTCATGGCTCCAAGCCATTTATCTGAATCTGGACCAGACACAGCTTCCTGATAGGTAGTAGGGTCATCTTGATCTATGAGCATAACTTCACTATCATCAGTCACAAGAAATCCATATCTCTCTGGCTGGCGATGTATCCTATCAGATCTGCGTTGGACTTGTGTTACATTTTCAGGCTCCACAACTGTTTGTGGTTCTGAAATTGTCTCTAAAGACGGTTCAACGATATCTTGTGGAACTTGAGTTTCCTCAAGTTGTACTATACTCCCACTAGTTCTCTTGGAGAGAAACTCCTTTTCCAAAAAGACTCCATTTCGAGCAACAAACACTTTGTTCTCTGAGGGAATATAGAAATAGTACCCTTTAGTTTCTTTAGGGTACCCCACAAAAATACATTTGATAGATTTTGGAGCTAGCTTATCTGACACTAATCTTTTCACATAAGCTTCACAACCCCAAATCTTAAGAAAAGACAAACTCGGTCTCTTACTAGTCCACATCTCATATGGTGTCTTTTCAACCGCTTTAGATGGTATACGGTTCAAAATGAATGCAGCTGTCTCCAAGGCATAACCCCAAAAGGATAAAGGAAGATCTACTTGACCCATCATAGATCGAACCATATCCAATAAAGTCCGATTTCTCCTTTCAGAAACACCATTCCATTGTGGAGTTCCTGGAGGAGTCAACTGTGAAACGATTCCACAATTTCTTAGATGTTGGTCAAATTCTTGGCTCAAATATTCACCACCTCGATCTGATCGAAGGGTTTTAATTGTCTTACCAAGTTGATTTTGTACTTCATTTTGAAAAGTTCTAAACATTTCAAAAGACTCATGCTTATATTTCATTAGGTAGACATAGCCATACCTACTGAAATCATCTGTAAAAGTAATGAAATACTGAAATCCTCCCCTGGCACTAATGCTGATTGGGCCGCATACATCTGTATGTACCAAGCCCAATAAGTCATTAGCCCTTTCACTATGTCCAGTAAAAGGGGTCTTTGTCATCTTTCCAAGCAAACAAGACTCGCAATTTTCAAATGATTCAAAATCAAATGAATCTAATAATCCATCTTGATGGAGTTTAGATACGCGCTTCTCATTTATATGGCTAAGGCGACAATGCCATAAATATGCAGGGTTTAATTCATTTGGCTTAGTTCTCTTTGAAAATATGTTATAAATATTACCGTCATTAGAATCATCAAGGTTAAGGACATAAATGCCATTATAACTACCTGCAATACAATAAAGCAAGTCATTTTTATCAAAAATAGAACACTTCTTATTTTTAATTAAAAATGAATAGCCTTCATCATCCAAAACAGATACTGAAATAAGATTCCTACTCATAGTAGGAACATAAAAGCAATTGTTTGAAACTAACAAAAGCCCATTGGGCAAGACAAGCTCATAGGTCCCTACAGCTATAGCAGCAACTCTTGCTGTATTGCCAACACGTAGGTCCACCTCACCCTTCTTCAGCATCCTACTCCTTTTGAGCCCCTGCATATTTGTACAAATATGGGATCCACATCCAGTATCTAATACCCAGGAAGAAGAAGTAGATAAATTAATTTCTATAACATAAATACATGAATATGTAGTCGCACTACCCTTCATCTTCTTCAACTTCTCCAAATAAACATCACAATTTCTTTTCCAATGCCCAGGCTTGTTGCAATGGAAACAAGTTCCTTCCATAAGGAACCTTTGCCTTGGGACCAGGTTTCGGTTTTAGCTTGACCCTTGGATCCTTTTACACCCTTCGCACCTTTGGGCTTACCCTTGCCTTTACCTTTCTTTTTCATAGGCTTGATATTGACACTCAATACATGGGTAGACTTTTTGATATTCCCCTCAGCAGTTTTGAGCATACCATGTAGCTCAAGAATGGACTTTTCCATATTTTCATATTGTAGTTCATAACAAACTGAGAAAAACTGCTAGGCAAAAAGTGTAGGATCAAATCCGTGGCGAGTTCCAAACCCAGGGGATATCCAAGTCTTGCAAGGCGATCTATATAGCCTTTCATCTTTAAAACATGAGCGCTAACAGATTCACCTTCAGACACCTTACAGTCAAAAAGTGCAACAGCGGTGTTGAACCTATCCTGCCTAGCCTGTTGTTGGAAAGCTTGTTTGAGATGCACACTCATCTCATAAGCTTCTAAGTGTTCCAGGTCTTTCTGAAGTCCTGAACACATAGTTGCCAACATAAGATATCCTATGTCGTTTGAATCTTCCACATGCTTCTTATACTTGTTCTTAACAGTAACAAAAGCATCAACAGGAGGTGGTTCAGGGACAAGGTCATCGAACACGTAGGACTTCTTTTCTTGCTTGAGAACGATTCTCAAGTTTCGAAACCAATCAACAAAATTAGTCCCACATTCTTTTAGTTTTTCCTTCTCAAGGATAGATCGCAGCGATAAGGTAGAATTGTTATTAGCAGCCATTTATGATCTACAAAACATGCAAAGTAACACTTTATTAATAATGAAGTTAAAATTTATAGAACTCCCACTAAAATATAACCCTCAAAAGAAATATTTTAGTGAGCTAAGATCCATATTTGACTTAATTCTAAACTCAGCTTTGGCATGACGCTTAAAATTAAGTTATTTAGGTAGGTAACTTCTTTACCAATTACATCTCATGTAACTCTTAGAATTTATGGAATAATGACATCATATATCATTGTATGTTAGATTCCATCTAATGCCTTGGGCCCAAAACCGTTTTGATAGCTCAATTAAGTCTAACCAATTTTAAACATATGAGTAGCACTGTTACTCATCCTACGTAGCTAGGAATGTTTAAAGCACATTGCTTTGGCAATACCTACTTTAATACAATCTCAGTTTTAATAGGTGTTTAAGACATGGATGGCACAAAGACTTAAATTATTGATGAGGGTTCAACTTAGTTTATGTCTTGCATTGCATATCATTATATCGTAGCATCCTATATGCATATATAATCTATCATCCACGCATCTCATACAAAATGATAAATATGTAAACGTGACATAGCATGGCCAAACTAAATATGATCTTCATGAGACCAAATGAAGATCATAAAGGAAACCCCATGTGAAAGACTTCCTATTACAACATTTGCAATGATACATATCTTCTTGTCTTGAGCTCGTGCCTCCATCTCCATGGAATCCACTCGTCCTTCGTATGTGTCGCCATCACCACTTTTGTAGCTTGATTCTTCATTTATTACAATAATAAAGAAAAACCTAACTAATTGTATAATAAAATACAACAAAAACTACAGAGGCACGCAGGCCAAAATAACCCAAAACAGAAATATGACTAAGTCAATCACATAGGTCCTGAGGCCATGCTATGCACCATGCAAAGACATCAACAATTATAATATATTTTACACAAACATATTATAAACAATAAATATATATTGACATTCTTAATGTCACGGTAACGAACTATAGGGCGTACGCATACGGCGATCCCGCTAGCCGGTAGCGGTCGGCAGAGCCCCTAGGCGGGGTCGAGGGGCAGCGCCCCTCGAAGCCAAACAGAAAGTATCAATCGCATTGATAATTTTCTTTTCGAAACCCTAACACAGACGCGTCAATCATATTAACGATCTTACTGTTTTGATTACGTGTAAACCCTTATAGAAGCATCGATCGAATCGATGGCTGTCATTCGCAAACCTTAAAACAGAATATCAATCAAATCGATAATCTTCATCCAAAACCAGAAATCAGAATCATCATCGAATTGATAATCTGTCTTTCGAAACACGAAAACAAAACCATCAATCGGTTGTTCATATCGATATAAACATAATCGTTTTTGATCATCTCATGAAAAACGAAAACTTTATATCACATATAACAATCTCGAATTATAACATCTGATGAAAACGAATTGAAAACATCAATCCGCTGTCACCAGATGAGATTCGAATAAGGTTTTACACATATCGTGTGATTATATCTAATATAAACAAAATCGGTTTTGATCATCACATGACAAACGATTACCGCTGTATACAAATCATCTCATGAAAACGAATTGAAAAACACCATTCTTCTCTCATCATATGAAATCCGAATTACTGTTTTATACATATCATGCCATACGAAAAACAGTAAACACATAAGCATGATATAGTCAATTTAAACGAGACAATAAGTGGCTCTGATACCACTGTTAGAAAATCAACCGAGATCACTACAAAACACGCAGCGGAAAACAAAAACTTGATCTCCGATTTCCTACCAAGGATCCATGTTGTTCGTTTAATTCGATGAAAGAAACTCGAAAATTACCTTTGTAGATCCGAATTACGCAGATGAAGCAGGTGCGAAAATACGATCACCCTCTGTTGGTATCCACACGAACGCTTCCGTCCAGAGTGCTAGCTATTCAAACGGCGCGGCTGAAGAACTCGGTTTTTCACAAAAACGGCTCTAGGATTTCTTTGATGATTCTGTATATTTTTCGTGCGTAGTGTATATGAGATACACAAATATATATACACATACGTAGACATCAAAATCCGAGTCCTAATCGGATTAGTGGATGCCAATCAAAATCCGTATTAGATACGGATTCTATCAGGATATTCAAAATCCATATCACATATGGATTCTCTCGTTATTATCCGATAATACATATATATATATAATCACCAAAAAAACGAAAATAATAATAATAATTAATATCCAATATTAATATTATTAATATTAAAAACGATAATAATAATAATAATTAATATCCAATATTAATATTATTAATATTATTAATCTCAGCCTTACGCATTCTTGTGTGTGACCCGATAGGCCCATATTAATTGGCAGTTGATTAATTCTCTATTAAACCAACAAGTCGTAATTGGCCTCTAGCAAGACATTATAACTACCCAATTAATACGAGTAAAGTCCAACTAGCCTAATAATAGTACATGCATTAATCCCTTTGTCACACGATATCTAGTTTGAACATAAGTCATGGTCAGCGTCATACTTATATAGTTCGAACATATGATTACTCGATCTCTAAGTAGACTGATAAAACAAATAATATTGATCACACTATCAATTCATTTGAGCACGGCCATGCATTTCACAGTCTCACTAATCGAGGGGCCCAAAGATATCTCTCTCAAAAGAGAGGGACAAATGTTAGTGTATGTGCCCTAGGCCATGATTTGGATATTTATGTTATGCATTTATTATTAATAAAAGAGGTTTTATTATCATTATTGTTTGTTAGTATGTTACACAATTTTGATATATGTCCCTGATTCATTATTGTTATGGAGATAAAATAATTTATAATCAGTATGAGTATTAATTTGATAATCATGAGATGATTATGTGTATGGTGATACGAATCAATCTCATAGATACTTGTTAGAGAACAGTGTATTGGATAGACCCATCATGAGATTGCTACATGGATTAGCGTCATAAGTAAATCTCATGATAGTCATGTTTTAATCCTTTGACTTGATATTGTCACAGTTTCCAACATAAGGACTATTATATTTTGACATGATCAAACGTTATCCGTAACTGGATAATAATAAAGGTCATGATTGAATGTGATAGAAATTATGTAGAGGATATTGAACAATCAAGATAGAATTTGTCCCTCTCTTTTGAGAGAGATATCTCTGGGCCCCTCGATTAGTGAGACTGTGAAATGCATGGACGTGCTCAAATGAATTGATAGTGTGATCAATATCATTTGTTTTATCAGTCTACTTAGAGATCGAGTAATCATATGTTTGAACTATATAAGTATGACGCTGACCATGACTTATGTTCAAACTAGATATCGTGTGACAAAAGGATTAATGCATGTACTATTATTAAGCTAGTTGGACTCTACTCGTATTAATTGGGTAGTTGTAATGCCTTGCTAGAGGCCAATTACGACTTGTTGGTTTAATAGAGATTTAATCAACTGCCAATTAATATGGGCCTATCGGGTCACACACAAGAATGCGTATGGCTGAGATTATAAATATTAATAATATTAATATTGGATATTAATTATTATTATTATTATCGTTTTTTAATATTAATAATATTAATATTGGATATTAATTATTATTATTATTATTATTAATTTCGTTTTTTATGTATATATTTATATCATCGGATAATAACAGAGAATCCATATTTGATATGGAATTTGATTGGTTTTCTCTAATCCTAACAGAATCCGTATCTGGTACGGATTTTGGATAGCGTTAACAAATCCGATCTGCAATCGGATTTTGATATCTATATATATGTATGGAGCTTGGCGTATCTCATACACCAAGCAATTAGAAAAAACGAAAGAACAGAAAACGAAACCTTAGAATCGTTTTTGAGAAAAACGAGTTCTTTAGCCGCGCCGTTTGAAGAGCTAGCACTCCGGGCGGAAGCGTTCGTGTGGATACCGACAGAGGGTGATCGTATTCTCGCACCTGCTTCATCTGCGTAATTCGGATCTACAAAGGTAATTTTCGAGTTTCTTTCATCGAATTAAACGAACAACATGGATCCTTGGTAGGAAATCAGAGATCAAGTTTTTGTTTTCCGCTGCGCATTTGGCAGTGATCTCGGTTGATTTCCTAACAGTGGTATCAGAGCCACTTGTTGTCTCGTTTAAATCGATTACATCATGCTTATGTGTTTACTGTTTTTCGTATGGCATGATATATATAAAACAGTAATTCGGATTTCATATGATGAGAAAAGAATGCTGTTTTTCAATTCGTTTTCATGAGATGATCAGTATACGACGGTAATCGTTTGTCATGTGATGATCAAAACCGATTTTGTTTATATTAGATATAATCACACGATATGTGTAAAACCTTATTCGAATCTCATCTGGTGAGAGCGGATCGATTTTTTCTATTCGGTTTCATCAGATGTTAAAATTCAGGATTGTTATATGTGATATAAAGTTTTCGTTTTTAATGAGATGATCAAAACGATTATGTTTATATCGATATGAACAACCGATTGATGGTTTTGTTTTTGTGTTTTGAAAGACAGATTATCAATTCGATGATGATTCTGATTTCTGGTTTTGGATGAAGATTATCGATTTGATTGATATTCTGTTTTAAGGTTTGCGAATGACAGCCATCGATTCGATCGATGCTTCTATAAGGGTTTACACGTAATCAAAACAGTAAGATCGTTAATATGATTGATACGTCTGTGTTAGGGTTTCGAAAAGAAAATTATCAATGCGATTGATACTTTCTGTTTGGCTTCGAGGGGCGCTGCCCCTCGACCCCGCCTAGGGGCTCTGCCGACCGCTACCGGCTAGCGGGACCGCCGTATACGTACGCCCTATAGTTCGTTACCGTGACATTAAGAATGTCAATATATATTTATTATAATATGTTTATGTAAGATATATTATAATTGTTGATGTCTTTGCAGGTGCATAGCATGGCCTCAGGACCTATGTGATTGACTTAGTCATATTTTTGTTTTGGGTTATTATGGCCTGCGTGCCGCTGTAGTTTTTGTTGTATTTTATTATACAAGTAGTTATGTTTTTCTTTGTTATTGTAATAAATGAAGAATCAAGATACAAAATGGTGATGGCGACACACACCAAGGACGAGTGGATTCCATGGAGATGGGGGCACGGGCTCAAGACAAGAAGATATGTATCATTGCAAATGTTGTAATATGAAGTCTTTCACATAGAGTTTCCTTTATGATCTTCATCTGCTCTCATGAAGATCATATTTAGTTTGGCCATGCTATGTCACGTTTACATATTTATCATTTTGTATGAGATGCGTGGATGATATATTATATATGAATATAGGATGCTACCATATAATGATATG
Source organism: Eustoma russellianum (assembly GCA_036186865.1). Taxonomy (NCBI): domain Eukaryota; kingdom Viridiplantae; phylum Streptophyta; class Magnoliopsida; order Gentianales; family Gentianaceae; genus Eustoma; species Eustoma russellianum. The sequence continues at coordinate 24,573,344 of AP025058.1, forward strand.
CAATGCAAGGCATTAACTAAGTTGAACCCTCATTAATAATTTAAGTCTTGATGCCATCCATGTCTTAAACACCTATTAAAACTAGGATTGTATTAAAGTAGGTATTGCCAAAGCAATGTGCTTTAAACTTTCCTAGCTACGTAGGATGAGTAATAGTGCTACTCATATGTTTAAAATTGGTTAGACTTAATTGGGCTATCAAAACGGTTTTGGGCCCAAGGCATTAGATGGAATCTAACATACAATGATATATGATGTCATTATTCCATAAATTCTAAGAGTTACATGAGATGTAATTGGTAAAGAAGTTACCTACCTAAATAACTTAATTTTAAGCGTCATGCCAAAGCTGAGTTTAGAATTAAGTCAAATATGGATCTTAGCTCACAAAAATATTTCTTTTGAGGGTTATATTTTAGTGGGAGTTCTATAAATTTTAACTTCATTATTAATAAAGTGTTACTTTGCATGTTTTGTAGATCATAAATGGCTGCTAATAACAATTCTACCTTATCGCTGCGATCTATCCTTGAGAAGGAAAAACTAAAAGAATGTGGGACTAATTTTGTTGACTGGTTTCGAAACTTGATAATTGTTCTCAAGCAAGAAAAGAAGTCCTACGTGCTCGATGACCCTGTCCCTGAACCCCCTCCTGCTGATGCTTCTGTTGCTGTTAAGAACAAGTATAAGAAGCATGTTGAAGATTCCAATGACATGGGATGTCTAATGTTGGCAACTATGTGTCCAGGACTTCAGAAAAACCTGGAACACTTAGAAGCTTATAAGATGAGTGTGCATCTCAAACAAGCTTTCCAACAACAGGCTAGGCAGGATAGGTTCGACACCGCTGTTGCACTTTTTGACTGTAAGCTGTCTGAAGGTGAATCTGTTAGCGCTCATCTTCTGAAGATGAAAGGCTATATAGATCACCTTGCAAGACTTGGATATCCCCTGAGTTTGGAACTCGCCACGGATTTGATCCTACACTCTTTGCCTAGCAGTTTTTCTCAGTTCGTCATGAACTACAATATGAATAATATGGAAAAGTCCATTCCTGAGCTACATGGTATGCTCAAAACTGCTGAGGGGAATATCAAGAAGCCTACCCATGTATTGAGTGTCAATACCAAGCTAATGAAAAAGAAAGCAAAAGGCAAGGGTAAGGCTAAAAGTGCAAAGGGTGCAAGAGGGGCAAAGGGTCAAGCTAAACCGAAACCTGGTCCCAAGGTAAAGGTTCCTAAGGAAGGAACTTGTTTCCATTGCAACAAGCCTGGGCATTGGAAAAGAAATTGTGATGTTTATTTGGAGGAGTTGAAGAAGCTGAAAGGTAGTACGACTACATCTTCAGGTATTTATGTTATAGAAATTAATTTATCTACTTCTTCTTCCTCGGTATTAGATACTGAATGTGGATCCCATATTTGTACAAATATGCAGGGAAAGGGCGAGGTGGACCTACGTGTTGGCAATAGAGCAAGAGTTGCTGCTATAGCTGTAGGGACCTATGAGCTTGTCTTGCCCAATGGGCTTTTGTTAGTTTTAAACAACTGCTTTTATGTTCCTACTATAAGTAGGAATCTTATTTCAGTGTCTGTTTTGGATGATGAAGGTTATTCATTTTTAATTAAAAATAAGAAGTGTTCTATTTTTGATAAAAATGACTTGCTTTATTGTATTGCAAGTAGTTATAATGGCATTTATGTCCTTCTTTAGTTAGTATTATAACTTCCGATGAGTCGGGACACATTCGTCGTAACATGTACATACAAGAACCGAACCCCAAAAATTCGGTCTAGGAACATACGTGACCTTCCATCCAAAACCCGTAAGTAATCAGCTCATAACTTATCAAAGATCATAACTTATCAAAGATCATAACTTATCAAGATCATGACTTACTAAAGATCACACATATAAAAGATCATAACTCAGGAGCTACCAAGTCATAACAACTTAGGCTAAGTAGCATGTACCAAATATTCGATGACTCATTAAATGCAACATGCATGAGTATGTACATGTGATGCATCATGACAAAAATGAAGATAAGTTCTTTCGTTCTTTCTTTCAAAACATCATCGTCAAGAAAACAAGAGAGTGTTCAGATCTATTCTTTCCGGATCTGAAGCGGTCATTTTCTTCTCTTCGAATCTATTATTCCCGGATTCGGAACGGTCACGTCATCAATCATAATCACCAAGTCTATTCTTTCCGGGCCTGTACGGTCATTATCATAATCAGGTCTATGCTCTCCGGGCTTGAATGGTCATTATCATCAGATCAATTAACCTCGAATCTGGAGCGGGTCCTGCTGGCCAGAAAACACACGGTACCGGTGGAAAGCGTTCTCTTTTAAAAACGGAATCTTTTCTTTAAAAACGCTTTTTCATCATTCTTTCTCATAAAATCAGTTCCATAAATTATGTGAATGACGATGATGCAATGTATGACTATGCAATCCATGGCATGATGCGTTACATACACACAAGTACAAACTTATTCTTTAGGCTGGAAAAATTTCAAGAATTATCGTTCCATTTGCACGGCCTCAAAACCTCATGTTTTAGGCCCATTATCATGAGTTCTTGTCATACATACGCATAAGAGTATCTTTTCTATTCGTCATATAATTTTCGTAACGATACGAGACATGTAAGACACTTAGATTATTTAAGTACCAACAGGGTACTACTAAATTTCAGCAGTGCAGTGCCCTTTCTTTTGCCTTTCTCTTAAGCCCATTTAGTCTCATTTAATTTGAGCCACCATCTGGAAAATACTGTAGACCTACCAGAAATTATGGCTCATAAGCCCAAACCCTACAAATGAGTTTAAGCCCAAAAGAATAAAGTCAACCAAGTCCTTAATTCTGCCCAGTTTTCCAGATTAGTGATACCAACTTAACCTTATCAATTACCCAATAAAATAATAATACCAAGGTGAACAATTTACATGGATGTGTTCATCAACGTCCTAAGTAAATGTCATAAAATTTTCGGAGTAACATAATAACATTCAAGGGGTCATGTATTCACTTTTTCAAAACGGCTACATGCTGGTTTCTGGAGTGACCAGTTTTACCGCGAATTTTATTGTGATCAAACCGTAGGCCCTTTTTCAAAAATTCCAACTCACAGACTTAATAAACACTTAGGGCTAGCATCCTACCAAAAATCAGCCCATGTTCATACTCCTAAGGTCCATTTTCGGGTCATTCAATACGTCACTTAAAATCTGTCTAGTCCAGTAATTCCAGCTTGACCAGTTTTACTAAAATTTTCACTAAAAATAAACCGTAACTCCTTTTACCGAAATTCCAACTCTCACATTTACTACATACATAGGGCTAGTTCCATACCAAAAATTTGCTTGTTTAAATACTTCTAAGGTCTATTTCTAGGTCCTTCTAAACGTCACATTTTCTGCCCTGTTCCAGTAATTTTCATTTTTTTGTCACCTCTTCTTACTAAATGTGTTCCTACTCGAGTTATTCTTCATAGATAACTTACTAAGCATCAAATAAACCTTTTATCATGAACTTTACAGGTTCTGAGACATGCTAAAAGTCATCTACAAATCACTTCAAAATATAGTTGGAGGGTTACACATAACACCCCTTGATCTTGCACCTTTTGTTCATAATAAGATCTATTCTTGGTATATCTAGCGTGTATGTACCACGCTCCCATAACAGCCGGTCACTTACACAATGCAAGGCTTAAATTTCATTTTTATCATGAACATATTACACCAAAATCATAAAGCATACATCTTGTGCAAATCCTTTACCCCACAAGTCACAATCTATCCCAAGAATCACATTTATCCTTCCTTTTCCTCCAACCGTCCCCCTTACATGCCAAAGAAGAGAACTTTGCCATAGTCATCTTAGATTAACATCATGTTCATACTTAACAAGAGCAAAGACTCCACCTTTGAAAGAATCTCAAGCATGCAAGCCACATTTCTTAAGAAGACCGAAAGTTCATGCTTCATACCCAACATTTCAAATCTAAGATTAAAACTTTATAGCATCTAGACATTCAAGCATGCACTTTCACACACAAGTCAAGAACATTTATAGTGTACTTGCCTCATTCAATCTTAGAGCTTTCTTCTAGCTTGAGTCTTATTTGGGATAGAGTGAAGTCTTCCTCCAACTTCATCATAGCCCACGTTTTTGGAAGAAGAAATAGATGGAACATTAGCTATTATCTTAAGTGAAAACACAACTAGCGTGAGGCTATGATTCTCTTACCAAGTTGAAACTTGAATGGAGCTATCAATGAATCCACCCACCAAGAAGTTAGCTTCTCTTAGTATCTTGCAAAATCTTCATCTAGTGACCATCCTTGGAGTCACTGTTTTGGCAAGAAAAGAAGGGTACTTATGTGAGCTTCATTCTTTGAAATATAGGATTACTTGGAAGTTTTAGCATGCACTTACCTAGAGAATTCTTGAGGCTTGAAGATCTTGGACTTCTTGGCTCAACTAGACGTGTACCTTAATGGAAAAGAGGGAAGTCTCTTGCTCCTTGTAAATTCTTGAGGGAGAGTGTTCTAGAGTTTCTTGGAGAAAATTTTTTTCTTCCCTTGGCTAAGGGTTAGCCGTTGGATATGTTAAGGGAGAAGGAGGGTTTACCTTGGCTTGGTTAGGCTAATTAGAGTTAATTAGCCTAAGTTACTTCTAACCAAGGTTACTTTAATGCAACTAGAGTTACTTTAGTTCAACTATAGTTACTTTAAGGATAAGTTAGGTTACTTTATGGGTTAACTTGAGTTACTTTAACCTTGTGGTTAATATAAAGTAACCATGGTAAGAGTTTGAAATTCTCCTTGGTTAACCATAGAGGAAAACCGGCGGTAATGGCCTTTGATAGTCATTACCATGCTTAATTTCTTCACAAGTGAGTTTAATGAAAAGCCATGTGGGTAGTTGCCCCCTTTTACTAATTATTTTCCCCTTTTTCTTGTTTTCAAATGAAATTAGGGAAATCTTGATTCTTCTTGGGCTAAAGGACCGAAATTTTTTGTAAGAGTTGGCGGGAAAAGTTGCCCACTACTTAAAACTTCTTAATTTCCATTTGGGCTTATTTTAAGAAGGCCCTTAAGATTAGTCTTCTTATAAATTTGAAAAACCTTCTAAGGCCCCTTTTAAGCCTTAGGGCCGAAATCTCTTATGCCCTGGAGGGGTGAATTGATCATTTCCTTTGCTTCACAACGCTCACCTCTTTCATTATATAATATCTACTTTAAGGGAATTTAATTAAAGAAACAATAATATAACTAAATAAAATGTACTTGGAAGGTCTAACATTTCATTTCGCCATTTCATCATAGTTCCAAGTACAATACGGTTGGGGTACAACAGCAATGGTACCACTCGGAAACGACACAATACAATACTTTACCTTTCAGAAACATCCTGTACTAAACCATACTTTAGTAGCAACACCATACTATACAATACTTTAAAATAGCCATGGCATACCTTTTCACCGTATGAACAAAATTTCAAATATGAGTGATTCCGTTCATAACCATAATTGTACATTACCCGGCAACCTACACAAGGATGTTACGCTCGGGTCCATCACCATAACCATAACTATTCATTATCCCGGCAACCTATGAAAGGATGTAACACTCGGGTCCATTAACAATACCGGAGTCAAACATAATACAGTTTATTCCATACGGGTTTTAAATAAATATCATCCATTACCTTTTCAAATTAATGTGATGCTTTTATTTTTTAAAACAACACAATACCTTTAAAACAGTATCATGATAGGCAAGTGGAACACGGAAATGCACTTGGTGTCCATTTATTCCTTCATCTCCAATTTCCTTGCACTAATTCACCTATTCATTTCTGCGTTCCTTAACTTTATTATAAGCAGGAACATTCCAGCACATTAAAACAGTTTAGTTTCCTCGTTACGACCCCGAATCGACCCCGAAACAATATCAATGTAACCCCGTAGTCGCGGTACCAATCTATCATCACCTTAACATGATTTTAAGGGTATTTTCTGTATTAAAAGAGCCTAAACGGGACTGTTTTGAATTCTAAATCTTGTCACAAGTCTCCTAATCATCATAACTTGAATAATTCCCATCATGCCCCATACACAAGCAAGAAAATCGACAAAATAGTCATCTACTACCTAAAATGTCGATATATACACCCATACTCAAGGGGTAGATTTTAATTTACCATAGGCTCATGCTTAGAGACCTTATAAGCCATAGTACCATCTTAAGCTTATAACCATAGGAAAACAATATAAAAGAATTATGTAAAGTTTCTTACAAACAGTCCAAAAGTCCCATTTTAATTACAAAACTCATTTCATAATGTAAAGTAAAAAATCATCATCAATCCTTCTTCCTTCTTCACTTCTTGGCTACAAAAGGTAGAATATTATTAGCACCTTCAAATCATGTACCCAAAGCAGTCCACAATTCTAACAAAATGATACTCATATGCTACCATATATCACCTAAACCATTACAAAAATATAAGGTTTGAAAACAAAGTTCACCCCCACTACCTTGACCAAAAGCCGTGGGGTATGGAACCCGCAACCCACTAATTCTGCTTCACTTATCATTTATCATGGATCTTAGTCATCCCCACAATCCTTTGTTCATCTCCTTTAATTTCAAAAACATAAGAGTGCTTCTAATAATTCCAACTGCCCCTGCTAGAAACTGTCCCCTCTCCCCAATCCCTTTTCTATAACTTTCACAATTTTACCAAAATAGGGAAACCCAGATAAATATATATCCAACAACCAATTTCTAGTACTTTTATATTTATCCTCTTTGTGAAATTCAAAAGTTGAGCAACCCCTAGTTCATCAAAACCGTACCCCCCTCCAACCATCACCACAATTTCAAACACCAGTAAGTTAATCCAAGTCATCTAATCAAGTCTGTACTAAACAACTCATGAAGAACTATATGCTCATAGTTTTACTACAACCAACATTGACAAGGAATCATAACTTTTATGCTTAAGAGTAACCAAGATTCAACAGTGACATACTCAAGGTCCTAGATACATTTCTAAGTAAAATCAAAGAGGAACACACTTGCCTTTAAGTTCTTTTTCATGTTGGGTTCTTGTGGATGAGCCTTGTTCCTTTCTCCTTGAAGCTTGAATGGAGTCTCCTACGGTGGTAGTGGCGCACGGTTGCAAGAGAAGGGGAAAAATAGTGAGCTTTTGAGTATAAAAAGGACACAAGCTTAAGGAAAATCACTAGAATCTATCTTTAATCCATCAAGGAGCTAGGGAAAGATGAAACTTACCTTGTCTTGCTTGAATCAAGCTTGGTTCCTTCTTGGTTCTTTCTTAGCCAAGATTTTAGTGGTGGTTGGGTGAAGGGAGGTTTTTTTTATTTGCGATGCGTAGGAGCTTGGGGTGAGCTTTAAGGCAAAATCATGGAGGTTAGGAGATGGGTTGTTTACATAAGGAAGAGTGGAAGGTTGGAGAGGGTGGAGGAGGATGAACAAATCTTCCTCCATTGGGAGGGGGCCTGGCCACCGGCTTAGCAAGGGGACAAAGGATAGTAGTTTGGCTTTTTAGGTTAATAGGGTAGTATGATGGGGTTGAGGGATATTTTAGGGAGATGTAAGACATTTTGAAGGGATGTTCTAGAATAGGGTTTTATTTTGGGTTGAAGGCTTTGAGGGTGTGGGTTTGAGGCTGACCGGCCCTCATGAGGGAGGGTTAGGCAAATTCCCCATTTTATTCCTAAAGCCCCCAATTGGTGTGAATTAATTATTTAAGGAGATCTAAAAAGTGAGCTTTTGCTTTTTAGATTTCATAGGGGGCGGCCTTATAAAGGCTTTTGAGACAATTTTCAATTTCCAATTTAAAGCCCATATTGGCTATATTATGGACCAAATTCCTAGGGATTTTTTAATTAGATATACTTATTTATTAAAATGTGTTACCTGATAATTCAAGTTATTAGCATTATAACTTCCGATGAGTCAAGACACATTCGTCGTAACATGTACGAACATCCTCCCTTCCATATAAAAAGTTTTGTACTCGAAACTTTACGTACCTTATAGGAATAGGTGTGAGTACTGTTCATGCATGCGCTGCTCGGGTTCCCAGGTCACTTCTTGCTCGATGTGGTGACTCCACTACACTTTCACAAATGGAATAGAGCGCTTCCTTGGTGCCTGCTCCTTTCGGTCCACAATTCTAGCTAGTTCTTCAACATAAGAGACATAGTCTTGGAGCGTCAGAGGTTGTCCATCCAGGATTTGACTCAGGTCATGGACATACCAATGTAGTTATGACACATGGAAAACATCATGAAGCTGCGATAGCGACATGGGTAATGCTAAACGGTACTCCACTTCCTCGACCCTTTCCAAGACTTCTTATGGGCCAATATACTTTGAGCTCAATATTCCTTTAATGTCGAATCGCATTACGCCCTTGGTCGGATATACCTTCAAATAAACCTTTTCACCTTCCTGAAATTCAACCGGATGCCTCCTGGTATCTGCCCAAACTTTACTCCGGTCTTGAGCTGCTTTTAGTCTTTCTTTGATGATTTCGACTTTCTCGAGAGTCTGTTTGACTAGGTCTGGTCCCGTTAGTGCTCTCTCTCCTATCATCCAAATATAATGGAGACCGACACTTACGGCCATACAATGCCTCAAATGGTGCCATACCAATTGTTAGATGGTAGTTGTTGTTATAAGACAATTCAATTAACTTTACGCACTTGTCCCAGCTTCTTTGGACGCCTAAGGCACAGGCCCGAAGCATGTCTTCAAGAGTTTGTATAGTCCGTTCTGACTGACTGTCAGTTTGCGGGTGGAAAGCTGTGCTCTTCCGGATCTCTGTCCCTAAAGGCTTCTAAAATACGGTCCAAAATCTCGAAGTAAAACAAGGATCTCGATCGCAGGCAATACTCAGAGGTAACCCATGCAGACTGACTATTTCATCCATATACATAGTTGCTAGCTTCTCCAGAGATGCGCGGATAGGCATGGGTAGGAAGTGAGCGGTCTTGGTGAGGCGATCAATAATAACCCATATGCTATCATTCCCCCTTCTAGGAAGGCTAGTAACAAAATCTATGGTTGCGTGATCTCACTTCCACTCTGAAACTTCCAGCTGCTGCAGTAATTCTGCAGGTCTCTGATGCTCTGTCTTGACCTGCTAACATACAAGGCACCTTTCTACATATTCTGCTATTTGGCGTTTCATTCCGATCCACCAATAGTTCTTCTTCAAGTCTTGATACATCTTATTTGCACCAGGGTGGATCGACAGACGGGAGCTGTGAGCTTCTTCCAATATTTCGTTCCTAAGAGAGTCATCATCGGGTACACAAAGACTCCCTCGGAACCATAGACTGTCATCCTTATGGACTTGGAAATCATCCTCAGGCTTCTCCTGTATTATGGTCATGATTTTCGCTAGTGCCTCATCGTCCTTTTGGGCTTCTTTGATTTTATTAATTAGGGAAGAAGTGAAAATCAGTGTAGCCAAAACATTTACAACAGAATCCACAACATCCGGTCCAAACTCTGTCATCTCATGCTCAAGGGGAGATTGTCGAGCATGGCTTGATTTTCGACTTAAAGCATCTGCGACCTTGTTTGCTTTTCCAGGATGATATTGAATGGTGAGGTTGTAATCCTTGATTTACTCAAGCCATCGTCGTTGCCTCGTATTCAATGCTTTTTTGTGTGAAAAAATACTTTAAACTTTTGTGATCCGTATAAATCTCGCACTTTTCACCATATAGGTAATGCCTCCAAATTTTTAGAGCAAAGAGAACTACTTCTAATTCCAAGTCATGAACATGGTAGTTTTGCTCATATGGCTTCCGTTGTCGTGAGGCATAAGCGATTGCCTGATCCTTCTGCATTAACACATATCATAGGTCATTCTTCGAAGCATCACTGAAGACGTCAAAACCCTTCGCCCGTAACTGGTTGTGCCAGGATAGGGGCGGTGGTTAACCTCTTCTTTAGGTCAAAAAACCTTGCTCACATTCATGGGTCCTCTCAAACTTGGTCTTCTTCTGACTTAACCTGGTGAGTGGCACCGCTATCCGAGAAAAGCCTTCGACGAACTTTCAGTAATAAACCGCGAGCCCGAGAAAACTCTTGACTTCTGTTACGTTGATAGGTCTTGGCCATTCCGTTATTCCTTCAATCTTTTTAGAGTCAACAGATATGCCATCTTCTGATATGACGTGACCCAAGAGGGTCACACTGCATAACAAAATTTGCACTTGCTGAATTTGGCATACAACTGCTTTTCGCGCAATATGCTCAGTACCATCCTTGATTGCTCGGCATGCATTTCTTCGTCTGGGGAGTAGATCAGAATGTCATCGATGAACACCACTACAAACTAGTCCAGCTGCTCCCGAAAAATGGTGTTCATCAGGTTCATGAACACTGACGGGCATTAGTTTGCCCGAAAGGCATTACAAGGAACTCGTAATGTCCATAACAAGTTCGAAAAGCAGTCTTTGCGACGTCCTCAGCCTTTATTTTCAAAATTGATGATGACCTAAGCATAGATCAATTTTGCTAAATATTCTTGCTCCCCGAAGCTGATCGAACAGGTCATCGATCCTTGGCAATAGATACTTATTCTTAATCGTGATCTTATTAAGCTCCTGATAGTCTATGCATAACTGCATGCTCCCGTCATTCTTTGTTAAAAAGAGCACTGGTGCGCCCCACTGGGATACACTAGGACGGATGAACTTTTTCTCAATTAGCTCCTGCATCTGTTCCTTTAGCTCCTTCAGTTCCGCAGGCGCCATCCGGTAGGGTGCCTTCGGTATAGGTTCAGCAGCGGGTATTAGGTTTATCTCAAACTGTGGCAGCGGCGGAGCAGGTCCATGAGGTGGCGCAGGGGCTGGTCCTCGAGACTGGGGTGTAGCATGCTCCTGGGACACAGGTAAGGCCTGCAGTGCTCTGGCTGCTCTACCATGGGGAAGATGCATCTGCACTTCCACGGCACTACCGATGAGATTACTGAGCAAGATTTTGATTACAAGCTACATCAATCCTGAGGAATTTCCGTAACTTATTTAGGTAAGGGAGGTACCAGGGTTCGTGATTATTCATGTCTTATCAGGAACTTGCTCAGGATGGGCATTCCTATTCCCGTTCTACGTTTCCTAAACTAAGGCCATCTCTCATACTAAGATCATGTCTTAGGTCTAGAATCATGACTTGCGGTTCTAAGATCAACACTTAGACCTTCATGTCCTGCCAAAGATCTAGAGCCTGGGCTTCATACCACTTGTAGCACCCCGCACTTGGGCCTTGCCCACATATGGTGCACCCACCATACATAGCTATGGAAAGTACTAGTACAATTCCATGACTAAGCCATGAACTACTGAATAAAACATCATAGTAGTGGTATTAAACTGGCAGAATATTTACCACAAAGTAAGTTCCCAAGATAGTGAACCCAAAGAGTCCACAAAGATCCATCATACAAACAACATAATTAAAAACCTAAAGGCTGCCACTCTCACGGATACTCCTGTTGCGGTTCATCCTTGATATATTCGATCTCGGGCTCCGGAGGCTCTGAAAAATATAGGAGATAAATAGGATGAGTGATCAAAATCACTCAGCAAGTATTTTACTGATCTACTAAGAAATACACCAGAACGTCGAATAAGACTGGAATTTGCTAATTAAACATAAGCTTAACCTTAATTTCCTTACCTGGTGCACTACTTAGCTTAAATTGTTCATCCATGGTAAAAAGAACTCAACAAGTTAGTATGAAGCAACATGATACAAAGTACTGCGATATGAAATGCAATGGTACCACTCGAAAACAACACAATACAAAATTTTACCTTTCAGAAACATTCTATACTAAACCATACTTTAGAAGCGACACCATACTATACAATACTTTAAAATAGCCATGGCATACCTTTTCACCGCATGAACAAAAATTCAAATACGAGTGATTCTGTCCATAACCATAATTGTACATTAACCGGCAACCTACACAAGGATGCTACGCTCGGGCCCATTACCATAACCATAACTATTCATTATCCCCACAACCTATGAAAGGATGTTACACTCGGGTCCATTAACAATACCGGAATCAAACATAATACAATTTATTCCATATGGGTTTTAAATAAATATCATCCATTACCTTTTCAAATTAATGTGATGCTTTTATTTTTAAAACAATGCAATACCTCTATAACAGTATCAAGATATGCAAGTGGAACATGGAAATGCACTTGGTATCCATTTATTCCTTCATCTCCAATTTCATTATACTAATTCACATATTCCTTTCTGGGTTCCTTAACTTTTATTATAAGATGGAAAATTCTAAAACAGTTTAGTTTTCCCTGTTACGACTCCGAATTGACCCCCGAAACAATATCAACATAACCCCGTAGTCGCGATACTAATCTATCATCACCTTAACATGATTTTAAAACTCCGAATTGACCCCCGAAACAATATCAACATAACCCCGTAGTCGCGATACTAATCTATCATCACCTTAACATGATTTTAAGGGTATTTTCTGTATTAAAAGGCCTAAATGGGACTTTTTTGAAGTCTAATTCTTGTCACAAGTTTCCTAATCATCATAACTTGAATAATTCCCATCATGCCCCATACACAAGCAAGAAAATCAACAAAATAGTCATCTACTACCTAAAATGCCGAGATATACACACATACTCAAGGGAAAGATTTTAACTTACCATAGGCTCATGCTTAGAGACCTTATAAGCCATAGTACCATCTTAAGCTTATAACCATAGGAAAACAATATAAAAGAATTATGTAAAGTTTCTTACAACCAGTCCAAAAGTCCCATTTTAATTACAAAACTCATTTCATAATGTAAAGTAAAAAATCATCATCAATCCTTCTTCCTTCTTCACTTCTTGGCTACAAAAGGTAGAATATTATTAGCACCTTCAAATCATGTACCCAAAGCAGTCCACAATTCTAACAAAATAATACTCATATGCTACCATACATCACCTAAACCATTACAAAAATGTATGGCTTGAAAACCAAGTTCACCCCCACTACCTTGACCAAAAGCCGTGGGGCGGAACCCATAACCCACTAATTTTGCTTCACTTATCATTTATCATGGATCTTAGTCATCCCCATAATCCTTTGTTCATCTCCTTTAATTTCAAACACATAAGACATGCTTCTAATAATTTTCCCTACCCCTGCCAAAAACCGTCCCCTCTCCCCAATCGCTTTTCCAAAACTTTCACAATTTTACCAAAAGAGGGAAACCCACATAAACATATATCCAATAACCAATTTCTCCTACTTTTATCTTTATCCTCTTAGTTGGTGAAATTCAAAATCTGAGCAACCCCAAATCCATCAAAACCGTACCCCCCCTTCCCTCCAACCATCGCCATAATTTCAAACACCACTAAGTTAACCCAAGTCATCGAATCAAGTCCCTTCTAAACAACTCATGAAGAACTACATGCTCATAGTTTTACTACAACCAACACTAACAAGGAATCCTAACTTTTATGCTTAAGAGTAACTAAGATTCAACAATGACATACTCAAGGTCCTAGATACATTTCTATGTAAGATCAAAGGGGAAAACACTTGCCTTTAAATTCTTGTTGGGTTCTTGTGGGTAAGCCTTGTTCCTTTCATCTTGAAGCTTGAATGGAGTCTCCTACGGTGATGGTGGCGCACGGTTGCGAGGGAAGGGGGAAAACAGTGAGCTTTTGAGTTTTAAAAGGACGCAAGCTTAAGGAAAATCACTAGAATCTACCTTTAATCCCTCAAGGAGTTAGGGAAAGATGAAACTTACCTTGTCTTGCTTGAATCAAGCTTGGTTCCTTCTTGGTTCTTTCTTAGCTGAGAGTTTGATGGTGGTTGGGTGAAGGGAGGTTCTTTTTTTCTTTGCAATGCGTAGGAGCTTGGGGATGAGCTTTAAGGCCAAATCATGGAGGTTAGGAGATGGGTTGTTTATATAAGAAAGAGTGGAAGGTTAGAGAGGGTGGAGGAGGAAGAAACAATCTTCCTCCATTGGGAGGGGGCCTGGCCGCCAGATTGGGAAGGGGAGAAAAGAGTGTAGGTTGGCTTTTTAAGTTAATAGGATGTATGATGGGGTTGAGGGATATTTTAGGGAGATGATAGATATTTTGAAGGGATGTTCTAGAATAGGGATTTATTTTGGGTTGAAGGCTTTGAGGGTGTGGGTTTAAGGGTGACCGGCCATCATGAGGTAGGGTTGGGAAAATTCCCCATTTTATTTCTAGAGCCCCAATTGGCGTGAATTAATTATCCAGGGAGATCTAAAAAGTCGGCTTTTGCTTTTTGGATTTCATAGGGGGCGACCACATAAAGGCTTTTGGGACAATTTTTAATTTCCAATTTAAAGCCCACATTGGTTATATTATGGACCAATTACCTAGAGATTTATTTAATTAGATATACTTATATATTAAAATGTGTTACATAATAATTCAAGTTATTAGTATTACAACTTCTGATGAGTCGGGAGACATTCGTTGTAATATGTACCAACGCTCGCGGAGCTGGTGCAACATTGTAAATCATCAAAAGGGAGAGATTGTTGATAAATTGGGGTTTGAATGATTTCAAAATGCATGATTTAAATGTTACATAATCTCAAAATGTATGATTTAACTACTACATGATATGCGTGCATATTAAATGTGTCTTATATGTTTATATATATCATTGTTGTACTAACATGCCATGAAGTGTTAAGGCTTAAATCATATGGCACACATTTGTTGTGTTTACACTGTTTTCAGGTGCCATGTTTAATGAACTAACTGGTTCGTTTAATGAAGTGCTTAAGGAGATATATTTGAAAATGCCTATTCTTCAAGAAATCTCAAATGGAAAGTTCTTCTCCACACATCATGGATACATATACGGCATATATACACACACACACACACACACACACACACACACATATATATATATATATATATATATTTTCAAGACGACAAGTTATACTCTTCTATCCCATCAATTCATCGACACGTCATCAACATACATCAACGTCTATTTTTACCATCCTACAGAGGCTCGAGAGCTAGTTTCAGATACCGCTGAGGATGATACGAGGGTAGTTCACCAGTGTGGAGTTTATGGGCCCAGATGGTGTAGTTTGTATTTATGTTACTTCAGATTTTTATCACGACCTTTTGCACTGACAGTATTTTGGATGTTTTCGGAGTTGGTTATTTATTGTAATGCATGTCTATTACGCTTTGTACATTTTATGATGCTTCTGCCAATTCGATACATGTTTATGTGGACATGCATATAGATGTTATCGATGTCTTGTACTTCTCGTAATAGAGTGCGGGAGTGCACCGTGCCAAGACCCTAGTCCCGGCCATGGCGCTACATGAACCACTGTATGTGATGCATAAAAATTCTATGTTCCCCTTATTCATGGTTTCAATCTTAAAACAATTGGGACGTATATCCTTGAAACTCTATAGGTTTCTTTTAGAATTGGCAAAAAATAATGTCGTAGTAACCAAGATATATGTAGCACATTCAGCAATATAATGGTTGCTCTTCCGGAGCCCTCAATCAATGTTATAGTAGCAGGAATTATACTAACATTTCTTTTTGCCAATTATAACGTCAAAAAATATTTTCAATCACGAAGAATTGTGTGTCATTCCACTGTCAACCACACATATGTCTCTACCATTCATCTTGAATAAATGCATACCATAACATATCAATTTTCATTATTAAATTTAATTATAAATAATGAAGTCAAAAATAGTGAATTGGAATTGTACAAGAAAAATAAACAGAACAATTATAAACATTTTTATTTAGGCAATCATTGTAATTAAATTTTAACAAAAGTACATACTATCACATAATAAATGGAATCAAAAATTATTTATATCAATTATTATAAAACATAACATTCATCGAAACAATTTTCTTAATCATTCTTGATCTTTCTCATTCACAAACTGGATTGTATTGCCATCCTTGTTTGGCACTATAAGAAAATTCTTAATATCAAAATGAGTAAAATCTTTTTAATTCATTTAACCATCATATGCTATGTTTCCTAAGTCTACAAAATGAACTTGTTTTCCATTGCTTTTATCCTTTAGCTCCACATCGGTAACAAGTCTTGTAGAGAAAAAGGGGCTTGAGTGATTTTTAAAATACATGATTTAAACGTGTGCATGACATATTGCATATAACTTGCCTTATATAGTTCATATATAATGTTGCCGTACTAACGAGCCATGAAGCTTTAAAGCTTACATCAAATGGCAAACATTTGTTGTGTTTGAACTATTTTCAGGTGCCACCATTAATGAACTAAACTAGTTCATTAAGTGAAGTACTTAGTTAATTAATCTAAGTAGTTCATTAAAGGAAGTAATATTTGGACAAGGCACAAAGGCAACAAAGTGAAGAAAGGAAAGTCTTCCACTCTCCTCTCCACACATATATCACACGCCATTACCATATATATATATATATATATATATATATATATATATATTCAGATTTGTTTTTGAAAAAGGCACATACACATTTATTCCAACGTACTACCGACACGTTATATATTTTACGTACGTACGTTAACGTCACACCACTATAATTAACTCATATTTATGAGTATATTCAGGTCTTATATCGTATGATATAAGTCATGGTGATGACAAATTTAATACGACACGTTAAAAGGTTATAAACTGAAAATTGTCGTATCAGACGAATACTAAAACTTCACCAACGTGTCATGTACTTGCCATAAATAGATGGCCAGCCCCTACATTTCAAAAATAGCCATAACTTTCCTGGCTTTCATGATATGTACAGCCATAAAATCATTCTATGTTGGCACACACAAATCACCCCACATTAAGGCCAAATTGTGGAGATTCCAATTTCAATTTTGTCACATGATGTGGGCGCCACTTTAAGATCAGCTAAGTGCTGAATATTAAAGTTTAATTTATGTATATTATGTTTAACATAATATATATAACATGTGCAAAAAGTTGGAATTTAATTAGAGAAAAATCGGGTAATCGATAAACGTCGAAAATTCGGTTTTCTACGTACACACACATGGAACGTTTTTGGCACATCATATAACATGTATCTAGACACTTTTACATATTTCATACATCTCAAAGTGTTCTAGAAAATTCAATTAAGGGCTGATTGGAATATACCATGTGTGTATTATTAAATGTGCACAATTTTACAAAGTCTGCAAAAATAAAATTTAGCACATGCACAAATCTATTTCACACGCCTATTCCAGCTGAGTTGGAGCATATGTGGAGCTTTTTTGGCATCTTGATTGGTCAAGAACAAAGCATGCAATGTTGGTGACATAAAGGAAGAAGCTACACAAGGTAACAATTCAAACTTATGTCACATTTGTAACACATGCTAAAAATTTCAGCATGTGCATTAGATGTATATGGCCGATTTTTAGGTCTTGGTGATGATAAATTTTTATTCCAAAATTGATGAAGATGTCTTGTACTAAATGGTGATTGATTTCTTGGATTAAATCAAAGTAAACTTGGAAAATTTTTGAATAAAAAACAAGTGTAACACATGCTGAAGCATGTGCAAGAGCTTAATGGCCAAAATTTTCATGCCTTTTTGGAGAAAATTGCCTAGCTAATTTTGTGTGATAATCTTGTAAGTTATGGCAATCATTTTATGATGATTTTGGTACATGTTTTTAAGTGTTATTCTCAGATTTGTCTAGTCATCAAGTGATGACAACATCCAATCAATCAATGAGTGCCAAGTAAGCAAGAGCTTAATGATCATCCAATGAGGAGATGCCAAGTAAGAAAAGACATGTCACAATGATGCCATATACTCTTCCAAAGACTTAGAAGATAATTTTCAAGAGAGGAAAGAGGGCAAAGGGGGCGTCCAACTCAAGATAAAAAGAGAAGAAGAGGCCAAACAAAAACAAGAACAAGTCTTGCAAATTCTAAGATAAAAAACGTTTAGCACCTTCTCTTCTACACTCTCTTTCTTTCTTCTTCCTAAAAGCCTATTGTACTTACATTCATATACTTGAATAGGCTTCTTATAGACCACCACATATTCTTTATCATTGTAAAATATTGATCAAGGCGTGATCAATCTTAGACTTGCAAGGTGGTGGTGTTCGTGTGCATTGTATTCACATACAAGGTTTGTAAAGGGTTGGAGTTGGTGTGTAACTCCATCAAACCTATGGTAAGGTGTTCTTTGTGTTGTGTGATTAGTGTGAACTGAGGAAGGTGTCCTCGAAGACTGGAGTAGGTTGTTTATAACCGAACCAGTATAAAATGCTTGGTGTCATTTACTTTCAGCACTTACTTTTAGTTTCAGCACTGTTTATCATTTTTGATCACGTTTGTAAAAATAGTAAACGAATTTCAAAAATTACGAAACTTTTCAGAATCATATCCACACGTCCTAAGGTTAATGTGGCGTAATTTTCAACCCTTTTGGATAAGTATAAGTCACCCAAACGTCCAAAGTTCTGAGACTAGTGCAGTCTGATTTTCAGGATTGCAAAGGTTGAAACTTTGATCGTATTTGACTAACTTCTCAAAAGAATTTTTTAAAACTGTTTCAACCCATTTAAATAAAACTTGTAAGGGATTAGTCTTTAAATTTTTAGAGCATTTAGAGTTACGGACAAATAGGAATTAATTTTTCAAATCAGTCTACCGTTTCTGGCAGATTTGCGCAATCTGAACACCAAAAAATTTTCTAGGTGTTAGAGGTTGAATTTAAATCTGATATTTTTAGGAGACACTCATAACATCTGAGGCTAAGTTCTCTCCAAATTTCATAATTTTTGAAGACCTGAAACCTAGTTTTCAAAACGTTTTAAAACTGGCCCTGAAAACAGAAACTGTTTTCAGAAGTTGAGTTCTTTGTTTAAAACTATTTTAAAAACCACATTTCCGCACCAACTATTCAACCCCCCTTCTAGTGGTGCCTTGCAGATCCTACAAGTGGTATCAGAGCACAGGACACTCACATCAAAAGGATCCAACGATCTAAGTTAGATGGCAACTACAAATTTCAAAACCGAACAAGAAGGTATGTCGAGTCAGAGGCCTCCACTCTTTGACGGTGAGTCTTTCATTCAATGGAAATTAAGAATGAAGCTTTTTCTTATGGCAATTGATATTGATCTTTGGTCAATTATAGAAGATGGTCCTTTTGTTCCATCAAAGTTATCCACTGTAGATGGAGTCACACTAGAGGTCGTTAATCCTAGACAAGAGTATACTAGTGAGGATAAAAAGAGACTAAGCATGGACGCTTGGGCTATGCAGTTACTTTTAATAGATTAAGTAAAAGCGAGTCTAGCTATGTCTCAAATTGTTCTAGTGCTCAAGAAATGTGGAGAATACTTGAAATGAAACACGAAGGCACTAGTCAAGTAAAAGAGTCCAAGATAAACATGCTTATGTCCACACTCGAGTCGTTTAAATTATTGCCTAATGAATATATCGTTGATATGGATCTTCGCTTGACTAACATCTACAATTCTCTTGAGTCTATTGGCAAAGCCTTTACTATGCAGGAAAAGGTTCAAAAAGTCTTGCGAAGCCTTCCATCCGAGTGGGACCCTAAAGTAACGGCAATAGAAGAAAGCAAAGAAACCAAGTCAATTAAGATGGAAGAATTAATTGGATCACTTAAGATTTATGAGAATAAACTCACCATAAGGAAATCGGAATCATCAAAACAAGGTAAAGCTATTGCCTTTAAATCAAATGAATACGTCTCTACTTCTTCCGATCACGTAGATGATAGTGATTCTGAATTGGATAACGTTGACTTAATTTTATTGGATAAAGGCTTATGAAAATTCATGAGAAAGTCGTTTAGAAATAAAACTAAGGCCACTTCGACTAAAAGAAATAAGAACAAGACAAACGATAAAGATGTTAAATGTTTTGAATGCGGTAAACTTGGACATCTATCATATGACTGCCCTAATAAGGACAAGAAAACAAATAAATACCCTGACAAGGATCGGAACAAGAATAGACTCGTCTCAGAACCTAAGCAAAGGAAAAGAGCTCTCAAAGCCTCCCATTGGAGTGATACATCGGATTTCGAGACTGAAACAGAAGAGGAAGCTGCACAAGTATGCTTTGTGCCTAACGCATCAAACGAGATATCATCTGACTCTGATTCTAACTCTAAGCCTTCTTATGTTGATCTTTTTAGTCAGTACTTAGAATTGCATAAATTTACTAAGACTCTCGCGAAAGAAAAGAAGCGATTAATTGAAAACAAGAAACTGTTATAATCTTCTAACAATAATCTTGTCGCTCAATTAAACGATTCAAAGGAAGAGTCATCATGCATCATTACTGCATTAAAGACAGAGATCTCATCATTGACCACGCAAAATAATAAAATGAAATCCGAGATTTCAAGTTTGAAATCAAGGAATATAGACTTAGAGAAAATGATGAAACAGTTTGATACGGGATCTAACATGCTAGAGCGTATTATCTTATCACAAAAGCATGACAGTGATAAAACATGTTTAGGATACATTGAAACAAATGAAGTATCCATTAAACAAACCAAGTTTATAGTGTCTAAGAAAGTAGACACCCCAAAACCAAAAACGGCGTTTAAGATGATGCAAAGACCCCCTCTCCCCTCCTCTCGCCCTACCTCTTCCTCATATCATGCGAAATACAATTTTGTGCCATATAGATATGAGAAGAAACAAGTAATGCATACACGACATTCATTTCATCCATCTAGATCACGCACTATGCACACAAACACAAGGACATATCAAAAACGTCCTACAAATAATGAGTATAAAGGAGTTCTTGGCCAAAGGCCTAAAGTGCACTCACCACATGTCTACTACATTGCACCTTCATCTGCATTCTTGCCATTTGCTAGACCGAGAAGGATCACCCAAGTATGGGTACCAAAAGGTACTTTTACTAAGAGGTGAATAACTAACTCGTAAGGACCCAAAATTAAAAGGGTACCTAAATCATTTTTGCACATTGCAGGGAACCCACACATCAAAAGATACATCTATCAAGTGGTTCCTTGATAGTGGTTGCTCGAGGCACATGACAGGTGACCCGAGCCTATTCACGAAATTGAAGAAGGTCACAAAAGGCGGATCCGTGACCTTTGGAGACAACAACGAAGGCAAGATCATCGGAAAAGGTACAATTGGAAACCCAAGCACTCTTCAAATCTCGAACGTCTTTTTGGTAAGCAATTTATCTTATAATCTTCTTAGCATTTTGCAATTTATTGACAATAGTTTTGATGTGTGTTTTACTCACCCATATTGCAATATAATAAATAAAAATGGAGAAACAGTCTTAAAAGGAAAACGAGAAGGAAACATTTTTACACTTTCTATGGATGATATGTCAGACGCTAAGGTTAAGTGTTTCATGTCAAATGAACCTAACGTAAATTTGTGGCATAGACGTTTAGCACATATTGGCATTTCTACACTAGAAAAACTCCAACGAAAGAATCTAATACGAGGATTGCCTACACTTGATTTAGACAACTTTCAGTTGTGTGAATCTTGCATAAAAGGAAAACAAACACGCGAGTCGCTTAAACCTAAGAATGAAATAAGCACGACTAAAGTTTTGGAATTACTACACATTGATTTGTTTGGTTCTAGTCGCACTACGAGTCTTGGTGGGCGTCACTATGCTTGCGTGATTGTTGATGATATTTCTCGTTATACTGGACTTTGTTTCTTGCACATAAGGATGATAGCGCTATTGAAATTGCTAAACTGATAAAACAACTTGAAAATCAATATGGCGTTAATGTGAAAAAGATAAGAAGCAATAGAGGTGGTGAATTCAAAAATAAGGATATGATTTCATTTTGCGAAGAAAAAGGAATTAAGCACGAGTTTTCGCCACCTAGAACTCCACAATTAAATGTAGTAGTAAAAAAGAAAGAATAGGACATTACAAGAAATTGCTAGGACTATGTTGTGCGAGAATAAGTTGCCTAGATTTTTGTGGGCGGAAGCCGTAAACTATGCATGCTACATAGTAAATCGCTTATCCATTATAAAGAAAATAAATAAGACGCCTTATGAGATACTAAATGATCACATGCCTAAAATTGACTATTTTCGTGTGTTTGGATGCAAATGTTTCGTTTTAAATACAAAAGACAACTTAGATAAATTTGAATCTAAATCAATTGAAAGCATCTTTGTTGGATATTCTGTAAATTCAAAAGCATATAGATGTTATGATCTTCTCACTAGACAAATCATAGAATCTATTCATGTGAAGTTTAATGAATTTGGTGAGATTGATAAAGATAAAGAATATGACGATGATTTTGAATTGAAACCCGTGTTGAATGATGATGATGGCACGTTTGATATGCATGATATGCATGATACACTAGAAATGCATGATCACTTAGAAATGCATGATAACATAGAAAATAATCAACCAAGATGGCATAGAGATCACCCACATGATCTCATTATATGCGATATCACTCACGGTGTGCGACCACGTAGAAGAATAACTTCGGATGAAATAAATCAATTTCATGCTATGATTTCCGAAATTGAACCCAAAAATGTGCATGATGCTTTGAGTGATTCTTCTTGGATTGATGCTATGCATGACGAACTTAATCAATTTGTTAGAAATGGCGTATGGGATTTAGTGCCACGACCACAAGATAAGACCATAATAGGCACAAAGTGGGTGTTTAGAAATAAAATGAATGAAGAAGGAAAAGTTGTTAGAAATAAAGCTAGACATGTAGCACAAGGCTATAATCAAGAAGAAAGAATTGATTATGATGAGACATTTGCACCCATAGCACGATTAGAAGCTATACGACTTTTACTTGCCATTGCTTGCATGAAAGATATTAAACTCTACCAAATGGACGTGAAAAGTGCATTCTTAAATGGATTTATACAAGAAGAGGTATACGTGAAACAACCACCCGGTTTTGAAGATTTGAAACATCCCAATCACGTGTACAAACTAAAGAAGGCACTATACGGACCAAAGCAAGCACCTAGAGTATGGTATGATCGTTTTGCTACTTTCCTATTAGAAAATGGTTTTAAAAGAGGTACTATAGATAGTACATTATTTTTGAGACAAGATAAATCAGATTTACTTATTATTCAAATTTACGTTGATGACATTATTTTCGGCTCTACTTCTCATAAACTTGTTGAAGATTTTGAAAATTGCATGAAATCCGAATTTGAAATGTCTATGGTTGGAGAATTGAACTACTTTCTTCGCTTGCAGATTAAACAAACGAGTAAAGGTATTCACATAAGCCAAGCTAAATATGTAAATGATATGATCAAAAAGTTCAATTTTGAGAATTTAAAACCATCCCCCACCCCTATGAGTGTTACCACTAAATTAGATAAAGATGAACATGGTAAGGATTTTGATAATGCCTTATATAGATCTATGATTGGTTCTTTGCTATATCTTACTGCTAGTAGGCTTGATATCATGTTCAGTGTATGTATGTGTGCACGTTTTCAAAGTCAACCTAAGGTGTCTCACTTTAATGCGGTGAAAAGAATATTCCGATATATTAAGCACACACCCACCTTAGGCATTTGGTATGATAAAGATTGTGACTTTAATTTGCATGCCTACACTGACGCTGATTATGGTGGATGTAAGATTGATAGGAAAAGCACGAGCGGCACTTGCCAATTTATAGGAAACTCACTTATTTCATGGTTTTCCAAAAAGCAAGCAAGCGTAGCTTTATCCACTACTTAAGTTGAGTACATGGCACTTAGTCTTTGTTGCACACAATTATTATGGATAAAACAACAACTTTCGGACTTTGGAATTACCGTAAATAAAATTCCTACATATTGTGATATTATGAGTGCAATCAACCTATCTAAGAACCCGTACTACACTCTAAGGCCAAGCATATAGAAGTACGTTATCATTTTCTTCGTGATCACGTAAATAATGGTGATATTGTCATAGATCACGTACGCACAGAGGCACAAGTAGCGGATATCTTCACCAAAGCCTTAAATCAAGCCACGTACGAAAATCTTCGTTCTAAATTATGCATGATTTCTGCTGATTTGATTTGATTCTCTTTCCATATTTACATGCATATTTTGATTGACTTTCCAAAATAAAGGGGGAGAGAATGCATGATTTAAGGGAGAGAGAGAAACAGATTGCATAAATCAAGGGGGAGCGGTTTGAAATTTGAAATTCAAAATTTGAACTTATGCATGATTGAAGGGGAGCGATAAGATTTAAATCATGAATGTAGGTTATTTTGAAAATCATCAAAAGGGAGAGATTGTAGAGAAAAAGGGGTTTGAGTGATTTCAAAATACATGATTTAAACGTGTGCATGACATATTGCATATAACTTGCCTTATATAGTTCATATATAATGTTGCCGTACTAACGAGCCATGAAACTTTAAAGCTTACATCAAATGGTAAACATTTGTTGTGTTTGAACTATTTTCAGGTGCCACCATTAATGAACTAAACTAGTTCATTAAGTGAAGTACTTAGTTAATTAAACTAAGTAGTTCATTAAAGGAAGCAATATTTGGACAAGGCACAAAGGCAACAAGGTGAAGAAAGGAAATTCTTCCACTCTCCTCTCCACACATATATCACACGCCCTTACCATATATATATATATATATATATATATATATATATATATATTCAGATTTTTTTTTGAAGAAGGCACATACACATTTATTCCAACGCACTACCGACACGTTATATATTTTACGTACGTACGTTAACGTCACACCACTATATTTAACTCATATTTCTGATTATATTCAGGTCTTATATCATATGATATAAGTCATGACAAATTTAATACGACACGTTAAAATGTTCTAAACCGAAAATTGTCGTATCGGGCGAATACAGAAACTTTGCCAACGTGTCACGTACTTGCCATAAATAGATGGCCAGCCCCTACATTTCAAAAATAGCCATAAATTTCGTGGCTTTCATGATATGTACATCCATAAAATTATTCCATGTTGGCACACACAAATCACCCCACATTAAGGCCAAATTGTGGAGATTCCAATCTCAATTTTGTCATATGATGTAGGCGCCACTTTAATATCAGCTAAGTGCTGAATATTAAAGTTTAGTTTATGTATATTATGTGTAACATAATATATATAACATGTGCAAAAAGTTGGAATTTAATTAGAGAAAAATCGGGTAATCGATAAACGTCGAAAATTCAGTTTTCTACGTACACACACATGGAACGTTTTTGGTACATCATATAACATGTATCTAGACACTTTTTACATATTTTATACATCTCAAAGTGTTCTAGAAAATTCAATTAAGGGCCGATTGGAATATACCATGTGTGTATTATTAAATGTGTACTATTTTACAAAGTCTGCAAAAATAAAATTCAGCACATGCACAAATCTATTTCACACGCCTATTCCAGCTGAGTTGGAGCATATGTGGAGCTTTGTTGGTATCTTGTTTGGTCAAGAACAAAGCATGCAATGTTGGTGACATAAAGGAAGAAGCTACACAAGGTAACAATTCAAGCTAATGTCACATTTGTAACACATGCTAAAAATTTCAGCATGTGCATTAGAGATGACCGATTTTAACACCATTATGAGCCATATTTTATTGTTTTGATTAAGGTGGATTGATTGGAAGATAATTTGGAAGTATTTTGAATAAGTTATGTAATTAAAGTAGTGATATTGTTGAATATCACACATGCTGAAAATTTCAGCATGTGTGGGAATGTATATGGCCGATTTTTAGGCCTTGGTGATGATAAATTTTTATTCCAAAATTGATGAAGATGTCTTGTACTAAATGGTGATTGATTTCTTGGATTAAATCAAAGTAAACTTGGAAAATTTTTGAATGAAAAGCAAGTGTAACGCATGCTGAAATTTCAGCATGTGCAAGAGCTTAATGGCCGAAATTTTCATGCCTTTTTGGAGAAAATTGCATAGCTAATTTTGTGTGATAATCTTGTGAATTATGACAATCATTTTATGATGATTTTGGCACATGTTTTTAAGTGTTATTCGCAGATTTGTCTAGTCATAAAGTGATGACAACATCCAACCAATCAATGAGTGCCAAGTAAGCAAGAGCTTAATGATCATCCAATGAGGAGATGCCAAGTAAGCAAAGACATGTCACAATGATGCCATATAATCTTCCAAGGACTTAGAAGATAATTTTAAAGAGAGGAAAGAGGGCAAAGGGTGCGGCCAACTCAAGATAAAAAGAGAAGAAGAGACAAAAAAACAAGAACAAGTCTTGCAAATTCTAAGATCAAAAATGTTTAGCACCTTCTCTTCTCACTCTCTTTCTTTCTTCTTCCTAAAAGCCTATTGTACTTACATTCATATACTTGAATAGGCTTCTTATAGACCACCACATATTCTTTATCATTGTAAAAGATTGATCAAGGTGTGATCAATCTTAGACTTGCAACGTGGTGGTGTTCGTGTGCATTGTATTCACATACAAGGTTTGTAAAGGGTTGGAGTTGGTGTGTAACTCCATCAACCCTGTGGTAAGGTGTTCTTTGTGTTGTGTGATTAGTGTGAACCGAGGAAGGTGTCCTCGAAGACTGGAGTAGGTTGTTTATAACCGAACCAGTATAAAATTCTTGGTGTCATTTACGTTCAGCACTTACTTTCAGTTTTAGCACTGTTTATCATTTTTGATCACGTTCGTAAAAATAGTAAACAAATTTAAAAAATTACAAAAATTTTTTAGAATCATAGCCACACGTCCTAAGGTTAATTTGGCGCAAGTTTCAACCCTTTTGGATAAGTATAAGTCACCCAAGCGTCCAAAGTTCTGAGACTAGTACAGTCTGATTTTCAGGCTTGCAAAGGTTGAGACTTTGATCGTATTTGACTAACTTCCCAAAATAATTTTTCAAAATTGTTTCAACCCATTTAAATACAACTTGTAAGAGGTTAGTCTTTAAATTTTCAGAGCATTTAGAGTTACGGACAAATAAGAATTAATTTTTCAAATTAGTCTACCGTTTCTAGCAGATTTGCACAATCTGACCACCAACGAATTTTCAAGGTGTTAGAGGTTGAATTTAAATCTGAAATTTTTAGGAGACACTCATAACATCCGAGGATAAGTTCTCTCCAAATTTCAGAATTTTTGAAGACCTGCAACCTAGTTTTCAAAATGTTTTAAAACTGGTCCTGAAAACAGAAACCGTTTTCAGAAGTTGAGTTCTTGGTTTAAAACAATTTTAAAAACCACATTTTCCGCACCAACTATTCAACCCCCCCTTCTAGTGGTGCCTTGCAGATCCTACAAGTCTCTTCGTGGTTCTTAGTTGGTGCACCATTTTTCATAGCCTTTGTATTTTATTATGGATTTTCCTTGTTTTCCCACTTCAGGTGGTACAGTGCAAAATTTTTAACGCGGCCATGACCTCTACCATGATAGTGAACCCGTCGATTATTATAACAACTTACATTCACTTCAGGGAATGGTTGTTACCCGGTCGGGTGAGAATTGTGGTTTTTCATCAAAAGTTCATTGTATTGTTTGCAACTGCCAGACATGAAATCAGCTGAGAATACTTTTCAAATTTCATTCTCTATATTGCTGCTGTAGGAGCATGTTAGATGCATGGAAAGTGATGAACATTTTCTTCTAACATATCAGCATCGATAAACATTGTCTCCACACAACATTAATTGTGAAACTATAGAGAACATCCAGAGTTATACTCATTTAATTTCTTATAATTTTGCAACTTCAGGCGCAACCAATTATATCGAGCCTTTGGGAGTATTATGCTTTTCTAATGATCTTATCTTTCCTCCAAATTTTTCCAAAACGTATATGGATCTTTTATTCCAAGATACTCGGTTTTTCACCCGCCATGGAGGTGACGGCGAATGAAAATCATGGCCTTTGCCTTATCTTGCTCGCTTGCCTCAACTCCATCCCTGATAGTATGCCCGAGATTTCTAGCTTTCAAATAAATCTTGGCATCAAAGACCCATCCCATATTCTTCCAGAAATGTCAAGGGCAGCAAATTCCAAGTTTGTGATATTTGCCATGAATATGAGTATGCACAAATTATATCTCATAAATTTATATACTCTTAAAACTACAAGTTTGAGTCTATATTATATGCTTCGGGCATGTCATGCTTTGGGCATTTTGACTATCCAAGTTTCAGGCATGTCAAGTGCTCATGCTTCGGGCATGCCAACTATTTATGCTTTGGGTATATCAATTTTATGCTTCGGTCATATCAACTCTTTATGTTTGGGGCTTCAAGACACATGTTATTCTTTTCTAGCTTCAAAATAAATCTAGAATTCAGGTTAGATTATTTCTTTTATGATTATTTCCAACATGAGATAGAAGTATGTAATAATAGAAATGCTAAAGAGGAACAAAACACAAAGCTGGAAAATGTTTACGGTAGGAAAAATTGTTTCGGAGACGCACTGATTACACAAGTCTAGAGATCTCAAAAACACATCTTTACCGTTAAAAACATACCTATATATGTTAGTAACAATATGTACAGATTTGGTGATAATCCAACGGTGGAAGACTTAGCAAATGCAATTCTCCCTGACCTGCGCAGAACTATCCAGCACCTTCAAAAATTTCAATATTGTTCTCCTTATTTCTCTTGTGTCTCTAACACTTTTCTTGCTTTCTTGTATTTGTTTCTTAGAACAATTGTTCTGATAATGTATTATAAATTCAAGTATACAATATAGAAAATATAAAAGAAAAGGGAGGACAAGAAATAGAGAATAAGAATGTATTCTTTATTATTCAAAGATATGCAAAACATGTCCAACATAATGTCCTATTTATAGGACTTTGAGAATGAGAATATATTGAATTGGTTACACCCTTTTTTATTCTCCAGGACACATTTGGATTGGTATAACTATTGTAGTTCTCAAGAACACCTTCGGTCATCCACAAATCTAATTTGCATAATAGTATCTTATTTATTAATTAATGATATTTTTTTTCAAATTGATCTAGTTCAACTCGGTTTAGATCAAAATTTGTTCAATTTCAGACCAAAACTCAACCAACCCTTTTGTAATTTATTGCAACTTCAGTGTTATAACTAATTGTATCAAAATAAATTTGTTATAACGGGTCTCCATAGCATGAATCGTAAATTAAAAAGAGTGTGTCACGAAGTCGAATCCTCGCCAGGACCAGAGATGATCCAAACAGTAACACCGTTAGCATCTCTTGGGGACGTAGTTGTTCACCAGAGATAACATTCCCACAAACATGCATGGGATAAACGACATTATGGGTCCCGGAGCTAATGCCCTGGGAAAAACCCTCTGACGCTCAAGTCAGTTACGGGCATAAACATAGTGGTAGATTAAAGATACAGGGTAAAATAACATGTCTCAAGGTTTTTACACTCCTGGATTAGTGGCTCTTGTTGGAGTTGTTAGTTGTTATTGTTTGACCAATCCACTCTGATGCGTTTGGGATGAGCTGAGCTGAGGTCTACCACCTTGGCACATGACTGAGCAGCGAAGTTTGGGCGGCACAGTCCAAGTTTACTCCCAGTAAGCAATTGAGACGATCGGGAAAGCATGAAGAACCAAACTACGAGGTGGGAAGATTGCAACACCATTCGTAGTTAGCGCTACTACTGAACTGGTGTAGAGACTAAATCTTTGCCTGGATGGTCCGATGTGACTGAGCTTAGGTGCTCTGTAATTAGACTAGCACCCGCTAGCTAAGTTGAGCTGAATTAGTGGTGGTCACCTGCATCCCATGAGCTACGCTGACTATGAACTACCCAAGGCTGACTAGTTGACCTACACTAGTGGTAGGGTCCAACAATATTGACTGTTACTAGTTGAGGTGAAAACACCTATCATATTACCTGTGCGGTTTTGGCTTCATCAGAATGCCCTCAGATTAGGCTTGCTAAGCAGAATAGAAAAGACTAGTCTTTAGATAACTCTCAGTTTACTGCTAGTTGCCTCTATTTACAGATGCCTCTGATGTGTCAATAGTTGATTGGCTGCATGTAAATAGTGGCCTGGCTGTTATTTTGAAATGGTTTGGGGCTAAAACATTGCCTTAGTAGGAGTTATTTCGGGTACCTCTATAATTCCAAGTCTATTTCAATTTGTTTGTATATAAATAGATCCAAGCCCCCTTATGATCTCTTATTTCTTCATTAATGTTCCGGTCAAGATTTCCTTTGACATCTTCTTCCCAAATTTGTGCTATCCACCGTTTGATTCTCTTCTATTTCTTCCAATTCCTTAACCCTTCGTCCTTACAAGGTAAGTTCCCTCTCTTGTTTATTCTGTTCATTATATTGACTGACAATCGTGACGTTGCCTCCTCAATCGGCGCTGTATGAGAGAGCTCTATGTCATGGTCATCTTCAGAGAGGGATATTAGCATTCTAGCAGGTCTAGTGAAATTGTTTGCCTTAGTGATGCGATTTTAGCAGACGTGCTGCTGACGTGCCCTAGTTTGAATTGTAAGCCTAGAGAGGTCGACCTTATCTCCTTATCTTTCGGGTTAGTGTGTCGAGGTGAGTCTGATGGTTCGACAGAGAGGCATTTCTGCACCCTGTCATAGCCTAAGCTGGATGAGCTCTATCAGCTCTTTCAGATTCATTGTGATAGATTTGATCCCATCCTTTCTCCCTCTGGTCGAACTGCCTATGACCTCCCTGTAGGTTATGAAGCCATATATGAGGTATATTTCAAAACTTCCTTCTATTTACCTTCCAATTCCTTGAAATTGATTTATGCCAGACCAAATGGCTTTAGGAATTTAGCATATTATTTCCTTTTCCTTAGAGCTGTTCAAGTTAGTTTTGATGCTAAAACTTTTAGAGGCTTCTTCACATGTAAGACCTCCGAAAATCGGTTATATTTCAGCAGATGGGCCGTAAATAAGGCATATCACTTTGTTATCAGCCTACCCTCCTTGACAAAAAACTAGAAACGGAGGTTTTTCTATGTTCTGAAGGTCGACGCAACTAGCCAAGGGTGTCTGATGGCAGCAAACTTAGAGAGCTTCGACAACAATTGGTGCACTTTGGACTAGGTCAGTTCTGATCTTAGTTTATCCTTTGTTCTTCTTTTCTATTCTCTCTCTGATTCAGTCCTACTTTTGGTGTGCATAATTGTTTCAAGAGACGGGGGTTGCACTTGTTGACTGGAGAGCGACCGGCCCTTCGTGGTGAACCTGTCAGCGCTGCAGCCGTAGTGGAGATTGGCTCCCCTGCTGAAGAGGATGATAATGCAGCTGCATTGGCCCTGCAACCAATGAAGAGGACATGGGTCAAGGCTTTGGCCTTCCCTTGTAGCCATACTTCAGGCGGGATGAATGGCTCAGCATTATTGGGCCGCTATCAACTGAGGTACCTCGCCTGTTGGTGGTGGGTCGGGGAGGAGCAACGAGAGCCTGAGGCAGGAGAGGGCTATGACGAAGAGATGGAGATAGCACGTTATCTTAATAAGGACTCAGTGCTACCAGCCTACCTAGAAAAACTCTAGCCTTTATCATTTGGAGAGCTTGTAGATAAACTACATTATGATATAACATTAGTACATTTCTGCCTTGCAATTTTACTCCTGTTATTTTCTTGGCTGTCCTAGTGATCAAGTTGCTATTCAGAACTACACAGTTGGAAATTGCTAGTGGAGCTGAGGGCCTGACCGAGCTCCTGGAGAAAGAGATTAAAAAACACATCACTTTTGCCAGCACTGAGCTTGGGGCCAAGCTGAAGAAAGTCAAAAAGGAGAGGGAAGAGGCTGAAGCTACTCTGAAGACTTCTTCCTCCGCTATTGAGGCCTTGTTGATCCAGGTTACCCAGCTAGAGCAGATTTTAAAGGAGGTAGAGTCAAACAATGAGGTCATGAAGGCAGACTTAGACAAGGCTGATAATGGCATAGCTGAGATAGAGTATGAAGTGGTCAAACTGAAAGACAAAGCCATGTTGTTTCTGCAACAACTGTCGAAGGCCAAAGATCAGGCCATATTTGATTTCAGGAAGTCCACTTTTTTGGCCGAGAACTTGGCCTTCTTCAAAGTTACGCTATGAAGATGGGAAAGATAGAGGCCATCAATGACTCTGCCGTGGTGGACCCTTCACTGAACATGGACAACCATTGTGTTTCTAATATGTATAATCCAAATGTGAAAGAGGAATTTGACGAGCAGTGTAGGCTTTTCAGCCAAGGTGTTAACCTTAGGAAGGATCTAGTGTAGACGTAGATACTTGTATTGTCTCCTGATGTTCTCTTCTTTTGAATGAACTTTGTTGATGTAATCATTGCCATTTAAATGATAAGCCCTGTGTTCAACAACTTCATTCTTTCTGTGTGAACTTTTTAAGTTGATTAATTATAAACTGTCTTCATTTAAAATGAGCATAAGTGCATACCTCAGCCTCTAGGCTGAGTTGATTAACTAAAGCTATAAGTGAATCCGTCTTCGAGAACGTGAGCGCTTACGACTTCCAAAGCTAGCCAAAAAAGTGATGAATTGTGCGCACGAGCCTTGTGCGTAATAAAATTGGGTTGGAATTCTAGAGTAGCATTTGAACTTGCTCGATCGATGTTGTCTAAATAAGTCGGGGTTAAGCTAAGTGATATGGCCTTGGCCATCATGTTATGAATATTGAAGATGCTTGAACCAGAGTTCAGGATTTAGAATTGTAATTTTTGTATGCCAAAGAAAACTTCCATGGGCGGAATGACTAGGCGAGATTATACCGAGATCAAGTAGGCATACAACACACTATATGGGTGCCGACTTAACCCCTTTAGCGGGGTAATTTACGGTGTCAAGTGTTAGGCACGCAGATATGTAAAATCATGTCAATCACTTTCACCTGTTCAGGCGAAGCAGAAATTTATAGTGGGCCCCATTGTTGTCACTTTCTTTTGGAGTCTACAGATATCTGCCGTATTATCCCAAGCACACTGCCAAGGTGAAAGCAATTAGGTTTAGTATTGCATAAAAGAGAGAGGATCATATAGGTATTCGCATCACTGAGGTAGCTTTCCATCAGTTGACTTGTACCCGGGGTGGAACCTTGTTTGCCGAGCTGAGCTGAGCTGAGCTTTTCGAATACAAGCCGATGAGATCTCTAGCAATTCTTCTGGTAACAGCTTCAAGCCTGCACCAGCAGCCTGTGGCTAGGCCACTGAGGCCTTACTTTGGTCGGCTCGCGCCCTCCGATGCGATGAATCCCCTAAAAAATCATAAGGCATAGATCACGCATAGAGGTGGGTAAAAGGAGAATTCGATTCCCTAGATTACGCCTATGCAATGAATCCTCTTAGAATCTGAGGCTGAAGATACACAGTTGGCTACAAAAAAGGAGTGGTTAATCCCACAATTCGCGTCTTTGTAAAAGCGTCGGGCGAAGTGGATCCTTTTCGAGCTATAAGGCAGAGGAAGCATGGTGAAGCATGCAAAAAGAAAAGTTAACCCCACAGTTTGCGTCTTCATATTGGCATCGGCTGTAGTATATTTCTTTAGAACCATAAGACAGAGAAAACATAGTGGAACGCACAAAAGGTTTAATTATTCCCACATTTTATGTTTTCATATTATGGTCAGTGAGGTGAATCCTCTTAAGAAACATAAGACAGAGGACACACAATAAGCAGCACAAAAGGAGAAGTAAATCCCACAGTTTGCACCTTTGATTTGTCATCTCCTAAGCAGGAGGATCGCCAAGAATCTTCTCCTCAGTTGGAGATTCACCAAGAATATTATCATAAGCAGGAGGTTCTCCAAGAATCTTCCATTAAACAGGAGGTTCTCCACACATGTACAACAAGGGGAAGTTGGTCCCACAATCTGCATCTTTATCTCCAAAACGCTTGTCGTGCTCTTTCTACACATCGAGGTAGAAAAGAGTTGCTCTGTCTGATCCTAGAAAACTAGGACTAGCATCCTTAGCTCGCCCATCAGGAATCTAGAGAAACCTGCTTCATATCTAATGCGCATGCATTTTGAAACAATATAAATAACAAACAGCACGTGCTTGTTTTCTTATGAATAATTTACATGCGTCCGATATGAAATTTGAAGTAGTATACATGCCAAAGATTTGGCAAACATCATCAGTTTTTAACTCCGTATGTCAACGCAGATGAACTTTCTCTTAGTTCTTTGAAGGCCCGCAATAAAGGCGCATTGGGCACGCAAATAATCTCCTCCAGTGGCCAGCGTAATGCCTTAGGGCTCGGCCAAGGTGGTTCAAATATGTGTCACGTCGGCAGCCTCTTCAGTTCTGACCAGTATGGATTATCCTTGTAAATGTTGTGCCGAGCTGGGCCATTGAACTGTTCCTGGGTTTGTATCCTCATCAGATGCCTCCTAACGAGGATAGTCTATTCTGCTTTTCTAGTCAGGAGGGGGTCAGCTGAACTCCCATCTATTCTGTAGTCTGGATCATGGGTTACAGAATTCTCACAAGTAACGCAGGCTGATCAAATGCTCAATCTCTTTCATTAGCTGTCTACAATCCTCCGTGGCATGGCTGATGCCCTGGTTGAAACCGGAGTACAGCTTTGGGTCTCTTTTCACCTTTAGCCCTTCAAGGGCTGGGGGTTCCTTCTTAACATTTCTTCCTTCATAATTGCCAAGACATGGGCTTTAGAGGATAACAACGGCAGCCCCTCTTTGTCGCAGCCTCCTAGCCACTTCAGGGTAGCACATCTCTCTTGCAGTTCACCCTTGGCACTCTTGCCAACTTCCCCTTGACATTGAAGTGGCTGTATGCCTTTTGTGTGTGTGTTCTAGGTGGTGCATTAGGGCCTGCAATAGTTTCGTCATCATGGGCGACAGCTTGTCCCCAGGGCGTCCTTCTTGGCATCTTATTTCGGCCATAAATCCGCCTTGCACCACCAGAAGGTACTCTCGGTGTGTAGGGGTACTCCAGGTGCTCACACCTCTTTTGGGAATCATAAGAAGAAACTTTTCCACTATGTGCGGCAGCTGGGGCCTTTCCCTTCTTCTCTCTTACAACAGCTTCAAACACACTTTGTTTTAGGCCATGTATTGTATGGATCTAATACGTTACTCATAGGTCAATTTGGCTACAGCATTTGAGGTCCTCCCTTGGCCATCGAAGTCCTACTCCAGTAGTTGACGGGGAGTGTCTTCATGTCTCTTGGGGGGCTAAAAGTTTTTTGCCCCCACGTTGAGTACTCTTTTCTATCTCGAAGAGATGGGACATAAGATTTTTGTACAAACAGGCAAATACAGGGGTTCAAGGCCGTCCCCTTCTAGTGCCAAAGGACGAAGTTGAATCCTCGCCAAGACCAGAGATGATCCGAACAGTAACGCCATTAGCACCATGTGGATACGTAGTTGGTCGCCATATATAATGTTCTCATAAACATGCATGGGACAAAGGACGTTAGGGATCCTAGAGCTACTGTCTTAGGATAACACTCCAATGTTCAATTTAGTTTTGGGTGTAGACAGAGTGGTAGGTTAAAGATATATGGCAAAATAACATGTCTCAATTTTTTTATCCTGCTAGATTGGTGGCTCTTATTGGACTTTGTAGTTGTTAATGTTTGCTTCCCTTTTATGCATTTAGGGCAACTACTGCATACTGAAGAGCTATGGGATGATGACACGTGTTACCCTGCTGGCTGGCCTAGCCTGAATACTCACCACGTGGTGCCATGTGTCACAGTACATGGCTAAGGCTACTCGATGACAGGTGTCTGCTCTGCCATTTAGCGCCAAGTTAAGGTGAGGCCTGCCACCTTAGAAACATAACTGAGAAGGAAAGTTGGGGCTGTACAGTCTAAGTTGACTCGGATTAGGATGTTGAGCCAAGCAGGAGGCGTGAGAGCCCAAACACAAGGTGGGAAGGTTGCATCACAGTCCGCTGTTAGAGTTGCAGTGATTGTCGAGCTAGTGTAGAGGCTGAATCTTCATTTGGCTGGGCCGACGTTACCGAGGTGAGGTGATTAGTAATGAGACTAGCTCTGCTAGCCGAGATAAGCTAAACCAGTGGTGGTGAACTGTGTCCCTTGAGCTAAGCTGACTAGAAACTAGTGAGTGCTGACTAGCTGACCTGTGGTGGTAGGGTCCAACAACGTTGACTGTTACTGGTCAAGGTGGCAACACTTGTCATAATTACTCGTATGGTTTTGGCTTCATCATTGTGTATAGTAAGAGGCAATGCATTCTCTTTGTCGCCAATACGACAACAATTATAACAAAATTTGGGGTTTCCACTTCTTTTTTTGGTAAAATGATAATATATTAACCCGAGAAATCAAAGCATCGAGGGTATGCAACCCATACAATAACCCTACTCATAGGTCAATAGGTTGACCTACGTGTACTACTCAGAAATATATAGCCCTCTTAAACAATAGGTATTACAGCGCTTGTCCAAAAGATGTAAGTATAGCTTATACATAACACTGTATACATGTGTGCGTGTTCTATGTGCTACATTCCTAGAGACAAAATATTGCTTCAAATATGTGTTTGTACCTAACTTGCCAGATAAAGTAGACAGTGGTAGCCATGGTGATCTTGGCTGGCTTGGCTCTTAGAGTTTTCCACTTGAGCCTGCATGATCTCCAAGCTAGTACTCTGTTCAGTGTCTGAAGTCCATGCGGTAGAACAAGCCATACCAAGATGATCTGCCAAACTTGTTTGGTGGATGAACAGGAGAAGAATAGGTGTTTCAGGGATTCTAGTCGTGCTAAGCAGAGCTGATAGGTGTTGTCTTCTAAATAGCCAAGTCTGACCTTGATGGGAAGCGTGTTCAGCCAAGCAAGCCAGAGCACAAATGAGTGCTTGGGTGTGATGGCTGAATCCTTAACTATTTTGGCCCAATTGACTCAATGCTCTTGTCCCTAAAGAACTCATAGGCAAGTCAAGGTTTGAGGATTCCATCAGCTGTCCATGAAGTGATTTCCTCAATAGCCAAAGTGTAGGAGCCTGCTCTCATCAACAGTGTGTCTCTAATATCTATAAGTTTTTTGAGAAGCGGGGAGTCTGGGCTATGCCCCTCCCTTGTTTAGAGTGTGCTGTATAATCTATATTTATGATTCATCCATTACACCTATAGCATGTCTTTTTTATGGTGTAGATCCCATAGGTGTTTGGCCAGCAGAGCCAGTTTCCATGACTTTAGCTGTAGAACTCCCAGACCACCCTCTTTTTTAGGCATGCTGACGTAAAACAAGGATACTCAAGCTTTTTTGACCCTAGTGTAGAATTCCTCCAAAGGAAGTTCAGGCAAATTCTATTCACTAGAGTCCTAAATGCTACGCAAATAGGCAGAGCACTCAACCAAAAACAGTTTACTCTTGCACCACGGATTTGATCAACTCCAGTCTACCAGCATACGAAAGGCTAGATGCATTCCAAAGTCCATCCTTGTCCCTCATATTGTTACTGAAAGGTGCATAGTGAGAGCTGTGCAACTTGCATCCAGCTATGCGAATTCCCAAGTATCTAAAAAGCATGGTTCCTGCCGATAAGCATGTGCTGACCTACAATCCGTCAGTCGTCTCGCCTAGACCTGCATGGAAAAAATATGATTTGGCTAGGATGGCTCTGAGACCTGAACAGTAACCAAAGGTTTTTAGAGCTTCCATAATTTTCTGCACTGAGTATGCATCACCTTTGGAGAAAAGGATGATGTCATCGGCAAAGCAGAGGTGAGTGATATTCTACTCAGCACAGCCTGGGTGAAAGTGGAACCCCTTGTTATAGTGCAGTTGTCTGAGGAGTCTTGATAGGCACTCCATGCCAATAACAAATAAGAACAGGGAGATGGGGTCTCCCTGCCTCAGGCCACGTTTGCCTTTAAAGAATCCATACGGGCTGCCATTGAGCGTAGCAGAGTATGAAGTGGAAGTCACACACTCCATGATCCAGCCAGTGATGACAGCAGGGAAATCAAGTCCGAGAAGCATGACTTTGAGAAAAGTCCAGCTAATGGAATTAAAAGGTTTACTTATGTTGAATTTAAGCATGCATTTGGGCGTCGTTCGCTTCTTCCCGTACTCTTTGATCAGCTCCTGCACCAAGAAGATGTTTCCCATCATAAATTTTCCCTTGAGAAAGTTAGCTTGAGCAGGGTCCATAATGAAAGACATAACTAATGTCGTTCGCGTTTCAAGGATCTTACAGATGATCTTCTAGATCACATTGCAGCAAGGGATGGGTCGGTAGTCTTTAACTCTATTAACATGAGCAGCCTTGGGGACCAGACCTTGTACAACACACAAAGAAAATAACATTGACATTCCAGTTAAACATCACATTTGTTGCTATCCACATGTCCGACGCGAATCATTCGACTACTTTGACCGTGTTCTGACAATATGCACACTAAAATAATAAAGAATAAGCGAAAACTATGCGCTCTGTAAGAATATGGAGTTTTCCTACCCTATATATTTGTTGTAAAATTTGGCTTTGAACATCATGGCATATAAAAGATGTCGCTACAAAAAATCACCACAGAAGATTAATGTAGAAGGTATCACCATAAAAACCACCATAAAATCCGTTTTACGTAACATCACACCCAGTGTTGCGTTAAATAGCACTATCTTAAAGGACTAGTTTGAGGTAATAGAAACATCTTCAAGGATAAAACAGTCTTCCTCTTTAAATTATAAGAGGCGGCAGGAACAATACTAGAGAAATATTTATTTGTGCAAAACAAAGCAAAATATAGGGAAAACATGATAAAGACATCTGTTTTACTTTGATGGTATGACCACATACTTTTCACAGATATAAGAATGCCTTCAGCTCTAAAAAGTCCCTATTACAATGTGTAGAGAGAGAAGCTCTCTACCATCTCTCTAGAAAGGAAATACTCTCCCCTCACTTGTTTATTCGTATCTTATACGGATTCTGTTGCGGACCGGTCCGATACCAACATCGATACCAGTACACCCCCCGTAGTCTACTATAAGAACTACGAAGCGTCAAAGCAGATCAAGCACACGTCATCCAAGACGTAAGATAAATCAGCGGAAACGTCATAAAATTTAAAACTTAAAATGTAACAACAGTATAACAAAATGTAATACAGCGGAAGTGAAACATTTTCGGGAAAATGTCTACTATATCCTCCAACACAGGTATCAACATAAAACTATCAACTAAAGGGCAAGCATAGCCTTTTCTTCAATATCTATCATCCCAATGGGCCCACTCGCCGTCACCTTCCACGAATATCATCTCGTACTCGTGTTCACCTGAAAAGAGATGAAGTATTTATTCTTAGCGAAAAACAACGCTAGCAAGTAACCCGTCTATACATCTAATTGAATCACACAAGACGAGTCACCGATACATAAAACAATACCCAAAACAAGGTGCTCGGGTTAGCAAATATCATCATCATAAGTAAACATCAAAACAGAAAAGTCATATAAACGAAGCAAAGGAAAAGATCAAACGCGTAGCAAGAAGAACATATTACGAAACAGGTCAAACACACACCTCGTTTCAATCATGTCAAAACTTATTCTTTGTGACATATGATGCATGCATTTCTTCAAAATCATACACTGAACTAAACGAAGACCCCATGCATATGCCTTCTTTCACAAACATGT
Organism: Eustoma russellianum; assembly: GCA_036186865.1. NCBI lineage: Eukaryota > Viridiplantae > Streptophyta > Magnoliopsida > Gentianales > Gentianaceae > Eustoma > Eustoma russellianum. The sequence continues at coordinate 24,613,106 of AP025058.1, forward strand.
CATGCGTGTCGTTTCACAAACTTTTCTTATTTCTTCTTATCATATTCTTCACGTAGCAGAGACTTTATACCCTTTTGGTGATTAATCCACAGCAAACGGAACTTTATACCCCGTGCTGAGAGGTCCACGACCCCATAACATATAGACTTTATACCCTGCTGTTGATTCACAGGTCACGCTTTTATACCCTGCCAATGCAGGCGTGACTTTTATACCCTGCGATCAACCAGTAGCCACAATCCTATCTTCTTTTACATACACGTGTCTTTTCGCAAGTCAAAACTCATGTTAGCATGCAAATGCTTATGTCGTGATGCAAATTCTCATGTTTCATCGTATCAATCTCCTAAGCATGTACGCACACACTTTACGTATTGATTACCGGGTCACAAACCTCACACATACCTTAGCACGACTCACTCGTACCATTTCACACCCTTTCATATTACAATGTCACCTCGAGTTCATACTTAACCTTACTCCTTTGCACTTAAGGTTACCATCTCCTCATATGTCAATTATACTTCTACAGTACCTCTTCAACTCATACACTAGTCCTAACTGTCACACAAAAGTCCCTCAAACAACTTGCCATTCATTCCCTACCATTCTTAAAAGTTTAGCTTAAATCCTGCAGAACTAGCCACATCAATCGATCGATGTGGCCTTCTAATCGATCGATGTCAACCTCCTGGACATCGAACAATCGATCCCTCATCCTGATCGATCGATGTTGTCCAAAGAGTTTCTAAGTCTGCACCCTGGGTACATCGATCGATCGATGTGGCCCTCTGATCGATCGATGTTCAGTTTTCCTGGACATCGATCAATCGAGGTCCCTCAATTGATCAATCGATGTCTTCCAGAGAGTTGGAAAATCCTGCCGGGGCCACTTGGATCAATCGATGTCCTCCCTGGATCGATCCAAGTCCCTGTTTCTGTAACTTTTCACCTGGTTTCACCCCAATATCGACCCAAACTTCAACCCTCTTTATTCCAAGCCTAAAGAACACCTAAATTCAATCCTAAAACGTGAATCCAACCCACCTATACACTCATGACATCGAGTTGAATCCCAATTACACCCCATGACATGAATCCTAGACTTCCCACAATTCACTCCCTCGAACGATTCTGCAAAACCTTTTAACCAATCCCTAATCCAGTCGCCAACCCCCTGTACATTTGTCAAACCTTCCTCAAACCAACTCAATCCATCTAAGACACCAACAACAAGCATGATAGATGTTCACCAAGAAACAATACACATCAAAAAGGATATCTTTAGGGCATATTTATCAAAATCAAGTAAATTGCTATTATTTCCATAATTTGGTACAAAAGATTACAACTTTAACCAATCAACACACATAGAGACACCTAATAGAGCAATTAACATAAGTGGAATGAAATTACCAATGTGTGATCCAATTTTCTCTTTCTAGGAAAATAGGGCATGTTGAATCAAAATTGCGTAAAACGTATAGAAAGGTCACTTGCCTTTGAAACTAAGGAATCTTACGATGATTGGATTGAGTTCTTGAACGGATTGTGCCTAGGATTGACCGCGACGGCTTCTCTTTTCTTCCTTTCTCCTTCCTTCTTTTCTCTTCTTCCTTTTTATCTCTTCTTTTCTTTCTCTATCAGCCGATTTCTGTAACTGCTGTGTGCAGCCAATGTCGATAGCCTGGGGGAGTTATGCATTATGTGTAACTCCTCCAAACATTTAATTGAGGAGGGACAGTTTTGGTATTTTGGGCCTAATTTCTTTAATTTCTATTTTTTAATTATTTTTCCACCTAAAATTCATTTAACTAAGCCTCCTAAACATATATAATTATCAAAATTACATTTTTTATCCGTTTTAGTTTTTTAACGCTAGACTCGAAAAAGACGGTGTATGACAGATTCAACATTCTTCCCCTATCGGCCTCTCCTCACTTCTCATACACTTTACTTGTTATAGTTTGCTGGTTGGCTGCTGCCTGGTCTAGCCATGACTAAACCTAAGGCAGTAAAGGCAGAATTGAAGATAAAACAAGCTTGAAAAAGGAATAAAAACATGGCCTCTAGCTCATGTGTGAGCTACATGCCCCCAAGAACAGCAGGGAAGAAGCAGTTGAGCTCACAAGAGGAAGCAGCTGGAGAAAGAAAGAACTCGACTCGGAGTTCATGTGATGCCAGGAAGACTAAAGATTATACTCTTTTGCAGGTAGAGTCTAGCTCAGATTCCAGTTCCTGGTTCTCCTTTCGTGGGAGTTCTGAGGACGAAAGCTCAACCACCAAGCCGCAGAAATATTGTAAGGTGGTTGCAGCTATTAATGTGCAGTCTGATGCACTAGGAGGCCCAAGTGCTCCTGTTGCAGGTGGTGCATATGAAAATGAAGACTGTTCTTCATGCGGGAAACTTCATGAAGAAGAACGGGGGTAATGAGCAATCAGATGCGACAAATTCATCTCGTAACTAACTGCCAAACATTAATCTGTTCCTCTTTCAGCTGCCCCACACATGAGTTAACTAGCTTCCTCATGTGAACATTTTACAAATAGGCACACTTCCTTGAATCCCCAAATGCCAGCTGGCCCTGCTCTCATCAACCAACCAGCAAGTCAAGCCACCTCAGCCCTAGGTCCATGCCCCTTGGCGGACAACTTTCAAAATTCCAAACCTTCTACCCAAGGCCATCCATAGGCCCCCTAGTTGCCCAAGGCAAGGCCTGGAATTCCCTATTAACCAACAACAGAAAGCTTGAGGACTGCCTCAAACTTAAGAAAATGGAAGTGGAATCACAAGGGAGGGTGCACATCAATATGGATGAACTGCCAGGTGATGATGAGATTGAGAGGTCTCTAGTAGGCTGCTTTGTCGGCAAGTTCCCTGGTCGGGAAGCAGTATATAATCTTAAAAACTCCTTTGAAGATGAAGCATAAGCTTGACTTCCATGCTTCTGGCTCGATCATCTTCAAATTTGAGACAATCAAAGAGATGGAAGAAGTACTTTATGCAGGACCTTACTTTATATATGGCAGGTCCTTGATTCTCAAAAGGATGTATAGGTTCTTCAAGTTTGGGGCCACAGTGATGGCGCAGGTAGCAGTATGGGCCAAGTTCCCAATCTCTTTGTCTCTTTCTGGATTGATCATGTCTTGTCTGGTATATACTCTTAACTCGGTAGCCCTCTCTATGCAGACCATCTTACTCCCAGTAGTAGTACTTGGATAGAGGTGGACTTAAGCAAAGACCTCAGAACTAAGGTGGAAATAGTCCTGTCCAATGCCACTATGATAGTGCAGAAAATTGAACATGAGAGACTATGTATGTTCTACAAGGAGTGCAATCATCTGGGCCATACAGCTGACAGTCATAAGCAGACACCTCGGCAAGATCAACCTATGAGGACTGAGGGCAGACAGGAGGCTAAACATGTTGCATTAGTCCCACCTCCTCCCTTAGCTAGGAAACAAGCAAAAAGGAATGACAGAAAGGTGACACATGATAAGCAGGGCAGTGCTACTACCTCTGCAAATGGTTAAACTGCTCCTAGCATGGACAATCACCAGGTAACTGTCCTGAGCTAGTTATGGCCATCCCCCAACTTAGATGCACTCATATCATGAAAGACAACATACCTCAGGCCTTGTGAGGCCTACAAGCTGGGCCATCTGACCCCTGTCAGGACCATCATGCACAACTTCAAGCTAATGTCTACATTGATCACCATATAGACATGCTCAAAACTCTTCAGTATGATGGGTTCACAGAGGTAGTGACCAGAACTAAGGCTCTTGCTATGAAGAAAAGCCTTAAAGCCCTTCATAATAAGGGTACGGTAAGGGTGCCTACTTAACCTCTCCATGATTATTGGTTTTCGGAATATTACAGGTTGTAACAAGCCTCTAAAGTAGAATGGTATGTATAGTTTTGTTCAAAGACAAAGTTGAAAGTTTTGGTGTTTAAGAAACAAAATTAAATAGGAAAATGTTTTTGCCCCTACAACAAAAGTTTATTCACTAGAAATTGTAAATACTTTTGATTCCCACGTTGGTAAAAGAATCTTACTATGTTCGAATCCTACAACAGTGGTTGTAGAAGTCATTACTTTTGATGCTTAGGCTATCCACTGTAAGGTCTCCTCCCAGATCTTTAGTGTCACATGCTTTCTACATTTGTCTATGGCTTTAACAGGCTTGTGGACAAGAGAGCACTGTGAAGTTTGATTTTGACCATAGTCATGACTAGGTAGCACCATGGATAATGCTAGGAGACTTTAACTGCATTCTCAATGAGGAAGAAAGGGTTGTGGGCATATCAGTCATAAACCATGATTTGCATGATCAACTCAATTACTTCCTCTTGTCAGACTTGATGGAAGTCCCTTACTCAGGCTGCATCCACACCTAGGATGAAGGCACTATCAAATCCAGACTTGACAGGGTCTTGGCTAATAGCACCTTCTTGGAAGCTTACCCCTTGGCAAAGGCACATTAACTCCCTGCAGGTTGTGTGTCTGATCACTCATCATGTCCGCTTCTAGGGCCTCTTTCAATTTCTTCAACATATGGGCTGATCATGCTAAATTTCTTTCAATTGTGAGACAACATTGGTGTCACAGAGTTGACACAATGTATTAGTTATGGAAGAAACTCAAGGCCTTGAAAGGGCCTCTTAGAGAGCTCAACAGGCAAGCCTTCTCTCATATATCCAGCAGGGCTGATAAAGCAGTGAAGCACCTAGAAGACATGAAGGAGTGCCCTGGTAATCACTGGGGATCCCCTTAATAGAAGGCCAGGCTCTAGGCTCAAAGATATCTTGCTTTCAGTCTACTGGAAGCAGAGAGGAAATACTTCTCCCACTTGGCCAAAAGCACCTACCTCCACCTCAATTACAGGAGAAACAAATTCTTCCACTCCATTATCAGAAGAAATAGAGCCAAAAGTTGAATTACGAGTGTGAAAATGGAATATGGCAATATGTCTACCTCAGCAGATCAAGCTGGCTAGCAATTTGTAAAATTTTACACTGATCTTCTCGGCACCCACCAACCTGTTCATAGCATCAGTCCATAAGTCCTGCAAGGTGGTCCTATACTTTCCCCTCAACGCAGTGGGACTCTAACTGCCCCGGTCTTAGGGGAGGATATCAAAGAAGCCCTTTTCTCTATTGGTACGGACAAGGCCACATGGCCTGATGACTATTCTTTGTAATTCTTCATCACGGTTTGGGAGATAGTTGGAGATGACCTTATAGCTGGTGTTCAAGAATTCTTCAAAACTGGTATCCTACTCAAGCAGATCAACCATTCAATTATTGCATTAGTGCCCAAAACCACCCATCTCAATAGGTAGAACATTACAGACCTATATTATGCTGCAATGTGGTGTACAAGGTTATCTCCAAGATTCTAGCCACAAGGCTTGCTTCAGTAGTGCCAGGAATCATGGACCATGCACAAGCTGGCTTCTTAAGGGCAGGTTCATGATGGAGAATATCTTCCTAGTCCAAGAAGTGATTAGGAACTATGGAAAGAAGCACACTTCCCCCAAATGCATGATCAAAGTGGACTTAAGAAATGCTTTTGACTCCATTAGTTGGGCCTTTATTAATGATATACTCGCTGGTTTGGATTCTCTGCTACTTTCACTTATGGGTAATGGAGCGTGTATCCTCAACTGCATATTTTGTCTCCGCTAATGGTACCCCCTTTGATTTTTTTGAATGTAAGAGAGGACTTAGGCAAGGAGACCCATTATCCACCTTTCTGTTTGTCATATAAATGAAATACATCCCTAGGCTACTTAGACACTTGCATCATGACAAGGCCTCCCACTCCACCCTAAAAGTGTTGATCAGTACATTACCCATCTTTGCTTTACTAATGATCTCATCCTGTTTGCTAGAGGAGATGTCACCTCAGTCAAGAAATTGGTGGCTGCATTTACATCTTTGGGTGACTGCTCAGGACTCAGGGCTAGTATGGCTAAGTCTCACTTCTTTAATGCTGGGCTGCAAGGGGATAGTGACTGGTTACCATCCACCACTGGGTTTAGAGAGGGCAGTATGCCTTTCAGATTTATGGGAGCTCCTACAGCAGCTCACAAGTTCCAAGACATCCACTATAAAGCCTTTATCAACAAACTCATGGACAAGGCTAGATGTTGGAAGGCAATCAAGATTTCCTATGTTGGAAGGAAACACTCATCAGATTAGTGCAACAAGGTATGAGCTGCTTCTGACTGAGTGCATTACCATTCCTGCCTCAGTCAGGAAGCTGGTGAACAGAATTTGTCTTCACTTCTTAAAGGGGAATTCCACTCTTGGATCTATGAAGGCATAGGTCTCCTGGTCTAGGATTTGCACATCAAGGTCTAAGGATGGTCTGAGTGTCGTGGAACTCAAAGCTTGGAACATGTCATTTTTGTACAAACACCTACGGGATATCCATCATAAACAAGACACCTTATGGGTGCAGTAGATGAATCACAAGTACAAACTATACAGTACACTCCAGAAGAGACATAAGTCTGACTTCCCCCTCTTGTAGAAACTCATGGAGATTAGGGACAAGATACTGGATAAGGAAGGCTCATCTATCTTAGCCATGACAGTGCTTTCCTACTGGATAGCAGATGGGACTCTAAAGCCTCATCAGGCTTATGAATACTTTAGGGACAAACATAGCAGGGTCAGCTGGGCTGGAATTGTTTGGGACAATGCTATCTCCCATAAACATGCTTTCACCCTTTGGCTAGCTGGAGCAGGCAAACTCCCTGCAAAGGTAAAACCTGGTTACTTGGAGGACAATACCCGCACACTTCGTTCTGCGGATCCATAAGACTTACAGCATTTATTCTTCTCCTGTTTAGTCACTAAGAAAGTATGCCAGCATATCTCAGCAGGACCTGTATAACCAAGGAGGCTACATTCTATACACAAGTGATAGCTTGGGGGACCAAAAAACTAAAAAAGGAAAAGCTTTGTGGGTCAAGGCTGTCAAGATTAACCGAGAATTCATTTTGCAAAACCGTTACTATTACATTAAGTGTTGCATGTAATGCTTTCTGATAGTGTCTATTCATAATACAAATTTGTAACCACTAAACATATCAATAATGTCAATGTATTATTTAAAATATCTAAGAAAATAAATTCTCTCCTTTTGACGATATGAAGACTTCCATGTTTATGAAACTCTTTAAAAATATAATCTGAAACATTATAAACCTTTTTGAAATAACTTAAAATGTACAACAACCTCCCACATATTTCAAAATATTATGATAAAAAGTTTATCTGGCTAGGTTTTACGCATTGAGTGAGCGCATTGTTCTTGTGCCTTTTGGCCTATGAAGCATTTTTAAAAGGACTAAAACATAACTCACCGAGGCATCAGCAAGCCGAAAGTTTCTATGAACCATTAAACTCTTACCGCAAGTTATTGGTTTTACCAATTGTTGAGAAATATGGCACAGAATAGAAAACCAAACAAGAAAACAACAGGAAAAATCGAGACCAGATTCTTGATAACTCTGTCCTTAAAGCAATTTAGCCTCTACCGCTGAGCAAGATAGACTGCAATAACTAATGCTTCCCAAGATATAACGGCTTACACTCTTTAGTTTGCTCTACTAGAGAGAGTTAGAACTCGTTGGTAGAAGTGGTTGATAGTAGAAGATAGAAGAAGAGGAAGTGCTACAGAATTTTCACAAGTTTCCAGAAGATTTTTCAAGTATATGTTTAAGTACTCGTTAGTAGAAGTGAGTTCACAAACAAGATGTTAAGATGACCTTTTTCTGTAGACTTACACCCCTAGGATGAGTCATAGTCGTTAAAATCGAAAGGAGATGTCACGTGGTGCAAGAGTTGCATCTTTTATGAACAGACACCCACTTAAGGCGCATTATGTAGGCGTTCAAAGTGTTCTGGAAGCTTTTTGGAACACTTCGAACGCCTATGTTAGGTGCTTCATCCCACTTCGCACGTCTAGGCAAGGCGTTCGAAGTGTTCTGGAAGGTTTCTGGAACACTTCGAACACCTACATTTGGCACTTCATCCCACTTCGAACGCCTATACAAGGCGTTCGAAGTAATTTGGAAGCTTTTGGAAACACTTCGAACGCCTACATTAGACGCTTCATCCCACATAAGGTGCCTATACATACAAGGCGTTCGAAGTGTTATGAAAACTTTCTTCAACACATAAAGCGCCTCATGTATTTGGAACGCTCTCATTTCCTTCTATTGTCTATAAAACACTCCAAACTTCGCCCAATCTCCTATCAATTAATCACATAATATTATATAAGATTAGATCACAAGATTTAAAGTACACTTTTCCAACACCAGTCACATATCACATCAAGAAATATTAGTGTTCAAACGCAGTTTTGCGCACTGACAGCCGGCCTGTGCGTAGGAGCAGCCCCGTCTTCACACCCGTATAGATGGATTTATCTAGAGTACACTGCCAGGCATAGGAGCAGCCTCGTTTTCATACTCGTATAGATGGATTTATCAAGAACACATTGCTACTAAAATCCATCTGTAGGGAATATGAATTCATTAAGAGGGTTGGTCATCCTTACCAAGACTTAAAGTTAAAAGCACCAAACACACGCCGTTGGAGGGACTATAATTTATTGGTACTTGTCATCATCCATATAAGCCAGATCCTAAAAAGAGACTTGTCATTATCCATATAAGCCTGAGTCTAAAAAGAGACTTGTGATTATCCATATGTGTCTACTTCACGGGATCTCCAATCATATAATTGTTGTCTCATATATAAACTCAGATTTATTAGAAAAAGAAACTGACATTTTGTACATCACAAGGATGAGCTGAGCTCAGCATAAGGAAGAGCTGAGGCCAGCACAGGAATGAACTGAGGCCAGCACAGGGAAGAGCTGAGGCCAGCACAGAAAGAGCTGAGGCCAGCACAGGAAGAGCTGAGGCCAACACAAGAAGAGCTGAGGCCAGCACAGGGATGAGCTGATGCTAGCACTGGATGAGCTGAGCTCAACACTGGATGAGCAGAGCTCAATGCAGGAAGAGCAGAGCTCAGCACAGAGAAGAGCTCAACAAAGAGATGAGCTCAACATAGAGATGAGCTCTACACAGGGATGAGCTCGAGACGGGGATGAGCTCTACACAGGGATGAGCTCAACACAGAGATGAGCTCCACACAGGGATGAGCTCAACACAGAGATGAACTCAACACACAAACCGAGGCGAGTCCAGGACTCTGTCCTTAAGACGAATTGCTCTGATATACTGTGCCCAATCGGAAATTGCAAACATCTCCCAGAATACAACAGCTAACAGTTCCAACGAGTGGCACTACTACGTAAGAACTCCACGAACCTGACAAGTGTTCTGACTTCTTGGATTGATGAAATGCAGCAGCAATGTATGCAGTATGCAGCAATAGTTTATTTAGAATGCTCGTATGGAGCAGGAGAAGAGAAGAAAAATTTTAGTGTACAGAGGCAATTCTCTACCTCTGTTTATATAGTGGATTGGGGAGAGGTTACACGATCGTAGTTAACCCACGGAGAGGTTACACGATCGCCAGTAGCCCACGATCTCTACCAGTAACCCACCATCCGCAATCGGCGTCAGTAACCCCCCCACGATCAGAGACTGGTTTAGTTTAATCGGGCCATTAGATCATATGATTAAATCATAACCGTGGGATCAAGTAAACTGTTTTTCTGGAAAAATTTAAAGGAAAATTTTCCAAAAGGATAAGTGTAGCACCCCGCATTGGACCTTATCCGAATGTGGTGCACCCGTCGTACTTCACCACGGAGAGTACAAAGCGTCATGCATAACATGCGAAAATCCATAACTTAAGTCATGGACTCTCATGTTAACATTTAACATGGTAGCAAAATTTAGGCAGAATTAAAACTTTTGAAATAAACATGCATGCCGAAATACTATGTCCCAAAACATTAGTCCAACAACAAAATAAAACCGAAATCCAAAGGTTCCAACATAGTTCATAGTACAAGCATCATATCAGCACAAAAGTCCTTAAGCATCGTCTCCTCTTGACTCCTTGACTACGGGTACGGCACTCTCGGTTCATCATCGATCCACTCAACCTTAGCATTCTCTGGCATTGGGGAAAAATAAAGGTATGAGTGATGAAAATCACCCAGCAAGCATACAATAAACTATCATGAAATAAATAAAGAATCATAACATGAATGAAAAAACCCCAAGAACCTCAAACGTTAATTCATACCTGGCCTTTAATCTTTGATCCGCTGAAGGCATAATCTAATATAACTTAAGTAATACCAATTTTTACATTACCATACCCTTTATTAACTTAAACGTCCTATCATGCAATGTGCACATGGAATATGCAAGATGCAATGCATGATGTCATGTCGTGGCATAAATCATCATTTGGTCCCATAAAATAAGCATAAAGAAAACAGAGTGTCAGATCAATTAACCCCGGATCTGAGTGGGTCCAGAACATGTCAACAGACCAATTAACCTTGGGTCTAGGACGGGTCCAGAACGTGTCAACATGCCAATTAACCCCGGGCCTAGATCGGGTCCAGAACATGTCATCAGGCCGATTAACCCTAGGCCTGGATCGCGTCCAGAACATGTAGACCAATTAACCCCGGATCCGGAACGGGTCAAGAACATATCATGTCATCAGACCTATTAACCTCGGGTCTGGCTCGGGTTATGAGCATGCTTAGCCGGCAAGGAAGTCGTAGAGCATTTCTTTTGAAAATCATGGGACCATTAATAACTTACGTGCATAATGAAAACTTTGCTTGCTTGAAAAGAACTTGCTTGCATACGGAAAAACTTAGAAAATCAGATTCATCATGCACATGATCATGCGTGATACATGGGATGAAATGCAATGCAAGTCATGGCATGAGTCATCTTAAAAATTGCTTAGGACATGACATATGCATAATCCCATGAGCTAAAAATTTTCCAGAATTTACGTTCTATTCATGAGACCTCCAACATAACGAATCAGGCCTATTTTCATAATCTCTTGCCTTACATATGCATAATGGGGTCCTATCTACATGCCATAAAATTTTTGTAACGTTTCAAGATGAGTAAAACCCTTAAATCATTAAGTAGCTAAAAAGTGTACTGATGAATCCAGCAGTACAGTACCCATCTTTTCCTTAATTTCCAAGACCGCAAAATCTTAATTAATTTGGGCCAACACCTGGGAAACACAGTAAACACATCAAAGAGTAATATATATGTGCCCAAACAGTTCATACATGTCCAAATCCACAAGACTAAGGCCTCCTAACTTATTCCATATTTCTGTCCTGTTTTCCAGTTTTGTAACGCCAACTTCAATTCAGTAGTTACCCATCAAAACATTAATTACAAGTTGATTAATTTACATGGACATGCTCATCTATGTCCTAAATAATTACCATAAAAATTCCAGAGCAATCCAATAACTTTAAAGAGGTCACTTAATTATTTTCCCGAAATTGGTTACATGCTGATTATGGAGTGACCAGTTTTACTAAAAATGTCATTGTGGCAAAACCATAAGTCTTTCTACCACAATTCCAACTCACAGACTTAATAAACATGCAAGGCTAGCATCTGACCAAAAATCAGCTCATTTGCACGTTCCCAAGGTCCATTTTTAGGTCACACAACACACCACTTAAAACTGTCATGCTCCAGTAGTTTTGTCTTTTGCCACTTTTTCTTGTCAAGTGTTCACCAACTAACCTTATTCTTATAAAATGATTTACTAGCCACTAAATACACCCTTTATCATGTCCAGGTTTCATATCATTCATTGAGCCACTTATGAATTAACCCAAAGCAGTTTGCAACTTGCACATAGTACTTATTACCTTTGCTCATTTCACACTTTATAGAGTCTACCCAGGCTCCAGATTTCAGGTAGAATGTAGAACTAAGTTATGATCTTAGAAGTCTAAGATTGATCTTAGATCTAAGTCATGATCTTAGATGAGCGATGGCCTTAGATTAGGACGACGTAGACCGGGTTAAGGATTTAATTCAATAATCAATCCTGACTATTAGACTCTGGACTTCTATCGTAAGATGTGTCTTTTCTCTTCCTCATTTAAAATTTTTTTTTAGAACTATGACCTTTAGTCAAAATCATCTAGTTTTATTCCAACAATTATATAAATTTTGACACTCCGTAGTACAGATGGTGCGACCTCGTGGCAGACCTCCTAGGGCTTGACCAGATGCACAGGAGCTAGTTCCTCCTCAGCCACAAGACCCTGTTCCTCCTCCTCCACCGGCTCAAGTTCCGCCGCCACCACCACAAGACCAGCACCCTCCTGTTCAGAATAATCCACCACCAGAGGCACCTATTCCTCCGGTGATTCCTGATGTTAACACCTTTCTGGCCTTTTGCCAGGTGGTCACACAGACAGGTCAAGGCCTAATCCATCAGAATGCTCCGCCCCACCCCCGTGAGCCAGTAAGAGATGCTCAATGTTATTCTGAGAAGTTGAAGAGGGCTAATGTACCCCCATTTGAGGGAAAGCCAGATCCGGACATAGCTAAGAAGTGGTTGGATGAGGTCGAGAATTGTTTCGAGCTAATTCAAGCCCCTGATGAGATGAAAGCTCAAGCCATAAGGCCCTTCTTGTTAAGTGAAGCCAATGAATGGTGGAAGACTAACTTACACCCCTTGCCAAGTCCAATTGTCTGGGAAAGATTTCTGCAAGAGTTCCATAAGTTCTACATCCCTCCGTCAGTGAAGTTACAAAAGAGGCATGAATTTGAATCACTAAAGCAAGAGCCCGGTATGACCGTAGCAGAATATGCTAATAAGTTCATTGCATTGGGAAGATTTCAGGCGACCACTATGAATGATGAAGAAACAAAAATCCTGAAATTCGAAAGAAGGCTGAACCCGAGGATCAGAACATGGTTAGTGAATGGAAACCCTGCAAATTTTGGAACCCTTCTGGATGCATGTTATAGAATTAAAAGAGATATCATCTGCCGAGACGATATGGGATAGAAGAGAGAAAGGCAAGTGACTGGAAATGAGAAATTCAGGAAGGTAGCCAAGAAGAATTTCAGAGGATCTGCTCGTCAAGGGAGATCAAAAGGTCAGAATCAGCGCCGCTAGCAGCCTCAAGCTAATCAACAAAAGAATCAAGCTCCACCCCAGCAGCCAGCTATACCAGTGTGCCCTCAGTGCCAGAAGAGACATATGGGTGAGTGTCGATGAAAGACTGGACAATGTTTTGGATGCGGCAAGGATGGCCATCTGATTAGAGATTGTGCAGATAGGGGATCCCAGCAACAACAGCAACAGCCCAGGAACCAACGACCACATGCAAATGCAAGGGTGCACGTCATGACAGATGCAGATGTTGAGGAGACGGCAGACATAGTGACTGGTATGATTTAAAGTTTTATGCCCTAAATATGTTTTGTTTACGTATGCCTATGCTGTTACTTAGTTAAATATGCATGACTCAGGAACTATCTTAGTATGTAGCATACCTGCGAATGTATTGTTCGATAGTGGCGCCAGCCACTCATTTATTTCCAGAAAGTTTGCTAAGGGTATCGATCATACCCCAGTCCGGTTAGAATCACCCTACAGAGTACAAGCAGCTGGCGATCAGGTGCTTGTTTCTCATCATATCTTCAAGAATTGCGCCCTTGAATTCGATGATCAACGATTTGAAGCCGATTTAATCCCCATATCCATGAGTGATTTCGATGTGATCTTTGGAATGGATTGGCTCTCGAAGAACCATGCCCACATTGATTGCCGGAGTAGTCAAGTCATAATCAAGGACCCAGCTCGAGATGAAGTAGCGTTCCAGGGAGGAGCCAAGTTAAGGAAACCATCCAAGAAGGTTTATGTTAATGCGGCTCGTGCCAGCCGATCATTGAAGAAAGGCCATGAAGGATTCTTCGTCTATGTCCTGAGTGCTGAGCCAGTGAGCCCCACCCTTGCCAAGTTCCGGTTGTAAATGAATACCCTGATGTTTTTCCTGATGAATTACCTGGGTTACCTCCCGACCGCGAAATTGCCTTCGAAATAAACCTTGTTTCAGGAGCAGAAGCCATATCGAAAGCACCGTATCGGATGGCACATGTGGAACTAAAAGAACTTAAGGATCAGTTACACGAGCTGTTAGAGAAGAAGCTCATCCGCCCCAGTGTTTCACCTTGAGGTGCGTCTGTGCTATTCTTAAAGAAGAAAGATGGAAGCATGCGTTTATGCATCGATTACCAGGAACTTAACAAAATCACCATAAAGAACAAGTACCCACTACCCCGGATCGACGATTTATTCGGTCAACTCAGGGCACGTAACTAACAAGTCTTATTTTAATTAAGATTTAAATTTCCCAAAACCCTGTCTAAAGTACCTTAATAAAGGGATCTCGAGTTTTCAGTAAGATAGACCTGCAATCTGGATATTTCCAATTAAAGATTAAGGCTGAAGACGTCCCTAAGACTGCCTTCAAAACCCGATATAGACACTACGAATTCCTTGTCATGCCATTCGGTTTAACCAACGCTCCTGCCGCTTTCATGGATCTCATGAATCGAGTCTTTCAGGATCAGTTAGACAAGTTCGTAGTGGTCTTCATAGATGATATCTTGATCTATTCACCAGATGAAGAAACCCATGCAGCCCATTTGAGGACGGTTTTGAATATCTTAAGAGAAAGACGCTTATACGCGAAATTTAGTAAATGTGAGTTCTGGCTGCATAGTGTATCGTTTCTTGGCCACGTTATATCAGAAGATGGGATTTCTGTGGATCCCAAGAAAATTGAAGCCATTATGAAATGGCCCATACCAACAAATGTTACAGAAGTGAGGAGTTTCCTTGGACTAGCAGGGTATTATCGAAAGTTTTTTGAAGGATTCTCAAGAATAGCTGTTCCTCTCACCAGATTGACACAAAAGAAAACCAAGTTTGAGTGGAATGCTGATTGTGAAAGAAGCTTCTCAGAGTTAAAAGCAAAGCTGACCTCCTCCCCTGTTTTAGCCTAACCCATTCCTGGCGAAAAGTATGTTGTGTATAGTGATGCCTCGAAGAACGGTCTTTGATGTGTTCTCATGCAGAAGGATAGAGTAATAGCCTATGCATCCCGACAGTTAAAGTCATTCGAGCAAAACTACCCCATATATGATCTTGAGCTTACCGCAGTGGTATATGCTTTGAAGATATGGAGACATTACTTGTATGGTGAGAAATGTGAGATCTATACAGATCATAAAATCCTAAAGTATCTCTTTACCCAGAAAGAACTAAACATGTGGCAGTGCAGATGGATGGAGTTGATTAAAGATTATGACCTCTCAATTCAATACCACCCTGGGAAAGCTAATAAGGTTGCTGATGCGTTGAATCGGAAGACAAGCCACCCACGTCAACCACCTCTTCAGTGAGACATGGAAGAATTTGGTCTTGAAGAAGTTGACTCTGTGGATGAAGTTCTCTCCAAATTGATTCTTATTCCTTCACTGATTGATAGGATCAAAGAGACTCAAGGAAATGATGAAGCCTTGAGGAAGATCAAGGAGAAGATGAAGGATAAGCCATCAAATGATTTTGACGTTCATAGTGATGGCAGTTTATGGTATAGAGGACGGTTATGTGTACCTGAGGACAAGGAGATTAGGGATGAAGTCTTGATGGAGGCTCATAACTCACGCTTATCTATTCACCCTGGAGCTAACAAGATGTATCAAGATCTCAAGCAAAAGTTCTGGTGGCACGGCATGAAGAACCAAATAGCCGAATTTGTTGAACGATTTCTTATTTGCCAAAGGATAAAAGCTGAGCACCAGAGGCCTTCCGGGTTACTACAACCATTAGAAGTCCCTGAATGGAAGTGAGACCATGTCACCATGGACTTCGTGACCGATCTACCGAGAACCAAGTATGGAAATGATGCTATATGGGTTGTTGTGGACCGTCTGACCAAGTTTGCTCATTTTATGGCCATGTCGATTAAGGCATCCATGGAGAAGTTAGCTTCTATGTATATCAATCATATTGTCTTCTTGCATGGTGTACCCATAAGTATTATTTGTTATCGGTACCCCCGTTTTACCTCTAGATTTTGGACAGCCTTTCAAAAGGCAATGGACACTGAAATTAGGATGAGTTATGCCTTCTATCCGCAGACTGACGGTCAGTCAGAAAGGACGATTCAAACGCTTGAAGACATGCTTTGTGCTTGCATTCTTGATTTTGGAGGAAGTTGGGATAAGTGTCTTAAGCTAGTTGAGTTCTCTTACAATAACAGTTTCCACATATCTATCGGGATGGCACCCTATGAAGCTTTGTATGGGAGGAAATGTCAGTCCCCTCTCTGCTGGGACGAAATTGTAGACAAGATATATGCGGGACCCGACCTTGTAGAGCAAACCCGAGAAAAGGTGAAGACTGTTCGACAAAGGTTGAAGGCGGCACAAGATAGAAGTAAGATTTGGGCTGATGAAAGAAGAAGACCCTTGGAGTTCCAAGAAGGAGAAAAAGTTTTCTTAAAGGTCTCTCCATCTAAGGGGATTAAGAGATTTGGCATAAAAGGAAGTTGAGCCCAAGATTCATTGGACCGTATGAAATTCTAGAGAGAGTTGGTGAAGTTGCATATCGCTTGGCGTTGCCCCCGTTACTATTGCAGTTGCATGATGTGTTCCACGTCTCCCAACTTCGCCGGTATGTTTATGATCCAAGCCACATTCTTGAGGATCAGCAGCTGAAGGTTGAAGAAGATGCATCCTATATAGAGGAGCCCCTAAAAGATCATAGATTATAAAGAGAAGAAGTTGAGGAAGAGATCTATACCTATGGTGAAAGTTCAGTGGAAACACCATTCTGGAGAAGAAGCCACTTGGGAAACTGAAAAAGACATGAAGAATAGATACCCCCATCTTTTTGGCTAGATCTCTTAAGTTTCGAGGACGAAACTTATGTTAAGGGAGGGAGGATGTTGTACCCCGACCGTACTGTATTTGAAACTATGATGAAGTGGTATAATGAAATATTAGTTCTTCCAAGCACATTTTATTAAGTTATATTATTGTTCCTTTACTTAAATTCCCTTAAAGTGGATAACATATAATTATACAAGTGAGTGTCATGAAGTGTGTGAAATGACCATTTTGCCCCCCAGGACTTAGGGATTTCGGCCACAAGGCCTTGAAGGACCTTAGAATATTTTTCCTTTTATAAGAAGACTAACCTAAATGGTCTTCTTAAAAGCAAACCTAAAATCATATACAAGAAATTAGATAATATAAATAATGGAATAAGTATATATGTATGTGTTATGAAAAATGTGAAATGACAAAAATGCCCTCCCCAAGGGCCTCCAAGATTTCGGCCAACCCAAGGGCCTCTCTACTTTTCTAGCCTTTCTTAATATTTAATTAGATGATAATAATACAATAAAATAATCCAAGCATGGGAGGTAAAAAGGTAGAAATTACAAGACCAAGATTACTTTTCTCACTTTTTAGGCAAAGCCTTGTCTCCCTCCTTCCCCATGCGCCAGGCCCCTCTCTCTCTCTCTCTTACACCATTAAGCCTTCTTTATATTACCTAGAAGCTTCTCCATCCATCTTCAAACTTAAACACCCTCAAGAACTCACTAAGCAAGACCATTCAAGAACACTCAGAAACTCTTACATCCTTATCTTAGCACACGGTTGACAAAGCTAGGGGATTCAACATCATTATCATCTTCAAGCTTCAAGATCCATCTAGGTAAGTTACATGTCAAGCTCATGTGAATTACCTATTTCAAAGAATGAAGCTCACATGGTTCCCTTTTTCTTGCCCAAAACCGTGACCTCCTTGGTCACTAGGTGCAAACTTTTCAAGCTTCTAAGTGGTGCTAGCTTCTATGTGGTTTGAATTCCTTTCAAACTCCATCAAAGCCTCATTTTGGTAAGAAAATCTAGCATCAATTTAGCTCTATTCTTCATTTAAAATGGTAGCTAATATTCCTCCTTTTTCCTCCTCAAAATCGTATGCTACATGGAAGTAGTGGAGGAAACTTCAACCCATTTCATCCTAGATCCAAGCTAAAGGGAGGTTCTAGCTTGAAGAGGCAAGTATACTCTAGAGTTTCATGATTTATTTAAGGAGTTAATGACTTGAATGACTAGCTATTTTTAAGATATGAATTTTAGTTGAAGATACTGTTAGGAAATCTAACGAGATCACTGCAAAACGCGCAGCGGAAAAACAAAAAACGATCTCCGATTTCCTACCAAGGATCCATGTTGTTCGTTTAATTCGACAACAGAAATCAAAAATTACCTCCGTAGATTCGAAATCTGCAGATGAAAGAGGTGCGAAAATACGACCACCCTCTGTCGGTATCCACACGAACGCTTCCGCCCGGAGTGCTAGCTCTTCAAACGGCGCGGCTGAAGAACTCGCTTTTCACAAAAACGGCTCTAGGGTTTCTCTTTGATGATTCTGTATTTTTGTGTGTGTGTGTATACGAGATACACAAATATATATACACATACGTAGACATCAAAATCCGAGTCATAATCGGATTAGTTGATGCCAATCAAAATCCATATCAGATACGGATTGTAACAGGATATTCAAAATCCATATCAGATACGGATTCTCTCGTTATTATCCGATAATGCATATATATATAATCACCAAAAACGAAAATAATAATAATAATAATTAATATCCAATATTAATATTATTAATATTAAAAACGATAATAATAATAATAATAATTAATATCCAATATTAATATTATTAATATTATTAATCTCAGCCATACGCATTCTTGTGTGTGACCCGATAGGCCCATATTAATTGGCAGTTGATTAAATCTCTATTAAACCAAAAAGTCGTAATTGGCCTCTAGCAAGGCATTACAACTACCCAATTAATACGAGTAAAGTCCAACTAGCCTAATAATAGTACATGCATTAATCCCTTTGTCACACGATATCTAGTTTGAACATAAGTCATGGTCAGCGTCATACTTATATAGTTCAAACATATGATTACTCGATCTCTAAGTAGACTGATAAAACAAATGAGATTGATCACACTATCAAATCATTTGAGCACGGCCATGCATTTGACAGTCTCACTAATCGAGGGGCCCAAAGATATCTCTCTCAAAAGAGAAGGACAAATTCTATCTTGATTGTTCAATATCCTCTACATAATTTCTATCACATTCAATCATGACCTTTATTATTATCCAGTTACGGATAACGTTTGATCATGTCAAAATATAATAGTCCTTATGTTGGAAACTATGACAATCTCAAGTCAAAGGATTAAAACATGACTATCATGAGATTTACTTATGACGCTAATCCATGTAGCAATCTCATGATGGGTCTATCCAATACACTGTTCTCTAACAAGTATCTATGAGATTGATTCGTATCACCATACACATAATCATCTCATGATTATCAAATCAATACTCATACTGATTATAAATTATTTTATCTCCATAACAATAATGAATCAGGGACATATATCAAAATTGTGTAACATACTAACCAACAATAATGATAATAAAACCTCTTTTATTAATAATAAATGCATAACATAAATATCCAAATCATGGCCTAGGGCACATACACTAACAATCTCCCACTTGCACTAGGCCTACAAATATCTGAGACCCGTAGATCTAGTGTGCTGATCATGCTTGACCCGTGAGAGAGGCTTAGTCAATGGATCCGCTATGTTATCGTTTGTGTCAACTTTGCATATCTTGACATCTCCTCTATCGATGATGTCTCGAATGAGATGGTAGCGTCTGAGTATATGTTTAGATCTCTGATGAGACCTAGGCTCTTTTGCTTGTGCTATGGCACCATTGTTGTCACAATAAATGTCCACAGGATTTGCAATGCTAGGTACTACTCCTAGCTCAGTGATGAACTTCTTCAACCAAACTGCTTCTTTAGCTGCATCTGATGCTGCTATATACTCAGCCTCTGTTGTAGAATCAGCCACAGTGCTTTGTTTTGAACTCTTCCAACTAACAGCTCCACCATTCAATGTGAATAAAAAACCGGACTGCGATCTGAAATCATCTATGTCGGTTTGGAAGCTAGCATCTGTGTAACCATTTACAACTAACTCGTCATCCAAACCTCCATAAACCAAGAATACATCTTTAGTCCTTCTGAGGTACTTAAGAATATTCTTGACAGCTGTCCAGTGACCTTCACCAGGGTCAGCTTGATATCTACTTGTTGTGCTCAATGGATATGAGACATCTGGTCTAGTACATAACATGGCATACATGATCGATCCTATAGCAGAAGCATAAGGAATTTTATTCATTCGATCTCGCTCATCAGATGTCTGAGGACATTGATTCTTGCTAAGATGAATGCCATGAGACATAGGCAGGAATCCTTTCTTGGACTCTTGCATGTTGAACCTTTTCAACATTTTATCTATGTATGTACTCTGACTCAAGCCTATTATCCTTTTAGATCTATCTCTATAGATCTTGATACCAAGGATATAGGTAGCCTCACCCAAGTCCTTCATTGAAAATGAATTCCCTAACCAAGCCTTAACCTTTTGCAAGGTAGGGATATCATTCCCAATAAGCAATATGTCATCCACATATAAGACCAGAAACACTACTGCACTCCCACTGACCATCTTGTAAACACAAGGTTCATCTTCATTCTTGATGAAACCAAAGTTCTTAACTGTTTCATCAAAACGAAGATTCCAGCTTCGAGATGCTTGCTTCAATCCATAGATGGACCTTTGAAGCTTGCAAACTTTCTTTGAATTCTCAGGATTTACAAAACCCTCAGGTTGTGTCATGTACACATCCTCGAGTAAATTTCCATTAAGGAAAGCAGTTTTGACATCCATTTGCCATATCTCATAATCATAGTATGCTGCAATGGCAAGGAGAATTCGAATAGACTTAAGCATAGCTACTGGTGAAAAGGTTTCATCATAGTCTATACCATGAGTTTGCTTGAAACCTTTAGCCACAAGCCTTGCTTTGTAGGTTTGCACATTTCCATCCATGTCAGTTTTCTTCTTGAAAACCCATTTGCAACCAATAGTCTTAATACCCTCTGGAGGATCAATTAAAGACCAAACTTGGTTATCAAACATGGATTGCATCTCAGAATTCATGGCTCCAAGCCATTTATCTGAATCTGGACCTGACACAGCTTCCTGATAGGTAGTAGGCTCATCTTGATCTATGAGCATAACTTGACTATCATCAGTCACAAGAAATCCGTATCTCTCTGGCTGACGATGTATCCTGTCAGATCTGCATTGGACTTGTGTTACATTTTCAGGTTCCACAACTGTTTGTGGTTCTGAAATCGTCTCTAAAGACGGTTCAACGATATCTTGTGGAACTTGAGTTTCCTCAAGTTGTACTATACTCCCACTTGTTCTCTTGGAGAGGAACTCCTTTTCCAAAAAGACTCCATTTCGAGCAACAAACACTTTGTTCTCTGAGGGAATATAGAAATAGTACCCTTTAGTTTCTTTAGGATACCCCACAAAAATACATTTGATAGATTTTGGAGCTAGCTTATCTGACATTAATCTTTTCACATAAGCTTCACAACCCCAAATCTTAAGAAAAGACAAACTGGGTCTCTTACCAGTCCACATCTCATATGGTGTCTTTTCAACCACTTTAGATGGTACACGGTTCAAAATGAATGCAGCTGTCTCCAAGGCATAACCCCAAAAGGATAAAGGAAGATCTACTTGACCCATCATAGATCGAACCATATCCAATAAAGTCCGATTTCTCCTTTCAGAAACACCATTCCATTGTGGAGTTCCTGGAGGAGTCAACTGTGAAAGGATTCCACAATTTCTTAGATGTTGGTCAAATTCTTGGCTCAAATATTCACCACCTCGATCTGATCGAAGGGTTTTAATTGTCTTACCAAGTTGATTTTGTACTTCATTTTGAAAAGTTCTAAACATTTCAAAAGACTCATGTTTATGTTTCATTAGGTAGACATATCCATACCTACTGAAATAATCAGTAAAAGTAATGAAATACTGAAATCCTCCCCTGGCACTAATGCTGATTGGGCCGCATACATCTGTATGTACCAAGCCCAATAAGTCATTAGCCCTTTCACTATGTCCAGTAAAAGGAGTCTTTGTCATCTTTCCAAGCAAACAAGACTCGCAATTTTCAAATGATTCAAAATCAAATGAATCTAATAATCCATCTTGATGGAGTTTAGATACGCGCTTCTCATTTATATGGCTAAGGCGACAATGCCATAAATATGAAGGGTTTAGTTCATTTGGCTTAGTTCTCTTTGAAGATATGTTATAAATATTACCGTCATTGGAATCATCAAGGTTAAGGACATAAATGCCATTATAACTACTTGCAATACAATAAAGCAAGTCATTTTTATCAAAAATAGAACACTTCTTATTTTTAATTAAAAATGAATAACCTTCATCATCCAAAACAGACACTGAAATAAGATTCCTACTCATAGTAGGAACATAAAAGCAATTGTTTAAAACTAACAAAAGCCCATTGGGCAAGACAAGCTCATAGGTCCCTACAGCTATAGCAGCAACTCTTGCTCTATTGCCAACACGTAGGTCCACCTCGCCCTTCTTCAGCATCCTACTCCTTTTGAGCCCCTGCATATTTGTACAAATATGGGATCCACATCCAGTATCTAATACCCAGGAAGAAGAAGTAGATAAATTAATTTCTATAACAAAAATACCTGAAGATGTAGTCGTACTACCCTTCAGCTTCTTCAACTCCTCCAAATAAACATCACAATTTCTTTTCCAATGCCCAGGCTTG